>JAWNOU010000111.1:320000-920000 GCA_035045725.1 Drosophila ezoana | reverse complement strand
CCCCTGTCGACCGCGGTGCCCTGGGCTGAGCGCATCAATTTGCTGAGTGCAGCTTTTAAGTAGTTTGCCATTAAGTTTATATTTGTGTTTTAATTATAATTCACTTTTTTAGCGCTTGCTTTGGCCTGTTTAGCTCCGAGAAATGTCACAGCAAGCGCTGAGGCAGCACTGACCCAAACCCCTCCTCCGCCCGACCCGCCGACCCCCGTCTCATAGCTTACAAAGTGAGAAATTGAAATAATTTCAATGTGAATGCATCAAAAACAACATATTGCATTGGTTCGCATCAGATCTTGACCTTGGCATACCAAAAAAGCTGAACACGACCCACAAATGCAGCTGCTGCTGCTGTCCAGTGAAAGGCAGGGCCTATGCCAGGGGTGGAGGAGTTGGGGGAGGGGCTGAAATTGGATCTATCAAGATGCTGACAATTTGCATTCGGGCGCTGACAACGGGCAGCTGACCCATCAAGATGAACGCCCGATTGATTGACCCATCGAACGAATGCACTGCTCAACACCTACACAAGAGCCGGACGTATGTATACCCTGTAACCACTGAAAACGATTGAGAGAAAAGGGCACATCAGCTTTGTGCACATGTATGTAACAGGCAAAAGAACTCAGGGACTTAGATTTATCTGTCTATCCATATATATCCATCTATCAATTTATCTAACTATCTATCTATCTATCAATATACCTATCTATCTATCTATCCATCTATCTGTCCATCTATCTATCTATCTATCTATCTATCTATCTATCTATCTGTCTGTCTATCTGTCTATTTCTCCATCTATCTACCTATCTAACTATCTATGTATCCATCTACATTTATATATATCTATCTATCTATCTATCTGTGTGATCCCATTAACCTCCGAAACCACACGCAAAACAAATTTATACTGTTTGTTGCCTCATCTTGTCTCATTTTCAAGCTATCGATAACTATCGATTTAAAACCATGATTTTCTATGTTAGCTCAAAGATTATAAAATTTATACACTCTTTACTTTCTGGATACATTCCGCAATACCCTACGAAATAGAATAACTTTACAGGTAAAGCCTATAAAGCCATATTAACATGTTATATTCAAGCTATGAAAATTTCATAGGAATCGATTAATAAACACCGAAGTTACTCAATTTGACCACAGTCTTTAGGTAAACAGGGTATCTGCTAGTCGCACAGCCGCCTCTGCAGCGGAGAAACCTGTTTCCACAGGCCGTGGCGCCTTACAAATATCTCTGCATTACTCGCCTTATCTACTTAAGCTTCTTTAATCGGCGACTCTTCAAGATTTTTAAGTACCTGACATAAACATCGAGTTGCACTGGCTACCTGAACATACATATAGATAAAGTCTTAAGACTTGACAATATTATGGGAACTTATATGTCTTTATATATAGTTGATTGACGTTCCGCCCAGAAATATTCAACTTCTCCCCTTTGTTATGATTATGATAAGTTCGAGTCTGGGAAAGTTAGGTAATGGATATGCAAAAATTTGGCATTCCAATTAACTTAATTTTAAATTGAAGTGCAAATAAATTACGTGAAGGGAAGAATATTATCAAAGTATTTTAATCAACACAGCAAATTGCAATTAGTTAAAAAGCTGCATTTTTTTTGTTGTCTTCAATACACATCGGAGTACAGTAAAGCTTCTTTGTAAACAACAAAAAGAGAATGAAAACTCGGGCCACCTCAACGAAAATATCTCACTCAATCAAGCAGTCAGTACATCAATCAATCAGTCAGACAATCAATCAGCGAGCTATTCAATCAGGCAGTCAATTAATCAATCAATCAGTCAGACAATCAATCAGCGAGCTATTCAATCAGGCAGTCAGTTAATCAGTCATTCACTCTGTCAATCATTCAGTCAATCAGTTGGTCAGTCATAATAAAATAATAAAATAATAAAATAATAATAATAATAATAATAAAATCTTTTAATATATGACTGACTGACAGATTGATTGACTGGTTGACTGATTGATTGGCTAAACGATTGACTAATTGAGTGAATGACTGAATAACTGATTATTTGACTGATTGATTGATTAACTAACTGACTAACCGAATGATTGATCGACTGATTGACTGATTGATATATATAGATAATAAATTGAAATATAATATGTATGGACTAACTGACTGATTGATTGACTGATTGATAGTCTGTTTGAATAAATCTCATTCCTTGCCTTGATGTGTACCTTGAGGTCATTCATTAAGAATTCGAACCTTCGACTTCTCGAAAATGATTTGCTCTACACACCCTTTTTTCTATTATTTTTAAGCATTGTCATGTTTATTTCCTCTAGTTGAACTCAACATTTTAATTTCATTCACTTTTGAAATAGTATTTCTGGTAGAGAGAGAAGAAGAGAGAGATGAAGAGGGGGAAGGGACTGTAATATTTGATCAGTGCGACAATCCAATTGACGACTCATCGCTCGCCAAATAAGTGGGGTAAATATTTGGAGACTCAAGCTTGTCGGACAACTACAGAGACACAAGCAAGCACATGAACGAGACGATGGACTTCCGTTGAGACTTGGGCAAATATCAGTTTAGTTGGATCAATAGATCCACGAGTGTGGATGAGTTGGCAGATTCGATGGCATAGGCGTTACCAGATAGGTCAAGCTCCATTGCGGTTACTTTTATCTGCAACAGTGGAACTATTATTAACTGCCCGCACTTAGTCTGAATCACATTCGTGTCCAAAGTTCGAAAAATCTCCACCCGTTAACTTTGGAATTCGCTGAGATCCATTCACAAAAGATGCGCCTCACTGGAGCTTGTTTAGTTCCGGGCCGGGCAAAGAGTTGGTCGCCAAAACTTTGATTATCGCAAATATTTGTAAGCTGAAGGACGCAGCTTTCAGATCTCGCTTGGATTTTTGTGGTATCAAAAGATGGATTAAGCTAGGCAGCAGTCAAAATGCTAGCATGCTCACGTAAACAGACGGACAGTCGGACCTGGCTATAACGACTCGATTGTGGATGCTGATCAAGAATAGATATATACTTTATGGGCACAGAGATGTCTTTTTCTATGCGTTACACAGAAGTATTGAAAAGAAAAGCTTTCATAGGCATATTTTTAGATACGAACTAGAAAAAAAATAGTCGCTGGTTCGATTTACTGTTTGCACCTGATTCAAGATGCCCTTGTCATATATTTTCGAAAAAAATCAGAGACTTGAAACCTGAAACTGCCGATCGATAATCGATAACTTGCCTCGTTTCAAAGCAATCGATAAAAATCGATATCGAAATTCAGTTTTTTGAGCAAATCTCGTAGATTTTAAAAGCTAGAGTCGCCAAATTTGACATTTAGCTGCTAGAATAGTTAGAATATACAAACAAAGTATCTTTCATTCTCTAGCTAATGCCGTCCTCTTCCTCTTGAGCAAGCAGCATTTGGTATTGGTAAAGGGAGTTTCAGGGTATCCCCTAGTCGGGCACACCCGACTAGAGCACTCTTACTTGTTGATGGTTGGGTTCGACTCGCACTAAGGCCTAATTTTGGACACATGAATTTGAGTTCCGGCTTGGAACCGATTCGATATGAAGTCCGTTCGCAGACTTCTTTCTTCTAGCTAATTATTGTTATTCCTGGCAATGTACGATTGCAGTTTGGCATTAAAGCAACTAATTCAGAAAAGTCATGCTAATGGGCAAATTGTTGCGGACTTTTAATTAATTTGGCGACTAATAAAAAGCGCTGAAACAACTTTCAGAGACATAAAAACAAACCAGACACACGCATTCTAATGCCAATGATTATCATTTTGGCGCGCAGATAATGATTAATTAAGCAGCTGGCAGAAGTTGCTGACAATTTCAGACTGCTTTTTTCTTTTTTGGCAATAGACGAGCCTCAAAAAGCTCAACGAACGTGCCCAAAGGTCACTTACCAAGACATTCCGGACAGCCTCCAGGCAGGCGAATGGCCAAAAACCAGAAACTCTGATGTAAGCAAAAGACAACAAGCTAAATCGATAGCTATGCTTAGCCGACTATCGAATACCCTGTAGTTATGTGCAGTTATGCGAGAACTATTGTGAAGCTCGTTTGTCAAGTTCTTTCCCTTTCCTCTCCTCTTATCCTCTTTCTCCTTATTCTTCAACTGATGCTTCCTATAGAGATATGTATATGTTTAAGTAGTCCCAGGCTGATAAGATCTTGTTCAGATATGCCATCATGACTTGAAATACTTGAGACTTGAGATAATTGGAATAACAGAAAATGTTTCTCTTTGGTGTTCAACTTTTATATATGTATGTACTTAGTGGAACAAAGGAACGAAGCTTTGCTAAGATTCAAGGCGTTGGCTTTAAGACCACCCAGAAATAAACAGACTTAGTTATACCCACTATGATTCTGTTACTGATCAAATGTATATATATAATAAATATATATAAATAAAGAGATACCCTCTTAGATACCCTCTACAAGTAAATAATCTCATTTGAGCGCATCCAATCAGGTTGCGTACAAATTGCTTAAAAGTTTTCCTTCTTAGCAAAACTTTCTTAGCTAACTCGGTTGTTTCTCATGCGTTTTCTATAAAATTTTCTTTATTTGCGCTAAATATAGAAATATATTTATATTCTAAAGTTGCCAAGTCCAGCTCTCAAAGTTCTCGAGCGTTAAAAGTTTGAATCAAAAGTTGCGCCTCGCTTTTTATTAAAGACAGTTCAACAGAGCTGCCAGTTGAATATGCCCCACTTCAAGTGCTCTCTAGCTACAGGGTATGCCAGCAACTACTTAATATTTTTGGTATTTTAATATAAACATAAAATTTTGTTTAGTTATTTCTTCTTTTTCTTTGGTTTTTGCGCTTTGCGAATTGTAAACATAAATCTTTGTATTATTTTATGAGGAGCTGCCTTGAACTTGAGCACGTTTAAGTGCTACTTGCGGGGGAGGGGCAGGGGGGAGGGGTTGGATTTAGTTATGGTTAGTACAGAGCTTAAACGAGCGTAAGCTCATATGTTTAAGCCAACACACACACACACACACACACACATGTGTGTGTAAGGGACATTAAATATGCGCACATAAATCGCTTTTATGGCATTCAAATTGTTGTCAGCAATTGTTGATTGTTGTTGTTGATTGTTGTTGTTGATTGTTGTTGTTGTTGTTGTTGTTGTAAAGATTCCACATTTGTTTATAGTAGATTTATAAGATCTGCCAGCTGCTTGGCCAGATTGTCTTCCCGCTGGCCTTTTCATTTTCGCCTTAGCACTTGTTTCCTTGTTCTGCGACTGTCTTCAATTACGGCCAAGCACAGCAACAACAACAACAACAACAACAATCACAACAACAACAACAACAACAATCACAACAACGACAGGAATACCCCCTCTATACCCCATACATTCAGAAAAGGCGACAAAACTTTGTGTTAATTGAACAGGTTCTGGAGCTACTTCCAAAGTCAGCATAGGCCAATCTTCAGTCATGTAAGAAACGCAGTCTGCTCGACTGTGAGTTACCCTAGAGATGTTCAAGCTAAAACTCAAATGCCTCTATTCTACGTTTATCAATTTTAACTATACCCCATATACCCTGTACTGCCTTTATCCCGAGAAAGTCGATCTTAAATACTTCGGATAAGTCAAAAATATCATAATCAATGCAAGTACTCGAGTAATTGGGGTGTGAAACAAATAAATGGGTATCTGTTAGTCGTGCATTTGCTGTCTTAAGTACAGAATATTGACTATGTTTTGAATTTATACAGTTATAAAAGTTGAGCTCATCAAAGAGAGAGAGAGTGAGAGGGAGAGCGGAGGCCAAGACACAGAGAGTGAGGGAGAAAGGGAGAGGTAGAGAGAGAGAGAGAGAGAGAGAGAGAGAGAGAGAGAGAGGGAGTGAGAGAGAGAGAGGGAGATGGTGTAGAACAGGGCGTGGGCCTTCTTTTCAGCTCTTGGCCCAAAGTTTGTTTATCTCTCCAAGCATTCACCTCCAAATCCCTGCTGCTCTGCGTCCTCCATCCCCTGATCCTCTCTCTCGGCTTTAGATCAATGCACCCAAATGCTGTCCCAGCTTTTATGGACATTTGGCTGTTGGACTTAATTGCTCGTTAAATTCAGGTGTATTTAATAAAGCAGAGGCAATGAAAAGTTTGTAATTAAATTAAATTAAATACCCTGCAGACACATGAATTAAGTGTGAAGATCTATAATAAATTAATGTTAGATTTAAAGCTAAGTAAGAACTTAAGCCTTATTCAGGCTTTATTTGATCGAGAATTCAAGCCCATAACTTGGGCTTAAGAGGTTCTAGTCGGGAGTTCCCGACTATGGCATACCCTCAACCTAGGTGCAAATTTCCCTTCCCCATAGCTCGGTAAAATCTCATCTGATTTTCACGTCATTCTATATAGACATAGGTTGAAATTTCCCTTTCTTCATGGTTATACGAAATCTTTTGCTAAACTTTTTCAAAAATAAAAAATTATCAGTTCTTGAATCGAAATTTACGAGATAAATAGTTTATATATATAGATTTCTGTTGGACACATGTTGAATATAGCTTTCCAAACGTCCACAACTTGTAAATCTGGACTCGAACCTTCGAACTTTTTGTTCTTGACTCAAAATGCCCTTTTAAATTGCTCAAAAAAAGCATATACAACTAAATGCCTTAGTCGAGGAAGCTTGAGGCGGCAGTAGGAAAATTAAAATTCTGCATAATTTTTGTTTGTGTTTAGGTTTTTTTTTTCTTTTTATACCCTGAACCCATTAAAAATTGGTAATGTATTTGTTCAAATGTATGTAACAAGCAGAAGGAAGCATCTCCGAACCCATCAAGTATATGTATTCTTGATCAGCATCAATAGCCGAGTCGATCTAGCCATGTCCGTCCGTCCGTCCGTTTGTCTGTCCGTCAAACTTGACATGTAGCTTCTAGTATAGTATGTATATCTCCATTTGGTGTTGGAAGAAGAGGGTTCAGGGTATCTTCTAGTCGGGAGCTCCCGACCAGAACCTCTTGCTTGTTTTATTTATTTTTTAGTTAATTGCGCAGCGCAATTTGAATTTGAAGTGCGGCATTAGCCGCGAATTAACTTATTATCGCCGCAACTTGTTAATTGGACAAAGAGCCCAAATTAAGACAATGCCCAATGATGACGTCACTGGGCTCAGCTTGAGGCTGGCTGATCAAACCTGGCTTGGAGCAGACCTTCGAAGAGCAGCTGCGACTTGGGCCAATAGCCAAAAAGGCAAATCCAAACCCTAGCCCAGCCCCCCCCCCCTCCCCTCTGAATGAAAGCCAAATGCGAGACATGGGCAACAACAACAATTGAGGCACTGTTTAAAATTCCAGCTACGAATCGTTGCAGTCGCAACTGGCACTGCGACGGTTATAAATGGGTTAACAATTGCCAAGGTCGCTGCAAGACATATCGAAAAAAATACAAAATGTACGTATCAAATATATCAATGCATAAATTGCCCTGCAAGCAACTGATCCACTAGAAGTTACCCTCTACAATACATACTTAACCAGACCAAACCTTTCTATCTTACCTTCGGCGCTTTCAGTCCGATCGAATTCCAATTTTCCGGTCTTCAACTTGTCAAATACAAGTCTTAAGAGTTTTTCTGGGGCAAAGGGGCGTGGCATTCCAAAAGTGATACATTTTTATGCTCCATAAATCTAACCAGAAGCTACCTGCCAAGTTCTCATAGTCTTCGAGTTATGTGAAAAGAAAAAGCATAACTCAAAATCGATATTTATCGATTTATCGGAATTTTCAAGTCTCTAGCTTTTGTAGCTGCTTGCTGCTGCCCGTCACATACGTACGCACAAAAACAATATGCCCTCTCGTACGCATTTTCAATGGGTATGCAAAAAAAAGCATAAAGCCAAACAAAAGACTTAAGCGAGCAACTTGGCTGGGCGGACGGCCCATCATTATTGGGCACATGGGTGGGCAAACCCCATCTGTGCTACATACACCCCACAACACAGGTCTGCCCCCCTGCTGCCCTGCTCCCCTGGCCCCTTTCCACGGTCCGACACAGTCAGTGTTGGGCAGCGTCTGGTTTCCCACGGCGTCAAGTCTTTAGGCTCGTGTCGCGACTTGCAGCTCGTCCACATTCGGACAAAGACGAGTTTCGAAAGTTCTGTTCAGCTCTCGGCTTGCAGTTCGAATGCATTTCAGACGTTTTATTGGTTTTGCAATGCGATGTCGAAAGGCCGCCAACAAGTCGTGTTTTTTTCAGACACTTTAAAACTTAATTTTTCGTTCATAGTTTGTAGCTTTTCATTTGCATTTGCAGCTAATCTCTGGTATTAAAAGGCAACGTTGGCTACGCAAATTCTTTTGCATATCTTTGATATACTACGTAATTTTTGCCATTTTTATATGAGTTGATTTTTGGATTCGGACTTAAAAATAAGTTAAGAAACTCTTTCAAGCAAAAAATTCGCCACTTTGTTCGCTTTCGAAAACTATTATTTCAAATATTTGAAAGGTTCAAATTGATTGTGTTGAGTTAG
Organism: Drosophila ezoana; assembly: GCA_035045725.1. Taxonomy (NCBI): domain Eukaryota; kingdom Metazoa; phylum Arthropoda; class Insecta; order Diptera; family Drosophilidae; genus Drosophila; species Drosophila ezoana. Next base: position 911,456 of record JAWNOU010000111.1, on the reverse strand, counting down.
GTTAGGTTAGGCTTAACTAAGTGAGGTTAGGTTGAATTAAGTTAGGTTAGGTTAACCAAAGTAAGGTTAAGTCAGCTCATATTAGCACACGTTATGTTGAATTGAGCAAGATTGGCTTAGATTAGAAGGGATTCGTTTGGATTGGGCTAGCTGGGAATCGGCTTGCTTAGTTTAAGTTGGGTTAGGTTGAGTTAAGTTAGGTTCAGTCCGTTCTTATTAGTTTGGGTCATGCTAAATAGGGTAAGATAGGCTTAAATCAGCTGGGATTAGTTAAGATATTGTTTGCTGGGAATCGATTAGCTTAGCTTAAGTTAGGTTCGATTTGGGTTTGCCAAGGTACGGCTATGATATGAATCATTTCAGGTGAAAGAAGCTACATATGTAACTCATTCGAACCTATTATCAGATTATATTAGGATCTTAATTGCCTTAACTTTAAGAAGAGATCAGCTGAAGATTCAATTGCAAAAGAGAACGCAAGCAAACGCCCCGATTTCGCATTGCGCTGACATTTTGATTTTTATTGCCCAACAAACAGTTCAATAGATCAGAGATATGTGGTAGATCACGTTTTGTTTTGTTTTTGTTTTCAGATTCGAGATTTTGTCAAGCCGCGTTGTTTGGTTTTGAATGCGGTTCATAGAAATACATTTTATGGCTCGTTTTCGTACAATGTGGGCCCAAACAGACAAAAACAAATTTGCGTTAAACTGTTTGGTCTTCATACCACAATCGCCCCTCGACCCCCCTCCCCTCTCCAACCCCCATCCCCCTCGCTCTTATTGAATGCATTTGGATTTGCATTCGCTGGCTTTGTTGTTGTGACTGTTTGTGGCTGTTAAAAAGGGCTCAGCATTTGCATTTCCAGTTAACTGGGCCCCAAAATCTTTTGACCAAAAGCCGCGGCGTGACCTGCCTCAAAATTGGTTTCGTTTTGCCAGACGCTGCGTGTGTTAAGTTTGTTTGTTTGCTGTTTGTATACCCTGTAATCTTTGTAATTGTGGGCCGTGTCAGCGCATAAGAGCAGATATCTTTGACCCTGCTCAGCAAAGGCAGTCATATCTCGAGAACTATCGGCGCTAGAGCTGGCAAGTTTGGGATGCGTATTCTCGCAGGCCTAAGTTTGATAAATTCTATATCACATTTCAAATAAGGCGTCTCACTCCCGAGTTAATCGAGACAGTAGCAAAAGAATCAGAGTAAAAGAGTCATGCATTTGGTGCATACACTTCTTATTAATATTACAATTGCCAGACGATTACATTCTTAAAGCAACTTTGGCCTTATTTCACATTTTAACCAAAATTTATTATGCATTTTAAGAGCTTTAAAGCCAATTACAGGGCAGCTGCTGTCGAGCTTTCTGGCAGCTTTTTGTGCAAATAAGAATTCATCATCTTTAGCGCGTACTTTAACTGCGTGCTGAGCTAAAGGTTTTGGGGCGCTCTTTTCTTTAGTTTTGGTCAATTGCACAAGCACAACAAAATCAATCCTGAAAACTGCAAATTCGCACGAAATGCCAGCAAGAGCAACAACAACAACAACAACAACACTTCAATTGGCAACGCCAGCTTGCCCAATAGCCAAAAACATAAACAACAAGAAAGAACAGCGCCAATCGGCACGCCGAACATTCAATACACTTACATCAACTCATAGCTGAATCGGTTGAGTTTATCTGGAATTGTTTGAGCTTGGATCTCGGGTTCATTTCAATTGTCAGTTCGATAATTATTGTTAACTTCCCTACATTTTCCTCTATTTTGTATTTTCAATTGCTTTTTCTTGCTATAAGCCTTAGAATACTTAATTTAACATGGGTTAGAACCAGCAACTTCTCTTTTACTGGTTCAACTTTACGACAAGCGAGCCACGCAGAGCACACTTCTATGCCAGAATTTTGGTTGAATTTTCCAACATCCCGCATAAGCCCATTTTAGAGCTTGCCCATGCATGAAGCTATTGGATTCTACATCAAATGAATTAGATTCGATTCAATCAACTGAAATATACTTTTGCTTAAATGTAACAAAATTTTATATAAAGTCTGGCAACTTTGCAGCGACAACTATGATAAAAAGTCTGGCCACAAATCGCGACAAAAGTCTAACAAATATTTCTTCGCGTTACAAATTGAGCCAGAATATCACAAGACTCTCTCGCTGCAAGTGCAGCCAAACGTAAATAGCCAGCCAGGGGCAGCTGGGGAAGTTAACTGAGAGTGGATTGTGGCGGGGGGGAAGGGGGCGCATTAGGCGCTGGGGCAACAAGTGGCCGCAACTAAATCAAGTCGCTGCAGTTGCAGTTGCTGTTGCATTCACTGTTGCCTGTTGGCTCTTGCCGCTTGCCGCTTGCCACTTGAAAAGCGTGTGTGTTGTGTGCAACATGCAACTAGCCCCCCCATCCCCCCTCTCAGTCAGCGCCTAATCAGTCGCTGGTTCCGCGGAACCAAAAACTCGTTCAGCTGTTGCCACATTCTTTCTTGGCCAGCTTGCGGCCCAATTCGCTGCCAGAAAGAGAATGTTTGTCTTGACTTGGCTTGGCTTGGCTTAGCTTGGCTTGACTTGGCGTTTGCTGGTTCCGTTTGCAATTTGGTTTGTCGCAAGAAGCAACAACAACAACAACAACAAGAGCCGGCTTTTATGGCCAACCGAGCTGCAAATTGTTGCTGCCCGGCGCTTGGGTAATTTGATATTGGCAACCAGAGGCTCACTTTCGTTGCATTTGCGTCAGTTTATTTTGCCCCTTTGTTAATAGATTTAATTTTTTGTATATTTATTTATATTTGTATGATCTTTATCTTAAGCTCAATAAGTTCTTTAGTTGTTATCGATAGGTCGATAAATATTCCTTGCCTAATAATGATAAAATATCGTTCTTAAAACAAGTAACTGTTAGCTTATTTCATAGATTAAAGAACATATTCTATTCAATTACATTTTTTTCTTTGTTTTACCCTTTATTCCAAAAGCCTTTAAGATTTGCTATAGACATACATACATACATATATATATTTATCGATATTTATCGATGCTAGGCAATAAAAAGTTATCCAACGACAACAACAAAATAAATATGCATATTTATATACCCTATATCGTAATATATCATAAGCCTTTTCAGTTTGTTTTTCATCCTGTATGCCCTTTGACCTAAGCAGAATAAGCTCATTCATAATATCGATAAATATCGAACTGGAAAGAAGTACCTTTTGGCTTAAATCATAGATTTTAGCTTATCTATTTAGCCACAGTTATCTTTTTTAGAAAACTTTTCTTCAACGCAAAAGTGCTGAATTTTTCATTAAGATGGGGCTCCGAACAACCAAGATTTTTGAGATTGCCTTGCTTCGAAAGAAGTTGGTTAATATTTGCCATGATTACAGGGTAGCTGCTAGTCGAGCAGGTCCTACGCTCAACTCTCACTTGTTGTACTTTAATAAGCTGGGCGCTTGAAGTGCGCTTTGCAGAAGTAAAGAGTCACTTGCCACCTGCCACCTGCCACATGCCACTTCTGCTGCTTCTTCTTCTTCTTCGTCGTCTTCTTCTTCTTCGTCTTCTTTTTCTTCATTGCAGTTGGTCGCTCTTCAGCTGAAAACCTTTGCCCGTTGCCCAAGCCTAATTAAGCAGCTTAGCCGCAACATCATTTGCGACGAGATCCCGCAAAAACGAAAAAAGCTCATTGAACGATTCTCTCGGATCGTTTAGTTGCCATTAATACCCTAGCAATGGGTATATCGCTTCTGGCAGTCGATATGTACATGTCATGCCTTGTGCTTAGCACATTTCCAAGCCACAAAGTGCTTCAATTGAAATGCAACTGTGCCCGCTGGATAAGAAGGCTAAACGGATAGCAAGCTATGCTGTAGTTGAACCGGCGACCTCTCGCCTGGCAGTTCAACGCTCCGCACTCCGATGACTAGACGAGCCAGCCAATGCACACACAGCCCGTTAGGGTATTTGATGTTCGGCCACATTGTGGCTATCAGTTCCTATTAGCTGCCCGGCCTCAGCGCTTGGAACTTTGGTTGTTGTTGTTCTGTTTTTGCGTCCAGCCAAAACAAAAACAAGTTGCTGTTGGCCAATAACTTGGCCATAATTATTTGTAGACTTTTTGCCAGTCGATCGGCGAGCCAAGCTTACGGCCAGTTGCAAAATCGCTTATCATCGCACACAGACCCGATATCTGACAACTTGGTCAACCTGGCCAGCTCAGCCGAACCGAGCCTGAAGCTCAACTCAAGTCTTCCAACTCAGGTGAACTAATTCGGCAATCAATTCGCCAGTCGCTGCCCACTTTTATTTGGCTTAAATGGGGCTCTTATAAGTCTTGCCTGTAATCATACAAATAAAGCTAACGCAATCAAGAATTATCATTTTCGGCAATTACATATTTTTCTTATCTTAATATTTCCAAAGCTCAAGCGAAACGGAATCGCCTTTCAGACAACTCCAACTTCTTGGAGAATATATATTCCTAATCAACATAGATATATATATATATATCTATATAGATAAATATTATAACCTTTGATGGTGAGGTTGCGATTTTGAACCGGTTTGGTTGAAATCTTTTTTGCAGCCGGGATAAAAATAACTTCCAAATTCGTTTTGCGGCAACTGATTAGGTTTAGGTTTCAATTCATGGCAAAAAACAAAGTGGAGTTAAGAATGTGAACCGGTTCGTTTCTAAGCCGGTTGTCAGCCTTGATCAAAAAATGTTTTCAATTAGTTTTTGGTCAGCTTGTGTATTTCAAGCTCTGAAGCGGTTCACTTGAAAATTGGTTTGAAACCTTGATAAAAACATTTCTCAATATGTTCAAGCTTCGTTTCGTTGCAAATGAATGAGTTCGGACTCGAACCGGTTCAGCTGAAAACCGGTTCGCAGCCTTGCTGAAAAACACTTCTCGGTTAGCGTTTGGGCAACTTGGGTTGGTTTCAGGTCCGATTCAAGGCAAGAAATAATGCTCGAACCGGTTCAGTCAAAACCCGGTTTATAGTCTTAACACAATGTATGTGTTCTCAGATGCTCGAATGCAGATAAAGCTAACTATATGCTGGCTGCGCATTTGCAATTTAGATAAATTCCCAGCCATATATACTATGTATGTGGAATATGAATATGCGAAAGATGCTTCGATCGGGCGCAAACTATTTGAAAAACTCCCATGATTGTGTCGTACAAATATGTTAAATTGATAGTTCTATTGCTTTGGGGCGCATAATCTTCGCCAGATCTGTGGGAACTGAGCGAGATCGAAGCCCGCTTAAATGACCAATCGAGGGGGAGTGTGGAAGGGGCTTGGAAAGGGGCAGGGGCAGCAACTTTAGCTTTAGCTTTAGCTTAAACAAATAGATTTCGCAGCGCAAACGATTCGCATGCACGTCACGAAACACAATGCAATCGACAATTCTTGACGAGATGTGCAGCAGAGGCAGCCGCTAAAAATTCGGTTTGCATTTGGTTTTGAAATGTTTTTCGGTCTGCGGCTAAAACAGACCAACACGAACAACATCACGAGACACACACACACACACACACCTGACTGCGACGGCGACTGCGACGGCGACTGCGGCCGAACCGCCGTCGAAACCGTCGAAACCGCCGTCTGAACGGTCTTCGTACGCTTCGCGGCACTTGGACAATCAGTTGACGTTGAATCTCACGTCTTGACGGTCGCTAAATTAGTCGCTGGGCTCTACACACGCACACACGCACACACACACACACACAAGCTGCGCCCGCGCGCTGCTCGGCAATAAAAAAAAGAAGCTAAATAATCAAAGAATTCTACACAGAAATTCTTAACGATCATCTGCAAATTTTTTGTATTTTTTGTTTTATTTTTTGTTTGTCGCGTTGCGCATACGCCGAGTGTGTTAATATTTGTGGTGTTGTTATGTGCCCATTGTCGGCGTGCAGCTAATTGCAAGCCGAAAAGGAATCCAATTGAAGCGCGTTTCTCGGTGCCTCGCTTCCTGCTGTGTCATGTGGTGCCCGCTGCCGTTGCTGGCGCTGCTGTGCTGCTGCTCTCTAAGCGCCCGCTGCTGGGCGCTAGATGGCGCTGCGGCCGCTGTAGCGAATCCCACGTGCAGCCTAAAGGACAATTGCAATCTGGGCGAGAATCTGCTGTCGGTGAACGCCGACAGCGATCCGGTCGAGTCGCACATCGCCTCCATATTCGAGGATAAGGTCAACTATAGCCTAAAGCTGTTCGCGGATGATGCCAATGCAATGGCAACAACAACAACAACAACAACAACGACAACTGGCAGCAGCAGCACCTCGACCACGGTGCTGGATGTGCTACACGATGCACTTGCTGCCGCCAATCTCAGCGAACTGCACCACACAACCACCACGACCACAACGAGCCGCAGCACCGCCAACTACACGCTGCGCCAATTGAGCGACAGGCGCGAGGATGACGACCAGGTCGAGGATGACGAGCGCGGTGAGTCTCCCATTCGATAGTTGCCCCGTCAATGGCCAGAACAGTCTAGGGTAACTCGGCAACTATGAGAGTTAGACTTGGCAAGTTAAATATGGGCACATGATTTAACCATACGATCATAAATACTTTGATTCTGTTAAACGAAACTAGGCAAAAATATTTGGAATTTCTCTAACCATATAAACATATAACCTTCATATTTGCCTGATGGAACTCGGGAACTTTAGGAGCTAGACTTGGCAAATTTTGGTATGAGCTTAAAATTAAGCCATACGAGGTTAAATATTATGTTTTACACTGAATCGCAAATCTGTTAAACAGAATAAACCAATATGATTTACAATTCAGGATGTTTGGGAGCTAGACTTGGCAAATTTGGTATGTGAGTTCTTAGCGTAGGTTGAAAAAATGTTCCCTGTTCTAAATAAACTCTTATGCACATTTCGACAGTCAAACATACTTAAGGAACTCAGGAACTATACAAGCGGCACTTGCTAAACTTGGTATACGACTACTCAGATACCCTAAGCTGAGAAATATGCGAAGAAATTTAATTATGTAAAGCAATTATAAAAGTTCATGTACAATAACTGTCAAGCCTGAGTCTGAGGGATCTCGGGAACTATCCGAGTTAGACTTTGCAGATTTGGTATTTGGGCTCTTTAATACCCTGCACAGAAGTATTTTATTTTGATTTCAATGATCGAATGATTTGAACTTCAATTTATATAAACAGAGAGAGAGAGAGAGAGAGAGAGAGAGAGAGAGAGAGAGAGAGAGAGAGAGAGAGAGAGAGAGAGAGAGAGAGAGAGAGAGAGGGAGAGCGCTCATCTAGTTACAGGGTATCTTCTAGCTCAGCACTTTGCACATATTCTGCTTGTTATTTTTGATTTTATAATTTCCAAAAATGTATGTGGCATAGTTACAAATCATTTCAATTGGGACTTTCTCACGCCACCCGCGCTCCACACTTCAATTTTGTTTATATTTATTTTGATTTTTATTTTGTTGTTTCTTTTGCTGTCCCCTTTTATCCGATTTCAATTGTTATTGTCATTTATAGCTGTTAATGTTATTACACACTCTTCGAGTGGACAATACCCCGTACCCCGTCCCCGCCCCCGCCTCCGCCCTCTTTGAAACAAGCCTTCAAGCTTCAAGCTGTCCCTTTGCGTACTTTTGCACAATGTAAAATAACGTTGCATAAAAGTTGCGCGTGCGTTAAATAAAATCAATTGCTCCCCTTCCCCCCCCCCTCTCCGCCCTCCCCATCTCTCTCACCTGTCTCTTGTGATAGTTACCACGTAGCACGCCATCAACCTTAATGGCCAGAAAGACCTCCATGGGCAGCTAGCTCTACGTGATCAAATCGAACCCTTGAACAAGAACCGCCCACAGCCCAATTACAGAGCTCACTCAAAGTGTATACGACGCGCAGTTACCCTCTAAAAGATCAAAAAAAGCAATCTTAATGCATTTCTGCAAATTCAACAAACATGGTCAAGGTTATTTCTCGAGAATTCTGTAATTCAATTTCAAGTCTGACTTTTCATTTTCATGCAGTCTCTGACATGTGAGCGTAGAATTTCTTGGCTCTGGGTTTTGAAGTCTCTCAGTTACAGATAGTTGGGTCTCTGAGTTATGAATATATAATGTATCTAAGAGTCTACCTACCAAATTTCATAGTTCCAGCTTTTGTAGTCTCTGAGTTACAGGTTGTTGGGCAAATGGATATTTTATTTAATTATTGGACAGATGATTCCTTCAATTATTTCTTTAACATCTCTATCTCTATCTATATGCCCATCATCCAAATAGTAAAGCCCTATATCTTCCAGTCTCTTAGTTATTTATATGTAATGTACATAAGAGTCTGCATACCAAATTTTATAGCTCTAGCTTTTGTAGTCTCTGAGTTACAGTTGAAAGCAGCCCACACACAAATTGACAATTCATTAAGATATTGCTTTTAGCTCCAATTTTTGTTCACTTCCATTCAAGAGATATATTCTTCTCTATGATAAAGGGCATAAATATGAAGAGATTTAAATGTTAGCTACTTGTACGTAGGCTGAGACAATTGTCAGCGAGCACTTCCGGCTCGATGCGTCACGCCGCGCGTCTCATTAACATGTCCAAGTGTCTGTCTACACATTCCTAGCCCCCGCCCCCTCCCCCGCCCCCGACCCCGCCCCTTGTCTCAGCAGCAGCAGAATCTCTGTACTCTACCCAATTTAAATTGTTGTCCACTTATTCTTGCTAAAAGGTTCGGCCTTGTTGTTAAGTTTTGGTCAAATATTTGCGCTGTGATTGCGGGCGGGCCAAACGCAGTCGAAAAAAGTCCCGTGCACTGGGCTAGAACAGACTCTGTACATATAGAGTCATATTTATTTTTTATATATATATTTTTTTATAGGCCTAAACAAAAGGCTGCGCTCCCGAACCCGAGCCCAAGCCCAGAGGCCGTTGCAATGTGCCAACTTGCACGGAACTTGCGATTTTCAAGTGTTGACACATGATCTAAGTCCAATAAATGCGTGTGCTTCCCTCAAAGACAGCTAGTTACAGAAAAATCGACATCTGTTTAGCGTTAATCAACACTAGACTTCTGAAAAAACCTTAATCAACACTGGACCTTTGGTTAAGTAAGTGTTGGCTGATGGTGTAAACGCTCTAGGCACACGTTTTGCTCAGAAAGACAACTTAGTGTTAGACAATGTTGATCTACTTAGCGTTAACCAGCACTAGACTATAATTGGATGTTGGCTGTTAATCTAAGCCCACTTAGTCCGTGCCCTGCTCCAAAGGGCAACTAACCGTTAAACACCAAGCGCCTATTGCTAAACACTGTTGGCATGTTTAGCGTTAATCAACACTAGATATTAAGTTCAGACGCACATGGCTGGTGAATTTTAGCGCGATTTCCAACGCGATTCTGTTGGCGGATGATCTATCTGGGCATCCTTCTCTTGAAAATCAAACTTATTACAAAACACTTTTGGTCTGTTTGGCATTTAACAACACTAGATTTTAGATTGAAGCGTACGCTGTGCAGCACTCGTGCAGCCTCGCACAAACGCAACATGACTTTGGGCTTTTGACCAAAAACTCGTTGCTGGCCAATGGACCAAGCAGCTCATAAAGTTAAGAGTACTTCGGCTCCGACTTTAATTGTTGTTTATGATTATGATTATGAGGATGGGGATGACGATGTCGATGTCGATGATGATGATGATGATGATGATGGCAATGATGATTTGGCGCTAAAAAGGTTACTCAATGATAGGAGCTTGTCGACTGAAGCGTTTATTAACTGAATCAATCAGCATTAAGATAGACCAAATAGAGAATTCTGATCATCAAATTGAAATTAACAAAACGGTAGCAAAACTTGGCAATAACAATTGCACTTATAAATGTTTAAGGTTTAGCTGAAGGCGCTCAACGAGTGAATACCCTGTAAACAAGTGCAATATGGATTTTATGAATTGAATCTTTTGATCTTTTGAAAATCTGGAAAATTTTTATGAATTTGATATTGAAAGAAAGATATCACATCTTTCCCTTTTATGTTTACATATTCTATAACACCTCGTTTCAATCACTTACAGGGTATTCCAAGAGCTGCAAATTTGATTAGCAAACATGTTAAAGATACATGCTTGAGAGCACAAGATATTTCAGATGATGCCACGCTAATTGGCAGCAAGAATAACAATAACATAACGAGAAGAGAAAAAAGAAAAAGCAAAAAAACAAACACAATCGATAACTTGAAGATCGATTAAAGCTGCAAAGTCATGATCAGTTGGCTTAAATGACAGCAGAAAAACCAAAAAAAAACAACAAGATAATCCGCGAGAATGAAGAACACACAAAAAAAGAACTGTCAATTCTTGTGTCCCCTAGAAAGATAGAGCTTGAAAGAGAGAGAAGCAGAGAGAAAGAGAAGGTAACACAAGAGTTAAACAAGAAAGAGCACAACGAAGATTTTATACCCTTCCACCTAGCATGAAAATTTGTTTGAGAATAACTTTATCTATATCTGACTACATCGACTTGGATCAGGAATATATATACGCAAACTCTCATATATCTCACTCTTCCCGCCAATTGTTTTAAATCGATTATTAATCGATCAACGATCGATCTTAGCTATGCAATGGCTCTGTTAGGCTTCTAGTGGCCGCTTTTTACTTCCTGCACGTTATCGGTCTTCAAGTGCTTTGTCTCTTGAACTTTTAATTGTCTATAGCAAAGAAGAAGCAGAAGCTGCTTTTATGTTGCGCGAACGTTTCAATCGCATTTACCATGCCGGGCACATCAATTGGTTGGCCCTAGCTGAAGATTTACGAGTACCGCCAGCCCGTGGAATTTCCAATTCTTCCTTGTCTACGGGCATAGGGTATGACTGTGAGCATTAACATATGCGAGGGAATGCGAATATTTGCATTTTTATATACACTGTTTGCTAAGTTAAATAGGGTATATTGGTTTTGTGTATTGTGTCCGTTCGAGCAGACTTGAAACTTAAAAAATCTACAACTTACACAGACTTTAAGCTAGAAACGAAGTACAATTAAAGAGGAGTTTCTCTCTTCTTTCGATACCCCGTTCAATCTTTTTGTACTATCGATAAATATCGATAATTAGACAAGGTCTTTTTAAACATAGCTCGAACATTTGACATTGTTCCACTCGAACAGCTTACTCAGATTAGGAATATTTAAATCTCCCCATTTAATATGCCCCGCAAATGGCATTGAGATCGGACTACGAAGGCCGAGGTTAAGCAGCAGCAAGGCATTTCTCTCAATGGGAAGAAGCTTCAGTTCGCTTATGCTACAATAAGTTTAGGGTATTTCTTAGTCGGTCACAGCAAGCCAGAGCCTTTAGCTTGTTTCGGCTGCTCTTACGCTGCAAACAGGGTATTGCGCAGTCGTTTACACCCGACCGAAAGCCTTCAACTGGCTTTGCATATGGCTGCGGCAAATTTAGATTCTATGTTAATGTGGATTATCGCATCTTTAGACGTATATAGAATATGACGACAGGGCAGACGCACACACACACACACACAATACACAATATACACACACACACACAAACACACACACAGCTACACACACAAACACACACACACTTACACGCATTACGCAGTCGTCGCTTGTCGCCGCGCTTATCTGACGCACTTTGTCAGTTTGGGGACTGCCCAGCTCCCGCCCCGGCCCCTCCCCCTCCCCCTCCTCCTCCCTGTCCCCCACCATTGCCACGCCCCGCGGCATCAATGCGCCCCAAGACGGATGCAGGCAATGAAGCGTAACTAGCTGACAGATATGTCGGAGCGACGTCGTCGTCGTCGTCGTCAGACGCAACGCACGCGGAATGCCAAATGAGAGCTTGACAAATTGAAGATTTGTTCGGCTTGAGCATAAAAAACCCAGAAGAAGAAGCAGAATAAGAAGAAGACAGCAGGCGACAGCCCAACAATGATAATGATAATGTTAATAAGAACAAAGCAACAACAACTCGCAAATTGCGTGCTGCATGCTGATTGTGGCACGAGTTGAAATCGGAATCGGACTCGAAATCGGACTTGGAATTAGAATTGGGCCCGGGTCCAGCTTTGGGCTTGGCACGCACGCAATGCCATAGCCAATACAGCAAGTAAATAACATAAATAAATAAATAACATAAATAAATAATATATATAAATAAATAAATAATATAAGTTAAACAGTTTTTGTGGCGCCTCATTAGCAGCCATTTCTATGCACGCAGCTTCTGTTTGGCTTGCAGCGGGTTTTTTCGTTTGGTTTTTGGCCGCGTTGCCAACTTCCTGTTTGCGGGCACGCGCCCATTTCGGAAAAGGTGGCAACATTAATTTCGATAAGTGCTCGTTATGCGATTAACTGCCTAGGACTCTTAAAAAAGCTTGTCGAAGCCAGAAGAAGTTGTTGTCGACCAGCAATAAATAATTGAAATGTGGCTCAGCTGGCTGCAAAACAACTTTTCCATATTTGACTTTCAAATAGTTTCGGCAAATAATATAAATTCAAAACAAAATGCATATTTAATATTTGCCCCAATTTGTTGTCTTTCTCTCAACTTTAAACAAAATATATTTCAGTCTATTACATTTGCATAATTTCTTTGGATAAAACAGAATCTTTTTCTTAAGATAGTTCTATTTGGGTTTAGTTATTTCGATTTGGCTTAAAGCCCTGTTTATTGTCTGGCTCAGCTATACATATTTATTCTATTAAAGCTGTGTCCCCAATTAAACAGGCAAGAAACCTAAGAGGCTTGTTGAAGGTTCAGAATTTTGGTATCGATTCTTATCGATTGCTTGGAAACGGGGCAAGTTATCGATTATCGGAAGCAAACTCGTACAGTGCGGGCACAAAGTTCTAAATTTCAAGTCTCTAGCTCTTTATAGGTTCTGAGATCCTTCGCGTTCATACATACGGACGGACAGACGTATAGAAGGAGAGAAGGACGGACAGACAAAAGGAGAGACGGACGAACGGATGAATAGACAGAAGGACATGGCTAGATCGACTCGACTGTTGATGCTGATCAAGATTATGTATACTTTGTGGGGTCAGAGATGCTTGCTGTTGCCTGTTACATAGTATTGCATAAAAGCAAATTTTCAATGGGTTCAGGGTATAAAAAATGGACTGTTGAGGCAACCAAAATCCTTAGAACATGTTTGCTCTATAAGCATTAATAGTCAATAGTTATAATAGTTATAAATATCAATTAGGAAACTATCGTTAATCAATGCTATCGATAGTTAGCCATCGTTCATTTGCCATCTCTAGCAGCGCAGTCCCCTGGCGCCCTAAGCGCATGGGCAACGCCAATGTCACTTGCAGTTTTGGCCGCCAGGGGGCGCAAGCTTGAATTTAATTTGATGTAAATTGTAATTGGTGTGAAATTTGTTTATTTTGCAGTTTATTTGTACAACATTGGCAAACGATTTCTGGCCATCTCGCAGCCTTTCGATGCGGCACGCAATCCGGATGCCTCGCCCCTGTGCCGGGCGCAGATGCGACGCTATTTGAAGGCGTTAAACAATTTCGATTTGTGGGCCTTGAAAAGTGAGTATCCGAGTGCGAGTGTGTGTGTGTTTCAGTCGAATCAGAATCAGAATTCGAGTCATTGCCAACCGGGCAAGATGGCAGGCGAGAACCGCAGACGCGACGACATGAATTGAAAGAGTGCAAAGTCAAATGAATTAAATAATCAAGTTCTGAAATTGCAAACACACACACACACTCGTACACACACACACACTCGTACGAACACACACACACACATGTGTCGTGCGGCTAAAGTGAAGGTCAAGCGTCGAACTTTACCCACATTTTGCGCGACTCAAGCAGCGACAGCCGCCCCAATGCCAAACGCAACAACTGAATTTAAGCCAACTGCAGCAAATTGCAGCAGCAGCAGCAACAAAAACTATGCGAACTTGGCACCAAACTGCGGCCAGCTGGCTGCGAGCTCAGCATCAGAACTAGAGCTGGGCGCGTGACACGAAGCAAGCACGACACACCAAGATCTCTAAAGCATCGCATGCCTGTCTCAACAAATATACATATGTATATGTATATATATAAATGTATAAGAAATAGCTTTAATTTAAATGAAAAGTTATTATTAAAAGAAATCTAATTATATAGTTGAGCGTACACGACCGACAGATACCCTATAGCCAACTTTAAGCTCAAACGCAGCTTTGCTTTTTGATTCCCTAGCATCACATAATACACATATGTATAGAATTTACTCCCAAATAAATAAGGTACTACCTTGATTTTTATGCCCCCAAACCGGCAAGTTATCTTAACATAACATATTTTTCATCTATGTATGTTATCTCCAAGAGAGATTGTAAATCGATATTTACCTAACGGGTCTATACTTCAACTCAAATCAATAATATAAACTGCACATATGGGTTAAAGTAACGGCTACTTCATAAAAATAAAAATATATTAATGAAAAGTCGTGTTGATGTCGTGTTTAGACGTGCGTGTCATCGAATTGCGGCACGCGCCCATCTCTAATCAGAACGAGTTGTGCGATGAAATCACAGTCAAGGTCGTCTATGCACTTGTGTGTTTCTTTTTATTTTGGTGTAGCATGCAACGCCTGATAACTAACGAATACGCCATTTCTTGCAGTGCACGATGCCAGCGGCAAACTGAACTCGGGCATTCTCAATGGCAACATCAACCAGCCGGGCGACTTTGATCAATGCATGGGCATACAGCAGGCGCCCGATGACGTCACGTTGAGCGGCAACAATAACGATGACACTCAAGCGAATTCGCCGCTGCGCGGCCAATATTGTCTGGCCTACGCACAGCCTGTGCTCCCACATAAATCGAAACGTTTGCAGACCTTCTTCAAGCTGCTGCAATCGCACGGGCCCTTCAGGAGCGAATTCAATGACGTAAGTAGAGCGAGTGTGAGAGAGTGCAAGAGAGCACAAACTTATCTGCGGCTCCTTTATTTTGGCCTGCTAATATGGTTCAAAGTTCGATTCAGTCTTGAACAGCTGACAGCCTAGGCTGTAAGGTTATTATATTTCAATTTACATATGTATGTACATATATTTTATGCCTTTTATGTGCAGCGCTCAAGTTCTCAAGTTCGTTGGCCAAGTGCTCGCACTTAATGCACTCGAAATGGCGCGCTTTGACTGCGCACGTGACTGCGATTGCAAATGGATTAAAAGCCATAAGTGGCGTCCATGTGTGTGTATCTGTGTACATATGTGTATGTGTGTGCAGTTGCTTAGGCGCGGCGACATTTATAGAAAATGCCGCACGAAAGTTAGTTCAGCTTTCGCTCGCACAATTCGCCGCGTAGAGAGAGAGAGAGAGAGCGAGAGACCGACAGCTTTATTTGTAGTTTTTGCGGCGAGTTCGACATTGAACTTGACGCGAAATGCGAGCACGGCGAAGCATTCGATTTGATTTCGCCACAAGAAAAAAGAAGAGCAGCAAAAAACAAAAACTGTTTGGCATAATATGCTAATCATTGGGCTAGCCAAACGATTGAGGTTCAGTGAACCCAAAAAAGCGGTTTCTTTTTTAATTTAATTCTAATTTTTTCAATTTTTACGATCACAACAAATCGAATGGAATTTGTTTGAGCAGCATTTTTTTGAGAATTCGCCATTTGTTTTCTGATTTCATGCCAGAGACTTAAGCAACAAACTTGCGCATTTGACACAACTCAACGACCTTCCCCCCTCCCCCACTCTCTTTCAGCCGGGTCACCGTGTGCCGCGCTACTCCCTGATCAATTGGGGCATATGCGTGCCATCGGGCTGCACGCACCGCGACGTCGAGTACAGCGTGGCAGAGTATCTGCGGAACCAGACGGCCGCGACGGGGATTAGCTTCAATGTGCGCGTCGAGCGGCAGATGTGCCAGGTGCGGGATCCACAGCCCTGGGATCGGAACACCACCTGGGCGGTGCGTTTCTTTGTGCTGGTCGTCTGCCTGGCGGTGCTCTCCACGGTCTACGATCGCAGCACCAAGACGCAGCCGAAGCAGAGTAAGTCCAGCTACCAGCTGCCCATCCTTGAGAGCGATATCCATTCGAGTCCATCTTCTGCAGATGACTGGTGCACCGCCTTCTCGCTGGACAAGAATCTGCGCTGGCTGTTCAGCACGCGCAGCTCGCCGGGCGACATCGAGGCTGTGCATGGCATCCGATTCCTGAATGCGATGATGCTCATCTTCTCCCACAAGTCGATGGCCATGTTCTTCAATCCGTACAACAATCGAACGGCCATGTCGGAGAGTCTGGGTCAGCCGTGGACCGTTATCGGACGCGCCGCCTCCCTCTACACGGATCCCTTTCTCCTGTTCAGCGGCATGTTGACCTCCTACTCGCTGTTCGGGCGCCTCATGAAGCAGCAGCCCATACGGCTCAAGAATGAGTACATCAGTCGTCTTATGCGGTAAGTCAAGCAGACTCTCAATTAAATAGCAAATACACCTGTTTGAGACAGTTACAGGGTATAGCAAAGTCGACTACTTTTACTAGTTTCCTTAAAGCTAATTTTCTATATTTAGCAAATATTTAAAGAAGTTGATATTCAGTGTAAACTATATTTTCCAGGGTAGCTGCCAGTCGACTACTCTCACAAGATGACAAACTGAATTCCTTGACTTTTTCTAGAATTTTGTCAGAAGTATTTTTGAGAAAAATTAAAATCGCCGATGAAAATGAAAATTACAGGGTATCTGCTGGTCGAGTACTCTAACAGCTTGCTACGAAATAACTTGCTTGATTTTATTCATTTTTAGTTCTAAGACTTGATATAGGCACTATTTATAACCACAAGTAAAGTTACAGGGTATCTGCTGGTAGTACTCTCATTAGCTTACGAACTGAAATCTTTTACGTTCCTCTTAAACTTCTAGAGATTTGTCAGTCATATAATTGAGAATCAATTGAAAAACAACAGGGTATCTGCTAGTCGACTACACATATTACAAATTGTTTAAAATACACATATTTCTTAATTGTTTCTTCTCCCCCTCTTCCCGTTTCGTAGGATTGTTCCGCCCCTGGCCGCCCTGATACTCTTCTGCACGTTTGTGCTGCCCCTGTGGGGCTCCGGACCACAGTGGAACCTGGTCGTGGGCCACCATGCGGACATCTGCAAGCAGCATTGGTGGCGCAACCTGTTGTTCATACACAACTATTTTGGATTCAGCGAGATGTGCCTGACGCACACGCATCATCTGGGCATCGATACGGAACTGTTCGCTGTGGCGCCCCTCTTCATTCTGATCCTATGGCGTTGGCCTCGTCGCGGCCTCCTCGCCCTGCTCCTGCTCTGCACGGTCGGCACTGCGGCCCGCTACTACACGACCATTGTGAACCAGCTCTCCAACTACATATACTTTGGCACCAAGTGAGTAGATGCACACCCTTCCCATACCCTGTACAAATTGAAAGTGGGTCCTGTCCGATTGATCCATCCGACATGCTCAGTTGATTAAGACATGTCCGTCTTTCCAGGCTACAATTGTGATATTATCCTTTGTTTCGATATCTCAGAGTATCTCTCTAGGATCGATAAGTATCGATATTTAAGCATGTGTTCTTTTAACATATCTCGGAGACTCTGTGCGCATATCTTGTCCTTTTGCCCGTTCAGATCTCTCCGCCTTTGCCCAATGTCCCAACATGGTTTAAGTCTTGGTCCCCTTAATTTTTGCAGTTCTTATTAATCAGTTCATTATCTAGCTGTGAACTGGTTCGCTCAGAAGTTCTCAATAGAACGAAACGTACAATTCATAAATAGTTCCTTTTTTATAGATCCACAAATAATGGACACTAGTTCGGTTCACGGTTCAAACTCACCTCGAGTTCAATTCGTGAACCTAGTTCTTAGTTCTTTACATACGTGAATCTAGATTTTACGGTTCCAGCTCTGAAACTGGGATCCATATGGATTTCTATATGGATTTTAAAGCATAATTGGAAAACACGCTTACTTAATCAACCCTCCTTCCTCTCTGTCTCCCTCTGTCTCTTTCTTCCCTCTCTCTCAGCATACAGCGCCTGTTTCGCACGGCGGACTACATGTACTCGTTCCCGCCGCACCGCTCCACGGTGTACATCATGGGCATCCTGCTGGGCTATGCGCTGCGCAAGTATCAGGGCGTCCAGCTGAGTCCGTTCCAGCTGCGTCTCGGCTGGCTGGCGGCGACAATCTGTGTGCTGGCCTCGCTGCTGGGCCCGGCGCCGATGGGGGACATCGAGTACGTCTACAACTCGACGCATGCGGCGATCTATGCCGCATTTGCGCCGATTGCGTGGTGCCTGTTCTTCTCCTGGATTGTCTTCGTCTCCCACAATGGCTACAAGAGTGCGTTAAGTTGCTCCTCTTTCTTTTTTAGGCATTTCAACTTATCCTTTCTGCTGCCTTTCTTTCCAGATAAACTGACCAGGCTGTTCAGCTGGCGCGGCTTCCAGGTCTCCACGAAGCTCTCGTATGCCATTTACCTCACGCAGTTCCCCGTCTTCTTCTACAACGTCGGACGCAGGCGTCACATACACCATTATTACAACTTTGTCTCGATTATTGTGAGTATATTCAAAGGTCGTATATATATATATATTCCTGTTCCTGGTCCAGTTGATGTAGACACATGTCCGTTTCTCTCGGCAAGTTTCGCGGCCTGTAAAAATTTGTATATCTGTCAAAGTCCGCCAGATCGGTTGACTATATCTTAAATGTACCCATGGGAGTTACCGATCGGAAATTGGAAATAATAACATCCCCTTTCTTATTCAAGATATCTTCAACAAACTTAGCACCTAAGAGCTTTACTTCTCTTCTCTGCACATAGGTAAAACATTCCCGAATCAATGTTCTATATAATATAGAATCTATAGCAAGAATCAGATAGAATAAGATAAATTGTATTCCAATCGGAATACATATATAGTTCCAATGGGAAAATAAGTGAAATCTTATTCCAATCCGAATTGTATAAATATAGTTTTTATTAGAAGTTAGGTTGAAATGGTATTCCAATCGGAAGTATTCAAATATAGTTCCCATGGGAAGTTATGTTCCATAGTATTCCAATTGGAACTATACAAATGAGTTCTGATATGATTGCAAATCTACGTGATTCTATTTACTTTACGCTGTTAACTTTGGCTTTCTCTAAAAATGTATCTGCTTCTTTCTCGTGCAGCTCGATACCAACGAATTTATCTCGATCTTCTTGGCATCCGTCGCGCTGACGGTGCTCTTCGATGCGCCCTTCCAGAACCTCAAGAAGCTGCTGATCAAGCGGCCCGCCATCCAGTCGAAGGCGCCAGCGGCGACGACGACGACGACGACAACAACGTCCAGCACAATGCCAACTGGCACTGCCTTGCGGGAACCCGAACCGGAACGGAAACTGGAACGAAAACTGGAACCGGAACTGGTTCCCCCTCAGCCGCATCCGCACGCCGATTAGCCTGCGGCTATATTTGTATTTGTATTTTGTAAATTTGTCTTAGCATTTAGTGGCAATGTATTTAATTCGCCGGATACCCGACCCCCCACTTCCCCTACCTTTCCCGTTAGCCTATCGCTCTCATTTCCACTGCTTAACCACCCTCCTCGTCAGCCTCTCGCTCTCATTTGCACTGCTTCACCCCGCCCCCGCCCCCCTTTTCATCGTCCACCTAAACATCTAACACCCCAGCCAACTCCCTCCCTAGTCTTAGAGAAACGCTTTATACATTGTAAATTGTACTTTTAGTCAGATTTCGCGTTGAGAGAAATACGTTTTATTTTATTTGATAATTTTCCTTTTTTTTTTTTTGATAGTCATTAATTAACCCAACTGCTGCTTATTGTTGTTATTGTACGGCATTATCTTTATCAAAATCCTGCTTTGCTGCAAAAGATTGTCATCCATAATACAATATATACGATATCTAATCTTAAGCCAGGTCGATTGCGCTTTATTTTATTTTATTTTAATTTTATTTTTGATTTGTTTGTCGTAATTTAATAAAATCGTGGAGCACGTAAATATGCTGTACTTCTATAACTTTTATCTTGTCTTTTCTATAAAGTCGACTTTTGGGCGGGCGAAAATTTGTTTACTTATTGCGCATTAACCGGCCTTGCCCGGCTCGAGTGCATAAAAACTAAAATAAATGCCTGAAATAAACCATTTTTTATGGAAATTTGTGTTTATAGTTTAATTTTTAATCTTCCCTTTACTCATTTAGGAAAAACAATTATTTTCTGGACTAAGAAACTGGAAATTCTGTTTTTGATTTAATTGTGTGTTTAAAATGTATTAGGAAAACACTTACTTTAGAAAGATTCCCAGAATCTTCAGCTTTTTGATCAAAAATGCGAAAAATGTTGATTTGTCCTGGTCAATGCCCCGAACAAACATCAAAAGTACTTAAAAGCCATAACTCCGCCCAATTTGACGACATTTTGTCCGTTTGCCATTTTATGCCCTCAAAACTTCATCATGATCGGACTTCAAGCATCGAAAGCCCGACTTTCTAAAAATTTGGTTTTTCTTCGATGGAAAGGGGCGAGGAATTCAAGAAGAGAACAGCTAACAATGACTACGGACATAAAATAAAGGATATAGATTCTTGTAGAGTAAAATAAAATATAGAATATATGTTTTTGTAGAGTAACGTATATAGGAACTAACTATACGACCGATCTTTTGTATAGCAGCTATATCATATAGTCGTCCCATGTTGCATTTATTAAGGATTCATAGTGAAACTTATAAATGCCGAGTTTGTTGAAGAAATCTTCATAAACGAAAAAGTTCCCATACAAGAACCCACTTTACGAGCGGTCTTTCCTATGGCAGCTTTATGATATTGTGGTTCGATCCGGCCGGTTTCGACATATACAAATACTGACTGGGCTCGGAGATGTCTCCTTCTATGCGTTACATATTTCATGACAAAACTATAATACCCTCTACAAGGCTATAACGATCTACGAAGGCAGTTAAGAGGGGCCTGTATTCAAATTTCAAGTCTCCGAGATAGACGCCTTTATACATTCGGAAATGAATAGATCGACTCGATTGTTGCTGCTGATCATGAAAATATATACTTCATGAAGTCGCAGATGCCTTTTTCTGTCTATTAAACACAGTTTTACCTATTTTAACCCATTTTCAAAGGGGTCCTTATTAAGATCGTTTTTGGAATAACCGTTTTATAATCCATTCCAAACGTTTAGTTACAGAGATAATATTAAAATATATATGCATGTATCTAAAATCTTAGCAATTGGTAAACAATATTTACCTATAAAGAGGCAAGCATTTATCAGAGCATGCCTAAATCAGTACAAAATTTCCTGCTGGGTCTTGATTTTGCTCCTCAGGCAAAAAGCTGATTCAGCATTCAAATACAGTTATACTGCCTGCCAAAAGTCGTTTAACTGTTATCCTAGTGAATACTGCCTAAGCTCGATACGCACTGCTTATTGTAGTTTAAAGGGAGGCTCTTTTGCTGCTGCTTTCCTTTATTCTGCTTGCTGCTGGTGTCCACTCACGTTTAGTTCAAGCAGTTCAAGCGAAGAAGGTAGCGCAAGCAATGCTCAACCTCTGCCCGTATACAACATTATTCTCCTTCGACCTGCTGCTGCTATTCCAGTGCAGTTGTAGTTAAAAAAGAGGTTTCACCAATGTTGTGAACATGCCTTGCAGCTCAAGCATCAAAGCGAAGAAGATAGCGCAATACAACATGCTTCTCCTTGGACCTGGACCAGCTGCTGCTATTCCAGTGCAGTGGTAATTAACAAAAAAAAAAAAGGTTGCACCAATATTGGCCTTGCGCTGCAGCTGCTCTACGTCACAACAACAAAATGTTCACTTGGCATTCACCTGGAACGCCAGCCATGTGCAATTGAGATTCACAATAAAAAAAAGAACATAAAAAAATTATAAAATAAAATAGCACAGATTTAAGTTCCTTGTTGTTGTTGCGACGCCAGCCACATTTTTCACAGAACCACCGATAAAAAAAATATATAAGCACAATTTTCACTTAATGAAAAAAAAACATGTTAATTTATTTGAACTCCAACCAAATGTTGAAGCATTCATTTTTTGTTGTTGTTGTTGCTGCACCGGAAGGAGGCGGGCGTCTATTTGCCGGACTGAGCCTTCTTGGGCTTAGCCTGGGTGCCCTCGCGGAAGCCGTTGCGGAAACGGCGACGCACCACCTTCAAATGGCTCATGCGGCCGGTTCCGGTGGTCTTCCTCCTCTTGGCCTTGACGGACCAGTTGTCTAAACGGAAAAGCAGCCAAAGTTAGTGAGAGTGACAAGGTGAAAGGAGGGGGGGATACTTACATGAACGCAACTTGGCAGCGGGATAGCCGCACTGGGCGCAAGTGGACTTCTGGATGTGGTAGGAGGAACGTCCACAGCGACGGCACAGAGTGTGCGTCTTGTTGTGGCGTTTACCAAAGCTCGAGGTACCCTTCGTCTGTAAACGAAAGTCGTATTAGTATCGTGTATTGTTTTAGCCATCATAAATTCGCCAATTTGTTTATGTTATTTCTGCTGCGGCCGCAGTGCATATTCTGCTAAGGGCTATGGACAATTTTAACATATTCACACTTGGCAGCACACACGCCAAAATTACAATAGATTTTCATTTGGAAAAATGCACGGATGTTTAAAGAAATTGGCGATTTTATTTTTGGCTTGAACGTGGATAAATTTTGTTAACGCACCATCTTGTATGGCGAACGCTCGTAGAAGAAAGAGCGAAAGAGAGGCCCAGCGCACGAATGTCAGTTTGACAGCAGCTGTCACAAATATGGCGTGCTGGCAGGGTTGCACACGACACAGCGCCCTCTGTTGGCGCCCAGGCGGTGACTATCGATAGTGAGAGCGCGCAGCCAACTTCACGCGCGTGCAACCGATTACAAGCTAGATAGATGGCGCTAGCAGCAAAGCGCGCGCAATTCAAATTTGAAATTCAAAAACCAGTTGATTCGCATTTTAGTTAAAATATTCATTGTTTTATTTATGAAATAAATTATTATTATTTACATTGGAAATAATGCACGAAATACAAATAATATTGCATACAAAAAAAAAAAACATATTCAAGAATCGTTCGCTTTAGCCAATAAAATTGTACACACTCAAAGCAAACGCGCGAAATATATGCAAAAAGGTTAACTAATTATATTTATATATATATGTATAGAGAAAATTGTCGTGTGTGTGTGTGTGTGTGTGTGTGTGGGGTGTGCAGCGAGAAATGGAGAGATATGTAAATGTTAATTGCTGAATAAATTTTCTAAAGACTTTTTCGAGTACTTCTTCCTTCTTTTTTTTTTCTTTTTTGTTGCCGTCAATGGCACGCGTACTACAATATTATTAACTTGATGCGATTTTGGTTGATTATGGGCTCTATATGGGGCAGATATTAAGATATTACTACAGATGTTACGTAACTAAGTAAAATTGCGACTATGCGCAAGTCGATTTGGCCTGAGGATTAGCCTCAGGCTAAACCAAGTTGCACATAATTCCTGCTCTGGGTTAAGGCTGATCGGCTGATCGGATAACGGTTTTATTTACGGTGCTCTTCCTCTTCTTTGCTTTTTTGTTTTTCTTCAACTAAATTCTAAGTTATATAAACCACGCCACGCCTCGCCTCGCGCCTCAAACATATTTCGCTTTTATTAACTAATTCACTCAAAAAAATTTCAACTAAAAAAACTTTGCAGCAAGCTTATACGAGGGGGGGGGGGGGATGGAGGGGGTAAGTCAATTGAAAACTAGTCACGATTATATATATATGTATATATATATATATATATATATATATATAGCATATTTGCTTTTGTAGCTAATTGACTTTTACAAAAGTTTCCAGAATTTCTTAAGCTCTAATATGCCTGCTCTTCTTCTTCTTCTTCTTCTTCTTCTACTTTAGCTGTCATTTCTGCTTCTTCTTAACTTTTCTTCTTCTTAATTTTTTGCTATAAACAGAAAGTGTGCACCTGCAACCAGGTCGCAGCTCGAAATTCAACCAAAAAAAAAACATTAAGCTCAAGTTGAAAAATGACAAACAAAAAAAAGTAAATTTAAAATTAAAATTCAAATGAATTTTGTTGTGTTGTGTTTGTTTTGTTTCGTTGCTCCGTTCGCCTGCCTATTGCTCCTCCACGCTGATGGTGATGATCATGGTTGGTCAATAGTGTCCGCCGGGGCCGATGCCTCCGCCTCCTCCACCGCCTCCTCCTCCTCCGCCTCCACCTCCTCCGCTGTGCCTGTGATGTTCGCGCCGGCCGGCGGACTGATCCCGATCGCGATAATCGCCGTTGCGGGAGCTGCTCTTGTGATGATGATGATGATGCCGCTTCTTCTCGCCCTTGAGGCACACATCCGACACGACCATCTCCGAGTTGTCGCGCATGCCATAGTTATCCCGGCCGCATCTGTGAATGGAGTTGAATTTAAAGCTAGCATTAGATCAAGCATTTAACATGCACTTCATGCATGTACTTTAACATGTACTTCAACATATAGTTTAGTATGTAGTTTAACGTGCAGTTAAAAACACATTTTAACATGTACTTTAACATATACTTAAATATGCAGTTAAACATGTACATTACTTTAACATATAGGTTAACATGAAGTTTAACATGCAGTTTGAAATACATCTTAACATGCACTTCAACATGCCATGCACTTTAAAATGTACTTTAAGATGCTTTGATATATTCTTTAACAAGCACTTTAACATGTACTTTTGGCTCGAATAAACTATCTTGTGGTCATGCTCAGGCCAAAACTGCCTGTTTAAAATTGCCAGCCACTTTATCTGCTTGGCAAATATAAACAGCAGAGCTTCGACCATTTATCGGCTTGTTAATTTTATCCTCTTGGCAACTTGTAACTTTCGTTAACTTACCTGTCCAGATTCTCGCGCGAGCGTTGCATATTGTCGCGCAAATTGTCGCGAGAGCGCGTCATGCTGGGCGGATCGAGCGTCTCCTTGCGACGCAGGGCATTATGCGAGCTGTTCTTGGAGGCGGACTCGTGCAGGTTCTCCCACGCCTGGCGATAGTATCTGCAAGAGAGAGAGAGAGAGAGAGAGAGAGCTTTAGCTGTGAACTGTCAGAGAAGCTTGGCATAGAGACGAACCTGTTGAGGCCATTGCGAGAGCCGGAGGTGGAGCTGTCAAAGCTGGCGACCGTGTTGCAGTCGGGCGAGGCGCGATGCCGATAATGCTGCGTGGTGCGGTTTCTAAGAGAGTTCAAGAGAGAGAGAGAGAGAAAGAGAAGAGAGATAATTTTTTGATTAGTTAACTTTCTGTGTTCAAGTGCGAGTGGGAGAGGAAGGGCGTGCGCTAAAAGGTCCACAACTGGTCGGTGTTAGTTACAAGATAAAGAGAGAACACAAGGAGAGAAAGAGAGAGAAAGAGAGAGAGAGAGAGAGAGAGAAAGAGAGAGAGAGAGGGAGGGTAATAGAGAGTGCGGGAGATTAGATACACATAATATACAAATGAAGTGAGAGATGAAACACAAAAGAGCGACAGAAGAGCGAAACGTGCAGTGTATAAAAGAGAGAGAGAGAGAGAAAGAGAGAGAGAGAGAAAGAGAGAGAGAGAAAGAGAGGTAGAAAATGTATGCAAAGATCATGTGTGTGTACGTATATCTGTATCTGTGTGTGTGTTGTGTGTCTGTGTGTGTGTGGCCCGACAACAGCGTTTGATTGATTGAATAACTGATTGACTGATTGATTGATTGATTGATGAAATGTAACAGCAAAATCAGGCAGCCCCCACAGCATTCGACCGAAAAGTCACATCCAAGTTCCTGAATTGAAATTGCATTGCATTCTGTTTTGCTTGATTGACTGATTGATTTGATTGATTGTGTATCTTGGCTTGTTGATTGAGCGTGTGCTGTTGTTGTAGTTGTATTGTGTTGTTGTTGTTGTTGTTGTTATATGAGGTATATGTGTTGTTGTTGTTGTTGTTTTGGCTGCTTACATTTGTGTGTATGGCCGTTGTGCGGTTTGATTGAAGGCACACAGTTTCGTTTTGATTGATCTGATTGATTTGTTTGGGTTAGCGGTTAGCTTAAATTGTTTGATGCTCGATCGAGTTGTTTGATTGTAGCTCATCTTTGGCACACGTTCACATTACGTTCGCAGGTAGTCTTCGGTATTTGGTTAAACATTTCAAATTCGTTTCGTTTCGCTTCGTTTCGTTTCATTCCCATATCATTCCCGTCTCCGTTTTGGTCACTCTTTGGCTTGTTCTCTCCTTCTTTCCCTCTTTTCCGTTCACATGTGGCTGCTGCTAAAGAGCCCCGCCCTTGCTCGATAGCCACGCCCATAGGTGCTCAGCTCGCGCCTCGCCAGCTTCTGATCGTCAAAGGGCAGCGCCAGGACACTGTACCAGAGCGAGGGCGCCGGCTCGCAGCGCGTGCTTGACCCGATGCTGCCGTACCCATCCCCAAAGAGCCGCATGTGATAGCCACCGAGCAGGCTGCCGCTGCCGCCTCCAGCCTTGACGCTGCAGCGCGTCAGCTGCGCGGTCGAGGCGTAGCTGGTGGCGCTTGTGGCCGTTGCCGTTGCATAGCTGGGCAGTCGGTTTGGCGTCGCCCCGCTGCCCCGCGCCTCCTGTTGCGGCCTCTGCTGCGGCCTCCACTGGAGCTGCTGCTGTTGCTGCTGCTGCTGTTGGCGTCGCTGCTGCTGCTGGCGTCGCTGCTGCTGCTGCTTCTGCTGGTGGTGGTGATGATGGTTGTGATGATTGTAATTGGTAAAATGTTTAGCTAGGTGCCGCCGTTTGCTGTTCGGGGTGCTGACGAATGATTTGCCGAGGGGTGAGAAGAGAGCGAAAACGAAAACGAAAAAAGAGAGTTGTACAACAAGAAAGAGAAAGCGTTTCGATGTAACGATGTATGCGTGTGTGCGTGTGTGTGTACGTGTGTGTGTGTGTGCGAGTGTGTGTGCAAGGCAGATAGAGAGAGCAAGAGAGAGAGAGAGAGAGAGAGGAGAGAGAGACACTGCTCTTGAGTATGTACAATTATGGGCGAATATACAAATGAGAGCGAGCTGAACAGCTGGGTGAGAGCGAGAGCGAGAGAGAATGAGACAAAGAGAGAGTAAGAGGGAGAGAGAGCGAGAGAGAGAACAACAACAAACAACAACGACAACAACAAAAAAACAAATGGCATGTAGGGAACAACATGGGAGAGAGAGAGGAAGCGAGCAACAATTACAGGGTATACAGCAAGGAAAGGGTATATAGTATGTGTCAAAATTTTGGTGTAGTTGCGGGCATTAAATACGTAAAACTATGTTAAGCACCTAAAAATAAAGCCATAATATTACTTTCCAGCTTTTACTCAGATTCAATCTAAAAGTTTCTTCCCATTGAAATCGTATTTTGATTCAAGTTTCAATTTTTACCTTGATCTTCAACTTTTAGTCGATTTTAAGCTTCACATTTAACTTGAACTATTTTTGATTGTTTTTCAGTTGCAGCTTTCAATTTTTGCCTCAAATTTCAACATTAGTTATCAACTTTTTACTCAATTTCAATCTTAGCTTTCAATTTCAGCCTTCAATTTCAATTTAAATCCTATTTCTATTTTCTATGCATAAATTTCCGCTTTCAATTTCTGTTTTCAACTGTTGCATTCAATTTCATTAACAATCTGAATTTTTTATAAAAAGTTGACCTTCTTATTGCATTTTAGTCTCAATCCCAGCTTGTAATCTCGACTTTTTTAGTTCTGCTTTCAATTTCTGCTTTCAATTTCCGCTTTCAACTTCAATTGTTTTGTTCACTTTTCAACTGTAATTTTCAATATCGATTTCAATTTATAAAATTTGTATATTAGTTGCAACTTCGACTCTAAATTTCGACTTTCAATTGTGACTTTCAATTTCGATGTTCAATTTCAATTTTCAATTGAACAGACTGTTCAATCGGCTTGTACGTTAGTTATCAGTTGAAAGAGGCACTCACCTTCGGACGAGAATGACAATCGTGGTGATGACAGCGGCCAGGAAGACGAAGCCACCAAAAGCACCAAGAGCCACAATGGCGCCCAGATTGAGTTTGGCCTCTTTGGTCTCCTTGCGGTCGGGATTGTCGACGGCGAACGGAACGTTGACATTGGGCGATTGATTCTGGCGTATGTTGACGCTGTCCGCAATCTCATTGTCCTGCGGATGCGAATTGAGTATGATCTGCTGTGTGTTCCGCGTGCTCGTCTCCAGCGTGGGACGCGTGCGCGCCGGAGTCGGCGCATAGGTGGACACAGGCGGCGCCGGCGCATGCTGCGTTGTGCTGGTCGCCGGCGTGCTGCTCGGCTTCTTCGGGATGAGCACGGGCCGGACGGTGCGCCGGGGCGGGAACTCCTCGCGCACCGTGCCCGGCACGGGCACGTTGATGTTGTCCTCCTCGGAGTCGGCTGCGTATTTAGATTACAATTAAGGATCTCTCTCTCTCACCCTCTGCTTCTGCTTTACTTACCCTCGCCGTTGATCTCCACGTGCGGCGTGCTGTGACTGGGATGCGGATGCGGATAGCTGGCTGCGGTGCTGGGCGTGGCACTGCTGCTGCTGCTGCTGGAGGTGGATGAGGAGGGGCGATAGGCGGGCGTGCGGCTCGTGCTGGCCGTAATCTTGGGCCTATACGAGGGCGGTGCGGGCGTCGCAGCCGTGGAAGGCGGCAGTGGTGGTGCGGCGGGCGTGGCCAGCGTGGAGGGCTCCAGCTTGATGCAGCGCGGCAAGGCGCTGCTCCATTGTCCCGTTGCCAGGCAGCTGAGCACACGCGGCCCCTCCATGCGGTAGCCGGGCGGGCAGCTGATCTCCGCCTTCGAGCCGTAGTAGGTGCCATTCGGCGCACTGATTATCGTATTGTAATAGTTGCCCGGCAGCGTATCGCACTCGACAACTGTTCAAATGCAAGGATTAGTTTGGTCGGCAAGGATTAGTCAAAGAGAGGGACTTACTTTCGCAGCGCGGCGGCGGTCCGTTCCAGCGCTCGTCAAAGTCGCAGGTGAGCAGAGCACGTCCGATCATCTCGTAGCCCTCGTCGCAGGCGTACTTCACCAGGCTGAGGTAGCCGACGGTGCCATTGAGCAGCCCGTAGGAGCCGTGCGCTATGCTGGCGGGCAGGCCGCATTCAATGTCTGAAAGGTGAGCAAAAGCCATGAAACTCGTTCTCTCAGAAAATTCAGCCCTAACCTCACAATTTGTATGCTGTGCATAACGGAACTTAGCTCTGTCTGTCGAATCAATCGATTGAAATGTACGATAGTAGCTATCGATTGAAAGAAATGATTGAATTGAATTGAAACGAGAATCTGGAACGTATGTATTTAGAACTTATTCAGAGCGATTAGATACAGGTCTACCACTCAGTACCAGGTTTGACGTACAACCAGCTAATGATTGCAATGAATGATTGAAACGAATGATTGATACGAATGATTGATACGAGATCAGAGCGATTAGAAGCAGGTCTACCACTCTGTTTGACGTTTAACTACTCTAATTTAAGTTTATTCATATAAGTACTCATTCTGGCAGTCTCCACATTATATACTACCCGTACATCTGCCCGGATCATGTTCTCAGGGTACTTACATTTGCAGACGGGTGGAAATTCGTTGTAGAAGCCTGTCTCGAGGCAGGTGCGTGTTGCAGGTCCCACAAGCAAATGATTCGCATCGCAGCTGTATTTTATCTGGGCGCCAACCTCGTAACCATTGAGCGCAATCATTGTCGAGTTCGGCGGCTGTTCGGGCCGGCCGCAGGTCTTCGGCTGGTGCTGGCAAATGAAGTTGAGCAGCGTATTGCAGTTGGTGTCGCTCCAGAGCCAGCCCTTGGAGCCGTCAAAGCGGGCGCAGTCCTCATCGCCGCCGGGATGGTTCCAGAACGAGACGGTCAGCTCATCGCCATTGACCCACTTCCAGCTGCTGCGATCGCTGCCATCGCGCACCGCGCCCATCCAGTACTGGGAGCTGACATCGCTGCGATGGCGACGCCACAGCTCCCAGCTGATGAAGCCCTGCAGCGCCGGATTGCTCTCGCTGATCAGCGTGCCGCCGCGCGAACGACAGAACGACAGTGCGTCCAGGAAATTCAACGGCTGGCGATTGTAGAATATGTAACATTTGCCATTGTAGGAGGCCAGCGCGCCCGGCGGCTGATCCCGGAACGTGGGACAGCGTTCGATGGGCAGCGCCTGATCCGTATAGACGAAGGCCTCGCATATGGACAACGGATTCGGTGCATTGTTCTCCAGATGTACGCTAACAAAGGCGCCCGGCATCGGCGGATTGCACGGCAGGAAGAGCGGCTGTCCGGCCTCCAGCAGGCCCGTAAAACGATTGCATATTGGATTTGTGCCCAAATCCGGGCGATTGTTGCCAACGCGCACCACAATCGTTGCCGGCTTGTTGCCTGCAAATCAACAAGAAGAAGAAACAATGAGCGAATGTGGCAAAGCATGTGGCATGTGGCATGCAGCATGTGGCATGCGGCATGTGCAGCGGGTCAGCAAAGTTCAGTGCGCAGTGAAAGTAATCATAAATATTCGGCTGCCATTCCTGCACCCGCCCCCGCCCCCGTTTCTGCCCCTGGCCACGCCCCCGCCTCCGCCCCCGTCTGCCTGGCGCTGCGACTGAGCCGCCGCTTGAAAATCACATAACATTTTTTATTTCATTTTCTTCTGCTTGTGGCAGCCACAACTTGTTGCAGCCAAGTGAAAGCATTTGGGAAAAAAAAACACAACACACACACATTGGCTGACTCGTCCCCCCCTCTCCCTTGCTGCCTGCCTATCTGGCTGTCGCCCCGCTGACAGTTGTTTGCCTTAGCTGCCGCTTTTGGGGGCACCCTTTGCCTGCTGCCAACCTGCGAACCCGTCCGGCGAGTTCGTGCCGCAAACTGAGCGCCTGCAAAAACAATCTGCGCATCTAACTGAAATCTGGCATCGAATTGGGCTTAAACCTGCTTTTTATAACATAGTGGTAGAAAGAGAGAAGCATATATACTCTCCATCAGCATCAACAGAAGAGTCGTTATAGCCAGGTCCGACTGTCTTTTTCTATGTGAACTCTTCTTTCAGTCCACAATAGATCCATCTTCCTGTTGCAGGCAGTGCTTAGATCGGACCTGATCGGAGCTCTATATCGTATAGTTGTCATGGGAACAACCTTTCCAAAAGTAGTTTCCTTTATGAAAAACTTATTTCTGATCCAAACTATCTTGACCAAGCCAAATTCTATCGGGACCTCACTTTACCTTAAGTGAGCTTTAATATATCTTATTTTTTTTAGTTATTATTAGTCATTACTTATTAGTTTTTACTTAAAGCTCTAAAACGATTGAACTTTATCTAATTTTAAGCATTTGAAAGCTTTCCCTAAAGCTAAACGCTTAAAGCTCCCTTAAATCAAACTTGGCAGCTATTTTTGTTTTAAACTTAACTCTAATAGTGAAATGCCTGCAACTTAAAGCTCGTTTAAAGCTCAAAGCTTCACACATTTCAGGCAAATTGACGTTTGTGAGCTTATTTTGATTGTGGAACTTACCGCAACAGGATTTACCAAAGTCCAGACGAACCAGCTGCACCATGTAGGGCTCCAGCAGATTGACGTACCACCAGGGCGAGCGTTCGGACTTCGTTAGGGAGCACGTCTCCGGCGTAAAGAAGGCCGAGGTGGAGCCATCGATGGCCTTCTGCGGTGCGCCGGCCCCATCCGTCGATATTTGCATTGGCGCCTTGCCAGCGGCCACATTCAGCACTGCAAAGATGAGAAATATTTCCAGAGTTAAGATTCGAAGAGATTCGCATACAGAAGTGTTTGTTGTCCGTTTTCGGGCTTTTGTCTTATTGTCTTTGGCGTGTTTTTCTTTTTCGAATTTCCCAGGCCAAGACAAGGTCTGCCGAACTGGCCAGGGCTAACACAGTGCGCCGCATAAGTCTTCGCCTGGCCCTGACACGCTTTCTGGGCTACAAAACGAACAAATTTAAACGAACAAATCTAACTGAAACAAAAAAGTTCTGTCTGCCTGCAAATTTGTCAAGTCAAAGTCGCCAACTTGTCTGACCTCCACTGGCCAATTAGTCGAGAGGCGGGGGGTGGGGGGAGGTAGGAGGGAGGCGAAACTGTTAGAATTCAGCGAGTGTTACAAGGCCCAAACAAATTGTGGGCAACTGCGAACATATCTACGAGTGCACAACTGGGGAGTGTTTGATACCCTGTAGAAACCCTCTGAATACTGTGTAGATACCCAGTAGATACCCTGTTGAGACTCTGTAGATGCCCTGTAGATACTCTGTGGATACTCTGTAGATACCCAGTAGATACTCTCTAGATACCTTCTAGATTCCCTGTAAATACCCTGTGGATACCCTAAAGATAGCCTGTAGATATCGAAGAAACATTCTTAGCTAATGCTGTGCATATTATAGAAGAATATATACCTAAAATGTCAAGTCTCTTCAACTTTTCCGATCTCTTCCGATAGACGAACTTAACTAGATCGAGATCCTGTTCTCAAATATGTATCTACTTTTTGGTCTCATTTCGAGCTTCTTTTCTCATTTTCATACGTTTCTTTCAAAATGGTTTTTTTTTTGCGCATTTTGAATGGGTTCAGGGCATAACATATATATTTAAGCAAAAGTGAAATTTTGGTATATTTTTTTTTCTGTCTTTCAACTTTTTCTTTCAACTGTTTTTTGTTGTTGTTGTTGTTGTAATTGTTGTTGCTTGGGCTTAATTACATTGCTACGCACTTGTGTGTGTGTGTGTGTGTGTGTGTGTGTGTGTGTGTGTGTGTGTGTGTGGCAGCATAGAGATTCATTAATCAGATGCATCTGTCGGATAAAAGGCACTCGGGCTCACTCAGCTCTAAAGCTAGGCAGGCAGCGGCTCATGACGCGCTCTCAGATCGCAGATCGCAGATCGTAAAAATCTTCCTCTTCTTCGTCTTCTTCTTCTTTTCTTTTGGCTTCAACTGACTTTCTACAGAGCAGAGCAAGTGCTTCCACTGATCCATGCTTATCTGGCTGGCAGGTGCCTGCACTTGGCTCCACTTCCAGCTCCATTTCGGCTTCAAGTTCAAGTTTCAAGTTTCAAGTTTAATTGGATACTCGGCTTTGGACAGCTTTGTGACAAATGCATTTGCATTGCGATTTGGCGATTTAATTATAATTCAATTTCAATTTCAATTAAATTACAATTATTTTTACAATTCCATGTTGAGTTGAAGAACAATTTCATTTCAATTTCAATTGTGCTTTTTCAATCAATTTTAATTAAATTTTATTTCAATTCAATTTCAATTAGACTTTAATTAAATTTCCATTCAATTTCAATTCAATTCAAATTCTGTTTTCGTTCAAGTTCAATTTAATTTCAATTTCAATTTTCAATTTACATTTTATTTAATTCAATGATGATTTGATTTAAATCAATTCAAGTCAATTTAAGTTCAATTTGGTTCATATTAATTCAATTTTAGTAAAGTTTATATTCAATTTGATTGTAATTCAATTTCTTTTCAGTTTCAATTTGATTGAAACTCAATTTCAACTCAACTCAATTTTAGTTCAATTTAATGTCATACTAATTTAATTTTATTTCTATTCAATTTCTATTCAATTTCTGTTCAATTTCAATCAAAAGTGTTTATATTCAATTTCAATTTTAGCTGATATTTCAATTGACTTTCTGACTTCAACTTAGCTGGTTTCTACTTCAACGTAAACTCAATTTCAGCTTGGTTTCAATTCAATTTCAATCTTCAGCATCTAAATCGCTTTTCAATTGATTCAGTTGAAAGTTTCTCATCTTAAATTTTCATAGCTTTCCATTTGTTTTAACTTCACGCTCTGAAATTCATTACTTTATGTTCTAAATCTCCAATTTGTTGCTTCAATTCGATTTCAGCCTTTCAATTTCGCTGTCTCCGCCCAGTTTCAGTTTCAACTTTAACCCCACTTTTAAATGCTTTCCCCCAGTGACAAATGCCTTTGAACTGCTCCACTTTTGTTTCAGTTTTCAATTTTCGAACTTCAATCTTCAATTTCCATTTGATTTGAGCTCTCAACTCTTCACCGCCTGCTGCGTCATCGTGTCCCAATCATCGGCACATTCAATTTTGCGCTACGCTCAATTCAATTCTCCATTGTTCAATTAATCAATGAAACTGACGATTCGTACCGCCGGCTGTTCGTGGCCATCATCATTCAGTGCGGGCAATTTGTCTGCAGGGCGCAATTTGCCACTCGAAAATCAGTGACAGCCGTAAATCAACCAAAAACACACACACAAAAACAGTTAACGCTATTCGAACTATTCCCGAAGAGGAGGAGAAGCTAGCGACAAAATTGACACGCACACAAAGTCGTGTTCAGCTGACCCTTAACCTGATCCCAACCAGCTCTGACCCTAGAAAAAGCATGCATCATTGAATAAGTTATCGATAACCTATGTTGAAGATCGATTAATGAATCTCGATATAGTTATAGCCACAGATTAAGATATAGCTATCAAGTATGAATACCAGCTCCAACAGGATTTAAAATACGCGCCATAATCGTCATACATAGCTCTCCTAGTTATCGATTAATAAAATTGACGATCGAGTATGCAATCTCAGATTGATATTAATACAGAATTATCTACCAAGTGTGCACACTAGCATTAAGCCCGACGACATCGAGCCCTTACATGCATCAATAGTTGCCTCAGTTATCGATAAATTATGATCGAATAATGAATCTCGATAAAGTTATAGCTTCATATTGGGATATAGTTATCAAGTGTGCACACCAGTCTTGAACACAATCTGATCGGATTTCCCAGCCTTAACTTGCATCAGTAGCTCCTTTTGTCATCGATAAGTTGTATTGACGATCGATTAATGAATTGCAATATGATTATAGCTACAGAATTCAATCGGATCGTTTTTATCTGTAGCTCACATAGTAATCGATAAATGATGTCGACGATCGATTAACTAATCTATACTGATAGCGATAGCTATCGATTAATGCAGAGATAGTTATCAAGTGTATACACCAGCTTTAAAATCAACCACATCGTATTTACGAACATCATCAATAGTTCCCTTAGTTATCGATAAATTATATCGAACCAACCGGAGGATAAAAATGGAAGTAGATAAGGAGATATCGATTCATAAATGTGAAAAACCGGGATTTAGAGCGTATCATTTATTCTTCAGGTGTATTTACGAGTCAGATACTAATTGTTCTTTCCAGTTGAACAGAAAGAGCTTCGCAACTGAGAAGGTATTCGAGCTTGGCAGGCAGGCAGGCAGGTTGAATGGTATCTATTACAAAACAGTTGTAACTCGATTCGAAACTGGTTTGACTTATGGCCAAAATGTGCCCCGAAACAGTTATGCAAACTAATCGGTGAAAAGAAAAGAGAATAAAACTAGTTTCCAGCCGCGTGGGCGTAGCTAAACGATGCTTAGCAAAGAACCGAAAGAACTTACTCAGAGCCAATGCAAACCGAAGTGCAGCAGATGCGCTGCCCAAGTAGCTATAAGAAAAGGGTCAAGGCTGCGGTCGTCCAAACAGTTCAATTTCAATTCAAGTCAATTTTCAGGCAATTTCCAATCTAAAGCTGATTATTTCTAGTTCAATTTCAATTCAATTCAATCTCTATTTCCATTTGAAGTAAACTGCATTTTTAAATGTGAATCAATTTCAATCGAAGTCGAAGTCAATTTCATTTCAAATGTGAATCAATTTCAATCAAAGTTGATGTCAATCTCATTTCAATTGTGTAAAGTTAACTTCAACCAAAGTTAGTTCTAATTGAATTCTTGTTTTTTTGTTATGAACTTCAATTCAATCATTGACTCGATTCAATTTCAATTCAATATTTGATCAATTTCATTTAACTTTAGTTATTAAAGCATTTTCTTATTTCAATTTTAATACAGATTCGATTTTAACTACAACCTAGTTTCAATTCAATCTGAGCGCACTTTCAACTCAATTTCAATTTCAATGCAATTCCAAATCAATTTCCAATTCAACTTTGTTTTGTTTTAGTTTCCTTACGAGTGTTAATTGAATTTGAGCTAAACTAAAAATTGGTTTCTCTGCATATGAAATCCACTTTTTATTTCACTTTTGACATGTTTTCTATTTAGCTTCAATTTTAATGCGATTTGCGTGAACCGTTTCTGTCAATCAATTTTCACGTTGTTGGCTTTAACGGGCGGAAGTTGTTGTCAAGTCAACTCCACTTGGTAAATCACTTAGAACATTATTTTTTTTATAGATCTAAAATGCTGTTCGTGTTGTTTGAGACGAGCCACAAGAGAGGAAAAAAAAAATCAACACGAACACGAAACGAGCTACCAAAAATGTGGGTCAATTCGTAGCGTTCAATTCTCGAGTCGCATTTTTTGTTGTACTTTGTGTCTGTGTGTTCCGCCTTTCATCGAGAAGATACACACTCGCACACACACACACACACTCGCACACTCGCACACACCAAATTGTGCGTCGTGTTAATCATGTTTCACTTGGCAGCTCCACACGACAACTTTGCATTTGGAATTGGTTTTCGGATCTGGGATTCGGGTTTGAAATTGGAATTCCGATGGCGCGTGTATCATTGAGAACGTTCGATTCTTCATCGTCGTGTTGTTGTTGTTTGTGGTGAAAGTTCTTGCGCAGATATGGAGAGCACATGGCTTCGTTTTCAGCAGCTACCTAGTTGAAGGTGCTAATTGACTCTACAAAATGCTCAACTGGCCAATTGGATGTGGCAAGTTTGTGGCTTAAGTCTTTTGTTTACAACAGACACTTTTCAATACCCTCTATTTGGTGTGCTTAAGGAAATGATGGAACCGGCAGTAGAAGACTTCTAAATACCCTATAATGATTATATGCTTGAGCACTAAATGTGGCAAGTTTGTGGCTTAAGTCTTTTGTTTACTACAAACACATCTCAATACCCTCTATTTGGTGTGGCTACTTACCACAGAAGGGTATACCCTCTGGCACCCATTGGCCCTTGTCGCAGACACGTCGCGCGGGTCCCAGCAGCTCAAAGCCTCGCTCGCAGCTGTAGGAGGCGACGGTGCCCTGCGTCAGGTTCGCGCTGGAGAAGACGACGCTGCTGTGCGCCGGCGAGCCCGGAAAACTGCAGTCCCCATCTGAAAGAGAGAGCGAGAGCGAGAGAGTTTAGTTAATTTTAGTAAATATTTCGGGTGAAATTTGTTTAAAACTTAATATGCATTTATGCATGGGAACTTCTAGACACCTATTAAAAATTCATCAATAATCAGCGCTGCGAATTGGCCTCTGGCCAGACACTTTAATTTAGATTCAACAGCCGAGTGAGTTCTTAATTTAACTGATTAGATGAGCCCTAGCATCCAAGTTGAACCACTTAACCAGCCATGCATATAATTGTAAGTTGGAGTATTATCCATTCGCGCTGGAAGATTTCCGCGCCTCGATTCCCGATTTCCAGTCTCAAATTCCAGCTATAGGACTTAAGCCTATTTTCAGAGATATTCACGACAAAAGAGAACAGAGAGCTTATTTCACGAGTGCTGAAAATCCACCTCTTTAAGTGGAAATGGTTTTTGTATGCATGGGCAGAAATCCACCCGGGTGGAAAATGGGTGAATTGATTGTTCATGAAATTCATAAAAATCAGCAGCAGCTCAGCTCAGCTAAAAAACCGAAATGTAGCGCAACACATGCGACATTTTCAAAATTCCCAAACAGGTAACATTTCGATGGAGATTGGGAAATATATTGGAGCACCTTTCGAGCCGGAAATTATGATTGCAGCGTTTCAATTGGAATCCTACGGGCAACTCTCTGGCGGACAACTCATAATGTGCGGCAATGTCGACATTTGTCGGCCAACAACCTGTCAAATTCCCAAGTCAACTGGCCAACTGGCTGGCCAATGGCTTTGGACTGGGCAATTAAGCAAGTTCCGTTCCAGTTTGCATTTGCACGCTGGACACCAAGTTGTTAACTCGGCTCGCTTGTTGGCGTTGGCAAAACGCCTCAAAAATGCCAAGCATTCGGCATTGCAAAATGTTCTCAGCCTCTGTTGCCTGCCTGCAATCGCTGTCAATGCAAAGCGTGAGAAAAAGTCCACAACAACAGCAGCGACAACTATTGCTGTCAAGCATGGAACAACAAAATGCTTCCAATTGTGCGATACTCTGCTCTGGCTGGGACAAAAGCTCAAGAATTTGATACGACAATCTTCCTTGAGCCATATATTTGAGGAAGTATGTGAGAAAGTCGGACCAAAGTCAGGATCTATAAGAGAGAGGCTACCTAACAAATTTGGCGCGTCTAGCTCTTAGATTTTGTGAGGTATGCCAACATAAACCTCGCTGATAAATCGATATTTATCGAGCATATCAAGCCTAGGTATAAAATCGATATTTATCGATATAAAGCAACATATTGACATATATCGTGTAATTGCAATAAAGTTGTAGACTCTAGCTCATATAAACAGTTCCCATACGTATTTACCAGATATGCTTACGAAAATCTGGATGTGAAATCGATATTTGTCGATAATTATCGATTTTATGTATATGGCGGCAGATATCGAAAGAAGCTTAAACTATACAATTTTTGCATATAGCTTGTCTCTAATCAGCTGTGAATGGCGCATAAAATAGTTTTCCACTCAAATTCCACACTTTTTTGTGGAATTTGTCTGCATTTTACTTGCAAAGTGTGAAACTTTTTCTATAAAATTGAGCTGAACCTGGTGCTAATTCAAGCAATTATCACAAACAGTTTTCTATAAAAGTATCGAGGCTATTTCTGGCTTAAACTCATGGCTACAATTGTTGCTAGTTTAAGGAAAATAAAAAACCTTGCGCTGCACCTCGCTGCAACCTTAAGGTAACTGAATATCTTTAAATCAGTGAGATTTGCAAACAACGTATCGTATGCAAAATCAAATGTCTGGCAATTGTTGCTGCTGCTGCTGTTGTTGCCTTTCAGTGATTATATTTTCAATTTAGCTAGTTCCCAGGCGCATTTGCATGTCATGCAATGGCAACGGCGACGGCGACGGCGACGGCAAACTGCGGCGTCTGTTCATCATTCGGATGTGAATTGCTGCTGACCGCTGGCCATAGATCATGATGTTGCTGCTGTAGCTGTTGCTGTTGCTGCTGCTGCTGCTCCATATGTTGCTGCCGCCTGTTGCTGTCGTGTCGGCAGCAAATTCCAAGCTAAACATTATCATTCCCCCGATACAGACTCTGAGCTTGAGTTCTGAGCTGTTGCTGCTGTTGTTGCTGTTGTTGCTGTTGTTGCTGTTGCTGTTGTTGCTGTTGTCGTTGTTATGTATGTCATTTCATGCTGCACACAGCTGGCAGATCATTAGGCAGCGCTTGCTTTATAGACTGTGCACACTGTCTTGGGCATTCAGTCATGCCATAAATGCTCGAATAACTGCAGCATCATTTGACCAGTGCAACTTTCCAAGCAACTCCAAGACTCCAGAGCCTGCAGCTGCAACAACAGCAGCAGCAGCAACAATTGCTGGCGTGTTATGGCCAGTTGCAAGTGGCAGACAGCCGCTGCTTATACAATCAATGTCGAGCAATTTCATCATAACGGTTACACGTTGCCTGCCCCATGTTGCCTGCCCCATGTTGCTGCCTCAGCTCTTGTCTACAAATTGCTGCGGCCGGCACTAATCGAATTAGTGCAGCCAAATTTAAATTCATCACACAAAATGAAAATAAATAAAGCAGAAAATCAAGCAGCAAAGAAAGAAAATATACATAGTATATAAAAAAAAAACGGGGAGACAATTGCGATTGCCGGAGCCAGAAATTAAGAAATCAAGTTCATGAAAATTTTCAATTTCAGTTTCAGTGCGCCGCGAGGGAGAGAGAGAGAGAGAAAGAGCGAGAGAGAGAGGAGGAGGAGGAAGAGTTGAGGTGTAACTCCCACGCTGTGCGCTGAGACGAGCCGAAAAAGAAATTGGAACTGGAACCGGAACTGGAACTGGAACTGGAACTGACTGAGCTGCTGACTCTGCTGCCCGAAGAGAGGCAAGGAAAAGGTTGAGCGTCAAGGCGTCAGCCAAGCATGGAAATTGTGCGCGGGTCGCCTAGCCTAGACTATATATATATATATATATCTATATATACATATATATATACCCTATATATACCCTGTATACAAGCATATGTTGCTGTTGTTGTTGTTGTTACCTGCCGCAACGTGCAACGTTTTGTTTGTCAGCTTTATTTTTGTTGTTGTTTGCTTTTCGTTTTTTTTTTTTTGCCTTTGCCTTTGCTTTCATTTGGCTTTCTACGTGCGCCAACCTAGTGAAAGTGATAGCCCGCATATAAAGCTATAACTATATGTATACACACACACACACTCACACACATACACACACACACACACACATGCGGCCAGTGACAACCAGAGCAATTTGTTGAAAAGACGCAGCAACATTTTTGTAGCTTGGCATATTCATTGTGTGCACGGCGGCATTAAAAATCATCGAATATAATTTATAATAAACATAATAATGTTAATAATTGTAATGAGCCATAAAATAACATTCATAATTTGCAGTCAGCTGTTGCTTTTGTTGTTGCTGCAACAAATTGCCCATCAACGACTGTTGCTGTTGTTCGGAAATCGAATTGTTTACACATAGGCAGGCCACAGCAGGGGAGGGGTGGGGTTAAAGAGCGTAAGGGGGGGGGGGGGTTTAGTTAAACAACTTACAGATAAAAAGCATTCATCGAGCTAAGAAAACAACACACAAACACACAAAAAAGCGAAAGCTTCGCCGTCCAGCCGGGTCAGCAAGGCCACCAACAATGCGCCGAGAGCTGCTGTGCTGCGGGGGCAAGTGCAGCAGGGTGGTGGTGGAGGGGGGAGGGTGGAGCGAGGGCAAGGGTGTGCTGGCAGACAGCTTGCATTGTTGTTGTGCTGTGCTCTTTTCGCGAGCGCAGGTGAAATGTTAATTGCATGTGAATTGAATGGGCGCTGATCAGTCAATTAGTGTGGAACTAGTTCAGTGAACTGTGCAAGCAGCCAAAACTGGTTCAATGACTTAAGCGCCAAGTGAACTGCAGCAAGATGAACTAGTTTGGTTCAGAAGAGCTAGTTCACAGAAAAGTCAAGCAGCAAATGTAGCTAAAAGGGCTGAAAAAGCTGACAATTGATTGACTGTAAGCTACCGGAGCTGCAAAAGAAACTAGTTCCGAAATACAATGTTCAGTTAAAGAACTATTTGCAAAATGGCAAACTTAGCTTGAAGATAATGTGAATGTAATGTAGCTAATGTAGCTAAGGGAAATATGAGCTTCGTGTGCACAGAAATGAGCCGAATGAACTAGTTCCAAAATAAAAAGCTCAGCAAAATGGGAGACAGCTTGAAGATAATGTGAATAGTCAATGTAGCTAAAGGAACTTTTGTTCTTTGTCTGCACAGAAATGAACTAGTTCCGAAATACACAAAGTTCAGCTAAAGAAATAGAACTAACTGACCGTATGAGCCGAAGAACTAGTTCAGCTAAGCTGCAAGCTCCAGGCTGTGAGGCAAATGCTGCCAAATGGACTCTAATAAGTAGCTGCTTGGCTTGAGCAATTGCCCAGGCTTTCCCCCGCGACCCCCCTGACCGGAGTGCCCCTCACCTGGCATGCTAATTGCCGGTTGCACGACGCTTTCTACTTGCAACCAAAATTGTGAGACGCAACTTGAGGCAAAAGAGTCGGAAAACAATTCGCATTCCACGGCGACAACAATTTGCGTATGCTGCTTAATATCATTTTAAACGCACGACAAGTGCAACAACAACAACAACAACAACAGCAACAACAATAAGAGAAATGCAGCCTAATTGCCTCTAGAGGGGGTGCGGTGAGAGGGGAGGGGAGGGGAGGGGGAAGGTCTCTTGT
The DNA here is from genome assembly GCA_035045725.1 of Drosophila ezoana. NCBI lineage: Eukaryota > Metazoa > Arthropoda > Insecta > Diptera > Drosophilidae > Drosophila > Drosophila ezoana. Next base: position 869,472 of record JAWNOU010000111.1, on the reverse strand, counting down.
TGCCACTCGCACCGCAATTAACTTCTTTTTTTTCGCTCTGGTCTTCAGTTTGCGTGAGAATTTGTCAGCTCGTTTTGGGCGCAGCAGCATTTGACCCCGCCCAACTTCAGTCAACTCTACGTCTAATTAGATATGCCTAATGGCAGGGTAGGTGGGGTAGGGTAGGGATTGGGAGGAGGGAGGCGGGGGCGGATCGGGTTGGGTTGGGCAGCAGCTGTGCGAGTTGCAGTAGGTCGCGTCATGCGCTGATTGCTCAACGCCCACGCTTCGGTTGCTGTTGCACAAGAAGAAGAAGCAGAAGCAGAAGAGGCGGAAGAAGAAGAGGCAGAAGAAGAAGAGCTTCTTCTTCTGCTGCTTTGGCAAGCTGGTTCAATTACGAAATTGAAAAGTGCAAGTGCGGCAAGATGGAAAGCAAACATTTGCCTTGGCTGATGACCCAGTTCAGATAGTTCAGCAACTTACAACAACAACAACAACAACATCAACAACAACAACAACAACAACAGCAGCAGCAGCAGCGGCAGCAGCGAGTGAAAAGCGCAGCGTGTCCAAAAGATGCGCCCATTACAAAGGTTTTCCCTTTTTTTTTCGGGCTGCCCAAAGTCTGCTTAGCTGTTGCCAGCAGCAAGGGGCAGCCACAGGGGGGGCAGGGGCAGGGGCAGGGACAGGGGCTGAGGCAACAGAGGGGCAGGGGCAACAGGTCTTTACTTGTTCGCCGCAATGATTCATGGGCCAACTAATTTTTAGATATCGTGCTGAGCGAGCGCATTGCCGCCGCGAAAAAGCAAAAGCAAGACAAATGCGAGCATGCGCGACTAGCAGATACCCTGTAGACGAATGTCAACACAGATACTCTGCACAAAGTATGATTAAGCCTCGAAAAGAGGAGCAGAAATAAAAGCGAAGCAAGACAAATGCGGGCATGCGCGACTAGCAGATACCCTGTAGACAGATGTCAAAACAAGTAGTCTACACAAATTCTGTTTAAGCCGTGGGAAGAGGAGCATATCAGTTGTGTGCCAATGTGTGCAACGGGCTGAACTTAGCAGCTGCGAGTCCATTAGGTGAGAAAGAAAGAATTGAAATTTGACTTGACATTTACTCATGTTAGGTCTTTAACATATTATCTACTTATAAAATAGATAAGAATCGAATTCAACCAAAAAGGAAGCTGGTATATTTGTATTTATTTGAATTAATTTACTTTTAAGTAAACTTCCCCCATAATTGAAAAAAAAGGTAAGGGTAAAGTGAAGGTGAAGGTGAAAATCAAAGAAAGATCGGACTATAAATACCGAAGCTTAGCAAATATGCAAGGCAGCTAAAATATCTATAACTGTCAGCTTGGTCTCATCTCATGGTCGAGCATGCCCGACCAGATACCTCTTATTTTCAATTTCTTTTCTATTATTCTCATAAAAAGCTAATGAAAATGATTAAGTAAAGCTTGAAGATAAGCCTCTTCTCTAACAATGTTAAGTTTCTAAGGTTTTATTTATGGATTCTTGATTCTTTGTGCGAAGTTCGAATTATTTGGGGAAAAAAATGACTTATGAGTGGAATGTGGAATGGCTGCTATTTTGCATACCCTTTGTTTTAGAGCTGTTTCTTATGGCTACAGGGTATGTGCATATATGAAAAACAATTTTGTTAAGCTAAGTCTAAGCTACACACCTTGTCTCCCCCCCCTGCCCCTGCTGCTGTCCCTGTTGCTGCCTCTGCCTCTGCCTCTGCCTCTGCCTCTGCCCCTGCCTCTGCCCCTGCCTGCTGCTGCTGTTGTTTGTCAAATCAGAAACGGTTTAAACCGTTAGCCTATCAGCGCTCATAATGATCATAATGATGAGGCAGCTGTTGTTGCTGTTGCTGTTGTTGCCGTTTGAGGCTGATTGGTTTTGGATTTACATAAATTGGCGCGTTGCTTCACTTGGCCGGTTTTTGAGAATTTCATTTAAGCCGCTTCTTGAAGCAGACGCTGCCTGACCCAGTTAGAAGTTGTTGCTGCTGTTGCTGCTGTTGCTGCATTTGGCCTGGCGGGCTAAAAATTAGCGGCAGCTTGTTAAAAGGCATTTCGCAAGCGGGTGTTTTTTTTTGGTTTTGTGTGCAATGGCAGCAGTTGCAAGTTCGTTGCCTAAGTCTTTTGATTTGTACTTCCGCTCAAGTTCAGAATTGAGACATCAATAGTGGGAGAGGGAGAATGAGACTTTAGTGGGCGAAGGAGGGGGGGTCTGTTTATAGCATGTCTGCGAGTCGTTGTCCGGCTAAAAGCTGTTAAGCGCATTAAATAAACATGCGCTGACTTGTCTCGACCGGCTGTCTCTTCTCTTGTCTCTTGCCTGTTGTCTGTTGCCTGTTGTTGTCTGCTCGCAGGCATTTATGTAACGGTACGCACAGCAGCAACATAGGCGGCCAGACGAAGTCAACAACAATAAATATTTCAAGCTTAAACAGTTATATAAAACGCTGCTCCACACACAGAGAAAGAGAGAGAGAGAGAGAGGACTAAGAACTAGCAATAGACAATGACAGCATCGGAGGCACAGCAGCAACATCTTTCACCTGCGCCAACTCTTGACAAGGTCTCGCTCGAAAGTGGAGCCAGTCAGAGAGACAGAGAGAGAGAGAGAGAGAGAGAGGGGGGAACTTAGAGCAGAGCTAGCTTATAACAGGTTCGATACGATTTTGCGGCACTTTTGCCGCCAAAGGAAACGCTTGATTGCCGCTAAAGCAAAGCAAGGCCAAGCAACGGCAACAGCAACAACAACAACAACAGCAAGAGCAACATCAACAGCAATCGACAGCAGCGACATTGACCAAAGCGATGCTGCTGCTTCTGGCTGTTGATGTTGCTGTGGTTCTGCCTGCAGCCGTTTGCCAGTTGACCGCATTCCAAGTCAAGCCAACAAATCAATGTGCAAGCGTAGAAAGAAAGGTGTTGGCAGCAGCAGCAGCAACGGCAGCAGCAACTGTTGCTGTTGTCGTCGTCCTTCTCTGCCTGTGTGGACACAAACTGGGTCAAGACGAGCCCAAATGTGAGTGTGTGTGCTTGTGTGTGTGTGTGTGTGTGTTGTGATAGCAGCAGCTGCGAAAACACCTGCAAGTGCAGCGCACGACAGCAACATGCGCGACGGCACGGCAGCAATAGCTAAGCGCTGCGCATGCGCAGCTCGCTTCACACACTGTGTGTGTGTGTGTGTGTGTGTTGAGAAGCGTTCTCATTGCAATTGTTAGCTTGTGTGTGTGTGTGTATGCTGCTCGCTAGCAATTTTTCATTACGTGTTGCTGTTGTTGCTGCCATTTTTGCATTTATTTTTGGTTTGTGCCTAATTTGTTGCACACGCTCAAAAGATTTTTATTGTTGTTGTTTTTGTTGTCGCTTGGCATCTTTTTTTGGTTAACTCTTAATTTTTTTTTTATATGTTTCATTTTGATGGCATTTTTGTGGTTTTGCGGCAATTTGCTGAATACTTTGTTTGGCAGCCGCCACACAACAAAATCTGTGGTCACATTTTTGGTTGTTGTCGCAGCACGAGAACAACAACAACAAGTAAGAATGCTCTAGTCGGGAGTGCACGACTAGGGGATACCCTGAAACATTTCCTTCCTTGAAAGATACCTCATCTGTATATACTATTCTAGAAGCTACATGTCAAGTTTGATGACTCAAGCTCTTATTATTTAACAAAATTGCTCAAAACACAGGATTTCCATATCGATTTTTATCGATTACTGGGAAACGGGACAAGTTATCGAATATCGGAAACAAACTCGATCTGCGTAGGCATTAAGGGAACTTACAGCTAGGTCAAGTATCTAGCTCCTTGGCTAGATCGACTCGTCTGTTGATGCTGATCGAGAATATATATACTTTATGTGGTCGGAGATGCTTCCTTCTGCCTGTTACATACATTTGCACAAATACATTATGCCCTTTTTACCCATTTTCAATGGGTTCAGCAGCATTAAATAAAAGACTCTTTTGGGCTAGAACCTTCTTATGTTAATAATTTGCATAAAAGCCAAGCTACAGGTATAAAAAATGACAACAACAGCAACATATAAGCAACATAAGTTGGTGGCTGCTGTCGTTGTTGCAGCTGCTGCTGCTGCGGCTGCTTTTGGCCTTTCTCCTGAACAAAGTCCAGAAATATACAATTTTTGTCAACGCGTCATCGCGTGCTATGCAAATGAACAACGACAGCAGCAACAACTTGGAGTGAAAATTAGAAGCAGTTTAGCAGTCGTTGGGCAGCGTCTTTTATTATTATGAAAATTTCACTTTAGTCGCTGTTGTTGTTGCTGCTGTTGTTGTTGTTGCTGTTGTTCTCGTGCTGCCTGTTGTTGCTGGCGTGCCTTGATTATAAAATAAATGTGGCTGCTGTTGTTGCTGTTGTTTTCAGTTTTGTGGCTCTGCTGCTGCTGTTGTTGTTGCTGGCATTCCAATTGCCCGCTTTTTACCGCTAGACAGTTGCCAGCGGCAACAGCAGCAGCAGCAGAAACGCCAGCAACATTATGAAATCAGACGCTGCAGCTGGACAGACAACAAACGAGCGAGCAGCAACGCCTAATAACAACGGCAGCAACAATTGCTCTTGTGTGGCAAGTGTTGCTGCTGTTGTTGTTGCTCCGGCGTTTATTGATTGGCCATTGCGGCGCATTTTAAGCGCAGCGTCATCCACACTTCCGATTGCTGCGGATAAGCTAGCTAGCCAAACGGCCATTGAACTTCTCTCAGTCAGATGATGATGATGACGATGATGAAAATGATGATGATGATGATGATGATGATGATGTTGCTGTTGTTGTTGCTGATGATGACGGCGCCAGCAATTGCTCAGCATTTGCCATGCATCAGCAATGTCCAGAGTCCAAGTGCAAGTACATGCTAGCAATTAGCTGGGGCCCACAGATCTTGGGTATCCATGCATATATACATATATCTATATATATATGTGTATATATGTATATATATATATGTATATAAACATATCTCTTGCTGGCATAAGACAAAGTTCCAGGCATGCAGGCGCTAATCTATGGCAATTGTCATTGTTAATGCAAATGCTCGGATTGCAGCAGCAACATCTACTGCACCGTGGTACAAAGTCAGTTGGCAGCAGTTGCACCGTGGTTCAAAGTCAGTTAAGCTTAGGCTTGATCAAGTTATGGCAATATGAGCAACATGTGTGTGTGTGTGTGTGTGTCTGACAGGCATGGGCTTGGCTTTCACCCACATCAAGTGCGGCCCAACATTCTTTTACCTCGAGTGTGTGTGCGTGTGTGTGTGTGTGTGTGTGCCTGTGTGTGGGCGCTTGCCAGCGCATTGTTTTGCCATTTTCTGCTTCTTCTTCTTCTTTTTCTGCTACCTGCTGCCGTGAAAGTTGCGTTACCCAAAGATCTAAGCTATGCGCAGCTAAACTCGACGACAGCAAAAAATTTATTGCAAATGGATTTTGAATTCAAAAATAGCTTGGCTTGAAAATTTGAATATTTATAATACAAATGCGAATTTTATGTTCATTATTTCATCATTTTCTTCAAGAAATTGAATCAAGAAATTAAGAAGACATCTATAATCCCCTTAGTTATGTATTCCTCATAAGCCATGTCTGTCTTTCTGCCCCTTTTTTCGGTTCCCAAGCCAACATTAAACTGAATCTTTAGTCTAATCTTTAGTCTTATTTTGTACAGATTTAGTAGCTCTAGCTAAATTAAGTTACTCAGCTTATCTTAAGTAAATCCCAACCGACTTATCAAATGCCTTGCTGTTGCCCAAATGATATCATCTAGTTCCCAGCATATCATAAAGCTAGCAACCATCTGAGTTTCTGCCAGATAGGGGATTTAGACGTCGTCTTGCCAAACAAATCTCTTCCTGTTTAATTTCTATTGTATAATCTTATAATATCTGATCTTTCGCTTTATCACGATAAAAACTTATTATTGTGATTATTATTATGTTAATTATTATAATTATAAGTGTAATTGTTATTATTAATATCATCATAGCCATTATCAATATCATTATCATAATCATTATAACTATAATTGCGATTATTATTAAGTTTTTATTTTATCAGCCAAATCGATATATATCGATACATGTTTTGGCCAGCGCCAAGAGCGCGTTTGCCAGTCGCTTTAAAGGCAACATTGCAACAGCTTTTTTTGTTTTCTTTTCTCTTGTTTTATTGTGTTTTGTTTTGTTTTGTTTTGTTAGTGGGCCAGTGACGAAACGCACACACGAAGCGTTTAAAGTTATTAACAAAAGGCAATTATTTATAACAATTTCGATGGCGTTCGCCTTGTGGCATTGATAGCTGCAAAACGAGTCATGAATCAGGTGCCACTCAGTCAGTCAGCCAATTGTTGCCAGCTCGTTTCAAAATGGCAACAACAAGTGGCAAGCAGCGGCAGAGGCAGCGGCAGAGGCAGAGGCAGCGGCAGCGGCAGCGGCAGAGGCAATGCGTCGCACATTCATTACAATTAATTAAATTAAAAAGCGCATAAATTCTGTCGTCCAGACATTAGCTACACCTTTTTGCCTTTCAGCTTTCATGCTGTCAGCACTGGTTATTGCCGTTATTGTTGTTGCTGTTGTTGTTGCTGTTGTTGTTGTTGTTGTCATTTAAATGCGCTGCTAATAGCAAACAATTTCATTTATTTCATTAGACGCTTAGTTTCACTTTCCGCGCATTTCACTGCGACACACATTACATTCAATTTCTTTGCAACGCCAAACGAATGACTTAGGCAACGAACGCGAAAGTTATAAGAAATTTCCATGTGCGTGTGCGTGTGTTTAATATAAATATTCAACTGCAGCTGATATTTCATATATCTAATGAGCATTCCATACAAATGAGCTGCACCCAGAAAAACAAAAACCTAAGACTACATCAGAAATGCATATGGCATATAAATATATACACATACATATACATTCATATACATATATGTGTGTGTATGGGTAGTCTGTGCATTGGATCATCTTTTATTGTTGGTTGACGTAAGTCAATTCAGCTTCTAAACAACAGTATTCAGGCATCTATACTATGCCAGCTTGGAATGCTTAAGTCTTACATCAAGCTGCATCAAAAACTCTATCTATAAGACAAAAATCTGATCATAGTTCATAAACTGATCAAGCAATAGCTGATCTTCCCCTTTGAATCTATCTATCTTCCGATCTTCTTTCTGATGAACTTCAAATGATAATAAATAAAAGTCTAATATCGGATCTTTCGATTCTCTTTGTAATCCAACACAATAAATCTTCCTTATAAGAATCTATGATCTATTTCTGATCCTCTTCTTATTCTAATAATATCTGATCTTTCGAAGAAACCTTCGTTTGATAATGAAATCAAATGATTCGATCTTTTGATCTACTTTTAAGTATAATAGTATCTGATCTCTCGATCTTCTTTATATCTTACAAATCTCTGATCGTGAGATATTATTCATGGACTTTTCATGATAATGAATTCTGCTAATATGATCTTCCGATCCGCCTCGTAATCAAGTAATATCTTATATTTCCGATCTCTTTATTTGTCGATCTATTTGATTAACTTCTATAGCTGATCTTCCGATCTTCTTCGCACTTTAGCTATATCTGATCTTCATGAGTAAAGCTTTTTCTTTTCAAATCTTCCCTGAGTTGGGTATCAAGCTTATATTAATATACATATGTATCTGTTATGTCTTTATACAAAGCGTCTGCTGCAATCTTTTGCTTGCCCAATGAAACATTACTCCATAAGATTGATCGTAGCTGATCTTTGAACCACATAAACAATGACACCTTTTGTGTAAGTGCTCGAGTTTTCATTTGTTATCGCATTTCTCTGCACGTCTTTTGTTTGTAGCTCGTGTTTTTGCCCCCGAACATTATAGGACTGATCGTGAGTCTTCTGATCTTTCAGCTTGGCGATCGATCAATGGAAGTTTTTCCACAAGTGCCACAATTTTCATTATTTTGAGCTTTGCTTTTCATGCGCTTAATTGATCCTTAATTGACGAGGCCCCAATTTATGAGAAAGGCTTTTTCTCATATATGATCTGAACATTGATCTCTGATCGCTGATCAACATTTTCTCTATTCCAGCAGCAAAACCTGCTGCAATCTCGTGTCTTAAGCTATGAGCCTGCCTGAATCACTTCTCCTGCTTCTCTCTTGGCCCGTGCTCTCCCATAATTTCTATCCAACTTCGACGCCAACGCAAACTGTCAGCCAAATAAGTGACTTTTTTTTTGTGGACTATCTGGCAAGGCCATTTTGCAGCTTGCGCAAGTTGCTCGGCGGCTCATTTCCATTTCCATTTCCATTTCCATTCCACGCAGACCGAGAGACTGGCCCACTCCCTCGATACGTGCCAAGGCGGCATCACTTGGTGAAGATTGCACCTTAAATTTATTCGAAGAGCGACAACAAACTCAAAACTCGAATTGCGTAAAGTTGTGAGGCCAAACATACGAGAGTGTCGAGTGCGCATTCCGTTCGTGGTTTGTGGCACAAGTGCGCGACAATTGCGCAAAACTTTGTCACATTTGACCTCGACAATTGTCACACCCCCCCCCTCCCCAAAATGGGCTCATTATCAATCATAAAAAAGCACAAATCAAATTCATTAAACGCTGCGATTATCGCAACTGCCAGAGCAAACCATTCAAAAGGTTGTAGATAATTTTAGTACTCTTGTAACTCTGGAAATCGTCGAATCAGAGATGTGAAAATCGGCGTGTAAAAGCTCCATTAGGAGATATAGCTAAAATTGCCATCACTTAAAAAGCATATCTGATTATTTCTCCACTTTCAATGAATTTACACTTAACACTCGCATGGATCTCAGGATCTGTAAAGGTTAGAACTCTAAAGCTTGTTATGTAAATGCTCTGTTAAGAGATAAGTCAACACTTCCATTATCTAATTAGGACCTTTCTTAAGAAATATACTAAACGTTCCCATGTAACTCAGGATCTGGAAGAGCTGAAGCTCTGAAATTTGATATGCAAGTACTCTATTTAGAGACATGGTCAAAAGTTCAATCCGTTTTTTTCGTACACCTTTTGGGTCTCATGGAACTCAGGATCTGTTGCAGCGACAGCTATGAAGTTTGGTATGTGCATATTCTCTTAATAGATATATTCAAATGTTTTTAAGACTTCTTGATCTGCCAGCAAAAACTCGAGCAACTGCAAAGTGCAATTTCACACTATTCTGCATATTTGAACATTGCACAACGCTTGAGTTATGCAAGCAACTAGTTGGGAGGAAAAGGATACTTTGAACATATTCAATTTATTTTTGCGGTGTCACAAAACGAGAGACTCGAGTGCGGTTGTCTGGCTGAAGTGCGTGATAGACGCCTACGGCAGCCGCCTTTTTGGCTTCCTCAACTGTGGACGACTTCCTTGTTTTAGCCAGTTTTGTTTATCGGCGATTATGTAAGGGCGGGCGGCCGGGCAGCCACCGCCTCGAAAAGCAAAGAAAAGAGAGAGAAAAACAAACTAATATTTGCACGCATGCGCGCACAGTGTGCCACGCCTTAAAAACAAATGCCTCGCAACATTTTGTGTGGTTGCACAAATGAGCCGTGGCATCCACACGGCCATCATAATAGGCAGCAGCCGTGAGTTATGTATCTTTGTATCTTTGTATCTGTTGGATGTGCGCTCGATTCGCAATTAAAATCGCGCAGCTTCCGCGATGCAATGCGCCATTTGATGATCATTAACGCGACGTTAATGATCTGCTCATTATCGTGTATATATAGATATATGTATATGTATATCCCTGCCACCCTTTGGTGCCTCGGCTGCTGGCGTTGCCAGCCTGTTTTGCATTTCACTTGTGTTTGCACTTTTACTTTTCGTATTGTCAACAAAAATATATGAAATACAATTGTGTAGACATATTAAAAAACTTTCCCAAACGCAGAGAAGAGTTAAAAAAAAAAAAACAACAAGCTGGCAACGCTTTCTGTTGTTGTTGTTGCTGTGAAATACATTTTTTTCTTGTTGCGATTATTATGATTAACGCTCTTATCTGCCGCTCTTGAGCAGCTATTTTTTTTCGGCTGGCTTTTCAGTTTTTCCAAGCAGGTTTTTCATTTTTGTTGATTTGTAATTGAAATTAATTTCGAACAAAGCAATTCCCATAGCTTTAATTTATTGCCGCTCGGACTCTACAACGGTTTTCTTGCTTTGTGGACACTTTTCCAAAATTGATGCGTTAGATTCCTGAGCAGGCTGCATTAATTTTCCTTTTATGCTCGACATTCAAAACAGTTTGTTAACAGTAAAAAAGTCGAGAATATGCCCCGCTTCAAGCTTGGCTTTGTTCTCAAGTTCAAGGCGTTGTTGTTGTTCTTCTTCTTCTGCCCCTGCCCCCGCCCCAGCCACGCCCCCTTCCATCTGCAGCCAGCACCTGTCTTGGCTGTAACCCAATCTGTTGCCACGTGGCAGCAGCTCGGCTTTGGTAATTGGAGACAAGAACGGCAGAACAGGTTGCGCCTGGTCGCTGCCACGTGCAGCTAGCAAGTTTGTTGCTTAAGTCTTTTGTTTTCTTTGCCTCTTTTTTTCTGTTTTTTTGTGACACATTTGGCGCTCACTCGGCTGTTGCTTTTGCTGCCTGCCCGCTGACCCAAACAAACATCCGTTTCCTGCGGTCAACGCGAACGGACACGCCCACAAGCTGAACAAACCCATATCAAAATGTGCACAGTGCACACTCGCTAAGGCGTACCAAATTGCAGGCTATGAAAATAGCCTCAATTTGCAGTTCAACTGATTTGTCCTGGAAAGTTATTACATAGTATTTGTTGTGTTTTGTTCTTCGCCAGTTCGTTATAATAAGCGCGCACTGTACTGTATGAAAAAAAACAATAAACTTTACATATGCAAAATATTTGACTTTTATTTTTTACTCAGGGGAGGTGGATTTTTCAGATTTTCACAAATTTCTATAAAAAAAAGTGTGATTCCCGTTTCCGCGAAATTTTCACACTTGTGGGTGATTTCACTCGGCCGAGGTGAATTTGACGAAAAGTGTGAAACACGCTCACAAATATCCTTCAAAAAACTGAATTTGTTTCTCTTTTTCACGAAATTTCCACACTTGTGGCTGGAAATTCTAGAAAGCTCGCGTCGTGACATGAGGCAAGTAAAACTTGATGCACTTTTGCTAGTCTTATCGAATTGATATACCTTGATATACCCTCTAAAATCAGTCAGTCAATCAGTTATATATATATGTATACTGGGTATATAACTCTGTAGAGTTTTCTTAAACTATTTTTTCAGTCAACAATTGCTGCCAGTTGACGCTGACGGGTGCTCACTGTACCTGCAATATGCATATGAGCACGGCTTCGTTTCATTTGTCGCGCGTATCCCACGAAACAATTAACCAGCACAAAAGCTGACCGATATAAAGTGAACAGCAACAGCAACAACAACAACAAGTTGACCAATTGCCGGCACTTGACTAGAAGCTGGACCCTGCCTTGGCTGTTGTTGTTGTCGCTTTGTGAACGTGGGAAAAAAAGGTGCACAGGCCGCGCGTCGCTTTTGTTTCAAAGAGAACCGGAAATCAAAAGCCAGCGACAAAAGTGTATGCAAAAAATGCGCCCCGAAAAAAATATACCAAAAACAAAATGGAAAAAAATGAAAAATAAATAACAAGCCAAAAGGCAGGCAGCGAGAGAAAATTTGTTTGCCTTCTGCTTCGCAGCATTTCGTCTTTCGCTTGACACACTCACCTATATTCTGCGCCTGCGTCTGCGTCTGCGCTGACGCCAGCAGCGACAGCAGCAGCAGCAGCAGCGGCAGCGGCAGCAGCAGCGACTGCGTGCGTTGCATTTTGTCGCTCACTTGTTGTTGATCTTCTCCTCCTTTTTCTTGTTCTTTTTTTTTTGTTTGTTTTACTTTTTGGAAACTTTTCTCGTTTTTTTCTTAGAATTTGCAATTTGTTTTCACACTATTTTTGCGCTTTGCCTTTGTTTACACGTTTCAAGCAAAAGTTATGAATGTTTTTTTCGTCAGCAGAATCATAAGAAAAAGACAACAAATTAGGCAAAATATTGTGCTGAAAGCCTTTGCGATTTACGTTCGCAACAGGTGCGCCTGGAAAGTGTGTCAGCCGAGCCGAACTTGTTTATCCTTTGCACACAACCAAAAAAAAAATTGAAAAAAAAAAACAAACAAGCAAAAAAATAAATGCGCACAATTTCTCGAGCAACAGGCGCGTACCGTTAGGTCGCGTCAGACCGTTAGACGTGAAAAGTCGCGTACGAAATTGCTGGGCAATAAAAAAATATGCTGTAAGACGCGTCGCGCTGCGCACAGTTCCGTTCGCTTGGCGTTCAGCACGGCAACTGAATTCGTGTCGCCGTTCGCCAAGTCGAGCTTAAAGCGACGTCGCCTCGACGCTCTCTCTTTCTCTCTCTCACACACACAGACACACACGAAGACGCACGCGCAGCCGAAGCAATACGAAGACGTTTTCTTTCACTTTTCACGTTTGGCATGCGCACAGGCGCTCTCTTGCTCTCTCGCTCTCTGGCTCTCTCTGTTTTATGTTGTTCTTGCTTTTGCAGCTGTGGTCAAAGAAACCAACCGTCGTCTCGTGCAGCTCGAAAGCAACTGAAAGTTCGCGTCGCCGCGATGTGCGTCTTGTAAGCTGTCAGCGTCGCAGCGCTGCATGCGTACTGCCCGCTGCTTGCTGCGCTGCCCGCTGCTCGCTGCGTGCTGCTGGCTGCGCAGCCACTTGAGCTGCGCTTTTGGCAAGTGGGCAAAGCTCGCGCAGCCGAAGCTTAGGGCTTTCGATGCGTTTGGTCTATCGATCAATGGCAAATTGTTGGCCAAGAAAGTTGCCACTCGCCGTCGCGCTGTGGATGCCACAAAACGGTAATAACAACTAATACAGGTTATGCAACTGCGGCAACTGCACCAAATTGCTGCCGCAGCACAAATAATTCTTTGTGGCAAGTTGTGGACTTGCCCGCGAACGATGCCGTTGCACAAGCATTTGCATGCAACAACAACAACAACTGCAACAGCTTTAAGTATGCCAAATGGTCAGCAAATTTGGAGCAGCCATCGATGCCAGCATTTGGAGCAGTTACAAAAACAAACAAAAAATAAACCGGCCAACGCACAATTTGTGTGTGGCACAATTGGGCCAAAATGCAAGACCCGAAATGGCTCCCCTCCCCAAAAGAGTATGCTAACAAGCCGGCGGTGACATCTGCGATTCGCATGCCCCATATTGGGGCATGGCCGCGAGAGGCCGCCAAATGCTGCCAGCCAGGCTGCCGGAATTTGGCTGTTCTTGTTGCCTTTTAAGGCTAAAATGCGGCAATGCGAGCCGCTTAGAACTTTAAACAGGCTGATTATGATACATGAAATCTAGCCAAAGACTTGGTTAGCCACTTTTTCTTCACCCATTTAATAGAACGTGATATAATTATAGGCAATCGAAATAAGAATTCCAATTTCAGATGAGAGCAGAGAAAACGTTTTCCAAAAAATTGTATGTAGAAACTATCTTGAGGATAAACCAAGCGCTACTTTAACTGGATAAGTTTGTTTGTTAGAAGTCTAGGACGTGAAAACTTGGCAAAACATTTGGTCAGATATGGGTTACTGTCAGGTTAGGTCTTATGAAGGATCTAATTGATTTTTCTCTTATGTATTTATAAATGTAATTCAGGCTCCAATGAAGCTCATGGTACCACAACTATATTATATATTATTTCGAAATTGTCTAACACTTCCCCTGGCCAAGCTCTGAGTTGTGCCACATGAAGATCGGCTGTCATTTGATTGAGCCATTGTGCAAGGTAGTTTGGTTTATGGGCTGAGCGTTGGTTCTGTGCTGGATCTGTTCTAGCAGCGAGAGGAATGAACATCATAATTGGCCAGGCGAATGATCATTTGGTTACAGCCATTTGAGTCAAGTAAATGATGTGCTTTACTCGGTTCGCTTTTGGAGCATTGGCTTGGCGAATTGTCATCACATTTTTGCGTGTTGTTTGTGCTTTTAACCCAGTTTTAAATGCTGCTGCAGCGGCAAAAACAATGACAACGTTGCCGCAAGTGATGACAGCGGCAGCAACAAGCTCGCTGATTGCAACATTTTGTTTAGCCAGCAGCCACTCATCAAGTTGTCAACTGCCAATAGAACTGGGCGCAGCAGCTGCTCCATTTCCATTTCGGTGTTCAAGTTTGACAAAAAAACACCATGACGTGGTTCGTTTTTAACCCTTTTCTTTGCGTGGCGCCACCTGTCGTACGTAAGCTGCCTGAGTGTGTAGTCAGGCACTTATCTGATCATGTTGTAGGTCGATAAAGCTAGCTAGGGAGTCGAATTCCGATTCCATTCATTCCTAACCTCACTCTCTGCGTGGCGCCACCTGTCGCACGTAATGCCTGAAACGTCTAAATAAGGCTAAGGTGCCTGACTTAGCATTCAGACAATAATAATAATCAACAATCATGTTGTAGGTCGATAAACTTAACTAGGGAGTCGAATTCCGATTCCATTCATTCCTAACCTCAACTTCTGCGTGGCGCCACCTGCCGACTGCTCGATGTAAGCTTATGTAGAGCTATTTGAATGCCTTGCAATTAGTTGCCAAATCATATTGTATTTGGCAAATGTTTAATTTCCAATCATTCCTAACCTTACTTACCTGACGCTTCACAATTAACGTTAGACACCACTCTTTGAGGTTATGTGCTTCACTACAAAAGATGCTTTGTGGCTTGCAGTTAACTGTTAATAGAGTTCTTTATTTTTATGCAAACTGCGTTAGACAAAAGAATGAGATTTCATTCAATGTGTGCGTGGCGCCACCTGTTGTACGCGCTGCTCAACTGGTTGAGGTTAGGTTAAGCACTCTGAATGCGCAGTTAACAGTTAACTAATCAAATTGTGCCTATGACTGCAGAAACATTTAATTAGACAATGAGGAAACGGCTTTTGGCACGGGCTGAACCGACCAGCCAACAGCTCCGGCTGTTGATGGGGCCGTTGGCTGCGGCTGCGACTGCGGCTGGGACTGGGACTGGGACTGTTGGCGGCTGCTGCTGCTGCCACCGCCCAATTGTTACGCTTGGCGGCGGCGACAGCGGCGGCGGCGGCGGCAGCGGTGGTCAATGTGGTCAG
Organism: Drosophila ezoana; assembly: GCA_035045725.1. Taxonomy (NCBI): domain Eukaryota; kingdom Metazoa; phylum Arthropoda; class Insecta; order Diptera; family Drosophilidae; genus Drosophila; species Drosophila ezoana. The sequence continues at coordinate 854,300 of JAWNOU010000111.1, read as the reverse complement.
TGGCTGGATGCAGCGGCTCAGCGGCACGTGGGCCATAGACGCCCACCAGGAAATCAACTGAAGCGCACGCAACGGCTACAGCTAAGAATGTTGGCCCAAACCAACCTATCTTGGCCCGCTCTCCTTCTGCCACTACCCCTCCCAATCCCCTTCCCCCCTGGCAAACGTGCCGCAGCCGGCCAAGCACGACGAATTGCTGCATTTGCGTTCACGATGCTCAATTAAGAGCGAGCCCCCCACTTCTCTCGCTTCTCCTGCTGCTCTGCTCTCCCGCCAGTTCCAGTTCTTCCTCCCCCCACCCTCTCGCCCCTCTACCGCCCCTCTGCTCTTAGCTGTTGCCGCTTCATTTTCTATTTAGTGCTTTATTATTTTTAATTTCCAGCAAAGTCTCAAGATTAATGTTCTGAGTCGCTGCCTGCCAGCTGCCAACTCTCAGACACAGTTCTGCCGCTGCTGCTGCTTGTTCTTCTTCTTCTTGTTCTTGTTCTTCTTCTTGAACTGGTAGCTGGTGCATGTGGCGCATGTGCAACAGTTGCCCTGCAGCTCCCCTGACACAGCGCATGCCTCATTGCCACGAGCCAAATGCTTGGAAAATGGGTTTGCAATGTCTGCTCCATTTTACATTTTACATTTTCCATTTTCATGTCCAAGCGCAAGAAACGGAAATATTGCGAGTTGCAAACAGTTTCACAAATTAAATTTATAGTTGCATCATAACCAATGAAATTTTTAACTTGTGAATCGCATCAGGATATCTATTGAAAGTCTGGGAAATTGTAAAACGAAAACTGATTAGTGTTGAAAAAGGTCAGCTTGTAAACAAAATCTGTGTTAAAAAAAATACTTTTATATACAAATGAATATCACATAAACAAGATACGGAAACGTGTCATATTGCAGTGTTGAAGAACTTGTAAATACAGGCTTGAGCAGTGTTGGAAACAGCCGAAAGCACTGAACAGATGTAAGGAAGCTGCTTTAGTTTCGCAATGTAATATGCTGCTGCGGCTTGAGTGCCCGAAAATCGTTGTGGACTCAAGTGTGTGCGGATTTTGGTCGCCTTTCGCACCACTGTGCGCCCACATTGTGTGCGGGGCAAGCCAACTGTGGCCCAACTGTGGCTAAGTTGCCAAATTCAAATTTAAGCCACAGCTTCCCCGTTGCTGGGCGTTCGTAAGTGTGGCTAAAGTCAATGTGGTTATTACTTAAACACCGTGAATAGCCACGCAAAGTGGGGCTAAGACAAAAAGTGACTGCACTTTTGAGTCCACTTGGACAGCTATGCGGGAACACAGCCCACAACAGCCACAAAATTGTTGCAAAAACTAAAGTGAAATGAAACGAAAGTAAAAATTTGTTATTGTTAACTGTTGTTGGCGTCCGTTGTTAAAGCCCTAAACAACAAGAGCAACCACTCGAGCTCGAGCTCGCGCTCAAGCTGCCTCCCTTGTTACAGTTAAGTATTTGCAAACATTTCAGCTGTGGACGAATTGCGGCTCGTAATGGACGACTGCAAGCAATCCACCCAGCTAGGTGAAATGCCTGCCCAGCGCAGAATTCAACAATGTTACATAAACAACCACAACGATCAAAACAGCAGCAGCATTGCGTGTGACAGCGACAACAATAAACAGGAGGTGCTCTAGTCGGGTGTGCCCGACCGGGAGATGCCCTCGACCCAGGCCCTGAAACAGAATCTGCAAAAACTATCTTCTACATCTATACCTATATCTATATTATCTATATCTTCTATACACACACACAAGTCGCTAACTGTGCACGGAGCTGTGCTTCTTTTCTCCCATTTCTCATCCCATACTACGTGAGAGGAACTCTGTTCCACAATAACTTGGCTGTTTACAGTGCGATCTTAATGAAACTTTCAGAGCTTAAATATGAGACAAAAATGTGTGTGTATACCAAAGCCCAAGACTTTGCTGCTTAAAATGTGCATGTATCACTTAACGGTTGAATTAAAGTAGGTTAGGAAAAAAACATATATTCTTAATCTGTGTATAGTACATGAGCATATATATTTGGTGTAGCCAGCTCTTATATTCCACGATTTGAGCTTAAAAAAACATGATCTCAAATCGATAATTATCGATTTAATGAGAAAACAGGCGTTATATGGTCTAGGATTAGTCTCTAGCTTTCCTTTATTCCGAGCTGGAACAGGTCGACTTAAGATCTTAACAGGGCCAAAGCTGCTTACTTCTGCCTGTTACATATATTGGCACACATTCTTCATACCCTTACGTCTTTTAGTTAGGGTATAGGAAAACATTGCAAAAATATCATAAAAGACACAAAAACCCATCAAGTGCTACGACTAGGAGGATGGGTTGGGGGAGGGGGTGAGTGGGACAGCCAAAGTGGAGTAAAGTCGAGTCGAGCCACCGGCCGGCTGGACAAATCTTCAAGTTGCGTTGGAGTCCAACAGATTGACTTGGTCGGGCAGTTGTTGCTGTTGCTCTTGTTGTTGTTGTTGTTGTTGTTGTTGTTGCTGCTGATGGTTGTGTCACACTTAATAATGGGGCAAGCAACTGTAACAGCAACTCATTTCATTTCAAATAAAAAAGAGATGACATTTTTGTCTTGCTTTTCTTTCAGTTTTGTTTTCCTTTGTTTTTCCCCAACGCATTGAGCCACAAATCAAATAATAATAATCATAACAACAGCAACAACAAGAAGAATAACAACAACAGCAACAACAACACACAATAAAATAAATCACATTTTAGAATAAAAGTCAACGCATTGTGAATGCCCTTACAAACACATTAATATACATACATATATATGTCTCCATACATAAAACTGTTTGTCCTGACTGATTGACTGACTGATTGATTGACTGACTGACTGACTGAATGACTGATTGATTGACTGATTGACTGGTTGATTGACTGATTGCTTGATTGACCGACTGACTGACTGATTGACTAACTGATTGACTGACTGACTGATTGATTGACTGACTGACTGACTGAATGACTGATTGATTGACTGATTGACTGGTTGATTGACTGATTGATTGATTGACCGACTGACTGACTGATTGACTAACTGATTGACTGACTGACTGATTGATTGACTGACTGACTGACTGAATGACTGAATGACTGATTGATTGACTGATTGATTGATTGACCGACTGCTAGATTGATTGATTGACTGACTGATGGGTGATCAATGCAGAGCCCAAGCCGCAAGAGCTGACAAGCTGACATTTTCACTGTAGTTAACTTATGTGATGGTGTTTCCGGGGACGGGGCTTTGGTAAATTCCACCCGCAAGTGTGGAAAACTCGCTAAAGCTGTTTGTTTGAAACAGTGCATTAATTGATTAAAGTTATTGATCGATTTGTCAGTGTAATCGATTGTACTTCATATAGAGATCAATTGATTTTAGTAATTGATCGATATTTGTTAGAGCTATCGAAATTGTTAACTATTGTGGTATATGTACGAATTTATGATCGATAATTATTAATACCATTGAAAGTGTTATCGATTGTGCTGTTTAGTGTTATCGAAACTGTTTTCGATTCCGCTGTGCATCGTAACTGAACTTTTTTCTGGCATCTCATTTGTCATAGCGCTTGGACTCTGTTGGACTCAGCTTATGCGATGCCTGCCACAATTTGTGGCAATAGCTCAGCGTCGCTCGCTTCATTTGGCTTTGGCTTTGGCCCTAATCACAACGCAGAAGGAAGTTGCCGTCAACTGGGCAAAAGTTCTGCGCAAGTTCGTTGCCTCAGTCTTTTGTTTTGTTTTTGGTTTTTTGCCTGGCGACGCGCCCAGCAGCGGCTGTCTTAGCCACTTGGGCATGCCGGACACGTGTGCCACGCCCTGCTTAACCCTTATGTGCCGCATGTTTTGCCAATTTGACAATTTTATTGATGTTGTCTACGTGCTTATTGACCGCTTGATGCCAACTTTCATTTTGTTAATTCAATTTTGGAGGAATGAAAAGTTTTTCCATTTAGAAATTTTTCGCGCAATTTCAGCACTTTCGATGCCAAATTGAAGAGCTGTTGCTGTTGTTGTTGTTGTTGTTGTTGTTGTTGTTGTGGTTGGGCCTAGGCAGAATTTATGGTTCGTTAGGCTCCTAAGTGCTTGCCCCGGCTGAGTTATTGGGCTGCCAACACCTGATGCGATCTGGCTGCGTTGTGAGCTTCAAAGCCTAACTGTTTGTTTTTCTTACTTTATTTTCATGCTCAAGCTTTTGTTTTTTTACCCTGTTGTTGTTGTCTGGCCAACTGGCCGGGCAATTAACGCATTCCACGCATTGCCCAGTGACCCGTGCCCCCCTTCCCCCACCACCTCCTCTCATATACAGATCCCCACTCGGCGCGGTAAGCGTTGCTTGAAAGCATAAGAAATCAAAACAAGTGAAAATTCACTTGCTCGACTACGCAATACCCTATAGTCATCGAACGGAATATACCCTGTAGCTAGACTGACTGGGAAACAAGCTGCAACCAGATTTGGCGTGCTGGATTGAGAAAAAGCGCGTTGCTAGAGTCTGCACAACTAAGTGATACCCTGTAAGCGTACTAGAGATTTGTCTGCACCTGGTTCATTGTGCCGGACCAGGAGATACTCTTTAAGCAGGCTTAGACCCTATTAAGCGCTCGACAACCAAATACCCTGTAGCTGGGACAAGCATAGTCCCTTTAAACAGGCTAAGAGAGATCTGTTTGCTCGACCAGTGTCTATACACATTACAGGGTACAAACTGTTACTCTATTAATACACCCTATTGTAAGCAGCTGTATGCCTACAGAGTATGCAAGAAAATATGCAAATAAATTGTTGTGTGCGAGGCGAGTCTTCAAGCTGCTTAGCTGCCCGCTGCCTACATGAAACTTATGATTATGGCCTGGCCAAAAACCAAAACAACAACGGCAACAACAACAGACGCGAAAGAGTTTCTAAAAGCTGCTTTTTCGGGGCTGTTGCTGTTGCTGCTGCGGGTCAATAGACGCACGTCAAGCGACAGCAACAGCGACAACAATTTGTGTGTCAATAATTTATTTTAGGAATCGGAATCGGAATTGGAATCGCTTCGAACTAAACGAGGTCGGGAGAAAGTCACAGCACAGCAGCAACAACAACTACAGCAAACACTTGTCGCTTGTTGCTAAATTGGCTGAAATTATGATTAGTTGTTGCTGCTGCTGTTGCTGTTGCTGCTGCGGCGAGGATTGCAAGTTGTCAGCGAATCGAGACGTGTGACGAATGGCCTGGAAGTGCAGCCAATGCAGCCAGCTGGAGGAGCACACCAGCAACTGCAGCAGCAGCAGCAACAGCAACAGCAGCAACAATTGCCACATTTCCGCATCGCATCGCCAGCCGTGAAAGCTGCACCTGAAGATGGGCCGCAAGGTCAGCCACAGCCAAAATCCCGCTGCCAAAATGTCAACTAGTCTTCCCACCTCTCAAATCCAACAACAAACAGACAGTCAGTCCATTGCCATCTGCAATCGCAGCTCAACAATTGCGCATACGCCCCGTTTTGGGTCTCCAAATGGTGGGAAACACAAACAGACGACAGCGATAACAATGCAACAGCAGCAACAGCAATGGAGGCAACAACAACAGCAACAACAAGGGCAGGAAAAGTAGCAGCAACACCAGCAACAGCAGCAGCAATAACAGTCAAAACAGCAACAAATGAAAATTCAACAGCAGCAACATCAACAGCAGCAGCAGCAACAGGAATAGCACCAACAACAGCAGCAATGAGAGGAACAACAGCAGCATCAGCAACAACACCTTCAGCTACAACAGCAGCAACATCAACAGTAGCAGCAGCAACGGCAGCAGCAGCAACAGGAATAGCAGCAACAACAGCAGCAATGGGAGCAACAGCAGCAACATCTGCACCAACAATGACAGCAGCAGCATCGGCAACAATTGCAGTTAAGTAGCAGCTTATCATTGCAATATCATTGCAATAAAAACCGAAATGGAGATGAAAATGAAAATGTTGCACCTTTTGAAGCAACGTATACTGTATGCCCTACCCAAAGTGTTAACACACAGATTAACTTGATTGTTTTTGAACTTGTCGAGAAGTATAAAATCAGGCAAAGGGAAAAATCTCCGGCGAACTTACATTCTACAAAAGCTAGAGACTTTGAATTGGGAATATATATTCTCGCAGAACGAAAAGTAGTTGGTAGATGGGCGAATATAAGTACTCTATCGGGCGTTACGAGCTGCAGGCAAAAGTGAACTAACCCGATTTGAAGGGCTTGTTAGAGCTGAGGGGCAATAAACAAAAGCTGCAAATGCCACAAATTACACATGTGAAAAATGAAAATGAAAAACGCAAAAATGAAAACGAAAACTGAAAAAATTGTGCAAGTGACAATTGCCAAGTACATTGAATGCGTGTGTGTGTGTGTGTGTTGTGTGTGTTGTGTGTGTTGATATGCGAAATGCAGTAAATATAATTTACGACATGGCCAAATGTCGCCTTGATGACCCGCTCATTAAAAGTGAGACAACAGAAAAAAACCAAAAAAAAAAAAAACACAAACGAACAAGTGGAAACAACTGGAAACTGGAAAAGCGAAAGACTTGGCGAGAGGAGGGGGCAGGGAGAAAAAATGATCATCATCATCATGACAAATGCGTGAGAAAAACAACTTTTTTTTTTGTGGTGGAACTCAACGCAATATGCTCTATAAATTATGAGGGAATGGAGAAAAGGTAAATCTACAAATAGCTTAAAGAAATGTTTTGCCACAGAGGCCCGAAATTGTAGATCAAAGAGCTGAAAACGATTTTCCGACAATCAGAGCAAAGACTGTGTCTTCCATAAATAAAGAGCGAAGAATTGTCGAACTGGAAGATTCAGACCGGGAGACTGAGACTTAAACCTTAGACTTAGACTTGGACTTGGACCGCGACTTGGATTAAGACATAGACTTTCGAAACTTAGACTTCAAATATTGTGAACTCAAGAGCTTGTACGCGTAGTTAAAAAGGAGGAGGGAAGGAAAAGGAGGCAAGAGGAACACGGAAGGAGGGAAGAGGAAGGAGGGAAGAGGAAGGTGGGAAGAGGAAGGAGGGAAGAGAGAAGAGAAAGAGTCTGGAGAAAGGAAACGTTCTTTGTGATGAGGCTTTGAGATCTTTGAGGATTAAAAATATGACGAAGAAGTTTCCGGATCAATCATTATGAAACCCCGCTTATTCCGCATAGCTTTTAGTCTTGATCCTTCCCCTCTCCATCCAGCTCCATTTGTTCCATTTCGTCCAATTTCGCTTTTCCTCTCCATAAAAGAGTTGGGCATCGCAGACCGATAAGCTAATGCTTAAATACATCAAGTTGAGTCGAGAAAACGAAATCTAATTGTATTTAATATTTGATGAAAAAAGGAAAATAAAAGCTTAGCCGCTCAGTTTTATCGTGTAGAACTTCAAATCTTTATATGCTCTATATACCATCAAATAAAACATATTTATAACAAAAAACTTTCGCTTAGAATTTCAAAAATTTGCAGATCGAAGAGTTAAGATTGGGGGTACTTGATGAAGATGCGGTGCAGCAGTTGAAGAAAGTGCTGGAAAACGAGAGTCGTTACGGCAAAAATGCTTTGATGTGGTTCGCGGCGCAGCTTGACAAAAGAAGAAGAGAGCGAGCGAGAAGAGGGAGAGAGAAGAGGGGGTAGAGGGGGAGAGCGAGAAGGAGAGAGAGAGAGAAACTGACTCTGAAATTGGTTCAATCTGTGTGCTATGATTATTATCAGCCATAATGTCTGTACGTTTAATGGCTGCAAGTAACCATCCCCCCCCCCGCTATTAGCCCCCCTTTGATCTTTTAAGCCCCCCGCCTGCCCGTCACCGCCTCTGGACCGTGCTTTGCTGCCCTGATTGAATGGCCGTGTGGCATTTTTAGTGTGCCAAATGTGCAGTCATGAAATTTACGTTCTTATGACTATCAACACACATGCATGTCGCACACACATACACACACACACATTACACCTCCCCCGCCCCCTTGAAGAGTCTGTCGCCCCCCGCCGGGGCAGCTGCCTGTGCGCTGAAGTATTTGAGCTGATTCTCTTTGAATGTGGCCGCTGTTTAATTGTTTCATTTGCCATTTGCCGCGTGCTTTCCTCATTCCATCCGAGTATCTGAGTATCTTGGCAGCTGAGTATCTGAGCAATTGACAAGTGCCAGAGTTGCGGTTGCCGTTCGTTGAAATTACTTAATAAAAGTGAAACTAACTGTCAGAGACGACAATCATAAAAAACTAAAGAAGAAGAGGAAGCAGAAGCAAACCAAAACTAGTTTCCACTCGATTCGATTCGAGTCTGGCAACAAAAGTTTTCTAAACGGAAAACGAGAGTGAAATCTTCAGGCGGTCAAGTGCTACAGCTTGTGCCCAGAAAGCAAGAACAACTGAACGCAGTTCAGGCTTCAAGTGCCGAAAGATGCGCACAAATGATGCACTTGGGCATACCCTGTATTTGGCATGCTCAGCCATGTTGATCACAAGCCTATTATATTTGAGAAAAAATGCATTTGCCATGAAAAAGTGCATGGTATGTGAGCATGAACGACTGGCGGATACCCTGTAAGTTAATTAACTTGTATGTCTATCATAAGAGCATGCATTTGTCATTAGTCAAAAGTTGTAGAGTAAATAGACGGTGCCTTGGGCAAGCAAACATGATCGACTAGCGTATACCCTGTAGGCAATTGATGACGTCAATCTATCGTGTGCATATTAATGTTGAATGTTGCTGAGCCAAAACTTAATAGTAAATCTACCAAATGATTATCAAATATACATAATTATTTCTTTTGGAATTCGACTGTACATTTGCCAAGACAGGTTCATACGAAGAACAGAATGATTGAGTAGCGTATACCCTGTACAACAATCTTATTGTATATCAGAACAATATAACTATTAGCAAATATTACTACATAATAGAAAGAAGTTATTATCATTGATTCAAAAGGCTGTACCGTAGCTTGAAACTGACAGCCAAACTCTCTTGTTGACTTTCATAGAAGCCTCGTTCTCCAAGTTCCCTAAAGCCCATATCCGCATAGTTAGTTACATTTCAGCTTTTTACAAATATATCAACAAATACCGTATAACATTTATTTCCAGCAATTTTCGAGCTAGCTGCTTTAGTACAAACAACTAGTTAAGCTAATTTGAGCGTCGTTTTTTCAACGAACTTTAATAGATCCCCAGTTCCAATGGGCACATGCGAACGGAAGAGCTGGCACTATATATAGATGCGATTGTTGTGCTTATGACAAATGCGTTAGCATGCTTTTTAGGCTGAAATATGCCGCACTTTGCGGGCACTTTATGGCCTTAGCGCAGCTCACATAAAACAAATCAACGAGCGGAAATGCCAATATCAACAGCAAGTTTGTGTTCTAAGTCATTTGTTTTTTCTCCCCACATATGGCTCTGCAAAAAACCAACCGATGGTCAAGGGAACTCGGTAGGTGCCTGCGTGGAAGCTTGCGGCGCCTTATTCACAACGTTTGGCACCATTGCCAGAGGGCCGGGTATTGCTGGGAGGGGTGGAAGGCGGGGAGGGGGGTAGGGGAACTTTCACTTAACAAAAATGTGAACAACGACGACGACGACGACGACGACGACGACGACGACGACGACGACGACGACGACGCGACATGGAAATGAAAATTTATTAGCAAATTATGATTTCTGCGGCCAAGGCAGGCGGGCAGCTGACCACTTGACCACTTGACCAGCCAGCAACAACAACAACAACAACAACAATAGCAGCAGCAACAACAACAACAACAAGAGCCACAATTGAGCGGCGAATGAACTCGAGGGAACAACAATTCAGGGCAGCCCAGGAACGTGACTGTCGCCAGAATTGAGCCCACGGATGAAAGAAAGTTGTTTTTTTTTTCTTCTTCTTCGGCTTCTTTTTCATTTGGCTGCAGCCAAAAACTTTGTTTATCATACCCCGTACACAGCGCGCGTTCAAAATGGGTATACAACAAGACGAGTGTCTTTTCTTTTTAATGCAAACTATTCATTACCATGTTTTAGTCGGGATGCTCGACTAGGGGATACCCTGCATTCTGAGATCGACTCGGATCGACTATTCTTGCTGATGAAGAATATATATACTTTATGTTCCCGGAGATGTTATCCGTCTGGCTGTTACATAGCTTTGCACAAAAACGTTATACCCCTTCTTGCGCATTTTCAATGGGTATTTCTAGTATTTAATCTCTTTGGGACGGAGCTATATCTACTTATGTTTTGGCTTCAAGTGCTCGCTGCTTACAGGGTATTTGCTGGTCGTGTTCTCTGGCCCAAATAACATTTGGTTGGGCTTTTGTTTTTTTGGCCTGGCCTTTGAGTCATGCGCTGGCAATGCGAGCTCGAACCAAAATGAAAACGAAAACATTACCCGGCGACAACAACAACAACAACAACAACAACAACAACAACAACAACTGTGCAAATACACACAGCCCGAAAGCAAAAACAAAAACAAAACAATTTTCTCAATTTCACGACAGGTTTTTTCTTTGTTGTTGTTGTTGTTGTATTTTTCCTTTCATTTCTTTTGCGCGGCAGTCGGGCAAAATATTTGCTTAACAATTTCTACTGTAACAAAGTTTTTCTTCTTCTTATTTATTTAAAACCTTTTTTTTTTTGGGGCAACGCGACAATAATGCACATTAATTGTGTGTTTGCGGAGTGCGAGGAGGGGGGGGGCGGAGGAGGCGGGGGCTGCAACAGCTGGCAGATGATGAAATCGAAGAAGCAACAAGCCAGAGTGCGCGAGTCGGGCATGCCCAACTAGCTAGATACCCTGAACGCAGCAGAAAGTTATCTCTAACTGCCTTCTATATGGAAAAAGACTTTGTGCTAACTTCGGAGCTTGGAGTCCCATCTTCTTGCATTTTTCAGGGCTTGAAGACGAGATCAAAGTGCATGCATTAATCAAAAATACGTGTATTTACCAAAGCCCAGGCCTTTCTTTATCTAAGTAGCCGGTTTGGGATATCGATGGTGTGGATACTTTCTTCTGCAAAGCCTTCTTGCCAAAATATTGGGTTGGGCAGAAAGTCGGGCCATGCACCCACCAAAAGAACCTTTAGGTCATTTACTAAGGCTTTTCCTTTCTTCTACGGTTTAAATTTCCATGTCTCTAGCTCTCGTAGACTTTGAGAAATGCTGATCAGGGCGAGTTCGCCTGTGCTATTGTTGTTGATCAGGAATATATACGCCTTATATTGTCGAAGGTGCTTCCCTCTGTTACACAGATTTGCTCGAAAACAATCAACCCACTTGCAATGGGTGCAGGGTATAACAAAAGAAAAAACTTGCACAGTGCTTTGGCATTGTCTTTAACCCTCCCCCCTCTCTTTCTCTCTCTTTTGGGATGCTGCAATCGTCACCCACGTTAAACATATCTCGAAGAAGTGGAGGATGAGTCAAAAGAAAGTGAAACGATGGGCGTGGCGCTTGCCCAACGCGGCTGCCCATGAAAAGAAATTGAACAGCGACGAAGAAGAAGAAGAAGCAGCAGCAGCAGCCGCAGCAGAAATGAAAGTGAAAGAGTGGACGCCGCTTGCTAAACGATGATTCAATCCAAACAACTAAACAGCTCACATGCCACGCCCCTCCCCCTCCACACGTCCGGCCCTGTCATCGAGTTATCGGGCCAACTGGGAAGGCTTAGTCATAAACTTTATTGAGTTAAGGCAACAAACAACAACAACAACAACAGCAACGACATCGACAAACAACATCAACAAACAACCAATTCGGTTGTTGCATCTCGAAAAATCCCAAAAATGCGAAAGTTTCTTATCGCATATGCCATAAATTGGTTAACCTTCCCCCCGCCCCTCCTCACATCACCCCACCCCAGACTCAGATGAGCCCAACGCATCGCATCTCATGCATAAATGTGCCATAAAACTAAACGCTAACGATTCCGCATCGAATTTTTCACACGTTTCTTGAGCGGGGGGAATGTTGTAAATATATGGAAATAATCCATTTTATTAACCGATAACAAAATATCTTTGGGGGAGAGTGCAAAATTGGGCGATAGGGTAGGCGAGAAGCCGAGATCATATAAGTGCGAGAGAGCGAGGGCAAGCGGAGAGCGTGAGAAAGAAAGCAGGATGCAGAAAGTAATAGAAAAAGGAAAGTGAAATATGAAATATGAAACAGGGACAGAGAAGAGAGAGAGAGATAAGAGAGAAAGAGAAAGAAAGTGGGAGACAGGGGTACAGAGAGAGAGAGTTAGAGGAAGAGAAAGAGAGATTATGAGAAGGTGAGGGAAAGAGAGATAGTGAAAGTGTGAGAGAAAGAAAGAGGAGGGGATAGGGAGAGAGAAAGGGAGATAGAGTAAACGAGAATGACAGAAAGAGAGTGAGAGAGAGAGAGAGAGAGAGAGAGAGAGAGAGAGAGGGAGAGAGAGAGAGAGAGATTAAGAGAGAGAGAAGGCGAAGTAATTTAGAGGAGAGAAAGATAATTAGAAAGATAGACTCAGACTGAGAGAGAGAGATAGAATGAATAAAAGACAGAGAGAGAAGAGACAGAAATAGAAGAGAGGGAAAGAGAGAGAGTAATAGAAAAACGGGATTCATTTTATATATCCTAAATTAAGTCTCTTCAATTGAATACTTCTCAAATCAAAAAAAGTGTGATTAACAAAGACAGGAAATAGAATGAGAGTGATAAGGCGCAAGAAGAAGATCTAATGACATTCTCTATGGAAATTATTCTCTTTATTATCTAATTAGTTAGTACAGACAGCTCAGAGAAAGAGGAAGCTGATGAGATAAAATGTCGCATTAAATAAAGTCATATATCAAGCAGCAATGTCTTAAAAGAAGACAGCTTCATTTGAAAAAAAAACAATTTTTTTAGGGTCTGCGCAAATTAGTTGACTAACTTTGAACTTAACAATTTTCAAAATCTTTTTGTGTGACTTTCTCGAACGTTTCACGGGCAACTTTCTTATGTACCGGAACTTGTAAGTTGCACTTGCATTCGTCTATTTTCAATTCCTCTTTGTGCTATATCCTTAAAGGTTGCGCCATAGCTAAGTCAATCGAAGACCGTTTCGGAATTGTTAATCTGAGCATTTTAGCATGTTAAAAGCTTTTGCTTGCATTCATTTTTTATCAATTCTTCTTTGAGCCATAGCCTTAAAGGTTTCGCCAAAACCTTCTTCAGCAGAGCAACTAATAGAACTTTCCATTTGAGCATGGAAGATACTGTTGCATCTGTAATGCCAGCTCCAGTTGTTTGACCTATTCGACTGAGTGGATGATTGGTTAACTTAGCCAAAGAGCTGGCAAGTCATGGGGCGACGCTTCGCTTGGCCAATTGCCAGTTGCTGAGCGCAGAGAGTTAGGAGCTGTGGAGTCTCGGCTTTATGTCATGGCCCAAGCGAATGCTGATGGATGAGCCTTGACAACGGCAGCGGCATCTACTTGGACTTCGACTTCGACTTTGACTCTGGCTTATCGCTGGACAGCGACTGCGGGCCATGTTTACCGTTTCGGTTTCAATTGGCAATCGCCGATATTGGCAGCTTGCGATGTGCGATCGGCGATCGGCGACTGGCAAATGGAGAGAATTTAGCCAAAACGGATTCGGTTTCTGGCATTTGGCATGGCAGGCACGCGCAGCGGGAAAACTGATGGAAAAGCTGGCGCATAAATCGACGCCAGTTGTCAACGTGTCCCGCCATCCAACTGGCTCTGGCTCTGGGCTTTGCATGCCAAGCGCCGCGCATGTCTGGCCGATTAAGCAGGCGCTGCGGCAGGGGAACGCATCGCCTATTCACAGTTGGAGTTTGGCCAAAAATTAAAACGAGCCGTTACGCAGCCGCTGACAACGGCAAATGCCGGTGGCTCAGCGGTTGAGTGCCTGCAAATAAATGCTCAGTGGTCAATGGAGTCCGATTGACGGCGCCTCTAGCCAAGCAGAAGCCATCGAGAGCAGCTACGATCTGTAACTGTGACTGTAACTGTAACTGTAACTGTAACTGTAACTGTAACTGTAACTGTAACTGTAACTGTAACTGTAACTGTAACTGTAACTGTAACTGTAACTGTAACTGTAACTGTAACTGTAACTGTAACTGTAACTGTAACTGTAACTGTAACTGTAACTGTAACTGTAACTGTAACTGTAACTGTAACTGTAACTGTAACTGTAACTGTAACTGTAACTGTAACTGTAACTGTAACTGTAACTGTAACTGTAACTGTAACTGTAACTGTAACTGTAACTGTAACTGTAACTGTAACTGTAACTGTTACTGTAACTGTAAGTGTTACTGTTTTTATATATATCTATATCTACTATATCTGTATCTGTTGCTGTACCTGCGCATCTGTATTCGAGTATTCGAGTATTTTAACGGCATTCCCGAGTATTGCTCATTACGCTCCATAAATGCGATCGGCCTCGACCAAGTCTTGCGGCAGCTGCAGAAGAAAGCGTTGTGCAAAAAAAAAGAAGAAAAAACAAAAACCGACAACAAAAACATTCAAATAATAAAAAAATATCAAATGATATGAAATAAATCAGATGGAATCACTTTGAGGTCATTCGGCATTTGTGTTGTTTACTTTTTGATTTTTCTTCTTCTTTTTTTTCATAATGTGGCAAGCCAAAAACTCAATTAAGCTGGCAACTTTGTGCATGCGCCGAGGTGGTGCGAAGGTGGTGCAAAGCAGTTGCCAAATTGCTGGCGCGGTGGCTGTCACCCACAGTACACGAGTCCAACACACACACACACACACACACAGATACACACACGCACAGCAGTTGACAGACATGAAGAAGAAGAAGAAGAAGAAGAAGGCGGACAGAGAGGGATCGGGGCGTGTCAGGGCTTGAGGAGCCGCAGATGGAGACGTTGCCACCGGCGGCAGACAGTTGATGTTGATGTTGCTCGTGTTGGGAGTGTCGCCTCTGGCGGCTGCCTCGAATTCCACAGCGTAGACAACAACAACAACAACAACAGCAACAACAACAGCAACCACATTCAGTGTGGCCAAAGGGAAGGCAGAAGAGAAGCGGCCCGAAAGAGGTTTACATAATCAAATGCGAATTATTTATGGGAAATATCGTGCGCGCTGCATTATCAAATGGATCAAGCGGATCAGCCAGAATAAATGACATATAGAGAGAGCAAGAGGGGGAGAGAGAAAGAGACAGAGACAGTGAGCGGGAGAGAGAGAGGGAGAGCGGGAACGAGAGGTGGCTAAGTCAGTGAACGAGCAACGGGAATCAGTGTGGAATTTTGGTTTTTTCGCCAATATAAATAGATTCCACTGCCCGCTGAATGTGATATTGAGTGACAGAAATCTCTGATGGCAAAGGAATTTTAAGAGGTAGAGAGAAAAAAGAGAGAGAGAGAGAGAAAAAAGCAAGAGGAAGGGGAAAGTTATGACAGGTTAAAGGCGACGCCGACAATGAGAATCTAATGATATTTGTACTTAAAACAAATATGTTGCTTAGCGAATGACGTTGAATGACATAAATGACATAAATGGAAAAGGACAGAGAGAGTGAGAGAGAGAGAGAGAGATGGACAGCGAAAGAAGATAGGAGACCAAAGATAGGCTTCTTCCCTCTCCCTCTCTCTCCCTCTCTCCCTCCCTCTCTCTCTCTCTCTCTCCCACAACCTATCTCCTAAGATAGAAAACTAATAGAAGAGAGTTTTTTCACTTTCTCACAATGCTAAAATTCTTCTCGCAATTTGTAAACTCAAAAAACTTATCACTATTATTGACAATTGGAAGAGATATCAAACAAGAATGAGAAACATTTTCCACCTACAGATGGATTCTTGGATATGTGCAGAATATGTATTGCATGGTATATTTATTTCGAATTTCAAGTCCCAGCTCTTGTAGTTTCCGAGATAGACAGGTTCACACAGACGGACAGATTATCAAATGTCTTCAATTAAAGATTGAGGCAATTCTTGAGAGTCAAGGCTCGAACCAAATGCAAGAATAAAGTAAAAGCTGACTGAAGAATGGTTTGAAACTTTGCCCGCTCGCTTAGAGTGTGACCTGATGCGAGCATTTAACTTGAGCGCCGTTTAGGTTCGAAGCTTGGCTACACCAAAGCTACGTTTCATTAAGCTGTTTGCTAGCCAAGACATGAACCTTCATCGAAAGCTTTTCACCACACAAGCAGCTTTGAAAACTCTACCGCAGTGTAGAGCGTGTAGACTGGAACTCGTCGCAATAGTCTACAGACGAAGGCGCAAGGCGTTGCCAGACTGTCGAGAATTTGAAATAAATAAGATAATAGCAATTAACAGAAATTTGGACTGAAAATGTTCCAAGAGAAAATGTTAAGCAGTCAGATAGAGCGCTTTTTGATTGAAATGTGCCAGCTTCAAGCTGGCAGTTCAATAGTTTTAGACAAATGTGTGCAGTCTGGTCACACTGCGCCTAGCGCAGACACCAACCGAGCGGCATGTGCGCAGCTGCCAAACGATGCTTCGCTGCCGACGCAACGTCGCCGCCAACAGCTGTGAATCGGCGAAATCGTCAAAATCGGCGAACGGGCGAATCGACAGTCGTCCTTTTAGAGCAAAGGATGCGATGCGATTTGCACAGTTTGCGTGCGGTATTCGGAGCTAAAGGACGCAGCAGCGGCAACGCCAACCGGATAAATCAACACAACAGCCGTGAGATAAAATTCCTAAACCACAGCCAAATCAACCCACCCCCCTACCAAACCCACTCCGCCAACCAACCCGCACTTACCTAACCCACCTCAACCCGCTCTCTTCCTTCGGACAGTTCTTTATTTTACTTTTTGTCTAAATAACAAGCAAAAACGCCGCCGCAAACGCAACTGAAATTTTAGACAATTTGAAAAGTAACGTACAGAAATTTAAAAATAATATTTTGAAAATATGCAAAAGTTCTAAAATCAAAAAAATATATTAAACTAATATTTGGAAAACGGAAATGAAATATGAACATTAAATTTGTTGCCAGTTAAAAATAACTTGGAAAAATAAATGTGAAAAAGAAAACAATAAAACATTTTAATTATTCAAAAAATATTTTAATGCAAGTTTTAGAAGTTTATTAAATTATATCTGAGAGAGTTATGAATTTAAAAATATTGAACTACAAGCTGGACAAGTTTATGAATTATGAATATTTGAAAAAATTTTACAAGTTTTTGAATTGAAAGAAAAACATTTAAAATATAACATTTTAAAAAGTAATTGAACACTTTTTGCAAGCTTATGAATTTAAAAAAAAAACGTAAAATATATTTGAACAAATTAATGAGTTCGAAAAACAGTTTAAACAATTTTTTTGAGGTTGTTTTTCAAGTAAATGAATTGCAAAAACAATTTGACAAGAAAATTGAATGGATTTGTGTAAATTATGAGTTTCAAAAACATTTAAAAAACTTGTGTACAGCTGTAAAAAACTTGAAGTGAATATGTTATCAGCTTAAAAAAATCGAAATAAGTTTAAGCTTAGCTAAATATTTTGAATAACATTTTCGTGTCTAAACAGATATTGAGTTCAGTTTTGAGAGTTTTCAGATTTGCAAAAAATTCTTTAAAAATATTAAAATAATATTTTGAGTAAAAATAAAAAAAAAAAAAAAACAACTTATGCACATTTTCTGAAACTGAATTTGACAGTTTGGGCGCGCGTCTTCTTCTTCTTCTTCTTCCTGTTGTTGTTGCTGCTGCCAGAGCAATATTTTGTTGTTGTTGTTGCTGCGTTTTTAGCCGGGCGTGTCGCGTGTTGCAACTGGCCAAAAGTCCAAAAGTCTGAGCCTGTTCTGCTTTTCTTTTGTTTGTTTCAGTGCTAAGCTAAGACTATTGTGAACTGATTGTGATTGTGACTGGCAAGCGCGTCAGCTTGAAAGGCTGCGCAAGGACCCTTGGATTACCTTGCGGGCCCCCTTTCCCCCCGCCAAGCAACAGCTGCCGCTGTGACCAGCTAAGGTAAGCCAACCCCACACCCCTCCCTTCCACCCTCCAGTTTACCCCGCCCCCCTCTTTTAACTGCCCCATAATCATGATGATGATGATGATGATCATTTGCTGTGCTTGTTGCTTTGTAGTTGATTTTGCGGTGCTGGCAATGGCCAAATGCAGCTGCTATTTGCGGCCTTGTGGATGGCCACTGATATGCCCCCCCCCCCCTTTTCCCCTCCCGCCGCCCAGCCAATGGGGCGAGGGGCTTTTGGGTTGTGGTTAACGCAACCTTTTGCTTGAGGTTAGAGACGAACCAAAGGGTTCCGCAACCCTTTTGAACCGCAGGCTGATTTTGGCTCGAGTTGAAATCGAATCATTTTGCAGGCTTTATATTTAATTTGCATGGCATTTTCGGGTTTACAACGGCCGAGACAAAAGCAATAAAAATCCCCCCCACCCCCACCCACACCCCACATCTAACCCTCACCCCTTTCGTTGCCAAACGAAACGAGCAATTTTCACAATTTGAACAAGTCGCCCGAAGCTGAGCCGAGCATTTGAAATTGGCATTTCGATGGCATATTTTGTTTTCATTTTCAATTCCAGAACAAATGCCTTCACACATTCACATTCACATTCACATTCACGTTCACATTCACAGCATATCATTGTTTCATGCTTCGTTCTTGTCGCATAGCCACAAAAATATCAAATTTTCCTCTCGTTTCGTTTCATTTCATTCTCTTTGGCAGAATGGCATTTTACATGCTTCACAATTTGTGTTTGCATTGTTGACGAACTTTCAATTATTGTGGCCTGTTGTTCTTCTGTTGAAATGTTTGACAAAATGTAAAAATCAAATATGTTTAATACGCTTTGATTGAATGCACAATGAAATTACTCGGCGTCGCACGCCTTTTATTGTAAGCACAATTTTACATTTTCATTCATAGAGAAAAGAAATGTAGAAACTGAACATTTCTGCTGAATTTGAACCGTCAACTTCGCGTTTGTTGGTTCGACGCTCAGGCAACTTAGTCAGCCAGACTCTTGGCATCATCTATGTAAAGCCTAATTAAAAATTCTTCTTCCTCTTTCGTATGAATATCTAAAACTTTTCTATGAGATATTAGTTAATTATCCACCTAAGACTAAAAGAGCCAGAGACCAGAAAAGCGATAAAAATCGTTATTGAAATTCCGTTTTTACTTATATCTCGAAGATTTTATAACCTAAAGATAAAGAACCCTCATTTAGTATACACAGCTTCAGAATACTTCACTTTTTGGTTATCTTCCTCGTTCAGCCCAAAAGTGTAGGAATAACGCATTTTTGTCGGCACAGTCCTGGGCTTTGGTATTTTCTCATATTTGAGTGCCATATTTTAGTCCTGAAAGTTTGATAAAGATGCGATTATTAAAACAGGAGTTAATCAAGCATAAATTGTTTATAGTGCGGGCTTTGGGGCAGATATAGCACAGGGAAGATAAAGCAAACTGCGCAGCTGTCTGTGTGCGTGTGTTGGCGTGTGCTTGTGTGTGTGTGTGCGGTGTGTGTAGAATAAGCTAGAAAGTGCCGGTTGCGTGAGTAAGACAGACCTGAGAGACTAGCTAGATTTAGCTGGAACGAAATGATGAGAGGTAGTAAAATGGACATATGGCCTTCGTTGGTATTCATCAAGACTTATATTCTCGAAGTTCAACTGAACGTGTTGTTAAAATGAACTTCCAAGCTTATGCAATCGTTTGTGAACTAGTTCTCCTCATTTGATTCTCTCTTTTGTTAAATAACAGCTGAAAAATAAAGTATTTGCAAGGTTCACAAGCAATTCAGAAGCTGCTTATAGAAACTGAGTCAAGTTCACGACTTGAACTAGTTCACCAAATTGAACTAGTATGTTACACTCCAAAGAACATAGAGAGGTGTCTTCTGTGACAATAATGCTAATAAACTGTTTAGCACTTATTCCAGCGCCTATTTAAAGTAATTGGCGAAATTGAGGCGAAAACGATTTGTGGAACAGGGAGTTGGATTTGCTGGCATTATTTATGGTCGTTATTTTAACTTGGTGCTTCATTCGCTTTGTGCTCTCCTCGCCTCCCTTTCATTGCACACTTTGGCGCGTCGCTGCATTACTTTTTATTGCATTGCCAGCACGACGGCAACAGCAATTGCAGCAGCAACAGCAGCAGCAGCAACAGCAGCAGCAGCAACTGTGTTGTTGTTGCAGCATATTTCGTTATTTTAAATTTTATTTCCACTCAAGCAGAACTCATTGGACGAGCAAAGCGAAAGGCGAGAACAGAAAACGACAGGAAGGACAAAGTACGACGAAGGAGGACGCAGCGCGTTAAGTGCTAAAAGCAGCAGCGTTTCTCTCCCGTTTTTATTTTATGCCTTTATTTCTTAACATATACTTTTATTTGTATCTTGAAATTTGTGTGCCAACAAAGAGAAAGACGCCCGCCGGCAACAGCATCAACAGCAGCAACAGCAGCAGCAGCAACCGCAGCGACCGCAGCAGTTGCAACAGAGTCCAAAGCAGAGCCGCGGCATTGCACCCGCAGAAAATGGCCGCAGCAGCAGCAACAACGTGCAGCATATTGGGCAACTGAGTGAATGAATGAAAGCGGCGACAGCTGCGAAGGCTGCGCGGATTGCTGAAGATGTTGATGAAGACGAAGACGAAGATGCCGAGCAGCCAGAAGTGCTACACGACAATGCCAAGTGCCAACAGCAGCAGCAACAACAAACAGTGCAAAAGGGGAAATTAAGTGCCAAAGGCAACAACAGTTGCAGCCGCAACAGCAACAGCAACACCAACTTTTGCAGCGTCAGCGAAGCAAAATCAAAACTAAATTTACATAAGAAAACAAGACAACACAAAGCAAACGAGCAGCGCAAAAGGCATAATCAAAATAAGCAGAACAGCAACAGCAACAACAGCAACAACAGCAGCAACAACAGCAACAGCAGCAACCGCAACATGGCAGCTGCTGCATGTAGCAGCAGTGGGCGTGGCCAACGTGTTGCCGCCTTGCGGTTAATATGGCTGCTGTTGCTGCTGGTGGCCAACAGCAATGGCCAGGCGCAAGCAGCACCAGCAAAGCCAGCAACTGTTGCTGCTGCCGCACAGCAGCTGCAATTCGGCGTTGAGGGCGACACGCCCACACTGATTGTCGCTGCCAAGCAGCAGCAACATGAGCAGAAGCAGCAGCATCACAATAAAGTCGTCACAACAACAGCAGCAGCTAGCACTGCAGCAACAATTTCTGCTGTCAATGAAAGCAGCATGCCAAGCACCAATGAATATAAAGTGCCCGCAACAGCAGCAACATCTACAACAACAGCAGCAGCAACCACAACTGCTGGCAGCAACACTTTGAGCAGGAGCCAACTGCAACAGCCAGTGGAGTCGGTGGTGCACCTCCTGGACCTGGAAATGACAGCCGCACCACCAACTGGCAATGGACACGATGGACGCAAGCTGACCAAAAAGAAGCAACTACAGCAGCAACACTTTGTGCCAGTGGCAACAGCCGCCAAGGAAACGGCAATGGAAACCGAAGTCACCAGCACCAGCAGCACCACCAGCACCACCGGCAGCAGTGGCAGCAGCAGCCTGTTGCCCGTGCCCAATGGCTATTTGGGACCCATTTTTATGGGCGAGAAAACTTTTAGTGTGGTGCATCCGATTAAGAAACCACAGGCAACCATAGGCTCCAACCACCAGCAGGAACAGCAGCAGCAGCAGCAGCAGCAACCCCATGAGGACTCCATTGAGCTGCAGCTGCGCCAGGGACGCATCGTGGAGATATTGGCGCCAACGGCTTTGCTCGAATCGAATGTGGAGAGCAGCTCGGCGCGTCCGGGACCCAGCACAGACACATCGACAACGACAACCACGCTGCCGGCAGCTGCACCACACACACAGTCGGTGTTGTCGACAACTGTTTTCCAGGTGCCGGAGCTGCAGCAGAGCAGCACCACGCGTCTGCCCATGCCGGCGGCCGAGATCAGTGTCGCGCCTGCACCACCGCGCACCGAATCTAAGATATCCGACATACAAATCGAGGTATACGACTCGACGGTCGACTCCATAGTGGCATCCACCAATTTCCGGGACAATCGTGGCTACTATCCGCTGCCGCTGGAACCGACGCTGGGCACCGCCAGGCCGCCCAGTTCGCCGGTGGCCCAGGAGCGCTTCACCCAATACGTAATCGATCGCGCCGATGTCTCCACACAGCCCGCGGCGGGCGGTGTTATGGGCGTCGGGGTGGACAAACCGGAGCCGGCTGCCATCGAGATACACATCAATGTGTCGGAGGCGTTTGGCAATGAGAGCGAGGATCTGGAGTTCTCCTACCGCCAGCCGGCGGCCAGCGAGACGAAGGCCAACAAGCCCAGCGACGAGATACTCGTCGTGGAGATCATCGACAACAGCGCCGGCGACAACAGCACCGAGAACACGTTCAGCGACGGTGTGGAGCACATGAATCTGAATCCCATGTTCGGCTATCCGTATCGATCGGATGCGCCGCCGGCGCCGGCCGTGCGTCCGCCCCACGACTCTGCCGACGAGCTGTTCATGGCGGATACGAAGAGCGTTGAGGGCTTGCCACGCCCGCCACCGCCGCCTCCACCGCCACCGCCGCGCAAGCCGAGCATCGATCGCGACTCGGACACCATATTCTACATATCCAACACGGAGGTCAAAGTGGGCGAATCCCTGCCCACCGCCAGCAGCAGCAGCAGCGGCAGCAGCGTCGTCAACGAGCAGCAGCAGCGCAAGCTTCAGTTCGAGAATCAATTCTTTCCCGCTAGCTACGTCCTGGACCAGCAGCAGCAGCTGCAGCGCAGCTCAGCTGTTACGCCCCGCTATGAGGAGGACATTCTGCTCTCGCCGCAGCAGCACACCGCCGACGCCCTAAAGATCCTGCGCAGTCCCAGCAGCAGCAGCAGTGGCGGAGCAGGTGGAGATGGCGCTCCTCCGCTAGATGTGACCTATGTGGGTGAATCGGTTATTGAAGTGGAGCAGCAGTCGCTGGCGTCCACCATGGCGAGCCATGGCAGCTCCCAGCAGCCGGACATTGTCATACAGCCGGCGGTGCTGCCCGATTTGGCCATCGGAGTGCCCGTCATTGGCGAGCTGCCGCCGCAGATAGAGCTCAAGGAGATCGACTATATGCCCGGCGAGCTGGTTGGCGCGGGGCGCAGCATCTATGAGAACGACATTGAGAGCAACGGCCTGGGCCTGGGCAACGATCCGGATGTCATCGAGAGCTCGATTCAGTATGGCGGCGATCTGATTGACGATGGCGCCGGCGGCGGCTTTGATGGCGTCGAGGGCTCCTATCCCTTCGAGAGTCCGGCCCATCGGCTGCAGCAGCAGGATGCACAGGGCGCTCGACACCAGACATTTGGCCACGGCTTCAGTCACCTGCATCGCGAGCAGCTGCCCGGCGCGGAGCTACTGAACGCCACGCTCCAGCAGCACAACGACAGTCTCAGGGAGCACTATGCCGATTCGAGTGGTGCATCCGCCATGGCGCCCCTGCAGCACGGGGAGCGCATGGGCAATGCCACGGCCCTTTCAGAGGATCCGCTCGCCGACTATGATGGTGAGTTTAGAGTTCAGGCATTGCTCGACTATTGACTGACTTTGCTTTTTGCTTTTCCCTTTCTCATTTTCTTTTGCAGGTTTTCTCAATCTCTTCGCCGTCTCCATGGGCCTCATCATCGTCATTCTGCCCGCTGCGCTCCTGACGTCCATGTACTGCGCCGTACGGTAAGTAAATATGTTTAAAAAAGGAACATTTTATTCTGGCCTTAAGTGGATTTGATACTATATAAGCCACTAGCCGGCAATTCGCCGGCCATGACCAGGCCAACCTGCTTTAAATTTTTAATAGCACATCTCCACACACTTTCTGCCAGTGGAAAGCTTAAACCAACTTTGCGTTCAACTTTCAGAAAGTATGTCAATCAGTCAGTCATCCGTCCATCCATCAGGTTGTTGGTACATCAATCAGATAGTTTGTCAATCAGTCATCCAGTAGGTTATTCAGTCAGCCATTAGTCTATCAATCAGGTAGTTGGTCAATCAATCTGACTGAAGTCAGTCACTCATTCAGTTGGTCAATCTGTCAATCAGTCGGTGATTCAATTGTCAGCTAGTTAGTCAATCAATCAGTCAGACAGTACCATAATCAGTCATTGAGTCAATCAATCACTCAGTCCATCAATGTTAGTCATCAGTCCATCAGTCAATCAATGAGTCAGACAGTCAATCATATCAATTAATCTGTCTATCAGTCAATCAGTCCGTCAGTCAGTCAATGAATCAGTTGGTTGGTCAATCAGTCAGTCATCATTCAGTCAATCTGCTAATTGGATATTTAGGACAAATCGATAGGCTTAGCTTTTATCTGAATGTTATAAATTGCTTTCGAAACTGTAGGAAAAATCGATGTATCGATATCAAATGTTGGGATAAAACAAAAGATGGATTTCTATTCTAGACGATTTTCTCATTCGATGTAATAAATCGGTGTTCAATTCGGACTTTTATCCGCAGCTCTTGAGCTGAGTGCAATAAATATTTAAATAAACAACAGACAACAATCCCCTCGAGCTACAGCAGGGCTGTGTCTAGAGTTCATCATGGATTCCTAACCGGCGTGTGTTAAATCAGCTCAGACGTGCTGTCCTTGAACTTAAAAATAATTGCGTGTGCTCAATGAAGTTGAAAATAATCACAAAGCAGTTGCCGCAAGGTGAAGGGAGTGAGGGGGAGTGTGAGGGGAGGGGAAGGGGAAGGGGCCAAATGCTGGCAATTGCTGCAATAAGCAGCGAGGCGCAACGCAGCAAATGACAAATTGAGGCAGGATGAAGCTGCTGCAGTCAGTTGCCAAGTGCTCGAAGGGTTACCTGGCAAACACACACACACACACACACACACACACGCACAAACACACTCAGATGGCACGTTTAATACACATGGGAGTTATTGGTAGGTGGGAGGCGTGGCAAATCGCATTTATCAGCTTCATTCTGGCATTTTATTTCTCGCAAATCTGTGACTCCGACCAGGACGAGACGACGGGGTGTGACGCAATGTCAGCACGCAACATCCTTTCAGGCAGGCAGCTCTTAACTGCCACGCCCCACACACCCGGCACCCGGCACCCGCACAGGCTGCTGCGATACACATAAATCTCGAGCATGCCACGTAAATGGGAATTTGTTGCCATTGCCTTTTTATATGCGGCCACTAAATGCCAAACAAAATGAAGGCCATGCGTGCGGCGGGGGAGGGGAGGGGGGGGGGGTGGGCGGAGAGGCGCCGGCGGGCGGAATAAAAGCTGGCCCGAAAATCTAAAGGCGCCACAAATCAAAGACGGGCGCGTCGACACAAGGCGCCGGAAGCGGAAGTTGCCAAACGGTAGAGCAAGAGAGAGAGAGAGAGAGAGAGAGGGAGAGGAGCAGAGGGTGAGAGGGAGAAAGACAAGTGAAGATGATGAAGATGGCAACTGGCATTGAAGCTAACAAGGCGCGAGGCGTCGCCGCGTGTTGCATGAACCGAAACGAAGCGAAGCGCATAAAACGTCAAAATGGGAAACCGTAAACCAGTTGCCAGTTGCCAGTTGCCGGTTGCCACAAAAAGGTGCCACACGACGGCGGCCGCTGATGAAAGTCGACAAATGCGCAGCGGAAATAAATTTTCCCAGTGTTTTTCCTTCTCTTCTTCTGCTTCTCCCATTCCTTTTTTTCTTGTTGTTGCTTGCGGTCACACCAGCGAGTGATAGAAGTGGGCGTCGGGAGGGTGCGTGTGTGTGCGTGTGTGTGTGGCGGCTGAAAAGGAAATTGCACAATAAACTGTCGAGACGAGAAATTAGTTGTGCGTGCGTGTGTGCGTGTGTGTGCGACAATTTGCACTGAGAAACGCATTAAAAACGAGACTTAAATGCGAAGGTCTCTCAAGTGTGCTTGACGAACTGAAGGAGGGAAGGGGAGGGGGGGGGGGCGATAGGGCACAGGGTTGTAAAGAACTTTTCTATTGCTCATGTGCAACA
Source organism: Drosophila ezoana (assembly GCA_035045725.1). Taxonomy (NCBI): domain Eukaryota; kingdom Metazoa; phylum Arthropoda; class Insecta; order Diptera; family Drosophilidae; genus Drosophila; species Drosophila ezoana. The sequence continues at coordinate 828,239 of JAWNOU010000111.1, read as the reverse complement.
CACACACTCACACATACACACACGCACCTGGTGAGCTGTGCTGCTTAGTATTTGCCAAAGTATCATTAGCTGAGTTTTCGCCATCTGTTTTTTTTTCTAGCAGATGGGCAGCACTTGAGCGTGTTGTGGCAGCTCTTTCGAGCAGCTGGGCAGCACTCGACAACTGTTCTCTTCACTTATCGAAGAACATTAAAGTTTCTCCCGCTTCTCTCGCTAGCTCCTGCCGAAACTTCTTCAGCCAGCTGGGCAGCACTTCGGCAACATGTCAAATGCTTTGTAACTCGACGCTCTACATGTTCTCTAATATCCTATAAGCCTGTTAACCTTTTAAAGTGAAATAGACATCTGTTCGGGTTGTAAGCATATGTCAGCAGTCAGCATGCTGCTAAAGTAGATAAGTTGCATTCTTGTTGTTGACGTGCTGGTGCTTCTCTTGCAGCTGATGCTTCTCTTGCAGCTGATGCTTTTGAGTAAGGTCTAAGACTTTCTAGATGGGCAGCACTGAACATGTCTCCCTCTGAAAAAAGTTGTTAATAATGGTCAGCACTACAAAAACTTCTTTTAGCAGTCAACAGTCAGATTTACACATGGCAGTTTATATAAAAGCAAATGGGTAGCACTTCCATATTTTTTTGTTTATCTATGGGTAGCACCGTAACACATGTCCCAAGCTCTTCTACAAACAGATGGGCAGCATTCTATTGTTACTCACTATATTCAACTAGATAGGCAGCACTTAAACACAAGAGTTTAAACATTTCTCTCATTAAAGGCATGCAAGGTCCAATCAATTCCTCCATCTCTTCTTTAAACAGATAGGCAGCACTCTGTTGCTACTCGTTATATTCTAATAGATGGGCAGCACTGGGGCAAACATTGATGTTTGCAACACAAAGTAGGCAACAAAATTTGTGCATTCCACTTGCATTCCGTGCACATTTAATATGCATGGGATTTTATAGTGATGCCAACTCACTTACTTCTCTCCATCTCTAAGATTCTCACTCTCTCTCTCTTTATCTTCCTGTTTCCCTTTTCAGTTATTTGCTGAATAAGAATGCGACTTCGAGTGCCGCTGGCGATGACAGCGAACAGGGCCAGGATTCCAAGAATGAGGTAAGTGCGTCCAACTAGATGAAGCAGCAGTTGAACCTTCAGATGATGATGATGATGACGATGATCAAAATGTTAAAGATGATGATGAGGAAGCAACAGAAGCAGCAGCAGGCGATGAATTATTAGATGAAAGAAGAAACGCAACAAACAAAACTTCAATTGAAATGCGACGGCAAATGCCGTCAAGTGTTGGAACAATTTTTTGCGCGGCGCCACGCTTCGGCCACGCCCATTGCGCCGCCTTTTTTCCTAAACTGCAAACAATGCCAAAAAATGTTGCGTAAAATTGCGAATTTGCCTCAGCGTAATTTAATTGCATTCAAATAGTTGCGCAGTTTTAAACTAGTTCAACTTTGGCTCGGGCTCTGCGTCGCTCAGCTGCTGAGTGTGTGTGTGTGTGTGTCAGTTCACTAAATGCCCGTGTTCACTCTGTTACTTTACAGTCGTCGTCCTGTTCGGTCGCATCCTTCTCGTCGCCAATATCGCAGCTGAGCATTCAACACGTGAATCTGAATCCAAATCCGTATTCGAATCCCGAATCGAGTCCGGAACTGAATCCGAATTCGGACTCGAGTCGAAAGGCAGATCTGATTCGGTCCATGTCCTTGGCCCTCGCCAGTGGCGTGCAGCGCATCGAGTTTCAATTTGAGGCGCGCCCAGATATACAGACGCCCACATCGACGGGCGCTGCCACGCCCACATTGGCGAGCGCTGCGTTCGCGTTCAGTGGCTCCGTCACAAAGATGACGCTCAAAGATAATCATCTGATTGTTGTCACCGAAGAGCGCCATGTAAGTTCAACTGTGAACAGCGTTAACAGCTGTTAGTTAACAGCTGTTAAGCTGCTCCACTGTTTGTCATGTCTTTTGTCGTTGTCGTCTCTTTTACTCGCACTGCAATCACATTAAATAGTTAAAGATGCACACTTACACCATGAGGAGAGTGGTTCATTTCTCTGTGAACTAGTTCTTTAGAATCTTTAGACAAATACTTAAGCATAGATAACGATTAAGTAAGATATTAAATGCAGCCTTTATGTTACTTTACTAAGTGAACCAGCAAAGGAACTTGTTCATTGAACCAGCTAGATATTTAAGCTATGCCAATACGAACATTTTATCGAGAAGTTCTTTGCGAAGTTTCTTGGCTTTGCAAATACCTAAGCGCTGAACTAGTTCGTGTTTACAATTCCTATTGGAACTAGTTCCTCAGATTCATTAGATACAATAGGTACTATTGAAAGCTTTCCAAAATCAGCCTTTTTGAAAATGTTGCTCAATAAGCTGTCAGAAACAGTGCTTTACAGTTCGTTAACTTGTTCACGGAACCAGTCTTAGGTCAAAGTTGTGGTTGTTGAACTACTGAGTACCAAATAAGTTCACGTTGTCAATTATAAGTGGCTATAACAGTTACTGAACTAGTTAATGGAACCAGTTCACTCCAGTGCAAAAAAGCTGATAAAAAAGAACTATAGTTAGATTCCAGCAAGATTTCATTTTAAACTTAACTTTGATTTGATGTGAGCTAGATTACTTGAACTAACTCATAGTTGTCTAGCTAGTTCCGGGACACTTATAGGCGCCCCCTTCGTGTGCTTGTGTGCTTTTTAATAACTGTATTTTGTCAAATATTTGTCTCTCTTTGTTGTGTCACTCTTTTTGCTCGCTTCTTATCGTCTTTTGCTCGCATTTCTAACTGTTTGTCTCTCGCTCTCTGTCTAACTCATACAATATTTTGTCGCACTCTCATGTAGTCATTATCTCCGTCTTTGTCTCTGTTGTTGTGTTGTTGTCGTAGCACTGATTGATTGATTGATTGATTGATTGCCATTGTTGTTGTTTTTGTTGTTGTTGTTGTCATTGTATTGTTGTCTGCCTGCACTTTCAGCCCGAATAACTCCCATTGTTGTACTTTAGCTGGTAATCTTCCCTTTCGCTCTTTTGACTGAGCAATGTGTAAATAATTGACTCCCCTAACGAATTGGAGAGGACAGAGATAGAGAGAGATCTATTGAACACATACAATACCTGTATATATTTCGCTTCTCTTACTCTCTTTCTCTCTCCTCCCCTGTCTCTTCAAGACTAATATATCTCGAGTGCAAAAGAGACAGCGCAACAACCTGTTCCTTTTCTAATCAATCACCTCTTGATGTTAGCGAGCATCAATCAATAGCTGATTGAGCGCCAAAGCGACAGCTGTAAATATTATCACGAGTGCGCTTGCTGTCTCTTTTCCTCTTACAAATCTTGTTATGCTCCACCCTTCCACCTTCTTGTAATTTGTGTCCTTCAACTGCAGCTGGTGCATCCTTTGGGTATCCACTTGCTGTCATCCGCACGTTTACTGCCCTCTTGCCCAATCCCAAGTTTTGTTTCTATACCCTGTACCCAAAAGAAAGCGTAGAAGAGATGAGTGTAACAGATGAAAGAACGTAAGTCGCTATAAAGAATATGTTTATACTTGATCAGCATACAATCTAATGTATGTTTAGCCGAGTCCGTCTGAATCAGCGACTAAGGGAGCAGTTTGAACTCGAACATGTTGCTGACTCGAGCAGCTCGAACTTCGTTTTGTCGCCACTCGAAAGCTCGAGTCTCTCGGTTTTCAGTTATATACATCGAGTAATCGGATGATTCTAGCTTGTATATTGGGTACAGGGTATTTGCTGTTCGAGCAGCCTCGATTGGAGCACTAGTTGTTGGCCGTTTGTCTTCCTGTCATCCTTTGGGTTTTGAGTCTCAGCTATTTGTCAAGCAGCCCAGCCCAGGATATCCGCTGCAAGCCTCAGTCACACCTGTGTTCCCCACACTCCATCCCTCTCTCTATCTCCCACTCTCCCTCTCTTCTTCACTCTCTCTCTCTCGCCTTCACTCTCTCTCTCTCTCTCACTTTCTCTGTCTGCCTGTGTATGAGGTGTAAATGTGCCACAAGCCAAAGCATATGCAAATGCAATTTTCGGCACTTTCCGCATGGCAGCTGCACGATTTGTCCACCTGCTGCCGCTGCTGCTGCCGTCGCTTGTGGCAAGCATTTAGCACGTCCGTTTCCTGCCTGCCCCCTGCCCCCCTGACTCCCCCTCACCCAACCGTTGCTGTTGTTGTTGCCTGCCACGCCCCGTTCCCGCCACCGCCAGAAGCTGATTTGCCGCTCTCCTTTCCTCTTCTCGCCCCCATTGTAGGACATTTCGCGCAACGCACGCGAGACCAAGATGCACACGGACAAGGACGGCGTCTTCGTGGTGGAGGTGGCGCGCGGCATCGATTCCAAGCAGCCGCCCGATAGCCCAGCCGCCGGCGGCGCCGTCCACGGCGCAGACATTACCGAGCTGCCCTTCGATACGAACACCAAGCAGGCGGCTGCGCTGGTCGAGCGGAGCCTGCCGCCCAGTCATGAGCAGGTCCAGATACATGCGCCACCCAGCGATTTTGCCAATCCCTTATTGCCAGTCGTAGTCGGAGTCGGAGGCGGAGTTGGAGTCGGTGCTGTTGGCCTGCAGCTCATTGAGGAAGAGCAGTTGCTGCCCGAGGAGGAACCAGCCGGGGACGAGGAGCCGCAGCCGATGCCGTCGCTAACCGGACTATCCCAGTCGGATCTGAGCTCCAGCTCCTCAAGTGACTCGAACAAGCGCTACTCCTATGGCAACCAGGAACTCTATGTCATCGAGCAGCCCGGCTATGCCCAGGGCTCGCCACTCTTGCTCAGCGCCCAGCTAATCGCCGGCCAGGAAACCACCGATAATGACCAGGAGCCGCAGTCACAGCTGGAGGAGCCGCCGGTGCCGGCACCCGCTGCCTTTGGCAATGCCCCAGAGCAGCCGGAGGCACTAGAAGAGGCAGAGGCAGAGGCTGAGCAGAAGGTAGCTCAGGAGCTGCCCAGGGAGGAGCCGGAAAATGGCTATGACAGCTTGATGAGCCTGCCGGCGCCGCCCTCCACTGAGGAGATCAAGGAGCTCAACGATTTTACACTAAACGAATCGAACCAATTGGATTCATTACCGCCGCCACCACCGCCGCTAAACGAGGCACCAAACGGCAGCGTACACAACGAGGAGCTAGAGAAGAAACAGGAGAAGGAGCAGGAGCAGGAGGAGGAGAAGGAGGTGCAGTCGGAGCAGAACTTAGAGCCAATAATGAAGCTAGCCAATGGCAAAATCATCGCCAGCAACGCACCACCAACAACTGCAACAGCAGCCGCTGCCAATGGCGGGGGCCAGGAGCCATCCACACTGACGCCGCCCGCCTCGCCGCCTGCCACGCCCAGCGGCTCGCCGGTGGCCGGAGGCGGGTCCACGCTGTGTGCGGGCAGTCTCAGCAATGGGCTGCATGCGGTTGCACAGCCCATGGCAGTCGATGTGAATGGCAGTTAAGAAGAAGAAGCAGCAGCAGCAGAAGAAGAAGCAGCAGAAGAAGAAGGAGAAGAAGCCAAAAGCAGAAGCAGATGAAGAAGAAGCAGCAGCAGATGTCTAGAGGAAGAAGAAGAAGAGCAACAGTTGGCAACGCGCGTTGAAGGTAAGCAGAAGAAGAAGCAAAGAAAGAATAAGAAGAAGAAGAAGCAGAAAATAAAGAAGAAGAAGCAGCATTAGCAACTGGCAAGAAGAAGACAGATATTCGCGAGTACTCAATATAATATCTAATATCTAAGCTATTTAGAGATCGATCACAGATGTTTTTTTTTATCCAAAAAACGAAAGAAGAAACACACACACACACACACACACACACACACACAAACACACACAGACGCACACAAACACACACAGACGCACACACGCACACATGTGTCAGTTGTTTAGGCTAGGCTAAGCGTTAGGCAGCATTACAAAAAAAAATAATCCAAAAACAAAAACTAAATATAAATATGAATATGAATATGAAAGCGTGAGCTAAACAAAAGAATTTTCAATTTTTCCAATTAAATGTTTGTTGATTTTTCAAATATTGATAGAAACAAAAAGGAAAAAAAAAAACACAAAAAAAGAATATATAAAATACAAAATCAATTCAAATGCGATTAATACTAAACAAAAAGAAAATAATACATAATTAATTGTTTGTCTATTTGCGGCCGAGGGCTGCCATTTCAATGTCTAACTACAAATAACTACAAATAAGCCACAAACGAAACGAATCCCTTAACAAAAAGTATAGAATAATAATCTCCCGCCAGTTTCCCATAAAATGCATAAATAATACATTTTAATTGCTTGCACATACATTTTTCAGCCACAAATTTGATTGCGCATTATTAATCAAAGCAACTAGCCCATTGAAGCTCGAGTATTTTAAGCGCCAGCTCGGTCAAATTTGTTATGCTATTTTTCTAGGGTCTTAGTTGTGCATATCCAAGAGTTCAGCCAAATATAACAACATTTTATGGCAGGAACCACCCCAGTTAACTCGGTTCCCATAAGCTCTAGAGTTTTGATTTTCGGTGTGCTAGCTTATTTCGCACCCAAATCTTGGTACGCAAAAGCCCAGCAAAGAGCGCCCCTTATTTGAGCAACTAACCCAGTGAACTCGGTAACCAAACGCGCTAGAGTTTTGAATTTCGGTATGCTAGCTTATTTCGCACCCAACTCCTTGCATACAAAGGCCCTGCAAAGAGCGCCCCTTATTTGAGCAACTAACCCAGTGAACTCAGCTCTCACAAGAGCTAGAGCTGTCATATTTGGTATGCCGATTATTTAGGGCTTTAGTTGTGTATATCCAAGAGTTCAATAAAATATACCAACATTTAAGCAGAGCAACTAACCCAGTGAACTCGGTAACCAAACGCGCTAGAGCTTTGAATTTTGGTATGCTAGCTTATTTCGCACCCAACTCCTTGCATACAAAAACCCTGCAAAGAGCACCCCTTATTTGGGCAACTAACCCAGTGAACTCGGCTTTCACAAGAGCTAGAGCTGTCAAATTTGGTATACTAATTTTCTCAAATGTCAACTGTTCGCATCCGAAGAATTTGCAGAATCTACACAGATTTGGCATTTGCATGCACAGCGTGTTTACAAGTCGTACTCCGATATACTTTGACAATTATTTGAATTGTTTTTTTTTTTTTTTTGTGAAACGTAATCAAATGTGCCGAAATTTATATAGAACAAGACAACACACAATTTACAATAACAATTTATACAATCTATAAGAACTTTACTTATACAAATAAGATACGTGGGCATCTCGTGTAATCCTTAAACAACTAGCGTCTAGCAAATAGTTTTCTTTTGGTAAACAATACAAACTATAAGCAAACAAAAAAATAAATAAAAAAAACACAGGACTTCAAATTCAGAACAAAACATAAACTATATATTGATGTGCTAAGTGTAACTAAGATAAACAATTAAATATTCAGTAAATGGTAAAAGGTAAAAAGTTAATAAAGAGAAGAAAGCAAGATCAAATATTTGCCCAGAATTATACAACACTAGAAAATGAAAGGAAAAGAACTCTCTGAAAACATTTATTAAATAAAACTCGAGATTTCGGAAAAAAAATGATAAAAGAAATTTAAAAAAATATTATAGCAATTAAAGATAAATCAAAGAACATGAAGAAAAATGCGTGCACTGCACGAGTTTTTTTTTTTTTTTTACTAGTAGAGAATTATATATGTATGCAATACCCAAAGGATATGGCAAGTTATATAGAGATCGGTTCCGATCGGTTCAAAAACGAACAAAAGGTTTTTAAGTTTTTTGTTGATTCGATTGTTTCCAATTGTTTTATTGACAATTTGTTTGTAAGCAGAAGGCACAAAAAAGAAGAAAAAAAGAATATATATGATAATGATTGATATATGATATACTTATATAAACCTATATGGAAATATAAAGCTGGGCAAGTGCCAGTTTTTTTTTTTTTTTTCGAATAAGAAAACTAAAGCCCAAAGAAAAGTAAATGGAAAATGAAAAATGGAAAAAACATAAAGAGAAAAAGTAAAAAAAAAAAAAAAACATAATAAGTAAATGTGATTGTTATTTAACTTAAGTTATGCATTAAATCGATAATTGATATGTGTGTATGTGTATGTAAGGTATGCCAAAAACATATATCTATATATATACAATTTCTATATATATATATATATATAGCCCAGTTAGCCAAAGAGTTGATCGATGCGATGGAGTTTGAGCGCAGCGCATGGAACAGTAAAAGCTGAAAAACTGATTTGAAACGAAATGAAAAAGTGGTAACTAATATGTGAAGGCTACTAAGCGAGCACTTGACATACTATATATGTATTTGTATGCTAGGGTCAACCAGCGATTGGAATAAAATGAATAAAATGAAATTCAAGATATTAAGAAATCAACATGATCTTTTTCCTTGGCGGCTACTGTACACATCTCCAGTTCTATGGTAAGTTGGAGGGTTCTTTATATTTGTAGATAACGATTATAAGCAATCAGTTTTTAGAATATCATAGAACTTAGACCGAATATTTGGAACACCGGAGTACACTTTGAAAATTGATAGTTTTCTAATGTAATTTCAGTCAAGACTGGGCTATCAGTCGGTAAGTTGAAGACTCAGTCAATCAGACAGTCATTTAGCCAATCCCTCAGTCAATCAATAAGTCATTTAATCACCCAATTTATCTGTCAATTAGTCAAGCAGTTGGTCAGCCAGTCAATCAGTCAGTCATTCGATCAGTCATTCAATCCATCAGTTAATCAGTCTGTTAGACAATCAGACAGCCAATCAGCTATTCCATTAGTCAGTCAATCAGTCAGTCAGTCATTTAACCAAACTTTCGTTTAATCAGTCGGTAAATTAGTCATTCAATCATCCAGTCAATCTGTCAGTCAGTCATATTATCATTCAGTCAGTGAATCAAACAGTCAATCATTAAGTCACTGAGCCGGAGAATTATCCAGTCAAACAGTTAGTCAGTCAATCAGCTAGTCAATTGGTCAGTCAATCAGTCAGCCACTCTATTAGTCAATCAGTCAATGAGTCAATCAGCCTAAACATTCAGTCAATCAGCTAGTTAGTCAGTCAGCGAATCAGTTAGTAAGTCTGTTAATTAACTAGTTGTTCACTGAGTAACTCAATCAGTCAATCAGTCAGTCAATCAATTAGTTAATAATCTGGTTCATCATTCAATCAGCCAGACAATTAGTCTGTCAACCATTAGTCCATCATTCAATCAGCCAGTCAGTCTTTCAATTAGTCAATCAGTCAGCTTGTTTCTCAGTCAAGCAGTTTGTAAGTCGGTCAGTCAGTCAATCAATCAATCGGATAGTTTAGTCTTCCACAATTTTATAAGTTAGTCCTATAAAAACAACACGTTCACATAATTCTTTGGCCCAATATTCTGTAAGTATTCCCCTTTCCTCCTTCTCACTCCCCTTTCTCTTCCACAATTTCTTTATTTTGATTCGATGAATCCTTAGTCTGATTTTGTCATTGGCCAACTTTGCCTTTGACTTTAGGACTGTGTTTGCCTCAGCTTAGACTTGAGTGGATCAGCTTCGTGGTTGCGCGGCCTTGCATGGCGTCGCATACATGTGCCACACACACACATACACGCACACGCACACACACACGCACACGCGCATTGACACAAATAGGAACACATCCTTGGGGGGACCGCAACATGTGTCGGGCATGTCAACGTCGAGCGCCCATGCACCACTTGCTCCAATTGTTAGCTACCCCCCTCTTCCCAACGCCTGCCCTGGACTTGCCCACGCCCACGCCTTTGTCTCTCGGAGGGGGTGTGCTAAGGCAACAGCATTCGATCGGCGCTGGTATCAATAAAATTAACAGGCCCTTAACAGCCCACTTAAGCGGCTTGGCCCGCACGCTTTAAGGCCCATAAAGCTGGCCCAGCTTGTGGGCAGAGAGCGGGCGGGCGGGCGGTTGTGTTTTTCTGGTCTTGCAGCAGCAAGTGACAAGAAGCAGCACAACAACTATGGAGCTGCTGCCACAGGAACAAGCACGGCGCTTGGCAGCTGAAAAGTGTCGCCAAAAGGGGCGGGGCGGGGCTGGTGGCTTGGCTTGGCCGTGCGGCCAGTGTGGCAAGTTGTCTGTAAAATGCGGCGGCAGTTTAGTTGCATGTTTTCAGTTTCACTGACAGCCCGACCATGCCCTCAAACCAACAGGCCCGCCCCCGCACCCGGCCCGCAGCAATGCGCTGCTTTCAATTCTATGATACCCTGTAAATAACACGAATGCCTGCAAAGAAAACGAGCGCGAGCGCGAATAACTCAGGCACGCCGAAGATTTAATACCCTGAGACATTTTTGATGTGGGAACAGGGTAGAAAATGCTGAGAAAATATTTCTATACAAGAATCTACCTTTCGACCGATCGTCGACTCCTATGAAAGCTATATGATATAGTGCTCCGATCGGATCCGACTTAAGAACATAAAGATGGAGCTATGCACGACTAAGAGAATAGTTCGCATAGAAAGAGAGAGAGAGAGAGAGTCGAACCTGGTTCGGGGATGTCTTCTTCCGCTTGCTTTTACAGGGTATTTGCTGGTCGTGGTCGCTGCTTTGGCACATTTTCCGCTTGTTTTTAATTGCAGACCAGTTCGTGTTGCTCCCATTTAGCCAAACCTCAGCTGCCAGACCAACCCCCCCTCGTCAGACCCTGGGGCCTAGCCCGGCCAACCCCTTGTCCACGCTTTTGTTGTTGTTGTGTGCTTTAACTTTTACTAATTTTAAATTGCTGTCGCTGCGAAGCGTTGAATGGTGTGCTTGTGTGTGTCTGTGTGTGTGTGTGTGTGTGTGTGTGTGTGGATGCCTGGGCGTGGCTGCTGTCAAATGTATCTGTGTGTGTGTGTGTGTGTTTGTGTGGCACAGTTGAGTTGACTTGAAATTTTAATGAAATGCCCGCTCGTTTTATTGTCAGTGCCACGTTTTGGCGTCTGCATTTCAAATTATTTTTAATTGTCAATTTTTGCGGCTGCCTGCAATCAAAATATTAATGCCACGGCCAGTTGATTAACCGCAAATGAAACAAACCAAAGCAGCAGCAGCTGCAGCAGCAGCACATCCTCAACCAGTGTTACATAATTAAAATCAAATTAACTCACACACACACACACACACTCGCACACTCGCACAATGCGCTGACATTTTTGGTGCACAATTGGTGGAGGCCGCGAAATTAAATTGACATTTGGCCAGCGACATCAGAAGCTCACTCAGCGAGTGCATTCAAACGCGAACAAATGCCTTCAACCTCCCCTTCCCCCTTCTCCCTGCCCCACGTCTCCCAACTCGCCTTTCTGCCATAATTACAAAATTGCATTAAACAGCGGGCGCAGCTAGAACCGGAAGATGAAGACAAATATAATCGAACGATTCTAGCCCGTCTCATTCAAGGCCAAAATTGCGAAATTTTTAATCACAGTTTTGGAGCCTTGAAAATAGTTTGCTGGACCGTTAATATATTTGTATAAGCAGCTAAGTGCCTATATTTACATAACGCACAGTTTGAAAGTCATTGTCACAGTTTGCAAGTCACTGAAAATCGATTTTTCTGGCCTAATGTAAAACAAGGCAATCGACCTTATGCTTGACCTCAACATCTACCAAATTACAGCTTTACATTCACAGGTTTATATTCCCAGTTTTAGAGTCACAGCGAAATGTCGGTAATTGAAATTGGCCAACAGTTTTAAATTCACTTGAGTAAAGTTACAGTTTTGGAGACACTATTTTGGTTAGGGCCATAAGCTTAAGGTTAAAGAGAGTCACAGTTTTGGAGTCATAGCTTAAATACACACATTAAGGCCACAGTTTTTGAGTCACCGTTTAAGAGCTACAGTTTTAGAGTCACAATTTTAAAAACACCATTTGGGCTGGAACTTTAAACTTGGTTGTTGAGTTACAGTTTTTGAGTCGTAGTTTAATTTCACATCCTGAAACACTCAGATTAAGGACACATTTGTAGTTTAACAGTTTAGGAGTCACAGTTTAAGAGTCACTTATTAACACTAGTCAGTGCATTTCGCAGTCGGATTTCAGCCTGACTGGGCGAAAAAACAAAATAGAAGAAAAGTACAATTTTAAATGAAATTTAAAATTGATTATTTGCGTTGCTTACTTTTTTTCGGATTGTGATTGATTGATTGATTGTTTGATTGATTGGGTCAGCGCTTGGTCACATTTGTGCAATTTATTGTGCAGCATGGCGCATAATTGAATTCCATTATGAAATACAAATTTGACCTGCCCAGTTCAATATTTAAACGCCATGGCATGCAAAACTATCAACAATGTGGACCCACAAACTGGGTCAACTGCTCCAATTAACTCGGCTAAGACCAAGATTTGAGCTGCATTTACCTCAATTCAAGCTAATGCCATTTGAAAAGCATTATTCAATTTGATTTGCATACCCAGAACCCACTGAGATGGGCTCACACAATGGTTTCGTGCTCAAGACAGATTCTACCATTCGATTAGGCGTATATATTCGTATAAGGACGAGGAGCTGGATCGACTAAACCATGTCCGACGGTCTATCTGTGTGAGATTTAAAATATATTTATCGATATATATCGATATCCTTAACCATAGCTGGAGGACTATGATAAATTATTGTATCGTATTAGCAGCTAAAATATCTTTCACTTTTTGGAAACCTTCCTTGATTTCTTTCCTGGAGCTGGAGCCTTGCGCCTTGGTATGCACACACTTTTATATGCCACATGTAAGCCCTGAAAATTTCAAATTGATCGGATTATAAGCACCGAAGTTAGTCATGAACATCTTTCTCACAGTGTGAGGCTAAGGGAAGAAAAAGTGCACGCAGGAGGAAGCAAGAATGTTCGCAATGGCAGCTCGGCGCTGTGTTCAGGGTATTTACTAGTCGAGCATTTCCTTTCGCACATGGATAGGGGTGAGTAGAAGGTAACCAAAAGTTGCGACTCACGTTAAGTGCCTCGGGTGTGTGCGGGCTCTCAACATTAAGCATCTAATTGTAAGGGGGTCTGTAGAATATATATGTACATATGAGCTTAAGACTTGGTCTGAGACAGCTTACGCATCTGCAGGTTGTACATTTTGAGAGGAACATTATTAAAGTGCATTTATGGTTGTTTTTGGCATAATTAAATGGAAACCTCGAGCTGTCTGCGAGCTCACTTGAGTGTATGGATTTTAATTGGGCAAATCAACATAAGTGAAAACTTGAAGTCCGAGTCGAGCGCAGGAAATTGAGCCTGAAATTGAGCGGCGCCCGAAGAGGCGCTCAGCACTGTCCCCTTGTCGGATCTGTCGAGTGGCCCAATGACTTAAAGATGCAATGCCACAAACAGAACAGTCCACAATGTGGCTGGGTGTGTGCGAGTCCTTCAAGTCAAGTCAAAGTCAAGCTGCAACCAATATTGGATGCAAGTTTCCACATACATATGCTTGTTCAATTTGCAGCTACATGAAAAAGGCAAGTCCGAGCGTATTTCTGCCTCCACGCGGTCCACTTGCTGCCCCTTCTGTTGTTCTCCTCATTCACCAGCGAGTGGCGATAAAATTAGCAACCCAGGCCACGCCCCACGTTGGGCGCCAATTTGCATAATCACATCCCATAGCACAGGGGTGCGACGAGGGGCTCGATCGGGGCCTGGGTAACTGGGTCGCGTGCAATTCAATTAAATCGTTCGACGTTTAAAAACTGAATAAAAAGCCAAATAAAAATCAAAATTAAATTCATGCCGAGAGTTTCATCCAAATGGGCACAGACACAATCACAGTCGCAATCGCAGTCGCAGTCGCAGTCGTAGTCACGGATACTGTGAACGGCACACAGATGCAGATGCGCAGGCGGATGCGGATGTGGATGTGGATGTGGATGCGGATGTGGATGCGGATGTGAATGTGGATGCGGACAGTAAAGCGAACGGAACCTCCATTGGCATTTCAATTTGATTTGCTGGCCATTCGAGTTTTAATGCGCAAATCGTTTCGAATTGTTTGAATCAATTAATTTTTGCGACCATGCATGTGAATTGTGGGCGTGGCTGTCAGCCCCCTTAAATGGTGTGGCTCTCATTTCGATTTCGAACAGTTGCAAATATGTTTACAACAGGGCCAAGCAGAGGAAAAAGCAATTCAGCCGAAAACTTTCGAATCGCAGCCAATAAAAACTCGAAAGTCGTGGGCTGGAGAGAAGAATATGTTAATTAAAAGGCAGCAGAGCAGCAAAAGTATGCCTGAAAGAAACGTATTCCAAGAAGAAAAACGAAATAGTTATATCAAAAACTCTTCCATACTATGCCAACAGAATATTGACACACGATAATTACAGGGGATGTGGGTTTAAAATGGCGCATATTAACTTTTTGGTTTGGTTTTTAAATGGCGCGATTCCCTTAATTGAATTGATTGATTGATTGACTGATTGACGGACTGAATGGAGCGACTGTGGGCAGGGAGACAATGTCGACCTGCAAGTGGAAAAACACGCTGCTCAAAGTTTGTACGAAAAACATTTACAAAACCCTGAGGGCGCAGCTGACTGAGCGTCGAACCAGCAAACGTAAAGTCACCGGTCAAATTTTTTATATTTGTTTTCAAATTGTAAATTGGAAGTGGTAAAAAAAGCCCTGTTTGAAGAATATTTACAAAGAGACTGGAAGGCGTAGCTGACTGAGCGTTGAACCAGCAAGCGTGAAGTCGCCGGCTCAAATTTTTTATATATGCTTCTAAATTCTATTTCTCTGCAGAGATGGTGCACTTTAATCGCACGCCGGCCAATTGCTGCGATTCGATGGTACTGCTTCGTGCTCGCCGGCTAGAGACAAGCTGGCTGCAGAATTAATGCTACCCGTTCTTTGGCCGAGCCATACACCCTGTGTCGGGCTGTCAGCGTTTGATATGTGAAATCTGGATCTGGCTGCGATGTTTGTGTGTCTGTGTCACAGTACACTAGCTGTATATTTGTGTCCAGCACATGGCGCATTGCGTATCCTTTACCCCATTTATCATTTGTCATGTTTGTGAATCTTTAACCAACAAACAGGCGAAAACCCGACCGCTGCACCCCCGTCCCCTGCTGGCCGTCCATTAAGTTCTTGTTGTTGTCGTTTTGGCGGGGGTCAACGTAACGCTCGACCGTGTCAGTGCCGCCAGCCACGCCCCCTTTCGCCCAGCCAGCATAGTTGAACCAAAACAAACTGATTCCCATATCCGCCCATTCGCTGGCTTTATATAATCGAAACCTTCTGTCATTTTCTTGTCGTTGTTGTTGTCGTCGTTGTTGCTGCTATTCTTTTTTGTTGTGTGTTGTTGCTGTTGATTTTAATGCGTTTCGTGGCATTATTGCTGTCCTGTCCAACGTCGCGTATACGCAATGTGCACAGCAATTTTCATTTCATTTCTTTTGCTGCTTTCAACTTCACATTTGTTGTTGTTGCTGCGTTTGTTTTACGTGTTGTTGTTGCTGCTGTTGTTGCTGCAAAAAAATGTCAACGCACAAAACGTTGAAGCGCAACTGACCTCATTTGTGAAGTCCTGTCTCTCTGACTCGCCCTACACCCATCTCCCTATCCCTTTCTCCCTCTCCCTCCCCCTCTGTCTCTCTCTCTTTCTTTTCTTGATGCATTTCATCCTGCTGCCTGGGCTTGGTGGGCGTGGCTCTTTATGCTACTTTGCCATTTAATTGCAAATTTTACGCTTGCTCTAAATTTGCTTTACACATGCCCCCCCCCCCACACACACACACACGCACACCACAGCAAGGGGACACACACACACACACAGACACTCATATTTAAACACACACTCGCACACACACATTTGTGAGTGCATTTCATAATTGCCAAATGCACTGAGTGCTGCACGGGCCATAAACTGCCGCACAGCCCGCGTCCCACTGCTCCATATGTGTGTGTAAGTGAGTGTGTGTGAGTGTGTGTGTGTGTGAGTGTGTGAGTGTGTGTGTGTATCGTGTTCATTAGCCTGGGATTCTGCTTGGCTCCTTTGAACATTTTTCAGCAGCCGCAACAAAATGCAAAGCACTTGTGTTGCTGTTGCTGATGTTGCTGTTGGTTGTTGTTGCTGCTGCAGTTAAATTTATGATTTCAAAAAAGGAAACTGGCAACAACTGAAGGCCAAACCCAAGCATGGAACTGTAACCGTAGCCGAAGCCGCAGCTGAAGCCAGAATTGCAGCCGACATTGGCAATTGCAGCAGCAGCAGCAGCAGCAGCAACAACGACGACGACGACGACGACAACTGTTGGTAATGGTAATCACTGGCAGCAGCAGCAGCAATGTAGCCCGCATCATGCGGCCAGTAGCTGCTGCAGTTGTTGTTCAATTCATCATTTTGTTTAGGGCTGGAGGCGGTTGGCGGGGCAAGGGGGCAGGGGGCAAGGGGCATTGCATCAAACGCATTTCACGCAAAATACCAAGCTGCAACAGCAGCAGCAGCAGCAGCAACTATTGCAAGTGGAGTGGCAATCAGTTGGCAGGCGGCGCATTACTCAAAGTGTGCCACATGCAGGCATCTATATATGCGGGCATTTCAGGCAATGGGCGTGGCAGTTGGCAACGTGGGCGTCCAACCAAATTGCTACTCAAAATGTTGACAAGCGCAAGAATGTTGCTGCCGAGCTGCTGTCCCTGCTGTCGCTGTTGCTGCTTTGTTAATGGCTGGCTTTTGAGTTGAAAAACAACTGTGAAATACTGTCAAATATTAAACACTAGTTTATTTACTTTTTTCGGCGCATTTAGATAAGTTTAGTTCCCGAGGTGTGGCCACGAAATGCCAGCGAGAAGTTCGGTTTTTGCTTTGTTTTGGATAAAACATGATCACAGCTATAAATCTTTATAAAATCCTCTGCTGTTTTAGTTCACGGCGTTCACGAACTAGTTCACGGGATGCGTTCATTAAAAGCTTGCCCAGCAATTGGTTCCACTCTTTAGTTCCTTTCACGATAATTTTGATATCTTCATTCGATTGCATTAGCTCCTTTTGTAATTCAGTCAACGGTTCGAACCAGTTGTTCTTTGTTCCAGTTCCGATCAATCGTTCAGCAATCAGTTCCACTCTTCTTTTCTTTTTACAATATGTCATCTAGCCGAGTTCAATTGCACAGAATCATTTTGTGGTTCAGTTCACGGTTCGAACCACAGTTGTTTTAGTGCAGGTCTCTGTGTTCCAGTTCCGATCACTTGCTCAGCAATTGGTTCCACTCGTTGGTTCTTCTAAGAATAACTCTTGTAGCCCAGCTCGATTGCACAGTATCCGTTGGTGGTTCAGTTCACAGTCCGAACCAGTTACTCTTTGTTCCAGTTCCAAGCAATTGTTCAACAATCGGTTCAACTGTGGATGCTGAGCAAAAATATATATGTATATAGTTTTTATGATCGGAAATGACTCTAACTCTCTCCCTCTCCCTCAATCTCTCGCGCTAAAAACTAATATACCCAATTTCAATTGAAATTCGCGTCGGCTTTGCGTCGCTTTCCAACTCACAAATAATGCAAGTTGTCAATGCAAACAGCAAATGACAATATATTTACAAGACAAGCGAAGCATTAAAAATACCTTAGTCCCTGGCATAATGGAATTAACAGATTGATTTTGTTTAAAGTTCAGCTATGTCGGGCTGCCTGATGGGCGTGTCAAGTATTTGTGTTATGTCTCAGGCATTATTTTGAGTGGAAACTGTGAGAAAGGCATTCGGTTTTGGTTTATTGACGCATCAATTAGCTAAATTAATGCAAATATGGGACAATTTCGTCAAAAGGGCAGAGCCATATAATATATGCACAAATTACCGCCAGACTGATCGACTACAAGATACCCTCGCAGAGTTTGCTGCTGTTGGGTAAAGAAGGAATTGCGTAGGGCAGTCTAGACGATTTCCTGTCAACAACTCGAATGGATACGCCACGCACTTACCCTCGCCACGTTCTAAGGTAACTCGGGTGTCTATCAACCGATCTAGCTTAAATTTGGGATATATTCCACTGATATGCTAAAATGTATATATACCAAAGATCAAGACGTTTGCTTTTAATTTACGACTTTTATTAGATATTTGCAAAATATGCGAACTACTTTTTTCCCCCAATTACTCTTAAAGTCCAACAAGCCCTGCGCAGCTGAGCTTTTGTAGGGTATTTATTGATGTCAGGCCGCATGCAATGTTTAAATCCAAATATGTATCTGTGACAGGCTGTTTTATATCCTTGCGATATGCAGTGACAGCAATTGAGTACGTATAGCATGTATCTGGATTTATGTATCGCTTCATCAGCAACGCCCACTGTCTGTGTGTGTGTCTCTCTGTGTGTGTGTGTGTGTTTGTGTTTGAATTGAAGCATTGGAAATAATCTAAATATTTGCGTGCAACTAAATTGAAAATGCTTTTGGGCTGGGAACGAGCAACATCGACAGATTCCGATTGCAATTCAAATATTGCTGATGCCGCAAATAGTTCAAAGAACTTTGCTTTTATTGAACCCCCCCCCCCCCCCACCGTTCCCCCATTGCTGCCCCTCTCCCAGTTCTCGGACCCTTGGACATTATGATAATCAATATCATTATGTGGATAATCGAAAAATTGCCACATATCATTTCCAAATAATACAGTATAATCGACTTCACATATCATCAAATCAACATATCATCATATCACATAGCTAAAATTGGATTCACATCAAATTTGCATTAATTTGTATTAACAAATGCGAATGCACTGAGTTAAGGTGCTCAAAATTCAAAACGCGACCGCTCGCGAATCAAAATCTCTTCGTGGCTTATTCCATGTGGCACCTACAGCAGAGAAATGGGCTCATTTATGCATTAAATCATTATGTGCTAGTTTATAATAGCTTTATTATTATGATAAATTTAATTGTCCTACTCATATTATTACTTTTTTTGTAATTATACAATTTATTAGTATAGATATTGGTAGTATTAATTTTTATTATTATATTTATAACTTTCATTAGTTATCGTTAATACAATATATAAATAATTATTGTTATTGCTATTATTCTTAGTATTATTATTAATATTATTATTAGTATTATTAAAAATATAATTAGTATTTTTATTAGTATTATTATTAATATTATTAGTATTAGTATTAGTATTAGTATTAGTATTAGCATTAGTATTAGCTTAAGTATTAGTATTAGTATTATTATTAGTATTAGTATTAGCATAAGTATTAGCATAAGTATTAGCATAAGTATTAGTATTAGTATTAGTATTAGTATTAGTATTAGTATTAGTATTAGTATTAGTTTAAGTGTTAGTATTATTACTATTATTATTAGTATTATATTTAGCGGCCAAACCTCGTAAAAGTCGGATAAGATTTGACAAAGCTATGGGGGTGGGAAATTGTGACCTATAGATAGAGAGGGTATCTATCTTTTCATACTATCCAGTTATTCTTACAAAAACCACATGCGAAATCGATATTTATCGATACTGTGCGTTACACATTGCATGTAAAAATGATAATGCCCCGTCTGCAGAGGGTATGAATAGAAGATGCATAAACAACATCAGCATTTTTTTAAAAAAATAACGTTTATGCAATTCACTTACAAAACATGAAATATCCAAAGCAGAGAGTGGGGGATAGAGAGAGAGAGAGAGGGCGGGGGTGGGGTTGGGGGGTGGCACACAATGTAAGTTTATTGCAAGTGAGACGAGGCACGGGCGCAGTTGAAGCCTGGTCAAGTGGTTGGTGGCCCATTTCAAGCGAAAGAGTCACTTCAGAAAACCAAAGTGTGTGTGCGAGTGTGTGCCAGTGTGTGTGTGTGTGTGCGAGTGTGTTTTTGGTTTTTTGCATGTGAAGTGCCAAAAAATGTGCTCGATTGCGTGACAAAGCAAAGTGAAAAGCCAGCAAAACTAGCAAAGCGTGCATTGATAAAGAGCTGGCAAAACACACACAGAAAAGCCTGCAAAAGTGGAAAAGATGAGAGACGAGGTGGGGAGGGGGAAGGGTGGCTATAGGGTATATATAGTATGGGGGAAAGAGAAACTTCTGCTGCTGGCACGCTGCCTAACGATCTATTTACGTTGAGAGACCATTGAAGCGTATTAATTCTTTTTAATGCCAAAATAATAACGACGCCATTATGCCGACAGCAACAGCAGCTGACAACAACAACAACAACAACAACAACAGCAAGAACTGACAAGAACAACAATAAGAACAGGGCCGATTTTCATGGACGTCGTCGTCACTTTGGCGACCGCCCGTCGACAACGCTTTTTCGAGGCGGGCGCCAAAAAGTCTGCTGCGAAATGTTTTCCAATTGACCAAACAGCGCACAAATAAAACCCAGACGACACACACACATACACACCCCACGTATGTGTGTGTGTGTGTGTCGCACTTATAAACATAAAAACTGATAACGAAATCAAAACGCCAAGCCAAACGATTCGGAAATATATATCGATAGCCAACAACAACAACAACAATAGCAACAAGAAGAAGAGCCCAGCGGAGTGTGGGGCAGCGCGTGGCCCGACTAGGCCGCAGCTTGAATACCCTACAAAACCAAGAGTCAGGCAAGCCTCGCATTGGCTCACATATTTACTCCCAGTCGGGAGTAGCAAACTAGGAGATACCCTGCATCGTCTGCTCATCGCCTATCTGTCCCTGCCTTGCTTCTTCTTTTGGAGCCCAACACCAAGTTTCGCTTCTTAATGAACTTCGATCTTTATTGTTCGATCTTAATGCAATTTTCGCTGCCTAAATATGAGTATCCAAAAAGTGAAATAATCTAAGTCTGTGCAAACTATTCAACTATCTACATACCAAGTTTCGTTTGTCTAGCTCTTATAGTTCTCGGGTTATGCTTGAATAACGTTTTTAATCAATATTTATCGATATCAGAGAAAAAAACTATGACAGACTCATTCTGCGTTTGGTAGAGCAGCCCTTGTTGCCTGCCAGATGGACGCGTTTCTATAAATCGACTCGCCCGATCAAGAATATATAGCTATATACGCATATTTTATGTCCTTTTTTTCTATAAAGCTGATCAGCTGAATCGATCCATAGTATTTTAGCTCAGCCAGACGCAACTGTACCTTGTTTTCTTAGGTAAGCTTCTCTGAGTCAAAGGCACATTAGTTTCAAACGACTTCCTCCCTGCTTAAGGCAATGCATATGCCCCCCCGTTAGAGCATAACAAGAACGAGTAGCTGTCCGGCTGCCCGGCTGTCCGGCTGTCCGGTTCGACGGGTTGTCCGGCTGTTTGGTTGTTCGCGTGCTCGCCCGTGACGGGGGCAGCCAAGCAACGGCAATGTTACGGCCATACGACATTATTATCATCGCAAATGGCAAGTTAGACAAACACATTGAGTGCCCATTTAATGGCCCCAGCCGACAAAGGCGCAGACCGGCGAGAGAGGAGGGTAGTCGAGGAGTCGGAGAATCGGTCGGTCAGTCAGTCAGTCAGTCAGCCAGTCCGTTCGCCTGTTGGGCAGGCACATAATGACCAAGCTAAACAGCAAATGAACTTTTAAACGTATTGAATTGACGTGCTGGAGGCGCAGGCAGAGGCGCCGGTAAAGGGGCAAAGGAGGGCCGTCTGTGGAAACGAGTGAATGGACACAGCAACTTCTTGGGGCCAATACCTTTTAATGGGTTGCCCGGGCAACCGGAACAACAAGAACAGCCAGCAGCAGAATGGGTATCAGCAGAAGAATACTAAATGTTAAATACCTAAGTAAACCAAAGTTGAAAGCCCTATGCACACCAAAAACGCAAGACCCAATCACAGCGAGTGTGCGCCAATTCTCAACTAAATATTTATCCAACTTTATATAATAACATTTGTTTGACTAACCGACTGACCGACCGCAAAAACTGGCAAGAGCAAGGGCTCGAGTGTTACATCTAAGATGGAGCTTTTGGAAAGTTCGAACCGCAGGTGGAGAAAACGCTAGTCAAAAACACGTTAAAACATGCAGGCATGACTGCCTGCCTGGCTCAGCTGCCTGCCGTTGTTGAACTAACAAAAGTGAAGTCGCTGGTTCAAATCAAGCAACATTAATGCTTCGTCCAGTGTTGCAAAACGACTGAGAGGCAGCTCAAAGTGTTGGCAAGGCCGTAAGAATAGTGTTCGTTAAGATAAACAGCAATGCAAAGGATCTAAACATGCTAAGTAGAGGCCAATTTTGGGCAGCCAGTCAGAGAGTGGATTCGAACCGTCAACCTGCGCATTAGGCCCTAAAGAAGCTGCGATTGTTTCAATCGAACGAAAATGGCATCGAAATAAACCGCACAAATGGTTTTGGTTATGTTTAAAGCAGAAATAATCAAAAGTCTTTGACAGCAGGAATACTGTGTGTTAATAACATACGTGACATTCTCTGGATCCATACATATATCCACATATATATATATATGTATATGTATATTTGAAAATGATTTGAACATCTGTTGCTGGACGAGCACAAAATTCAAAATTTAGAGTCATGTGAGAGGCGCGTCGCATCAAATTGTCAACTGGTCACGAAGCAGCAGGCACATCCTCAAAATCTGCCAGTTTAGGGGGGTTGGAGGGGAGTTGGCTAACAGGAGGGGGAAGGGGGGTGTACTGCGGGGCAGTGCAGCCATAGACAGCACGTGGCGATGTTAAATGTGAGCTGGCTTTGTGACGTGACCCAAAATATAAAGAAAAGCTAAAAAAAAACGAGGAAGTGAGAAGATCTTTGGCACGCCGAATATTCAATACCCTGCTAGAAAATATCCACGACCGATTCTTCCTACAGAGCTACATTATATGGTCGTGAGATCTTGATAAGATTTGGTCAAGATATCTGGAAAAGCAAAAGAGTTTTCCATCAAGAAAGACGGATCTATGCAAGAGGCAGAGACTAGTTTGCATAGAAAGAGAGCGAGAGAGAGAGAGAGAGACGGACAGTCAGACCTGGCTATAACGACTCGGCTGTTGATGCTGATCAAGAATATATATATGCAAAATGGCTTCGGAGTTGTCTTCTTCTATGCGTGAATAAAATACCCTCGATAAGGGCATGAAACGGAGAAAAAAAGAAAACAGGAAAAGCGAAACTGGA
This sequence comes from Drosophila ezoana, assembly GCA_035045725.1. NCBI lineage: Eukaryota > Metazoa > Arthropoda > Insecta > Diptera > Drosophilidae > Drosophila > Drosophila ezoana. Next base: position 805,093 of record JAWNOU010000111.1, on the reverse strand, counting down.
AACGGAAACGGAAACGGATATGGATTTGACTGCGGGTGCGGCAACTTTGACTACTTCAGCGTGAATGTTGATTTAGATGATGATGCAACAGCAGCAGCAGCAGGCAGATGAGTTTTTGATGCCTTTCAGCGCTGCGTTTTACGAGCTGACAAACTGGCGACGACAACAACAAAAACAACAACAAAACTGACAACAACAATACTGACAACAACAACAAGAGCAGACGGCATAAAGCCAAAAATTTGGCCACGCATAATTTAACAATATGACACAGGAAGAAAAGCTGCAGATAGTTGCTTTAGACATGACACAGGCGGGGGGCCGGGGGGCGGAGGGCGTGGGCCACTAGGCATTGCGGCGCGTGGGCGTGGCATCTGTCAAGCTGGGCCGCCCGCTTCTGTTTGTGTTTACATTTCATCTTAAGCTGGCTGCCAATGCCGCGTATCAGTCACATTGGATGCCACTTTTACAGCCGCCACAAGTGGCTGACGGGCGAGGAGGGTGGAGCTTGAGGGGGGAGGGGGGGATACAATTGTCGAGTGGATATCACATATGTGTGTGTGTGTGGGAGTGTGTGTGTGTGTGTGTGGCTGGAGTTGTCGTCGTGCAAATAAGCTTAAGCCGTGAAGCTCGTCAACTGACTTTGGCTGGCAATGTCTACGCATTTGCTTGGCCCAACAGCAAACACACACGCTCACACACGCTCACACACACACACACGCGCACACAAGCACACACTCAGTCATCTGCCTGCCCCAGAAGCTTAGGCTTTTGCCTCATCCCGCTGTCAGCTCGCCTCCATCTGTGACTTTGTCGCTGGCGTATTTGCATTTTGTATCACTTAAGCAGCAACTTCTTATACCCTGCACGCAGACGGCCAAACGGGTATATTAGTTTTCACTTTGAAGTGTTGAACATATGCAGCCACGCCCGTTTATGATACCGCCCATCTGGCACAGTTTGAGAGCTAGTTGGAGTCTGTGTGATAATAGTTTTAGAGGCAGATGCTCAAAACAAATGAAGGGCGTGAAAGTGTGAAAAGGCGTGTAAAAATGGATGTATCACTAAATTACAGTTTGAAAGTTATTTGTCTTTGTCAATACAGTTTTAGAGTCAGGAGTGCGAACAGAGTATGGCGCAGTCGGTTGCACCCAACTGCAATTGCAATTGTCCTCAGTTTTTTATAGCTGCCACTGGCCGCCGGAGACATTGCCACACACACACACACACACACAAGCACACACAAACATACAGGCACACACACACATATGAGATCTGTGTGTTTTGTTTGCAACTCAAATGTTAAGTAACGGTATTATTTGTTAGCTCAAGTGCGTAGCTATCTGCCAGCACACGACCCTAGCCCCTCTCCCCTCACCACACACATACACACACACGCACCCCCCTCCAGGAAACCACCCTCTGATCCGCCGCCCTCCTTATTTGACAATCAAATTTGGTTTGGCTACAATTTGCTTGGCGCCGGACGCGCTCCTCGTTATCCACAGCCAACAGCGTGTTAAGTATAGTTTGTCACACACACACATATACACACACACGCACACACACACACGCACACACACAATCGCACACTCTCTTACACACACACATACACGCGCTTGGTGCTCATGCATTTTGCGCTCTATTTGACTTTTAGCTTTCCGACTTGAGCCCACGTTGAGCTTGGCTGGGCTGCTTTCCGACTGTATTTGCCGCCCACCTATCTCGCACCCACCCTCCTCTCCTCTGCCCTCCCCTCACAACAGTCCTCATTTTGATCCAAATTAGTGCCCACTCCAAGGCGCATCACACTCCATCAGATCTGAGCCATATTCAAGCGGAATAACATTCCGACTTCTACTCCAGATAAATTTAAATCCCCGCTGCTTTTAATTAATGCGAGTTTTTGAACTTTTATTTAAATCCGAAAAAATCGAAATGTTTTTTCGAAATCTTGAAATCCTTAAATAAATAAGTAATCCTTAAATATATATAATTTTGAGAAATTGCGTTTCAAATTTCGAAACTGAAAAACCTCAACTTGCGAAATTTTAAAAGTCCAATCAGAAAAGGTAATTATCCTCACACGCCCACAACTTGATGCCAACCTCCAGCCTGGGACTCATTTCACCATCCTAATCCATTGATTCCATGTTGAGTATGAGAAAATAAGACCAATTCGGAATGTAGGATGAAAGTCGAGATTCTGTCTTGCCTGGAGAGTGCGCTAATCCTTGCGCAAGGGCAACGTTTCCGTCTCGATGCCGTCCTTGGTGATGACCTTGAGGACGCCCGTGTCGCCGGTGAAGAGATCCCGGTCGGAGGCGACGCGCAGACAGTTGCGAGCCAGCGCCAGGGCACGCTCCTTGTCGAGAGGGGGATACTGGTCGGGCGGCACGAGGGTGTGGTGCTCCCAGCCGAGGCCGTGGTCCAAGGCGGGCAGCAGCATCTTGCCGGAGCTGCCGAGCACACGGTAGCGACAGCGCTCCATGTGGCCCACCGGATCGTAGTAGTAGACGGCGCCCTTGCCCGCCTGGTCAATGCCGGCCAGGATGGTGCAGGTGCGGTAGGGGAAGAAGCGCCGGTTGTACATCACAATGGAGATCATCTGGGCCAGGGCATCGGTCGAGATGGTCTTGTTGTGCTCCTGCTCGTACATCTGGATGCGGATCTGCAGCAGGCTGGTCATCGAGATGGTGTCGCACCACAGTCCCGTCGATGCCACCATCGCCAGCGGGGTCATCGGGAACACTTTCGACTGGTCGCGCGTCTCGATGCTCAGCCCACTGCAAATCCGTGTATCCGACCCGACCACCACGAAGTCCTCCCCTGCGATGGCCAGCACGGTTCCTCCGTTCGTATCGTATTCGCTCTCCGACGACGAGGAGCTGCTCCTCGACGAGCCCGAGCCCGAGCCCGAGCTGCTGCTCTTTCTTTTCTTCTTCCTCTTCTTTTGCTTGCGCTTCTTCTTCCCATTGCACTTCCTTCGGCTCAGAACATTCTCATTATTATGCAAGAGAATGTTATTTATATTGTTCAGATCCATTCGACGATTTACTAAATTTCTTTTGATGACTCGGAACTGAAATGAATTTCCAGGAGAAGACGTCACAACGCCCACTAGATTGAGCTGGCGCATAGGAAACAAGCCGGTTCAAGCCTGAAAGCAAACCTGTTGACCAAACAACAACAGCACCCAAAAAATGTTTTCCATGAAAAATACTTTGTGCAATTATTATTTTAATTAGTTTTCATTCCAGGAAAACCCTTAGTCCGAAAGCCACATGTTTTTGCTAGTTTTGATTAAATTTACCGAAAACATAATATTTTGAGCAGAGCAAAAATGTGGTAAGGATATTTAATTCCACATTTCGCCGAAAACAAAAATTGCTTTCTGCTAAATTAGAAATTTCATTCATTTATCAAAAACTTTCGAATAACCTGTGCACAGGTCTGAAGCTTTAATATAAACTCTTTATTACGCAGAAATGAAAACATACCCAGCCCAAAAGAGGTATAGGAGGAATTAGGTATAAAGGGAGGGGGTGAGCGAGAGGGTGAGACGGAGAGAGAAAAAGAGAGTTAGACAAAGGAAGAGGAGAATAGAGAAAGTTTATAAGATTATCAACACAACTCGTTTATTTAAAACTTATAATCGAAGAAGATTCTTGATTCTTGGATTCTTGAGAATCGCATAGTAGGGCGATATTAGTAAAAGGTTTTCTCTCGCCTGTGGCTTGGACTTACGCAAAAGGTAAACATGTATTCAACTTTTGACAATGTACCATTAAGTACCTGGTTTTTAGTAGGTAGTGCCTGACTAGTAAATACCCTGTAACTGCCGTCACAACTATATTACAGATATTGCTTAAGCCCTATGGGGTCGGAGTTGGCTCCTTGTGCCTTGATTCATGTGTATGTCTATAAACATGCTACCCTTTTCAGCTAATAGTTACAGGGTATCATTTGTTACTTGTTGGCTTTGATCTGCTGTACTTAGCCGGCTCTCGCTGCAGCCATTTATGAGTTGCCCTGCAAGGGGCATCTGTCTACAGGAGGGGTGTACGAGAAGTACTCTTCGATGGGGCTTATTAACTGAATGAGCCTTTACGCGCATCACTGCGCACCCCAAGCTGAGTTTTGGAGATGGCAATTGGAGCTGGTCGCTTGCAGGTTCCGACTTTGGGGCTGCAATTTGTTTAATGCTGTTGTCGGGCCTGCTGTGGGCAACCAATTTTACTTAACTGCAATCCTTAGACCCTGCCCCCACCTGCCTCCCTGCTATTTTCGCGCTGCCCAAAAGCCGCAGCAAAACTTTGCCAATAACTGCAAATGCAATGCATTAAGCCAAACACACACCCACACACACACACACATACGGATATGCTGAAAGCTTTGGGTTGGCAAGCGAAAATCCACTTGGCCAACGGCACAACAAACAAACACACACACACACATACCACTTACGCCCCCTTAGGGCGTGACCTGGTAACGCACCTGTCGCAAAACTGACATTAAATTCACATTACAAAATTGGTTGGCTGCATTCGGCGTATCAGTTTTTCAGCTAAATAATGCCCCAACTGCGCCCGGAGGGGGTGTGAGTGTGTGTGTGTGGGGGCGGGGGCGGTTTAGGGTGCGGGGCGTGGCAGCAGCCAAAAGCCATCGATGCGCTCACCTGCCGAAAAGTTTGTTTTAATGGACAAAGTTGCCGACAACGCTCGACGGGATTGCGGCGGGCGCTGCCATGTTGCAATCTTTGCTGGGAGCAAGGGCTAAGGGTGGGGGGACACTGGGACAGCAAGGGGGCGGGGGGAAGGGTGTATGTTGCAAGGGCAACTTTTAAGCTGTGAGCGACAGAGTCGCCAGAAGAGCCGCAAAGCAGCCGCTGCCGCTGCCTTTAAACTTGCAGTCAACACAAATTAAATTATAAGTCGAGGGTCTGCTCGGATCCGTCCTCGAATGTGGCATCAAGCATCTTGTTGCACGGTTGCATTTTACTCTTCAACTTCCACTCTCTCTCTCTCTCTCGCTCTCTTTCGCTCTCGCTCGCACACTTGCGAGTGATTTTCTTGCTCGTTAAATTTTGCTGCTCTGACGAGCGACAACGTGGCGTATGCGTAATCTGATATCGACAACTTCGCAAAACTTTTGCCAGCCTTCAAAAGCCACACACACGCTCGCACACACACACGCTCGCACACACACACAAGAAAGATCTGCTTACGTACAGCTGCCAGCTGAAGCTGAACGGTTTTTGCGGTCCTATTTTTAGTCGGTTGCATCCTTAAAAAACATCATTAAAATATCAGTTTTCGTGTTTGTTTTTTTTTTTTTATTAATACCCTACATCATTTAAAGCGGGGCACATGCACAGCTCTAAGCACAAAGGAAGAAGGATATCTCTAAACATAAAACTTTTGATTGTTGATTGATTGAATGACTGACTGATTGATGATCAATGCACAGCCCTAGCCATAAGGGCTAAGAAGCTGAAATTTTCACAGTCTTGATTTTGGTAAATTCCACCCGCAAGTGTGGAAAAATCGCGAAAAACGTTTACAAGAAACTTTATTGCTTATCCGATCGACTTCAAACGCATTTTAAAAGCTTGAAGCTCAACTTCATTTGATCATGTTTCGCACTTCTTATCCTTAGAAAATGATTTCCACCTCGGTATAAAAAGGGGTCAAAGATTTTGGTATGTGAAGTTTCGGACTCGATTTCATTTCTCCTGGCCCATAAACGCGGGTCAAAAGTTTGTTGGGTGGGGTTCTGAATTTCGTCCGCTCGGACTCAAACTTATTTTCAAAACAGAACATAAAAACTTAATGAATACAGAATGGAAATTGGGCGAAAAATGTTCAACTTTTTTGTTTACCATCCGTTTGGCTTCAATCTCATGTTTGTGCGAATTAATGTGATACGCAAAATCCACCTCAGTTGGACGGAAAATGCGGCTGAAATGTTTAATGAACGAAAGTTTACCTTGCGGCTGCAAGCTTCTAACCAAAAAACTAACATACATATATAAAAACTATTAAAATGTTTCTGTAAAATTTAATTTAAGCAGCAGTGCAGGTAGATTTAAGTTTTCCACGGCCGGCAACTGGATGAAAAAGTAAGCTCAAGCATAAAACATGCCACGGCCAAGGCCTGGCAGTATCCGCCATATGTATATGTATTTGTTGGCATGTGTCTACATGCGCATGGGAATGTATTTGCGTATGTATGTATGTTTGTATGTATGTATGTATGTATGTATGTATGTGTGTAAGTATATAGGTGTATGTAAGCATATATGTAATTGTGTGTGCATGTCTGTGTGTATTTTAGTATGTATGTTTATAAGCATGTATATTAGTATGTATGTATGTATGTATGTATGTATGTATGTATGTATTTATGTATTTATGTATGTATCTATGTATGTATGTATTTATGTATGTATGTATGCATGTATGTATATGTATGTATGTATGTATATATGTGTGTATGTGTGCACTTATGTAGTTATATATGTATATATGCTTGCATGCATGAACGTATGTATGCATGTTTGTCTCTATGTATAAGTGTACGCATGTATGAATGTATAGGTGTGTGAACATATGTATGTTTGTTAGTAAGGGGGTATGTATATACAAATAGGTGTGTGTACGTAAGCATGTGAATTAGTTTGTATCAAGTTATGTCAGTAGGTACGAATGTATGCAAATATATATGAATGTGTATGTGTGTGTGCATTTACATATGTATATATAATGAATGCATTTATATTTGTATATAAATTTATGCATATATTTTGTATAATTATATGCAAGACCAAGTTTCCGTCTAGCTGGCTGCATGTTACAAAAAATTATATATATTCCCAACTAATGCCCTACTACGCGATTCTCATGAATTCAAGTAAGCCTCGTAGGCTTACAATTATAAATATAACTATGTATTATGCCCTTAGTAAAAAACCTAAACTGGATTTAAAGCTAAAATCTTTATTTAAACTTCGTTTCGCTTCTGATTCTCTTCTTTCTCAAATCTTAAAGATCATTCGAAACTGCGAGCTTCATTGGCACCCTTTTTCGTTCTAAAAATGAAAACCAAGCTTGATTTTGCTTTTCGCTGTTCTCATTTCTCCTTCGACTCTCGCTATAATTAATTGCATGTTGCAATCCCAATTTCCACGTGGAGCAGCATTAATTGCAATGTGAGCTTAAAGACTCCGTGCTGGGTAAAATGAGCTTTAGATGCTTACAATGTCATCCACGTGCCTGGTCCAGACTTCGGCATGCCTGACATAATTGTTGTGAGCTGCATTTGTTGCTGTTGTTGTTGTTTTGCCGCTGCTGTTGCCTGGCTGCCCCGAGAAACAATTTAGCGCTATGTTGTCCTTAAATGCCGAGCTGTTTAATGAAGAAAATTAGCACACAGCGAAAGGAACGAGAACGAGAACGAGCCCAAGGACGAGCCTGGGAGGAGGGTGGAGAGCACCGCAGGAGGCAATGTAAAATATGTCAGAACCAAAATGAGAATTTAAAATTGAAAACCAGACCGGAAAGGGGTCTAGGAGGGGGCGAGGGGAAGAAAGGATACAGATTGGAAGATTAACCGTAAGGCAGAGTAAGAGATCGAGAAAAAAATTGATGAAGATACAAAGAGCTCATAAGACTGAAGACGAAGCAGCTCTCTGCAGAGAGATAGGAACGAAGGGTTGCCTGGAAGAGAGTTAAACGAAAAGAAGGAACAAGATGCTGAAGTGAGAGATTAGGATGAAAGAAGTAAAGAGAAGGATATTGCGAAGCAAACAAATAGAGAGAGTGGAAAAGAGACTTGGGATACAGAGGAGAACAAATGGAGAGCGTTGAGAGAAGTTAAGACAGAGAAGATAAGAAAACGATAGGGTACTGCATCAGAAAGGAAGAAAAAAGGGGCAATTCTCGCCTAGGGCTTTAAAAATGATGAGAAATGAGTCACAATAGCATGACGTAGACCGTGAGACAATACAAGGCTTTCAAAACGAGACTATTGAGGAGTGAATGAGCTCCTAAAAAAGCAGACAGAAAGAGAGAGAGGGAGAGAGAGAAAGAGAAAGCGGAAAAATACCACTAAGAAGATTAATGGGAAGCCAAGCCAAGTCTGCTGACAAGGAGGCCAAAAGAGTTTGTGAGTGCGAAAAACTGCGCCAAACCAGCCGAGCTTATTGCATTGTGTGGCCCAGTTGTCTGGGCAAAATATAGCTATGAGCTTCCAGCTGTGGCTTGCAACGCCTCCCTAGCCCCTCCCCCCATCTCGTGATTCTGTGACAGGCAGAAGGCAGTATCCCCGAATCCATAAGGAATATGATCCAACCATGTCTGTTCGTCTATCGGAAAGCGTACAAGCTACAAAGGTTGAAGGCTTCAAATTAAAAGTGTGCTCCATGCATGAAAATCAAATGTTCCAGAACGAGTTTCCATAACTTCCATTTTCATAATATCAATAAATATCGCTGGATTTTGGGAATAAACAGATATGTAGGCTCTCGAAAAGTATAAACAGCTTGGGAATAAGTCACTTTATGGATATCTAACCCAAGACCCTTGCGCCTTGGCTGAAAGTTTAATTACGATCGGACTTTAAGCACCGATTGCTGGAAGATTGGAATTCGGATGGACACGGGCTGCAGGGCATCTGCTAGTCGAGCACAGCCGACTTGGGCGCTTGTTTCCTTAGATATTGACGAGCCGAAAATGTCTTAATTACCGAAATGGGAACGGGGCACATTGCGAATGGGCGCACCGCAAACAGCTGGCAGCTGGCCTGCGACTTCAGGTGTGCGGGTGTTCAGGTGTGCGGGTGTTCAGGTGTGCGGGGGTCCAAGGAGCAGGGGGCCGAGAGGGGGCGACTGACAGTCGTAGAAGCGCAAAAATTTCATTTTAATTAATTTGCGGGCAACGCTTGACGAGTTATTGTTGTTGTTGTTGTTGTTGTTGTTGTTGCTGGCTTTGGGTGCAGGACGAGCGTCCTGGTCACATCCTGCGGCAATAGCTCACAGCACTTTATGCGCTTAAGTGATTTCTAATGCAAACCAATTTCCGAAATCAGCAAAAGCACTTGAAGCCATTTCGACTGGGCCACAAGCTCTGAGACAGAAACAGGACGAGTCGCGGCACCAGCCAAAGGATATTTCGTTTATGTTTTTTGCCAGCCAGAAGAGCAGCCAGCCAGCCAAGTCAGGCAAGGCAGGCGAAGCAGGAAGTCAGCCTTGTCTATCAGCCAAATGACAGTCGCGACGGCTGCTTCAGCTCCCTCCCCTCAGCTCCTGCTTCTGCTGCTGCATGTCCTGTGTGTTTCTTGGAAGCCGACGTCGCTTGGCTTCGCTCTGATATGCCAAGGCACAAATGTGCACATGATATGCCACGCAGTAGCTCGAGCAGCACATAAAAAGGACACACACACACACACACACACACGCGCACAGGCAGCGAAATCATAAAGGATAATATTGAATTTACTGCATGAAATGCAAATTTTTTGCTCCGCACAAGGACGAAGGAAACACAGCAGGAGCCAGGCGCAAGCAGCACAGGCAGCCAAAGGAGCGTAACGCGAGCTCAGCAAGCAGCTGGCAATATTCTCTATCCGAAAGCTAACCAGACTCTCCAGGAAGTACTCACACACACAGTCGCACTCACACACACACACACACTCACACACACACATGCATACATAATTCCGTTATGCAACTAAAGTTTAATATTCATATATTAAAAATCCAAAATTAATGCATAAACAATATTTTGTAATCAAATATTAAACTAAGACCTGTCACAAATTCATTTGCAGCCATTTGCGAGAGCAGCTCGAAGCATTTCACCCGCTCTCCCTCCTTCTCGCGCTCTCTCTCTCGCTCTCTCTCTCTCTCGCTCTCTCTCTCTCGCTCTCTCTCTCTCTCTCTCTCTCTCTCTCTCTCTCTAGAGTCAATTTGCGACTAGGCTCGACCAGAATCAATAGATTTGTCGTTATAGCCATGCTTGCCTGTTTGTCTAGTTCTATGTCAACTCTTTTCACAGTTTGAGAGTCTTGGATGGTTCGAACCAGCTTCCTTCCTGTTCGAACCAGCCCAGTTTTTGGATCAAACCTCACCTTGCCAAAGCCAAAACAATTTAACTTTTATTTAATTATATTTATTATATAATTCTCTTCACCTACAAGAAGTGCTTAAAATTTGATCTTCACCCAAAAAATGACCCTGGGACTGAGTCTCGCTCGAAGAAAGCATTTTGTTCTCCAGATTGATTTCCCATGAAGTTGGCTTTAATGGACTTTGTCTACCCAACAACTTTTGGGGCAGCCCTCGCCGTGAACGTTTGTGCCACGTAATCAAACATATTGGACGCATATTGCCGCAAACGCAGCCCGATGCTCGGGCTCGCATCTAATACAGTGGGCAATAAAATGTAATATGCCCAAATGATAAACAACAGGGGAGGCTGGAAATCATCTAAGGTGTGGTAAGGAGGCGGGCGGAATGGGCGTGGCCTGTAATAACCTAAAATAACACGCAGGCCATAGACGACTTGCAATGACAATAAAGGAAACAACAAAAAGCGAGTGTGTGAGCGTGTGTGCGTGTGTGTGTGTGTGTGTGTGTGTGTGTGCGTGTGTGTGAGTGTGTGTGTGTGGCTATAAAATTAACAATTCAATGAAGTGAATTCAAAATGGCAAATCGAGAAACGAAATCAAATAACGAGACAGGCAGCAAACAACAAGAAGCCGCACACACACACACACATAAAAAGAGAGAGAGACAGAGCGAGAAAGAGAGAGAGAGAGAGAGAAAGAGAGAGAGAAGCACATCGAATACGCGTTAGCAATAAAAGAAAATAACAAAAAGCCGTCGAAGGAGGCGCAGCGAATAAGAAAATAGGAGAAAAAACAAATGTGTAGAAAACAACAAGTCAATAAAAATTAAAATAAGCAACAGCAGGCAAAAGTTTTTATTTTTATGGCCGAGACTGTAACAATTACCAGATTAAGGAGTGAGTCGCATAGAAAAACGAATCCGAATAACAATAAGCACAGCCAGCAAGAAAGTTGTGCACTCAATTCGACTACCACATACCCTATCTATATCGAAAGACATTGAATACAGATACAGATTATAAGACATATGAGATATGGATAAATTAGATATGGATTATGAGATAAGTGGGATATGTGGGATATGTGAGATATGTGGGATATGTGAAATATGTGGAATATGTGTAGTATGTGGGCTATAAGGGATGTGGAATATGTGGGATATGTGAGATATGCGGGATACATGGTATATTATATGTGGGATATGTGTGATATTAAGGATATGTGATATTTGTAGAATATGTTAGATGTGGGGTATGCGAGATATGTGGGATATCTGGGTTATGTGGAATATGTAAGATATGTGGGATATTTGGTATAAGTGGGATGTATGGGATATGTGAAATATGTGAGATATATAGGATATGGGGACATGTGGTATACGTGGGATATGGGAGATATGTGGGATATTCGGAATATGAGCAATATGTGCAATATGTGAAATATGTGGAAAGTTGGGATTTGTGGGATATGTGGAATATGTTGAATAAGTCGAATATGTGGGTTATGGGATATGTGGAATATGCGGAAAATAGGATGTAGGTTATAGGATATATTGGATATGTGATATGGGCCATAGGATATAGGATATATATATTACTATCGCTCAGGAATGCATGTAGTGCTCCTGTTTAGAGAACAGATGCCAAAACATATTAGCCGGCATGTATGTAAGATACGGATTTCTTTAGATAATACCCTATACCTTTCATCTTTAGCCGGTAATCCACTCGTTTATTCATTTTTTTCGAGCAAATTTTCCTCTGATATCAATTTGAGGAAATTTCATTTTGGCATTTATGTATTCTGATGATGGCATAAATCGTATTTTGAAACAGTTTTCTTAACATTTTTGTGAAATTGACTTGAACAGCGAATTCTCTAAAGCTGTGCTCGACGTGAGGGCGGCAGGGAGGGGCAACTTGACGGAAGGAGAGGGGTGGGGTGAGGGAAGGGGGGGGGTTGTCGTGGGCGTCTTTGTGTTTCTTGCATTAACATATACCATAAATCTCTTACACTCGACGAGCTGCTTTTTTATGCACATTTTTATGATCGCATGAGTTACACATATTGATTCATGTGTGTGTGTGTGTGTGTGTGTGTGTATGCCAAAAATCACAGCATACTTTTCTGGGCGCGGAGACGGAGAATAATCGAAAATAATTTCACATAAATGCTGAAATGAAGCTGTGCTTAAGTGCGTGTGTGTGTGTGTGTGTGTGTGTGTGCTGGGGTGTGTGTAACGTCTAATGAATTCATGTTGCCAGCAGCAAGAGCTGAGACGCTGACCGCGACAGCGACAGCGACGGCGACGCCGATGGCGACTGAGGCAGCGGCAGCAGCTGCTGCTGCTTCGCTAAAGTATTTACATTTAGTTAAACGCAAACTCTGCGCATGCATACATGTGTGCGTGTGCGTGTGTGTGTGTTTGTGTGTGTTAAGCATATGCTGGCAAATGCAAAATGCTGTCAAACACAGCTTAAGTGGGCGGCAGCGTGAGGCGTGGCCGTAGCTGTTATTGCAGCTGTTTGAATTGTTTTATATTTTGATTAATTTCTGCTGCTTCCTCTTCTTGTTGTTGTTGTTTGGCTGTTGAAGTAATTGCTAAATGCAGTCATGCGTGTGCGTGTGTGTGTGTGTTTAAGTACATAATCGACAAACACAAACACACACACACACACACACACAGGCACAGACATGCGTAAACACAGCGATTAAGCAAATAAAGCGCTGAAAAGCAAAAACTAAATGAATTAAACGATGCAAACGAGTGTATGTGTGTGTCTGTGTGTGTGTGCGTGTGTGTTGGTGTGTGTGCATAACACTTACAAGCCAACCGCCAACTATATATACACCCTTACCCCCCTTCACCTCTCTCCCCCCTTCAGCAAACCCCCTTCGACTCTAGTGCGCTTCATGCGCTGCCATAAAATATGAGATAATAAAAAGTGAATTATGAGCCCGCGAGCAGCTACGGCTAGAAAAAAAAAAGCCAGCAAAGCAAACAGCAGCATTTGATCCAGGCTATGGGCTATGCGCGACTAACCAATGCCCTGTAGCCAGCCAGGGGTTCGTCTGTTTCTCCAAAGAGAACAATTCAATTGATAATCTTTATGAAACTGCTTACATTGATTGATTGAATGATTGATTAATTGATTGATTGACTGATTCATTGATTGGTTGGCTGACAACAAGAGCTAGACAGCTGAGTATAGTTAACTGAAAACACAACAAAACGGAATTTGGGCAACTTCCACCCGCAACAGCGGAAAATTGATGGAAAGCGAAACTTTATTGCTTACCCTTCGATTATGCTCAAACCCATTTTCACATATATTTGTGAAAATCAATTATGGAGACGTTTTAAACTTTTTGGCATTTCCATTGCTTCTGTTTGCGAGAATAAGTCTGAGATAAGTCGGGCGAGGATTCCGGCTCAAACTCACTTCGAATGTCAAATAGAGGTAAAAGGTTGACCTGGGTGGCGTTTTACGTACAGTTCGACCAGCTTCAAGCTCACATCTTTCAGCGGCTTTCGAATCCACAGCCAATGCTAAAAATTCGCGAAAAACTGTGGAAACGGAACTTGTCTTGAATTCCAGGATCTAAGTGAAAATTTATTAAAGTCCTATTTGGTTGTATACACAAAATCGAAGAGCCTCGTCTTTAGGTTCAAGGATTGTAATAAGTTTAAGTACGATCTGATGGGCTTCGAACTTATCGATTGAGCCTTGCTCTACGCACAGTCGCAGCTAATATGCTGCAGCTGAAACAGTTACGGGGTATTCGCAAGAGAAACTCTCTAACGTCAACAACAACAGGACAGAGAAAAAAAACAAACCAACAGACACATTTAATTGCAATTGTTTGTTTGCCTGCTAGTTTTTATTTGCACTTTAATTATGAAAAATATGAAACGCAGCAGCAGCAACTAATTTTTACAAGTTGCAGTTAAAGTTGACAGCCGGCGGGGCGGGGCGGGGCGGAGAGATGATGAGAGACTCATTGTGGCATAAGAAGCCAATTTATGGCAGGAGCACAAGCCCAGCCACGCCCAGCCACGGCCACGTGCCAGAGTAGGGGCAAGGGGCGAGGGGCAATTGCATAAGCAAATTAGCTCGTCTAATCGAATTGCGTTCGATTCAAAAACACAAAATTAAGCCCTGAAGGGCAACTGGAACTGCTTTATGACTTTTAATTAGAACGCAGCTGAAAAGATATGCAATTTATTGCATCAGAGAGCAAGAACTGCGCCTTGGCTCGAGTCCAAGCTGGACTCTTGGATAATCCATTTGAGACTTGTCGATTGTGAGGTATCTTATTGGTAAATACCCTGTAGTTATTCTCTAGACGGGTGTGCCTGCGCTAGAGTTAGTCTGAACCCAGCAACAATCTCAATGAACTTCGGCCTCTGTGGTCCGATCTTTATTCGATTTTCAGTAAATAAATGTGGCATATAAAACCCTTCTCAGATTGAAGTCTATCGTATCTAGCATATTGCCATGAAAATCGCCTTGGATCAGCATCCATTATCCCAAATCGTATAAGACATGAAAGATCTTCCAGTTATCGAGAAAGTCGCTGCTACCCTATGAGAACCGATCACAGGGCATGTTCAGTTAAGTGTTTTTAAGTATATTTAATAGTTCTTGAGATCGCATTCGAAATACATAAAAATAATAATTCCAGCAAAATTTTACAACTCTAAACAATTTTTTTTTGGTTTCTTTCTGTCTTGTTGACGAACTAGTAAGTAAATGATTGATTTGGCTTGGTGTGTGTGTGTTGATTGATTGATTGATTACTTGATTGATTGATTGATTGACTAACTGATTGACTAGTTGTTTGAGTGCCTGGCTCCTTGATCAATTGCTTGTTAACTAGTTTAATTGATTGATGGCTTGATTGATTCGAGTGCTTGACAGTGATTGATTAATAAATTGATTGAGTGATTGATTGATTAATTGCTTTAGTATGCAGATAGAAGGCTGACTGAGCTGCGGCTGGGCCTTAGCCAAGTGTTGGAAACTCAATTTCATCGTTCATATTGATAGGATCGGACACGCTCTCCGCCTCGGACTTGTTCAGCGGACGCCCCCCCGCCCAGCCGCTGAGGTAGCCGCTGCGACGACGATCGTCCTTGAACTTGAACTCAATATCCATGATGCGCTGCAGCCGGCCGACGCGCTGCGGATACATGGACGCATCGTATTCCAGGCCCGCATCGCTGTCCGTCTTCGACGGCTTCTTCTTGGGCAGCACGATCATCTTCTTCCAGTCCGGCTTATTCACCTCGCCCTCGCCGGCCTTGCGTATATTGTAGATGGGCTTGGCCCGCTCCACGCGCATCGCACGCCACTCCTCGACGGTAATGTACTTGGTGTCGTCCTCCTCGATCACATTCTCGCCGGCTTGCTGCAGCTGTTGTTGCTGCTGCAGCTGCTGCTGCTGCTGCGGCTGCTGCTGTTGCTGTTGCTGTTGGCGCTGTTGCTGCTGCAGCTGCTGCAGCTCGTTGAACGAATCGTCCTTGTCGGACTGTACGGGATTCTTCATGGCGATGCTCTGCTCCTCGATGTCCTTGATCACCGAGCCCCAGTTATGGGCGCCGCCTCCGTTTCGCTTGACCACCGCCTTGATGCCCGTCTTATCCGAGCCCGAATGCCGATCGAATTTGCTTTTGTATAGCCTGCCATAGCCATAACCGCCCCCGCTACCGCCGCCTCCACCACCCCCGCCGCCGGCACCGCCCTTGTTGCTGTTGCTGATAATGCGGCTGGAGACGGTGCGCTCTCGATAATGGCGCTGAGGTGGCTGCGGCGGCTCCAGCTGCTGCTGCTGCTGCAGCTGTTGCTGCAACTGCAACTGCAACTGTTGCTGCTGCAACTGCAGCTGTTCACGTTGCTGTCGCTGCAGCAGCAACTGTTGCTGCTGCTCCATGTTGGTCATCTTGAGGTCGGTCTTGTTGAGGCCATTGTTGGCCATAAAGCTGGCATTGGCTATCTTGATGCGATCGGACTTGAGGCCGTCGCCCTTCCCATTCCCATTGCTCTTCGGGATGAGCAGCTTGTGCTGTAGGGGCTTCTTGTTGAGGATGAGGGCTTTGGCCTTGTCGCCGGCTGGGAGCTTGCTGCGCTTGTGCTTCGGCTGGCCGCCAGTCTCCTGCAGCTTCTTTTGGCCTAGGCACAGGTCGCTGGCCTCGTCGTCGATGAAGAGCAGCTGATAGCGATTGTTGCCCAACGATTCCATTTCTTTGCTTTTTTCCACAAAATTACTTCCGGAGCTTTTTTCACAATATTTTTCCTTTCTCTCGCCAGCTCACGCAATCGTGTCAAAATAAACTCAACTACAGACGCCCTGACACAATTTCAGTTCCAAACTTGTCCAGGACTACTAGCTCGCTGCGAGAGAGTACGTATCGGAAACTGGCCAGGGTTGCCAGACGGGTTGCGCAAAAGAAAAAGGCGACTGCTCTAACGAGCAGAGCTGCACGAATGTGCCTAGAACAACACAATATATAAAACTGAGCATGGAGCTGAGCAGCTGCTCAGACTAAAGAGTAATAACCTGGAGCTATCTTTGCTAGCCTTTGGTGAGCATTAAAGTGACCATGGAGGTGAACAGTGTTTGGCAGACGAATAAGACATATAAAAGTAAATATCACAATGCCTCTTCATTCAAGTTTCAATACCCAAGCTCATTTGATAGCTAAACTGAACATGGAGATGAGCTGTGTTTAGCTCAGCTCACAAGTCAACTTCAAATGCTAAAAGAGAATATGTCCAAAGCCTACAGGAAATAAAATAAAACTGTAAACAAGTATTGGACTCTGCACAACAAAGTTAACCAAGATGACATTTCTCGAGATATTTCGGGGCAAGTTTAAGAAGAAGCACAGTCGCTGCATGGCATCTTCTAGTCGGGCACTCCCGACCAAAGCAATGTTGCATTGCTTTTTTTCAGGCTGATTCAAAACAACTTTAAGGCTGGCGTTTATTTCCTGATGCCCGCCCACGAGGCGACCGCAGACTCGCGAGTTTTTTTTTCTCTTCCAGCTAACTCTTGAAATAAATATGTTTTTCTCATTACTTTATTTAAGTTTCTCCCTAGTTACATTAAATTGAACAACTGCTGCTGGGCAAAAACAAAGGCGGCGACTGCAGTAAATACTTTTCTATATGCGAAGGACTTAAAAAAAAATGTCTGTAAACTTTTTGCACGCGGCCCGCAATTTTCTCGGTAATTACAGCGAGGAACACACGTTGGCTGTCAGGGGCAACAGGCGGAGGTTAAGCTTTGTGTGTGTGTGTGTGTGTGTGTGTGCGTGCGTGTGTGTGTGTCGACTGGATTGCAAATTAAATGCGAAAATGGTGAAAAAACTTCACAAATCTCTGCACAAATCCCCCCCTCTCTCCATAGATGGTATCAATAATGCCCTGAAAGCAGCAATTAGTGAGCATTTGACATGCAGAAATTAGAAACTAGCTGGTAAATTTATGTGCTCGCATGTTAAGTACGGGGCCGGCGGCCAGCGTTGCCAGACAGCAAAGTTGGGCGCTTGTTAAAATTGATTGCCTGGACGAAAATGAAACCTGGTCACACACACAAACACACACAACAACAACCTACACCAACTACTCGGTTAGGTTACCTTTGGGCTGCCAGCATTGATTTATATTTCTATTGACACTTAAGCCAAACCCCCCCCAAACCCCCCGTCCCGTCCCGTCCCAATTGGTCTGTCCGTTCTGTCTGTTTGCCAGGCGCACAAATTTGTCCTTGTCATTGTTTTACAAGCCCAAAAGGGAGGCGCAGACAAAGACGAGAAACTCTTCCAGTTAGGAGCACAAAGTGTATCGATTAAAACAACAACAGCGTATCGCTAGTGCCCGACTGCAAGATACCCTGCAAACTTCGCAGGAAATAAAGTATAATTAATCTGTGTACTTTATTCAAGTACTTACATACCAAGTTTGGTGTGTCTAGCTCTTATAATTCTCGAGTTAGGCCTAAATAAGCATAACTCAGAATCGATATTTATCGATATTATCAAGAAATGAGTATAAATCGATCTATATATAGGATATATTACACATTCGCTCTCTTATCAAGAATATATATATATGTAGGTATATGCTCTATGGGAACTTCTGCTAGGCGTAGCACATTTCTCGACAAAGCCACAATTGACTCTGCCAGAGTATTGGGACGAGATGAAACACGAGATTGGCCTTTAAATGTGACAGGCAGCAAATGTGAAGTGACACTTGCACAACAAACAGACAGAGGGACAGAAGGACAGACAGACGGACAGAGGGACAGTCGGAGGGACAGTCAGACTGGGGGAGACGGAGGGGGCAAACGGAAGGGCCGAAAGACTTGAAATATGTGCGCAAAACATTTTGTTACTTACTCAGCAATTTTGAGGATTTTATTGGCCGCAGAGTTGCATTGCATGGCATGTTGCCATTTCCATTTCCGTTTCCGTCAGCTGCACAAATGCACAAAAATCGCACGCAAATTAGCATTGAGAAACGCCGGAAATGTGCTGCCATGTACAGGGCCAACTGAACATGGAGATGAAGTAGCAGCCAACAGTCCAAAATTACAGCAATTGCCATACTAACTCAACATTAAAGTGAACATGGAGGCGGGCAGAGCACAGCAGCCGAATCATGGAACACGGCTAAAATATATAAGCTCAATTATCAAAACATATACATATTTTAGAAGTGCCCGCGATGCAGCTGCCAATATATCGCACAGAGCACAAGTGTACATGGAGGTGAGCCTAATCTGAGCATGGAGGTGCGACGAATCGCGATCACAGCTACTGCATATAAGTCAAATAGTTCAGCTGCCAATACAAAAGCTTGATTAAAGTAAAGATTAAAGTGAACATGGAGGTGCGCAGCGTTGGGAGGACGGAACGAATCATGAGTTAAAGTGATCATGGAGGTGGACTTATGCAAGACTAAACCTGAACACGTCCAAAACATATAAGTTCAAATATAAATGATATGTCCTGGACATGCCCGCAATTCGTCTGCCAATATGCCAGGCAAAAGCTGAGGAAATCGATTTTAAAGTGAACATGGAGGTGAACAGCTGACAGCTGCATACACTTACGTCCCGTTGCGCCCAAAACTGACCATGGATGCGAGCCACAGCAGACAAATTGTGATCACATCTACTGCATATAAAGCAAATATAATTATATGCTATAGACGCGATCACAACTAATCGGCCAATCTTCCCGATTTATAGAAAAACTATGGGGTTTCCTCCGTAGAGCTGGAACTGGAGCTGGAGCTGGAGCTGGAGCTGGAGCTGAGTAGACGACTGAGGAACACAGCCAACACATATAATTATCTATATGCATATTATATGTTTTGGATGTGCTCGTCAATCATCTGCTAGAACACCAAACAACTGTGCCAAAGGTAGCCGAAAGATAATTCCAGATGCGTCACGACAACTGAAAAATAAGAGAGATGAAGTTGAAAAGCAAGCAAACAGAAGTTTTTATACCCTTGTATTATTTGCATATATGTGGAAATGCTGAAAATATCTTCGGGAAATGAAGCGATTGTTCCTATAGAGCCATATATAATATAGACGTAAGAGCTTGGCAAGATCTGGCTCATATGTAAGAAGCTTGGTTTGAATTGTAAGTGCCAAGTTTGGTCAAGATATCTTGTGAAACAAAGAAGTCTTCCATACAAGAATCTACTTTTCGAGCAATCCTTCCTTACACAGCTATATGATATAGTTGTCCGATCAGGTCCGATCAGTTCCGATCTATGTACTGCCTGCAACAGAGAGACGGATCTTTGAGAGACAAGTTCGCATATCAACAGTCGGACTTGGCTATAACGACTCGGCTATTGATGCTGATCTAGAATAAATATACTTTATGGGTTCGGAGAGCCCCAACAAGGCTTTAAGAAAAGTTTCTCAAATAAACCTCCAGATGAGAAAGTGAACACGGAGGCGAGCCTTTATTGTTTGGTTAGAAAAGTTGAACCTGCGCATTGAATTGAAATCGAGTTATGCCCAATTAAATAAACCTTATGCTGATTAAGAGGCCAATAGTCAGGGCTTTAAGTTAAGCAGAGCCTGGCAATAGGATTTCCACAATTCTTAAACAACAATTCTTGCAAACTTATTTGCAGCTGTTGCTCAAGAGCTTAAAGCTTAAATAACTTGTAAAGTGAACATGGAGGTGTGAGATATGCAAATCTAAAATTTAAATTTAACTTTTTACTTGACTGTTATTGTTCTGGGGATATGCTCATGCATAAACAAAAGTTTAACTGCCAAGCAGCTCAAAGCCGCCCTAAGCACAAGTGAGCAGCAAGAGTTGGAGCTGGAAGTCGAACGCAGCTTAATTTACAGGCATGAAATTGATGTTCGCCTTTGAAATGGTTTTAAAAGGGTATATAGGCTTCGTCTGAACGCATACAAGGGGCATATTTCCTCGATAAATATCGTTATCGAATTGCGCTCACTTGAGTATATCTGAGAGCTTACAAGAGCTAGGCACACTACATTTGGTATCCAGGAACTTGCATGGTGTAGACAAGCCGGGAATACATCACTTTTTGAGTATCTCGTTAACAAAGGGTTTCTTGTCTTGAAAATCGATATTAATCGTTATCGGTAGCAGAGCCTACGTAAGCTAGAACACCAAATTTGGCATGTACACGCTCGTAAAGTATACACAAATCGAGAATCGTTTACTTTTTGATTACCTCGCTTGCAGAGGACATATTGTCTTGACAATCGATAAGTTATCGAAATGCAGCCTTTTGTACTCTTCTTAAAGCTAACAAGAGCAGGGAATACCAAATTTGGCGTCAAGATATCGAGTATACATCACTTTTTAAATACCTCGCATGCAAAGGACATATTGTAATGAAAATCGATAAAAATCGATAACGAATTGAGGTCTTTTGTGCTTATGTCAAAGCTAACAAGAGCTGAGAAAAACAAATTTGGCATGTAGATGTTTGTATAATATACAGACGTGGAGAATGTATCACTTTCTACATAGATCGCATGCGAATGGCATATTTTCTTGATAATCGATAAAAATCGTTATCGAAATGCAATCTTTTGTGTGATTCCCAGCACTTACGAGAGCTAGGGACACCAATCTTGGGATGTATAGTATACAGAACTTGTAAAGTATACAGAGGCCGAGAATATATCACTTTTTGAATACTTCGCTCCGTTCCTAAGAAAAGTGTAAAATACCTTTTGTTACAGCTACAGTCTTGGGCCTACAAATTCACTCATATTCCGTTGCCAAGTTTATTCCCTGAAAACATTAACAGCATCGCACTTAAAACAACCGAGTTAATCAAGAATGCAAATGTCAAAAAATGACAGGCAGCTGCAATGGTTGACTCTGGTTAGAGGCCAGCTGCTTGTCGGGCAGGCCTTAACGCCTGGCATACTCTAGTTAATTATTGCTGACGAGTGCAACAAATTGTCCGGGTGTTAATTGCATTTTGGCCTTTTCAATAGGCTAAAATTTGCGTTATTTGAGCCCATCTATTTACGGCCAACGACGCCGGCGATCGATGGCTTTGTCATATATTTTCACACATTTGCTGACAACGTGACAGGCAGCTCTGACGAAGACGAACGTCGCCTCCTCCTCACCTGATGGATGCATAAATTTATAGAGCTTAATCCGCCAGCAGCTGCTGCTCCAAAAAAAAAAAAGAAGAGAGATAAAGAAATGAAGGGTGCCCCAGCCAAATGGGGCGTGCCTGTGTCAGCTTTCTTTTTGTTTGTTTATCTAACGAGTAAATACGATTTTAATTAAATGTAAATCACATTGTCAACTCCCAAGGAGCAGCAGCTGGCATTGGTTTCTCATGAGTTGCCCTTATATAAGCACATGTGACTATTGTTTACCACAAGTTCACATTGTACACACACACACACACACTCAGACAGATGCGAGTGCTCATCCTTGAGAGCCTTGTCGGAGCCTGAAACTCCCAGGCACTGCGTGTGGAGCAGACCGCAAGCTCCCTTGAGATTATTAATTAAAAGACAAGAAAACATAATTTCTAAATTTACGCACACACACACACACACACAGGGGTTTGGGAATTTAAACCTTTTCCTTCGTGCTTTTTGTTCAAATTGTTGCACATGCGGCGGCGACAGCAGCAGCAAAAACGAAAGAGAGAGAGAGAGAGGGGAGGGCGAGCGCGTGGCTAGCTGTGTTGCACAACATCGTGTTATAAGTGCAGTTAGTTATGCAAACGTTGTGCAACACTGGCCAGCCTGTCTGCCATTCACAGGCTGTCCTTACCCACCACCCCATCCCACCCGGCTAACTCTTTCACAATGGATCGCGCAACAAATACGGATAGAAATCCGCTTTACGAACCAATTCGTGAGCCGCGCAGACGCCGCGTCATATTCGAGCTGGCGGTCGCACCGGAGCCGCACATCTCGCCCCGGCCCGAGGACGTGAGTATTGCCCCTCCCCCCTTTTCCAAAAAAGCTTAATAGATAAAATGTGCATTCTTTTAGAACGGCGCCGCGTTTCGGCGTTTCGTGCTGGACGTGCCGAATCCGTTGGACAAGCGGCTGCTGATCGTCTCCCTGTTCAATGGGCCCGTCGATGCCAACTTTCGCTCGCTGATGGTCGAGCTGAATGGCGGCCTGCAGGAGGTGCTGCGCGCCGAGGAGGAGGCTGCCAGAGTTGCCAGACCGATTGAAATGGCGCACAAGGAGACCAGCGTGACACCCTCGCTCCAGCTGCAGCTGGAGAGGGAGCGGGAGCGGGAGGGCGACTCAAGCACAGACACCTCCTCCGAGACGGAGCACGCCCATTAATAGCAGACAACCAAATACCCTATGCAATAAACGTGCTGGCACTTGTCTGCGATTGATACGCAAATCGAGCAGCCATTTAGGCTGTCAGTTATCTATATCTATAGATATATACATATGTATATCTGTATCCATGTGCCAGCCAAGTTGGCAGCATGCCAGCGCAAAGTTTACAGCCAAATGTGGATGGCATGTGGCAAGTGTTGCTTGCGGCACACACGACTGACTTTGCCACTTGCTTTTTAACTTCTCTCTCTCTCCCTCTCTCTCTGTCGCTTTGGAAAATCACAGGTAACTGCAGCCTGCAGGCGCTTTGAATCAGCTGATCGCGCTTTGTGTGAATGGCAAAGCGACGAGCGACCAATCAGAGCAGCTCCTCAATAACTGTCTATCTGTGTCTGTGTGTGTGTGTGTGTGTGCTCTCGATTTGACTGAAAAAGTGCAAGTCATTCACACACACACACACACAGAGCTGCGCTCTACGCCATGATTATAAATAAAATTCGAATTGCCAAACATGATTTAGACCAATTTTTTGGGCCGTTTCTCAGAAAATTGGCATTTAATATGCATATTTCTTGTTTTAATTGCAATGCAATGGAAATCGTTTCGAACCTCATTTATCGAACTCTAACTCTTTATCGAATTCTATTCCAATTCAACGTATAGAAAATCGTTTCTAACCTAATTCTCGAAAGATTTAAGGCGACGCTCCAAAAGAAAAGACGTATTCACCTGATCTTTAAACAATTAAGCGCATATAAATGACATTTTATCTAACATGGGCCAAATAAAAATGGGAATTTATTAGTTTTTAAATATTTATTCACTGCACTTTTAAGATTAACTTGATTTGTGGATGCTGCGCGAGGAACTGCATGCCGAACATGGGAACATGGAAGAAAGTAACTTTATTTGTTGACAATTCTTGTAAGCTGAAGACTTGTGCGTTTTCCAACACTTGAAAAAACTGGCTTGCAGTGTTGCAAAGCTAACGCATATATGTGCATAACTGTACTTTGCAATCATTCAATTGATGACTTGTTGCGTTTTCCAACACTTGAAGAAACTGGCTTGCAGTGTTGCAAAGCTAACACATATGTGTGCATAACAGTACTTTGCAATCTTTCAACTGAAGACTTGTTGCGTTGTGCAACACTTAAAAAAAAAGTGGCTTGCAGTGATGCAAAGCTACCACATATACATATGTGCATAACTGTATTTGCGCAACGTACCTGACCTCATTATTTCTATCTGTGCAGCGACTTTTGCATTCTAGCGAAGGAGAAGTGCTAGGCCAATTATCTAGTGCAGATTTTTTGCGAGTCGAGTGATATCCAAGGAGTCTGTCCAAGCATGTTGCCAAGTTAAGCCAGGTCCTTTTTCTAAGCACGCGCGTTTCTAAGATATCAGCACATGTCCTGGCTATGTGTGCGATGTCCCTTTTCCATTTGAATGCCAGGCAGCGTGACTTTGTAAGGAGCGGGAACGGGAACGGGAAAGGGAACGGGTGAGAGCTCAAAGGCGGCATTGTCATCGTTTATGCCGTCAAAGTGAAAATCCATGCGAAAAATTATATGTCAAAGTTTCACTTTTGATATGCACAGGCATTTGCCTGGCCGCCTGGCTGCCCGGCGTTGACATCATCTTGGCACTGGATACAGCTCCAGATGCTCCCGCTCCCGCTCTGCAAACGTGGCATGCTCCAGTGGCGCAGTGACAAAGACACATTTGCTGCAAAGAGGGGGTGAAAGGGTTGAAAAATGAGGGGGAAGGGGGGGTGGAATCTACCAATTACTCGAGTTACTGGCCCAGTCGCTCGTTGGCAGTCGTTCGCTCTGTCTGTCATTGAAACGTATCCGGCCTTTAGCCTTTCCTTTCCTCCCCTCTCCGCTCTTCTTCTCTGCTCTTCTCTCTTCACTCTTCACTTTTTTTATATTTCTCCTTTGCCCGTTGTCCTTTTTCTTAAGTTTTGTCTATGAGACGGCGGCTTCCTATTCGACTGTTTCCTTTCTGTTGACTTTTCCTTGGGTTCACTGGCGCCAGCCTGCCCCGCCCCGCCCCGCCCCCCATTCAAACTCACGCATCGCCGCCGCCGTTGCTGTTGTCAGCCCGCAGCATAGCTGTACTTTAGCTTCTTCTGCTGCCCCTCCCCCTACCCTACCCCACTCCGTTCACATTTTATTTCTTCTTTCTGCTGGCATCTTCCTGGCATCATTCAAAGCTATGTAATCTACCCTGCTTTACAGTTGAGAACGCAAAGAAAGCGTTGCCACACTGCACTGGCACTGGCACGCCATCTGCCGGCTGCCGGCTGCGGTTGCGGCAAATGCAGCTGCATTCAATGCACGCCCTTTTTCCCACCCCTCTCCCCTACCCGTTCCTTTCTCAGCATGCCCCTGGCCCAATTTCGCATTCCCTTTGCACACTTTGGTTAATTTGATTTCGTTACAGCTAGGCTTTGATTGTGTGTGTGTGTGTGTGTGGGTGTGTTTGTATATGTGTGTGTGTGTGTGTGTTAAATGGCATTCACAGCGCGATCAGCCAGCGTGTCGGCGTTTCGCTGCGAATGGCAATGCGTTGCCAATCTGAATCTGTGCCCGTTTTTAATTGAAAAAAATTAACAAAAACTTGCCAAAACAAGTGCTAAAATTATAAATTTTTTGGCTGTGAAAAACTGAAAATACTTGCAGCATTCTGAATAGTCAGATCTCTTCCTCTTTCCTCGTCATTTAGGGTGAGCTGCGACAATATGGCATTGGGCTTCGCTTGAGCTAGCCAAAGAAATTGCCGAAAACTGCCAACTACTTAACATATTTAATTTTTGATTCATGCTTTTCCAACAGTTTTTTTGTTCCTTCTATTCAGCTTTGCAATTCATGAGCATTTCCTTATGGTAAAGTAATGGAAATATTGTGAGGAACAACTTATTATAGAGAGAGTCTGTACAAATCCACCTTGGGTACAAATAATCGAATCCATGCAAGGTAAAGGCATAAAAAATGTGATAAGACCAGCCGAGCTGGCCATAGCGACTCTTTTGTCTATGCCTATGTAGAGTATAGTTGCATCTGCTTCTCTGGCTGATAAATTTCGAATAGCTATTGTTATGTAGGATCCGGCTTTCTGGTCGGGCAGCTCGCAAGTAATTCATCTTTTGCAATGCACTCGCTTCGGTTGGCTAATAAACGTTGGCTCCACAATTTATTGGAGTCCATTAAACGCCGCATTGGTCGCTCGCTCTGATTGGCAACCGAGGGGGGTGGGAAGGGAGGGGGAGGAGAGAGGGTGGTATAGCCACTCGCCGAGGCCACGCGACGCCGCCAAGTGACATGCAATTTATTGCTGGGGCGGTAATTGGCAGTCCAGCGTGGGCGTGCTCCTGCTCCTGGTCCTGCTCCTGGTTCAGCTCCTTCTCCAGTTCCTGCTGTTTATTAATAAATTGTCACTTGCAACTGGGCAGCAGCAGGAGCCGAGTGCGTCCTGCACTTTGATGGCAATGCCAGCGCCTGCTTACTGGACATTATTCTTGCCAGACGCAGCAGTGGGAACAGCAGTGGGTACAGCAGTGGGAACAGAGGGAGCAGCAGTGGGAACAGAAGCAGAAGCAGCAGCAACATTGCCAATTAGCTGATATCATCGTTCATCCCAACGTCTGTCGGGCTGCCGTTGCCTAATCCCTGTTTAAGCCTTATCGAAATTGTATCATTATCATATCGAGTGACGCCGTTCGAGACTCCTCTCTCTCTCTCTCTCTTCCTCTCCCTCTCTCTCTCTTTCTCTCATCCTCATCTCCTTGTACCTGAGGGAAATCTGCTCAGCCGCATGACCATATGACCGCCTCCTCCTTCTGCTCCTCCCCAGGCCAATCTTCGATTTTGGCACTAACAAGTTTTCTACGACTTCTTTATAGTTGCTGCGCATTGAGGCGTTCGCCGGGAGCTCGAGACTAAGCTGCTTATTATCCTTTGGGAGCTCCACACACACGCACTCAGAGCATTAATTGGATTTTCAGCTGCAAATGAAATTGGAAGCCAAAATAAAAGCATCTTTAATTTCAAATGCCACGGACCATACTTGCGTTTGCTTAAGCCAAACGTTTAACTTGCTTTCACGCATTTCCGGACTCATTCGAATTCAATTCAATCAAAACAAATGCAAGCGAAACGCGGAGTTGCCACCCAGGCCCAATTGAACAGATTCGAAATGGGCAGCACTCTAATCGGTTATCGATAAGGCATATTTGAGGCACAACAATCAATAAGTTTGCCGTGTCAGCTCCATGGCTTCAAAATTTACACATTGCCTTTCCACCCATTTCCCGTGTGAAATTGAATTCCAGGCATTAAAATGTCGCTTTTACAACATTTGGAAACCGTTTTCAACCCAAAACGCGTGAATTTGGCGAAAAGTTTGAAACGCATCTCAAATGAATGTTCATGTGCCATGTGTGAATGGCAAATAAAAGTGAACAGTCTGGCAACATTGCGCCAAAGTATGACCATATTTGTGAAGGGAGCTGCAGTGAGAGAAAGAGAGAGAGAAGAGCATCAGGTAAATGGAACTGTATCCAATTTCAATTGCCTCGTAAAGCAACGCCTCGACGCTTAGAGCTAATTGAGATGGGGATGAGAAGGATGATGAGGATAGGGATAAGTAGGAGTAGGAGGAGCAGCGGCAAGGAAAGAGTACAAAAAACGCGCACATAACTCATGCCTCTCTCTCTGTCTCTCTCTCTCTCTCTCTCTCTCTTTCTTTCTCTCTCCATGAAGGAGCTGCCAGGAGTGACAGGGCGGGGCTGGCTAACAAGCACATTAATAATATCTTAACGGAGACGTTGAAGTGGCGCCCACGCCCAGCTCGGTGTCCCTGTGCCCGGTCTGTGATCGCCTCCAGTGCAGAACGTGGCCGAGCACCAAATGCAGTTAATTAATCATTTCAGGCAAAAGTAGTTTGGCGCTTGATTTATTTTCGGCCATAAGAACTGGCTGCCAACCACAACAAAAGTTAAAGTTTTCTCTTTCACTATTTTCCTCTTTTCCTTTTTATCTGCTGACAGGCAGCTGGAGACAGCCGCTGGCGCCGGCGCCACGGGCTCTGCTCGCGTCTGGCGCCGTTTGCCGAACTTTTGCCGGCCCCAAAAAGAAAATATATACATACATATGTATGTATATACATATATTAAAAAGCAACCATTTGAAGCCAGTCATCAGCCCGGAAAAAAACCACAGACCGACAGGAAGTCAGGCCAAAGCAGTTAAGCACGTCGCGTTCGGGTCTAAGCGACTGCGAAATACGCTGTGTTCCCAGTGCAAAGGCAGCTTAAGACGCGTCTCAATGACTCTCAGACTGTCAGCCCAAGCAAAAGTGACTGTCAAACTGTGTCTAGTTTGCGACAGGTTAAAATGGGGTTTTAAAATTTGCGTAACGACTTGATGCCTAGAAAAGTTCAGCAGCAGTCACCTGATTTGTAAAGCTCTAAAACTGTGGTAGAATTGTATTTTCACGGTTCGACAGCCACTGAGGTGTACATTCACGATAATCGATTTGTAACAAAAGCAAAACGTGCATGGCACGCTATCCATATATGTATATTCCTCAACATTCTTCTGATCCAATGACTCTAAGACTGTAAGTAACTAAAGTGCAATGTCTTTCAAACGGTGTCCTTTGAAATTGATGAACACTTTCAACGTTTTGTGAGAGTAGGCAATTCATTTACGCGCTTTTCAATAGACTATCTGAGGACTATCTTGGCTTTTAATTGACAGCTCATATGCCCCTGTTCGCTTCGTAAACAGAGTGCAAAGAGAGTGAGAGAGAGAGAGAGAGAGAGAGAGAGAGAGAGAGAGAGAGAGGGAGAGGGAGAGGGAGAGGGGGTTCGACATCGACTATGAGACGATTAATTAAACCGCAAGCGTTTAAGCGGCAAACCGCAGCAGCGGTAATGCCAGCAGCGAGCAGAGTTTGTTTTAATTTGACTTTCACTTTTACACAGACGACACACACAATCTCTTTTATAGGTTATGTATATTCTGGGCCCGGCCAGTGTTGCCCCATCGCGGCAAAGGCAATCAAATTTCGTATTAATTATGTGCTTAACCAAACACCTCCCAGCAAAAAGGGGGCGCGTACTCTTGTGGGGGGCTAGGATTGCTGGCACGTAACATTTGCTGCTGCTGTGCAAATTGTAAACTGTCAGCTGGGTCACGTTGCCTGGGATTATGCGACAATGAGGCAGTGCGGGGCGGGGCGTGTGTGTGTGTGTCTGTGTGTGTGTGTGTGTGTGTGTGTGTGGGTGGGACTGCCGAGTCGAGCTGATGGTGCACAGTCTGTTGGGCATGCGGGTCAGGGACAGGGCAATAATTCTTTGGTTTTCACATTTTGCAGGCACTGTCGAAAATCCTTTTGCGGCTTATGTTCATGCGGGAGGACACATGTCAGGGGTCAGCCGAACGCAGACCAGCCCATTTACCCCACCTCACACACACACACACACACACAGGCAGGAAGACACATAATTTCGTAATAATAATAATAAGTACTGAATAACATAATAATACTAAACATCTGTTCACACTAAACACGCGCCTCCATCTTGAGACGCTGTTGCCCGCGCCATATGGCAACGCCTTTTCAGCAGCGTTGCCAGCTGTCGCTAAAGTAGCTGAATCCAGCTTGTTAAGCACATTTTGACAAGGTTGTGCATAGCATTTCGAGCACAAGCCTTGAAGCTAAAATTTGAACTGTGTTTTGTGTTTTTTCAAATATTTTCGTCTTTCTAGTTGATTTGCACTCGGTGAGTGTCAGTCAAATCATTTTCTCTTATGCAAAGCTCCAGCTCCAGTTGATCCGAGAATCTTAAAGCTTCTGCTTGGTACTTTTTCATAGTTGCCTGGTATAATGTATAGATTGAAATACGTACGAATGTCCATATGAAAGTTGCGAACTAAGTTTGTTACCTATCCAAAATTCGCTTGCAACAAATAGGGCTAGATAAATACTTAAGTTGAGCAGCTGCAACATAGTTCGCCTGTTGTTGGTGCAAATAACTTGGAGCTTTATTTAAAATAGTTTAGAATTCCAGATGCGAACTGTTTCGCAGCTCTGGCACACAAAAAAATGGTCTAAATATGTTTAATAGCCAGAATACCTTCAACAATAGCCAATTGTAGCCAAAACAAAAAAAAAACTAGCTGAATGGGCCACACTGGCTGCGAGCGGGTGGCGCACGCGTTCGGCCACACTTCGGTCGCATGCAGTCTGGCAACGCTGCGGGTCGTCGCGTGCCCGCAGCGTCGCATGCGGTCGGACGATTGTGCGGCAATTAAAGGGAATGAAAAGTCAAAGCGATATCAAAACTATTACAAAAGCGAAAAGTTATGTTGTCTACTATTTGATACTCCCTCTTTTTTTTTTCTTTTTTCTTTTTGTTTTGTAAGTGAATATGATTGCATTCTAATGTCAGACATAAATTAGCGACTCGCACGCCATGCATATGCAGCCGGGGCCCACACACTGCGTAACTCGACACCCACACACACACACACACACACACACACACTGACACACACACGCATTACGTGACGGGAGTATGTGAAACTTTTCAACTTGAAGGAAAATTTATATGCTGAAAAATATAGCAGAACAAAAAAAATGCAAGGCAAAAATAAATGTGCGAAAAATTCACGTAGCGCGCGGAAACAGGAGCTGGAGCCGGAGTCGAAGTCGGAGTTGGGACATTTGTGCGGTTTCGCGTGCCACAAGCATGTTGGAACGTGTCTGGCGCCTGCTGTGACTTTGCCCAGCTGCAGCCCGCGGGACAGCCACTTGTCGGGGTGGGCGTGGCAGCAGCAGCAGCAGTTGCCTGTGGATGAAAAACTGCCAGGGCTTACGTGGAGTATTGGCTTAGAATTGTGGAGGGAAGGGGGAGGCAAAAAGTTTTGCCGCTTGATTTTCATGTTGATTATAATCTTTAGTTTTGAACATGATCGCAGCACGTGGATTGCGGCAGCGGATGGGCCGCGTGAGCGTGAGCGTAATTATGTTTAAATTTGAGCAATTTATTAAATTATTCGATGCTCTATTCGCTAGACTTTGATTTGGTTATAACTGAAAGAGCTTCAAGCTAAAAACAAATTGGTTTCTCTCTAAACTTTAAATTACAATCTAATCTACATCGATACGATAACTAAAGTATCGATAAAATGTAGCTCTAATTAGATCAGATGTGCCAAGCAGCTAGACTTTGCTGAGCCCAGAAAAATATGCCCAGTTTTCGCTAAAGGGGTTTAGCTTAACTCCAAAATGAATCGAGTATTTCCAGTAGTTGCAAGCTAATCGAATCGCATTTGGCCAATCGATATGGGCAGCACGTTTCGCAGCAAATGGGCAGCACTGTTTGAGAGTTGACTTCAGCCCTGGCAGCGGGCCGGAAACTTTTTTTCACGCTGTGTCATTGTGCGATTCAGACGTAATCCGACCGAAAACTAATTTTCTACAAATTTTCTCCTCTTCGAATTGTAAGTAAGGAAATATATTGCAACGAAAAAACCAAAGTCTCTCCAACGTCTTCGAATCAGATTTTCGACAATAAGCCTTTTGATCATGTCTTGTGGCAATGAGTTTGTGGAGAAAGAGCCGCGCCCGCCGCAGGTGAGCCCCCAGCCGATCTACATACACATACCGCGCTCGAGGATCATCATACTGAAGCTGGGCAAACAGTACCGTCGCCTCTATTTGGACGTACAGCCAACAACGATGGCTGAGAGGCGCGCCCGGCTGGCGGAGGCGCAGAGGGCGGCGGCGATTGTGCGCCAGGTTAATCCGAAGCCCAAATATGTGGTCACAGTCATAATTGGTCCCACCGAGGTCCAGTGCGATCTGGAGCTGTTGCAGCACAATTGCGATTTCTTTGCCCGCGGCAAGCACGGCATGGCCTACGGCCTGCCCGCCTGCGATGTCAGCCTGGAGGCCTTTATGATCATATACAAGTGGATGGCGAAGCCGAACGAGGTCATCCTGCCGCCGATGCTGATGAGCGTCTTCAAGGCGGCCATGTATCTGAAGATTCAGGTGCTGATCGATCAGTTTATGGTCGAGTTCCGGGATCCGTATACGGCGCGCGAGGAGATCGGCTTTCACATGTTCTTCGGCCTGCACAAGCTGAACGTCTATGTGCCCTTCCGCAAGACCTTGCGCGTCCACAAGTATTTCCTCACGCTGATCGGCACCAAGGACTTTCTCAATTTGTGGCCCAATGCGCTCGTCTCGCTGCTGGACTCGCCCAACATATGCGTCAACTCCGAGGTGGAGGTCCTGATCGCCGTCATACTCTGGCTGCATCATGACTATCAGGCACGCTGCTCCCACACCGAGCAGCTGCTCGGCTGCGTTCGGTTCGATAGCATTCCTTTGGAGGCGCTGCTTCAGCTGCGCCAGCACACCTCCATCAATGGACTGGGCCGGCTGCTCTTTCGGCCGGAGATCGAGATGTTTCTGAAGCGTGCTCCCTCGCATAACAACAATATACGCTACTGCAATCGCCGCATCTGGGTCTACGATCAGCTCTGCGAATATCATCATGACGCCCATTGTCCCAAGCGCAACTTTATCACTCTCGGCCAGTTCCAGGACTTTCAGTTGGCCCTGCGCAACGCGCCCGATCTCCACTGGTGGCATCGCCATCAGCTCAATCCCTATGTGCACAATTGTCGCCACGAGAAATGCCGCCGCCTCTCCGGACCACATGGTCGTCGATAGGCGACGGCGGATGACGCCCTGCTTGAAAGGAATTCCATTTCGTTCAGAGATTCACATAGTATGATTAACAGATATACGACACGTCCTTCGAATGGATCCAACATGATATCATATTGCAGCATCACATATTTTTATTAGGATTTCGATTTCCATTTCGATTTGGATTTGGATTTGTGGCGAGCACCTAACCTCACACTTACATATTTATTTTGGACACAACTGTACTAAATTGTTTCAACAAAAAAAAAAAAAACTGAAAACCATTTGAATTGTAAAACTCTCGAATGCTATTGTGAACGCAAGTCTCACAGCTGGACGCCAATTTCATGTCTTTCGATTAACCAAACTCACAATTTTGTATCGAAATGTACCCGAAAAACCCGAATAAATAGTTCGATGCGAACAGTTGGGATGTTCTGGGAATTTTTGCAAGCCAAAACTAACAGAAAATGTTGAAGAAAATAATAAATGGTAGGGCATCTTTCGTTAAGAAAGAAAACAAAAGAACTTTCTTAATTCAAGTTCTGATTATTGTAGAAAGTCTTTCCAGAACTATTTTAATGCGTTTTATATACACTGTAAGGGAATATAAAAGAATACCTTTTTGTTTCTCAAAAATATCGTGACCAAACTCAGCATTAACAGCATCAAAATATTCTGCTCTCCGAAAATCCCTTTACGAACTTCACTTTGCTTCAATATCTGCAAAAGGCAAATGTCTGGAAGGGTATTGAATCTTCGGCATGCCGAAGATATCGTTACTTTCCATTTTTCATATATGTATATATCATAAAATGATTTTATTTAAGATTGGATTTCTTATAGTTCTTGCAACTTTGACCAAGCACATGCTAAGCACAACATAACCTCAAACATCTCAACTCTACCTATCCGAAAGATAGCTTTTTTGTTCGCACACACAAGCATACAAATCTCAGCTCAGTATCAGCTTTTCACAGTCTAATGCAGTTTTGTGCGCTGAAACCAAGAACTCAAAACTCATTTATAGGTTATGCTGTGCTGTGTGCTGGAGATGGGGAAGGGTGGGAAAGGGTGGGTTGGGGGTATGGGTCATTTGGGCCAAGTTCAGTTTCATTCGTATTTCCAGGCTGGAGTACCAAATGCTTAGGGCCAGAAGTTCAGCTGCCAATTGCAGTTTTCAGGATCTGACATCCGTTGAATTTGGGGCTAAAGGAGAAACGGGCCTTTGTCGCCGGGCTTGTTAACGAGTTTCCCCAGCTGCCGAGTTTTTCAATTCTTATTGGACTTTGATATCTCGCATTCCTTGTGTGGCTTCAAAGGCCGCGGGCGTTACGAATTTATATCCCGCAGCTGTCAGGTGAAATATTTGCACTAATTGCCATTTGGCATTTGGTGGGGTCGAGCGAGTTTTCGAATTAATCATTCTCTGATTTGGCATTGGGACTGTGCTGTGTGTTTTTGGGGGCGTGGCGGGCATTTCACGCGCCGTTAAAGTTTAATCGAAAAAGTCTTTTTGTGGCCAATGAAAATTCCAATAACGAAACTCAGCGCAACAACAAACAAAATGAACTTCTTGAGTTTCGTTTATGTCGGAAGTTTTTTTTTGCCCCCAAGCCCCCGGCCCCGGCCCCCGGCCCAGGTGCGCAGGGCACACAGTTCCCTGTCTGACCGTGCCCCCGCAATGTTGTCGAAATGTTGAAGTGCAGCCTGCAATTGACAGTGTCAAGAGGAAGAAAAACCAAGCTGAAGCAGAAGAAGAAGCAGGAGAAGAGGAGAGACTCGTCTGCGGCTGCGGCTCAACTTTTGTGGCGTTAACACAAAACTTTGAGCCTAAACGCGCAATTAAACCAAATTCAAAATTCAAAATACAAAACTTTACAACACTGGCTTATTGCATAACTTGTTGAGGTATGCGACGGGGGAATGTGTCGGAGGCACTCTTCAGAAATTGGCCTACAATAATGATAAAGTGCTCCTTATTCGAGCATATTATATTGTTTTGATGAAATGAATAAAGTTTTGCCTCAAAGAATTTATTATGGCATTATCATCGTTCGAGAGAAATGTGCGTAAACAGCTTTTGGTTTCAGGCACTTGCATGCTTCTTCTTTAACTTCATCTCACACTTCCTGACATCTCGCTTATGTTTAGACAAACTCTTCAGAGATAGATATATGACTGCCGTCTAACAAGGTACCCTGTTCAAGCTAAGAAGCCGCCTTTTTACACAATCTGTGAAATCCACGCGCTTTTGTGGAAAATGGGTGAAAAACGATTGTATACAAAGTACACGATTTTATATGAAAACTATTGCATTCTCTTACAATCAGTTTCAAACTTGTAAAATTTGCAAAACTTGTTGCAAGGAATTATTTCATTTCTTATGCAATACCATCTTTAAGCTTAGCCGAAAAATCCACTTCGCTGGCTAGAAATGTGAGCCGAAGGTTCGTAACAGTCGAAGGCTGTGAGACAAGTTTAAGCCGCGCAATGCCGGGTATTGCTCGTCAGTGGAGTGCAGTAAACAACTATGAATAGAAGCATGATGAAGAAAACAGAAATTTCTTTCTGCTCGGGCTTGACTGTGGGAACTGTTGAGTGCTGAGTCGAGCTAGGTGTGAAAAATGGAAAATTGGAAAAGTGGGCGGGTGGAAAATTGGAAAAGTGGAAAAGTGGGCGGGTGGCGCTAGCGACAGGTAGTCATGTCATATCGAGAGTTATAGAGAAAAACAAAACATACAAACACAAACTGTAAATCAAAATACACACAGAACATTTTGGAATAGTTTTCTGGCGGAAGCGGGAACTTCAAAAACCAAATACCAAGAACATTCAAAATATTGATGGGAGACATGCTGGACGCGGCGCCGCCACCAAAGGAGCTCTCGGGCAAGGCCAAGGCGCAGCCCAAGAACGTGATGCCCACCAAGGCAAAAAAGGGCAGTGTACTAAGCGCCATAGAGGACATACAGCGCATGTGAGTCGATCGAGAGAGGGAGAGGGAGGGAGAGGGAGAGTGTCTTACATTGCGTCTTATATCCGCCAGGTCACCGGAGGCGATTTGTCTGGAGTTCGATCGTCTGGTGGAGCACACGACGCGCCACTTCAAGGAGGAGCCCCAAATGCCCTGCCCGGGCGTCGCGACGCAGCTGATGCGCTGCCTGAAGAAGCATCGACAGCAGTCGTTCCAGTGCTTCGATGCGATGGAAGAGTACCGGCAGTGCATCGGCCTGGCCACCCAGGAGCATATCGATCAGCTGGCCGAGGAGGAGCTGGAGCGGCAACAGCTGCCGGTCGCCCCCCCAAACCGATGCCGGCGCCAGCCATGCAGGACAATGCCCATGAACGACGCCGTCGCAACTGGTATAAGCCCTGGACCTGGCTGCGATAGCGAATCACCCGCCCGCCGTCCTCTACCCTCTACCCTCCACCCAACTCCCCAATCCCCCCTTCATACAAATAAGTATTACCAAAATTGCAGGCAGCCTGCGTTCGGCTTGGGATGCAGCTGCCCATTTGGCGTCTGCCCTCGGATAAATCCTTTTACTAATTAAAATGGCAACGACTTGACCAGTTCCAATGGCTTCTTCTTACATCCAGCTGCTGTCTGGCCAAAGGGAAAGCTAAGCAATTGATGCTCTAGTCGGCAGTGCCCGACTAGCAGTTGCCCTGGGCCAAGTATTCCAGAGCTAAATGTGCTCTGGAATAACTTGGCTTCTTATTGTCTGATCCCAAATATAAAATGTTGCTTGTCTCCTTACACTAAACGGGCAGCTATATATCGAGTTGCGTTTTTCGAGCTCCAAGACTTCTCGAGTTATCGATATTTATCGAAATCGAGTTATCGATGATTTGACAGCAGCTTCATCTTTCCATATCGAGTCTCTAGCTCGGAGATCAAGACGAACGTCCAGACATGGCTAGTTGGCCTTCCGTGTGGTAATATCTGCCTCCATTATATCCCATTTTATGCATTTTCTTTGGGTTTCGAGTATATAACAAGGCCAAATATTTGTGCAGCAC
The DNA here is from genome assembly GCA_035045725.1 of Drosophila ezoana. NCBI lineage: Eukaryota > Metazoa > Arthropoda > Insecta > Diptera > Drosophilidae > Drosophila > Drosophila ezoana. Next base: position 768,343 of record JAWNOU010000111.1, on the reverse strand, counting down.
TCGGAGCTGCTTAGCCGGCTAAGTTGTGCTCCTCTCCCCTCCTCCCTCCCCTTGGCCCTGCGGCCATTTGGTTGCCCAGCTGGCTCTGGACGGCTGCCAGTTGTTGCAACACCCATTCATTTGAATGTCTACATCATCTCAGCTGCCAGCAGCATGTATCCATATGTGTGTCTGTGTGTGTGTAAGTGCAGGACGCATCCTGCCTGCGGCGCTGCAATTTGCAATAAAAGTAAATCTGCTGCAGCTGCAGCAACAGCAGCAGCAGCTACTCGCACGGCAGCCTCAGAGCTCCCGTTGACCCCTTGACCCCACGCCCACTCGTGAAACCGGCAGCCCGGCCACGCCTACCCTGGCCGGGGATGTGCGGTTACAGGTTGAAAGCCTTTCGGCCACGGTAAGCAAACATTAGAATTTATTAAATCCAACTCACGGCGTCGCCTGCCGCACACGAACCCAAAAAAAAAATGCGCAAGGCAGCATTGAGACGAACTTGAAGATACCCTGTAAATGCATAAGCAAGTTAACAAACTATCGATTGCTTAATCGATATCCGTAAGAATCTACAGAAAGCCGAACAAAATATCGATTACTACTCAAAGTATCGAATTCTTAATCGATATCCGTATGAATATACATATGAATATATCTCCCCCAGGCAGTACTCTCAACAGAAAATCGATCAAAAAATTTCGATAATTACTCAAAGTATCTCATTTTATATCGATAATCGTTTGAATTTGCAAATAACTCTAATCTATCAAGCATGTGGCTTATAAAACCTTCAGATTAGCCCTGACTGAGCAGAGATTTGGGCAGAATGGCAGCCACACATCAAGTTTAAGAGCTGTATGTGAAAAGGGTCTTCGGGCTGGGCACTTTATGGCACTGCAGTTGCCCAGTGGCGCCATCTACATAAACTTAAGCGCAACTTAAACCCTTGCTTAGCCTGTCCATGAGTACAGGGTATAAAAAGAAAAATTATTGCATATAAAACTCACCTGGCTAGTAAGTGAGAGAGAGAGGAGTGTGTGGCCAAGGGAAGGGCGGGAGGAAGGAGGGAGGAAGATGTTGGCCGTGACGTCGGGCAATAAACTTTTGGGCGCCGTTGCCACGCCTACACCCACACACATATATATACGCACTCAGGCCCAGCTAGAGATTTGTATTATCTTTTCACACACACACACGCACACCCGTACACACACACGCCTAAATACACACGGAGCACAGGGGAGCGTGTACCAATAATCCAACTTTGCTTTTAGCATTTTCCATCCAAAAATAACAAATACGAATCGCAAAAAATCATGTAAGCAGGCTTGAGTCGAGTAGCCCGACTAGCAGATACCCTGCAATGATTGTGCTTCTTCTTCTAACTTCTTATTTAACTTCGCTTCCTTTAGTCCGATCTTGATGAAATTTTCAGTGTTGAAAAATGGCATGCAAAAGTGCGTGTGCACCAAAGTTCAAGTCCAAAACTCTCTTTGTTCTCGACATCAGCGTAGTTTCGCCAATAAATGGACGGAAGAGCACGTTAAGCTTGATATATATATGATATATATATATTTATCTTACAATATGTTTCCTTTTGAATGGGGTCGAGGGGGACAGCTTCAGGCTGTTACATGTACTTGCACAAAACCATCATACCCATTATTTATCCACTGCCAATGGGTGCTGGGTACAAAAAACAACACAAAACTGACTTGGAATAGCCAAAAAGAGTTTTTGACCAGTGCCAACAACAAATAACAAACAACGCATACATTGAGACCAAGGCATATCGCGTATACGAATCTCAAGATATGATATTGATATAGGGGCTATTGAGGGGAGAACGTGCTTTCACATTTTAAAAGCCAAAGCATGGCAAATTCCAGTTCCTTTTAAGTCTATAGAACATTTCAAAGATATTTATGCATATACATTTTTTTGTGCGTGTGGCTAAAACACTTTTAAATCATTTCTGACAGGCTAATTTCGTAAATTTTCTTGCGAACAGAAGCTGCTCTCGTCTAACCTCTAAGGAACCATTTTAGTGAGAAAGTATTTGAATATTTATATACACTTCTTTCATAACCAGGCAGACTCTTCCCTATCGATGAAAGCGCATTTAAGCTAGTTTGTCGGACATAGAGCATGTTGAACAAAAAGCAATAGGAACATTTTTTATCGAAACAGGATTATCGAGCTGAACACTTGTGCACTTATCGATATATATCGATACTTTGTATCGAGAAGCCCAATCTTGAAGCAGAAATATAAAGTTGTGAATACCGATATATATCCGATAAATAACCCATAATTCGGGTTCAATTCGATTTATGCGTGCCTATCGATTTTTTATTGTTAGCGTATATCGTATAAAAACATAATATAATAACTATCGTATTATCGTTAAACACTTCAAGAAGCGCAATGCTTCAGCAGATAAACAGAATTTAGTGTATCGATATTTATCGATTATGAGTAAAAGGAACCCAAATTTCAAGCCATTTCGGATTTGACTTTAGCCAACATTCAATTGGAATTTTAAACGGATTTATCGACTCGAAACTTTTGTAGCGAGCGTTACCTGCGGCAAAGTCTTGAACAAAAGACGGCTGCATTAAATCGGGCTTCCTTAGTTTGTATTCAACTGCAAATATCTTTAATCTATAATCTGCCAAACAAAGACACTGAAAATCCGTTTTCGGGGCTTCTCTTGCAGTGAACGAAGGCAGGGCACAAGCTGTGACTTAATAAAAGAAAAAAGCAAGCACAACACGGCAAAAAGGGAAAATATCGTAACAGCAGAAACAACAACAAATCACAGTGTACTCAACTACGACAACCCAGCCCCCCATTCCTCAACTCTTCACCTTGCCCTGGTTGAACCCTTGAGTTTATGCTCGTTTAGCTGGTTTTTCGATGTTTTCCTTTTTGAAGAGGGCTTTCATACCCACAACCCATTGCAAACGTGTAAAAAGGGTATAATGTTTTTCTGCAAATTTATGTAACAGGCGGAAGGCAGCATCCCCGACCCCCCCGATCCCTCGGTCCCTCAGACTCGATGAAAATATGTGTATAAATCTTGGTGTGTCAGGAATATGCAAAAATTTGGATAACTGAAATTCGTAATATATATTCTATAATAAATCGCACGAGTTTATCATTTCGTGTTTTCAATATCTTTGCCCATTTTCATATTATCTATAAATATATAGATCTTAAGGCAGGTTCTGTCAAGTAGAGCTCGAGAATTATGAGAGCGAGATAAAGTAGGTTTTCGAATAGCATACGCAGTTGGAACATAAATCATTTTCTTGATAGTTCTTCCAATATCCCCCCAAATTGGAAAGGAATCATAATGAAAGCTACAGCCTTGCGCTTTGGTATGCACACACATTTCAATGTCGTATTGAATCTTTGAAATTTGTATTCAAATCGGACGATAAGCACCGAAGTTAATTGGGAATGCATTATCCATATATGGAGGGTGGCGCAGCTGCTGCAGGGTATCTGCTAGTCGGTCACTTGCTAATTGTGCGCTCTTACATGCTTTTTTGGTTGCCGCCTCAAAAACATCGTGCCATAAAGATTATTATAAAAGTATTTTTGCTAAGCTTTCGTTCGTGTCCTGCACTTGCCGTCTACCTGGGGGGCGTGGCCTGCTGGCAGGAATAGCTAGATATACATACGTATATGTATACATATACAAAGACATAGAGATGCATGCACATACGTTAGTATCTGGCCGGGCTGGGATCCATCTCTGTCCTGGCACCCGGCACTCTAGAGGCTTTGAGTGTGCATGGCTGATGGCATCTGGTCGGGCTTACAATTTGGGGATAATTTATTAGCGACCTGCTTAGAACTTGATCTCAGCTTGAGGCAGTCATTAAAACAGTTTGCACAGCTGCAGGTGGCAACCATGGCAACAGTCCGCAACATTCGCAATTAAATTACCACACGGCAAAACGAAAACAAATCAACTCGCCAAATCTCCAAGTCAAATCTCTCACTGTGCACAGTCCCAGTGCCAGTTGCCTCAAACAGCCAACTGCTTTTGCCAGATGCTGTCAATGGTATCATTTGCAACAAATTGCAGTCGCTCAGTCAAAGTCAAAGTCAAGTCTGTCCGTCAGTCGGACCTTTATTCAGTTGGCCGGCGGAGCTGCGGCGCGTTCCCAACTCTGATTCCGGCACGATTTCGTCAATTATCCAAATACATTTCTACGCTAATAATTACACTTTTAATTGACTCTTGTTGTTTATCGATAACATTTTCGATAACATTTCGAAAGAGTTTTGATATCGAGCACAGTCTCATTTATCGAGAATGAACGACAAGCGTTTCCCTGCGAAAACAAACAATAACTTATCAAAACGAACGATAACTTATCGATTAACTGCATTCAGTTGTATGAGCTAAATATTCAGAAATATGACTGAAATAAAATAGCTTAGAAATTAAAAGGAAGTCAACTACTGTTTATCGATAATATATCGGCGTGACTTTTCAGACATTGCGATGTTTTTAAACCCATCGATTTTTAATGTACTTAAATGCCAATTGATAGTAGAGATCCGCACGAACGAATGTTCAGTTCAGATATGACAGTAATGCGATAGTCAAAGCAGATTAAGCAGAATTTCAGTTAAGCAGCTGTTGCCTATCGATAACATATGAACAATTACTGCTTATCGATAACATATCAACTGCGGACTAAGCGGAATTGAGTTTATTCAAGACTCAAATGAAAGCTGACACAGGCATGTCTTATCGATAACTTATCGGAGAGGGAGATGTGGTTGGGGAAAGGTATATGCAGCTAAAGAATCGCGATAAGTAACTGACTTCGACTTGAAAGGAATTTATCGAAATTTAGCTGTTGCCTATCGATAACATATGAACTCACTATTTCAATTATTTAGTTAGCAAACGGAAGGCAATTACTGGCTATCGATAACATATCAACTGTTTATTTGTTTATTCCAGACTCAAATGAAAGCTGACACAGGCATGTCTTATCGATAACTTATCGATAGGTAAAGATAAATGGCTGTAAATATGAAAATATAGCGGGATAAGTAACTGACTTCGGTTTTAAGGGAATTTATCGAAATTCAGCTGTTGCCTAGCATTAAAATTTAACTGAAGAAAAATGTATTAATTACTCCACAAAATAATATCAGTATCAGGCATAATTTAATTTATGAAGAAGCCCTACACATGCTTTTATTTGCAGCTCTTTTTGTTTTTTCTGCTGATGAGTTTCAGTTTCGATTACAAGAAGCAAGAATTATTTGCCTGCATTTTGCACGCCAAAAGCTGAAACAGCTTGGCAGACAGCCCAAGTTTTCGGATGGAGTGGCATATTCCGCTGAAAACTCGCTCAAATTTCATACGGTTGTTGCCATATGGCCTCACAATGTAGAACAAGCTGCTTTTGGGAGTCGAACAGCAAAATGGAATAAAATAAATATAAAAGGGAATAAGATTTCGGTTTGCAAATAATGCCAAGCTGTTGCATAAGTGCATTTGTCTGTTTTACTGGCGCCTATGCGACGGGCCCGCCCCGCCCCGCCCAGCCCCCTCTTACTGCTTTTCGCTAGTTTTTAGGTGAATCAATTTGGCGTAAGTAAAGTTATTTGTATACCCATTGAAATTGGTTTATAAGGTATAACAACTGTGTTCAAACGGGCAGAAGGAAGCTTCTCTTTACCCATTTTCAATGGATCGATAAATATCGATAAATAGCAAACAAGCAGAGAGAAGCTTCTCCCAACTCAAGACGATCTAGACATTTACAATATATATTCTCCTTATCACATGATAAGCAGAACCAGCTTATCATATTTTGCTTATCGATATCGTCTTCCAATTTCAATAGATCGATTAATATCGATAACTAGCAAACAAGCAGAGGGAAGCTTCTCCTAACTCAAGACGATCTCGCACAGCGCAGCAGGTATGTATAAGGTGGAAGCAAGAATGTTTGCAACTACAGCTTGGATCAGAGGTGTCTGCAAGTCGGGCACTCCCGGCTGACACACATTTACGTAGTTTTTTTTTGGGAAGGGCCTCGCCGCGCAAGTTGCCCGTCATGTGCAGCAGTCGAAGGACTCAAGCAGCTCGACTTGGACTTGGCGGTTGTTCAGGTTTTGTGTGTTGTTGTTCTTCTTGTTCCCCTTGTTGTTGTTGTTGTTGTTTGTTTTGGGCATGTGGCGCAATTATGCCAGGAGCCAAGACCCGAGTCCCGCCTGCCCGACTGCCAGCTGCCCCTCTCGCAGTCGCTCGCTCTATTAATCAAAAGTTATACAAAAAGCCAGCAAACTGCGCCACAAGAATCCCAACGTCGACTTGCTCCTGTTACAGCAATCTACTCTCCTCTTCTTCTTCTGCTTCTGCTGCTGCTGCTGCTTCTTCTTCTTGTTTGCAATTTAACTTTGCTCGAAGCGCAGGCTCTTCCAGTTGAGGCTGTCCCCCTTTCCAGCTCCGACCAGGATCAGCTTGGGCGTAAAACAAGTTATAATATTTTATGAAAGCTACAGCCAGGTCTGGCTCTGGGCCCGGGTCCGGGTCCGGGACTGAGTCCGGGTCTGGGTCCTAGTCCCAGCTCCGATTTCGTAGCTATAAATAAATAAAGCAGCCAACACACAATCAAAAACCAATGAACCACACCAGCAACAGCAGCAGCAGCAGCAACAGCAGCAACCGCAAATGACAGCAGGAGGAGCAGAAGCAGGAGCAGGAGCAGGAGCGGGAGCGGGAGCAGGACACACAACCTTATCAGCTGGCAGGCCATCTCGGCCGTGCTTATCCTCCTCATCATTGTGCTCATCATCATGGCTGGACGTAATCCTTGCCCGGGCACACAGAACGAGCTGGCGAGCACATTATTTACTTTGTTGCCCGACTCGCAATCGCAACAAATAACTGAAGCGACCCATCAAAGGAGACTCTCAACTCGACTTCAATCCATTTGCCAGACCTAATTCATGTGGTTCAACTAGTTCCAAGAGGCCAGCCAGCCTTAAGATTTATAATCGCACGTTGCCTCAACTTTCATTTCAGCTATGCCCGAGTTCTATTCTCAACACATTTGGAGGTCAGTTGAAAATTTTAACTAGTTTAATTGTAATTGGCAGTAAAGTACTCGGCGTCGCCCGGCTAAACTGTATATTGTTCAAAGAGCCAGTGTTACCATAAATGTTTTGTGAAATAAATTTCAGAAGAACAATTTCACATCTATTCATTTTTCACATGTTTTCGTTTTCGTTTAGTTTATCAATATTGCCTTTTGTTTGTGAATAAAAACAAATAAAGTGAGCACATGTAAAAATTGAGAATTATTGTTGGATTTGAACCGGCGACCTCTCTTATATATAGTTGCTTTGTTGTTGACGTTTTATCCACTGTATTTATTTATTGTGGAAAAATATGTTTCAGCTCGTGGCTCGGTCTACTCGTTTTACGTTTGATATTATTTCAGCAACAGGTGGCGCTTTAGTGCAAATGTTTTCATGTATTTTTTAGAATTCCCATAACTGAATATGTAATAAGTTGACCGACACCTGCCCCGATGCGAAGGTGAGTAGGCGTTGTTTTTCATGCGAAACTTAACAGATTTGAATAAGATTTCGTCTTCGAAAGACCTCACAAAATTGTCCGAAAGTCTCGAGTTATTCGATTTCATGTATTTTTCTTTTTTACACTCAATTATTTTGTATTTTTAAGCGTTCGAAATGAATGAGATTCGCATGTTGCGAGATGCTTGGGATGCATTATTGCAGCGCTATCTGACCCTGGAGGTATTCTCCATTTGGCATACACGAAATGCGGAAAAACATCGCGAGTATCTCGTCCAGCGTCTGATCAAGGACTGGTTCCCCTGGTTCTACTGGTTCTTTCTCATCTACAGCTTTCTGGGCCTGGTAAGTGCACAGGCCACATGTCTGTTTGTCTATCCCAACGCTCTTCCCGCTCTCGCCGCAGATGCACCAGCTCATGCAGTTCCTGCGCGCCCAGCTGGTCAAGAGCCGTCCATTGACCATGTGGCGTGTTCGTGTCTTTCGCGCCATGCGCGACTCGGTCATTCGCAAAATGCGCATATGCGGCAGCTTATTCATGCTCTGCTACTGGTTCCTGCTCTTCCTTGGCCTTCTACTGGTGGGTGCTCTCACTCTCTCTCTCTCTCTCTTTATATATAATACCAGGCTATATCCATTCCCTCTCACTTCTCTCTCCATGCAGAACAAGCCGAAGTGCATGAGACTCTGGGTTTCTGTAAGCAGCCTGGTGCTGGCCTTGGACTTTGTGCTCTGGACCTTGGAGATTATGTTTGGATACGATCAGTTCAGCTGGCAGTGCTTGATAAGCTTTGTGCTGCCCTTCATATGCCAAATCTTGCTGGGGAACATAGGCAAACTCCTCGAGGAGCCCAGTCACAAACTTTTCGCCAAATGAACCACTTACATTGACAGCTGGTTCATTGCATTTGCCACTAATTCGTTTTAATAAAGTAATTGTTTTAATTCCAGTTCAAGCTAATTATATTGCAGCAGCAGCTAAAATACTTTCAGTTAGTTTTACCTATAGTTCCAGTTCTCTTTGAGCTTGATATGAACTAGTTCAGCTGTAGTTTTAGTGGCTTCAGTAATTGAAAGGTGGGCTTAAGTAACTATAAGTCGGGTTCGGTTCCAGTTGTAGGTCGAGTTGAGCTAGTTTAAGATTTTGGTAGCTTATGTGCGCCAGCTTCGGAACTAGTTTGCCTCTTTAGTTCCGGAACTAGTGAATTTATCATAAAACCTAGGAGTTACAGTGTCTGGTTCGTGCTATAGTTCCAGTTCTCGTAGAGCTAGTTTAAAATTGTGTCATGACTTGTTACTCGTTATAGTTCCGGAACTAGTTCCTTCCTCGAAGAACGTAACTAGTTCCTCTTTCTGGTTACGCAACTAGATATATCCCATTTGTAGTTTTGTAAAAATTCCCCTTTCCAGATCTTGGACTAGCTCCTTTTACTAGTAACGCTCCTTTTTCTAGTCTCGGAACTCGTTTCAATTTGTATCTCCCGAACAAGCTCTCATTTCTAGTACCGGAACTAGTTCGCCTACCTAATTCCGAAACTGGCTCTATTTCCTAGTAACATAATTAGTTCTTTCTAGTCACTCACCTAGTTCCTTTATCCAATTCCGGACTAGTTCCACTTTATAGTTTCGAGACTAGTTCCATTCCCCTGCTTCCGTTGCAGTTCGCATGAACTTTATCGCTCTGTTTTTACCCAATTTCACTGGCAACACTGATTCAATTTTAATTACGCGACAATTTGACAACACCCCCGCCCCCCGCCGCCCCCCGCTCCCTCGGTGTCTACGCGCAGCACTTGCCCTTTTTCTAATTTACTAAAATTGCGCGTGGTTTGACTTTTGTCCCAGAGCGTTGGGCGGGCATCCAAAACTTAATAAACGAAATGAGCGCCCAGAATTGCCCCGTCCCTCTCTCTCTCTCTCTCTCTTCCGTTCCTGCTCTAAGCCACATCCGTTATCTTCAGCTACTGCTCCTGCTCCTGCTCTTGCTGCTGCTGCTGCTCCTCCCTTTGTTGCGTTGGCGGCTCCTTGAAAAGTTTTGTGTTTAATTTAATTTACTTTAACTCGATTTCGTTCTCATGAATTCGCGTTTAGCGGCAGGCGACAACTTTTTAATTACCAGGTGTCCCACATATGACAACGGATGTGGTTCACTCCGAGACTTAGATACTTACATGACGGCCCCTTGTGAACCAATGTATTTAAATTGAGTTCATAAAATAGACACGCACCCAATAAAACTCGTTGCTTGCGCATTATCATCATGAGTTGGCGCAAATACAGAGAATGCTCGACCTATTAGGTGACAGAAAGAGACTATTAAATGAGCTGGGGCAAGCTCCTGAAAAGCGCTTTATTATTATAATTAGTTTTTCATAAGCTTGTAGACGAAATACCCGGCGTCGCCTGGTTTTAAAGTATTATGTTGAAAAAGGGCTTTAAGCCCTTCATCGTATGCTCAATGTGCCTAACTTTGCCCAACGCGCTACTCAAGTGCTTGGCATATAGCTTTTATCTACTTTATTTATATCTTATAATATTATTAGCTTATTCTATTTGTAAGTAGCACAATATTTTCTGGGTTTGAGCCAGCGACTTTACGTATGCTGGTCCAACTTTCGATGCTTTCATTGTCTATATATTTTATTTATAATATTATAAGCTTATAATTCTAAATAATACAATTTCTGCTGGATTTGAACCAGCGACTTCACGTATGCTGGTTCAACTTTCTATGCATTAATTTCCTATATCTTTTATTTATATCTTATAATATTATAAGCTTAGTCTCTTTCTAAATAATACAATTTCTGCTGGGTTTGAACCAGCGACTTTCGTATGCTGTTCCAACTTTCAATGCAAAGCTAAGTTTCGGTTAAAGTTCCAGCTTCCTTGTGCGGCGTTGTTCTCTATTCAAACAGTTCGTATTTATTTTTTTTTTTACAAATCGAACAAATTTAACTTTTTTAAAAATTGGCTTTAAGTTGATTTCTATTTTTCCATTGTTCGGCGGCTGCTGGCAACACGCCAGCGAGGGATTAGCTGGCCACACGGCGCCCCCCCTGTTGGCTTTTGTGTGGGCCACTGTCGCAGTAAAATGTAAAATGTGGCGTATACTTAATGCGTATACTTAATGCGTCGCGCGTTGCTCATACGCCGCGTTGGCATTGTCTGTGTCGCCTGCTGCCGCTGCTGTTGCTGCTGTTGCTGCTGTTGCCGGCTTTTGTGAGCGACTTAAACGTTTGCGCCATTTGACTTAATGAAGCTTAAAGACAATAAAATGCTTAAGCACACAATGTTGCCAGTTGCCGAGCCACGCCCACACGCCCACACGCCCACGCCACAATTTGTGTCGCCTGTCGAACATCTTCGCGGGCAACTTTTGGCGGCCGCGCGTCATAATTTCTATGAATTTAATACACTTTGATAAGCATTCAATTGGCATGCGAGTCACGTTTGACCCAGCCCGGCAGCCTGCCAGGCCACGCCCCCTACTCAACGCCCATTCGGTAGCTGTTTGTTGTTTTTGTGTTGTCAACTTTGCCGTTGGCCATGTAAACCAGGCACAGAGACAATTAAACGCGCTGGTCACGACAACAATGTTTAGGCTAATGGAACTGGCAACGGGCAACTGGGAGCTGTGAACTGGAACTGGAACTGGAACTGCAACTGGAATTGGAACTGAAACTCGAACTGAATCTGGAGCTGGAGCTGGGAACCAGAACTCGAAGCGCACTTCCTTTTGCCATTTCCGTTTGTTGTCGCAAAGTGTAAACAATTAAATTTTAATTAGAATTCGCAAAGGCTGCAGATTGAAGTTGAGCTCTTGGCCTACGCTTCCCCTTGCCAAATGCCGCATGCCGCATGCCGCATGCCGCATGCCAAATGGCAGCCAGACTGACTGACTGGGGGAGGGGGAGTGGGGGGATGGGCACTCATTTCCGGCCTCGTCTGCTGCGTTATTTATTGGTGCTGGCCCCGTCGCCCGATCCCAGCCACGCATCGGGGCTGTAAATTCAACTCTTGGCACTTAATAGAAAATGGCCAAAAGCCTCTCATTTGCCACATTCGGTTTAATAAACTCCAGCGGTTTGACGTATTGCCAGCTTAGTTCTAGCCACTTAACTGCCCCAACTCTGCGTGTGCGTGTGCGTGTGCCATGGCCCATGTCTACGATTTATGCTACCCAAAGGTGTTAATGCTTGTGCCTACCTTTGAACCAGCGCCCTGCCCCTTGAGCCTTGTCGCCTGACAAGTTCTTAAGACCTATGATTTGTGCGCCGTTTTGTCAGTTAGGCGCTGGCTCACGCGTCGAGTGGGCCAGGTTTACATAAATTATTTGTTAAAATGCTTTCCAATTTTGAGAAGCGCAAAGAAAGGCGCTTGCCAAGCAGCGCAGCCAGTGAAACTTTATACATTGTGCTTAATTAACGCTTAATATATCGATATATTCACTATTAATACATAAAAAATTAGTTATTAATCGATATATTATCGATATATTATTGAAAACAGCCTTGTCTATTGGTACATCAAGCATTTTATTTTAATCGATTGTCCTAATATTATCGATTTATCGTTTTGAGATCCTAGATATATCGATAATAGATTTCACGATTGTGCTTGAATGATCGATTTATTACTGATAGCTCCTCAATATATCGATATATTGACTATTGCTACATAAAATATTATGGATTAAACTCACAAATATATCTTGTCTATTGGTACATCATTATTTTATTTCAATCGATTGTGCTAATATTATCGATTTATCGCTTTGAGATCCTAGATATATCGATATATCGACTAATGATATTTCATGAGTTATATATCAATCGAGCCAGCTAACATAATCCTCTTATCCATCAATCGATTTATTTCTAATTGCTTCTCAATGTAGCGAGACATAGACTATTTTTACATCAATCGATTGTGCCTATGTTATCGACCTATCCTAGATATATCGATGCATATTGCTACAGCAAAAGTCATAGATCAATTGAATGTGCTTCTCTAATCGATTGGCTATTAACAGCTCCTAAACTAAGCGATAGCTTGTGTAAGTTTAAGCGCTCTTATAATTATTTGTAATCGATACTCTTAGAGCAATCAACATTTAACTGTCGGGAAGGCGTAACAATTCACACATTTATCGATTTGTGTTTATTATTAAACTAACAAGCTTTTCTTTGAACACAACCATTAAATGATGAACAAGTCCACAGCTCTATGGCATGTAACAAATATACCTTTTAAATCAGCCCCCCGTCCACTTTCCTAGCCTTTACCATAAATTTACGTGTATTAAAGTCTGGACACGTGTAAGAATATTTGTTTTATATACTGCATTCCATGTTGCTTGACAGCAGCGCCGTGCAACCTGATGCTGTTGCCATGTGGCCAACTACAAAAGCAGCAGCATCCATCTAACTAGCTTACACACTTTAAACCAAGCCCCCTCCCGCCTCCACCCATGCTACCCCCCTCTGCGCCAGCAAGCAGCTCTTTGTAGCTTATAAAAGCAATGCCCAGCAGCCCGCCCCCTTGGCTTCCTTTGCGTTGCGATTTAGAAACTTCTGGAGAGCACAGAAAGCAATAATAAAAATTAAAATAACAAATAGCAATGTGCAAGTGAAAAGTGGAAAGTGGAAAATGCTCGACTAGCAGCTGCCAAGGCTGTGAAACAGTTTAGATATGAAAACCCGAACCGAGCGAGAATTTACAATTTTATTTAACCAGATAGCCTAACTCGAACCGAATCAGTCACAAGAAGAAGCTGAGCTCGAACTGGGAGCTGAAAATCAGATCTCGAACCGAACAGCGAGCATGCCGCTCTTTGCGGTTACAGGGTATGGGCATTTAAACATAATAGCAAATGCCTTTGACAGAGGTCTGTGGCGGGGCAAGGTGGGGCGGGGCGGAGGGGTTGGGGCTTGTTGCACAAGCGGCGTTGCCAGTTGCCAGCTGCCACGCCCACAATGTAAGTGGGCAACTGTGTTAAGCTGCAGCCACTCAGTTTTCTGGTCAATTTATGAGCTGCTGCTGTTGAAACTTTCGCAGGCCAACAGCAACAGGCCGCAGTTTATAAAGTAGCAACAAATAATTGACCGCACACACACACACACACACGCGCACACTTTCACACACACACTGGCAAAAACCACATCAAAAACTGTGCCACAAAAAATACACACACACACACACACACACACACACACACGCACACAAGTAGCAATCGTCGTGATCATCGTTGCTGCAGCTGCAACTGGCAATTGTTGCCGGCAGCAACATGCATTGCGCCACGCCCACTTTGGCAACGCCTACATTAACGGGCAACCGTGCCGTGCTTAAAAATACATTGCACGTTCAAATTGAAGTGGAAATGCAACGAAATCCACAGACAAAAAAGGCGCGTGTGCATATGAAATCTCTTGAAAAGGAAGAGAGAAAAAACATATAAGAAAAGGGGTTGGCATCAAAAACATATTCACCAGCATATCGCCAATGTCAAAAGGCGAGAATTTCTGAATTTGTAGAGAAATTGAAATAAATAACTGAACAGGTTTGGTTCAAGAATATTTGCAACATATTGGGGCATTCCAGTTCACGTTTTCTCCCCACAACAATTCAATTTCAGATAAATCTTCTCCTCTTGCATGTCATGCGAATACATTTTGCAGCTTTCACAATTGACGCGGCAAAGTATGCAATAAAATGGGAGGTTTTGCAACTTGGAACAACCCCCATTGTTCACATGTTTTTTTCGGGTCTTGAAAACAATTTTGATTCCAGCTTTCTGAGTGCTCAGAAAACACATCAACCCAATTTAAATTGCACTCCTGTTGCTGTTGGTCTATGGAAATGAAATGGAGTCAGTTATTTGGCGAAATTGCGGCGAAAGCGATTTGGGAAACATATTTGCATGTTTGTGCAAACATAAGTAATACATGTAGAAATAAATATTATTTAATCATAAGCCCATTCGAAACGGTTAAGTGGGGCATAAAACGGATTGCGAGACAAGAAGCTTTAGGCTTAAGTCCTATTATAAAGTTTTCAAATACTATTCAGAGATAAGTAGAAATGTCAAAAAGATCGGACTATGAAGACCGAAGCTCAGCAAGAACAATTCCCATAGAATGGGGCACGCTTCTTCCTGTGTGCTTTTGTTCAAGTTGGAATAGGGTATCTGCTGGGCGGGCACACCCGCTTAAAGAACTTGCATTTTTTTATTTAAAGTTGTGCGGTTGTCAAACAAATGCAATTATGGATTTGCGCAATATTTATAGATATTTAACGCTTTCCCTTTGGCGCGGCTTGGGCTGGCAATTTAATTGAGTTGTCGAGAATGATACAGAAAAAAAAAATAAAATATGGCAGAGCGTCAAGAAATTGATGCGCATTCGGTGCGAAAGACATCAAACACTTGAAAAATGTGGCGCTAACTTGAGAAATGACATGAAATGCGGCCAAAAATGGAGCGTGGGATTGGGCTCTTGTCAAGGTTTTGCCTGTAAACAAAATGAAACGAAACGAAACAAAACAGAGAAATAAACAATTTGCGTAGAGTGCGCCCCACTGTGCCAGACATACATACATATGTATGTATGTGTGGAGTTTGGAAGGGGTCGGAAGATGGGACGGAAGATGGAACATCTTATTTTTGCACTCTGCACAGCGTGTAAAGTGCCGCCCGAAAGATGATTGATACGGTTCGAGTCCTACAAAAGGCAGACAGACAAGGCAAAGGGAGGTGCGAAGCGGGTGGTGGGTGGGGTGCGTGTCTAGAAGGGGTAGTTGGGTGGGATGGGGGGGTGGGGGGTTGGGTTAGGTAATGAAGCGGAAATCGATTTGGTGCGCGGCTCAACCCGTGCCGGGAAATCGCTTGCCGGCAGCAGGCGTGCGTGAAAAGCTTCGCAGGAGAAAGGGAAGGAGAAAGAGAAAGAGAAAGAGGATGGGGTTGGGGTTGGGGATGATAAACAAGGGCCGTGCCATACAAAGCGTAAACAAGAAAATATTAAGCAGAGAGCTGCAAGTAAACAAAACAAAACAAAACAAACGGAAAGAAAAGGAAGGGAAAGCAAAGCAATAGAAAGAAAGGAAAACCAAACCAAGCAACAGCAGAAGTTGAAGTTGAAGGCGAATAGAACAGAAAAAAGCGGCACGCGAACTAAACTTTTTGCGCCCACTGTTTGCCAGGCTCACCAGGCGGCGGGTATGCCAACTTTGTCGGTCACTTTGCCAGTTTTATTTACATTTCCATACGTTTCTTTCATTTCCATAATATCGATAAGTATCGATTTGGACACTTACTTAAGCATATCTCGAAGATTATAAGAGCTAAAGATTACAGAGACTAAGAATAAATCCCTATTTAGTTAAACTCCTCCCACTGCCACGCATATCATATAGAACCCCGCGCTTCCGAATATACAAAATGTTTCGTGTCATATTTAAGCCCTGAAAGTTTCATTATAATCGAACCACGGACAGCCGAGTTAAGCAAGACTGCAGGAAGAAGCAGAAGAAGCATAGAAAAAAAGAATGTACATAGAAGCTAACTGAAATGTTAGGGTATTTGCTAGTCGTGTATGCCTGAGCAGACGCTTTTACTTCTTGTTGTTGTGTTTGTTTTTGTTTAATTTTTTTTTTTTGTGGGTGAGAAGCGATTTCCTTTCTCTCTCTCCCTCTCTCTCTCTCTCTCTCTTTCGCTTTCTCTTTCGCTCTCTCTCTCTCTCTCTGTTGTGCCTAGCTACACCTCTCTCATTTGCTCGTAACTTTTCACTTAAGCATTTTTGTCACGTCTGCCATTTATTTATATACACACACACATATATATAAAAATACGCCATTTTTTTGAGTGTGCGTGTGTGTGTGTGTGTGCGTGTGTGTGTGTAGCAAATACATTTTTGTAATATTTACTCAGCGCTTTGTTGGATTTTTGCGCCGTTGTTTGTTTTTGCCATTTGGGGTTCAGGTTCAGGCTCCGTTTCGGGTTTGGCTTCCAACGAGGTGACGAAAGAAGGGTGGGAGGGTGGAGGGGAGCAGGAGGGTTGGGTTCGAGCAGGTTTGCTTAATTTCTTTTTGTGTACTTTCTTGTTGTTCTCGTCCTGTGTTTGCCGAGCGTAGCTGAAGAAAATCATATTTTATTGTTATCGGAATTTAGTAGCAGCAAATAAACATCGATCAGCGTGCGCAGGAATACCCCTATGCAAGCCAAGGCTTGCGACTAGCTTCGCCAGGACAACTTTGTGGCATGCACCCGCCCCCCTAGGCAAGGGGGAAATGTGTTGCAACTTCCGGACAGCAGCTAATGCCATAACTCTCTGGCCCGGCCCCTTATAAACTGGGTCACAGGCAGCGGCATTGTCAACGCTGCTGTCAGGCTCATCAGCTGCCCCTCCCCCCCCTCTCTACTGTTCCTGGCAGGAGAGAACACTTTGGATTTGGCCACGTTGAATGCTGTCAGTGCGATTTGGTTGCAGCTGCCACTCAGCCAGGTGACATGTGGCTCCGGCTGCCCGGCTTTGTTTTGATTTGGTAGCGCAAAAAACAAAACAAAGCAAGAAAATTGAACACAAAACCAAAAAGTGAGGAACTGGCAGCAGAGCCTAACTCCAATGACAGCCAGCTCTCAGGCCCTCCAGCTCAGGCCCCTGCTCGTTGCGATATTTATGAGTTTCATCTTTCAGCTGCATTCAAATTGGAATTGAGCTCATTTTTTATGTAGCCCTCTAAATTTGTCATGCATCTGGAACAACGTCAATGCCGAACGCTGATTTATACGCACAATTCGAAGCTAGACGAAGAGAAGAAGCTGAGACAATATGAACCTAACCCAACAATTTTCTGCACTTTAATGCAAAAGCTTCTCTCAACTCCGGCTAGTTTATAAACCTAACAAGGCATTTGTAATTTTAATGAATGGAAAATGCGGGCCAAAAGTTTTATGAACGAGTTCTTAGTTCGCATAAAATCTGAAGCACATGAAAGCTTTTGTATTTTAAGCACTTTAAGCTTAAAGCTCCCTATTTTATGGACAAAAGCTGTGGCAAAATAATGAAGCTTTAAGATTATAAAGGTGATTCCCAACACAGCACAACAATCCAAAGCTTTCCAATTTTGCCGTACAGACTGAAAGCTTAACTGACCTAACTGAAAGCTTAAAGTTGCTTTCATTTAAAACGTCTCTTGCTGACTTAAGCCAAAGTTTTAATAACTCTTTATTGAGCTTTAATTTAGATTTATATCAAGCAAAAGCTCATTCAATCAAATGACTCATCGCTGAGCTTTTTAAAGCTCTGCAGCCAGCTGACAGATTTCGCATACCTTGTGGAGCAGGCGGCTGGCAGGATCTTAGACTAAGCACTTCGCACACAACTCGCACAAGTCGTGAAACTTTTCATATAAATTACAACAATGCAATTTCGGTTTAAGCCAGGCAGGTGGGCGTGGCAACGGGGTGGAAAGGGGCGAATGGGGTTTTAAGGCAGCTTAAGATACGATTCGAGCGTGCGTTAATATTTATTTAAAGCTCTCCAACCCAATGCCACACCTTTGCCCTAAAGCCTACCTCAAAGAGCACAATAGAGCACACACACGCACACACACACAAAGGAGTGGGGGGGAAGGGAGTTGTGGCTAGGTCTTTTGTCGTTAATTTGAATGTAATTCGCTTGGAGAAATTTACATGATTTGCTTAACAATCAAAAAGTATTTCATTGTGTGGCAGGATCAGAGGGAAGAATGGGGATGGGGAATAGGAATGGGAAGGGGATGGGTTGGGTTGGGTTGGGTTAGCTGTCCGCAGTCAAGTGGATTTTGTGTGTGCATATTAGTAAAGCCCGGTCGAAGGAATTGAGCTGTTCAATGACACGCCAAATTCACGAGCTCATGACTCCCACCAACAAAATATTGCCTAATCACTGCTCGGGGAGCAGCAGCTGAAGCTGAAGCTGAAGCCGGAGCTGTGGGCGTGGGAATTTTCACGAAGGACATGTACGTGTCCGGATCAGGACACAAGGCGCAAGGCACATGGCCGGGCGCCGAAAGTAGCCGCAAGTAAAAGTTTTTGGCCCCGTCCATTTGGTCAATTTGGGCCAAAAGAAAATTTGTAGGCTATAGAAAGTTTTTTTTTTTTTTTTTCACAACGTACGACGCAGGGACTTTGACATTTGCGGAGTGTGTGCGGGGTGTGTGCGGGTGTAGCTTGGAAGAGATTTTAGTCTATCTCTTGTTTAGTTGCCCGGGGCGAGCTGTACGCGGTGGGCGTGGCATGTGGCAAAGTTTTACGTGTGCCCCGAAAAATAAACAGCAACAATGGCAAGTGGCAGCGGTTAACTTGACGGGACAACAGCAGCAGCAGCGCAGCTGGGCGGAGAGGGGGTTACGAGGCGGGGTGGGGTGTGGCATCTAACTCGATATAGCTGGCAAGATAAAGCGTTGAAAACTTCGAGCCAGCGGCTGTTGGGCAAGAGCAAGAAAAAAAAAAACAAAGCACAGAAGAAGCAAATAAAATACACTGCGAAAGCACAAAATGAAAACAAATTGTGCACTATGAAGCACCCCCACCAGACACATTAGGGGTATTCCAGAAGAACAAAACACAAAAAATCAAGCAAGAAAATCTATTAAGGCAATCCATTTATTTACAAATGTTTCACATCGATAACAAATAATCGATATACGCGCCCGATATGCACACCTTCGATATTGAGCCTTCATTTACTCTGAAAATACTTTTAAAAGCTCTCTAAAGTGCTTTTGAAAGCTCATTGAAATCTTAAAGCTTAGCTTAAATCGAAAAGCTCATTTTGGCTCGTTAGCAGATTTTATTCAACTTAAAGCTCGCTTTAAGCTTACTCTAAGCATGCTTTCAGCATACTTAAAGCTCGATTGCGGCTTACTTAATGCTCGCTTTCAGTTAACTCAAAGTTCGCTTTAAGATAACTCAGACTCGAATGCGGTTAATTTACAGCTAGCTTTCAGCCTACTTAAAGCTCGCTTTTAGTAATTTGCAGCTCGCCTGCGACTAACTTAAAGCTATAGTAAGGCTCGCTACTTTGTTTATAGTTGGAAGCACGCTTTCAGCTTACTAAAAGCTCGCCTGCGGCTTACTTAAAGCTAGATTGAAGCTATAGTAAAGCTTGCTGAGCTACAGTATGCCTTATAAAACTATTGTTTCTAGATAAAATTGAGCGAACAAGGGAAAAATACCTTAAGCTCATTTAAAGCTCACTTAAAGCTCAAATTAGTACATTTAATACATCTACAACTACCTCACAGTTTTTTTTGGCTAATTAGGAGATTATTAGAAGAGCAATAGATGTCACTCGCGCCACAGGCAGCTCTCGCCTTTTCCACTGACAGGTAGCGAGTGCCCCTAATGTGTTTGTATAGCCGTTGCCAAAATTGAAATATTAAGCCATACAAATCAGGCAACTTGCAACAGCAGCAGCAGCAGCAGCAGCAGCAAAATGAGGAAGCAGCGAAAATCATTCGACACGCGCAGCTGTATCGACGGCAGCGGGCCGAGCGGAAGCGGAAACGGAAATAGAGCAAAGGGCTGCGTCGGGGACGATTGAGGCGGCTGATAGCGGCACGCAAACAGTCACGTATAGGGCTAGGGGAGCGGGGTCAAGGGGGCTGGTGTAGGAGACGCGCTTATTGACGTTGAGCAACGCTTATTGGCGTACTTAATCCTTTTGGCAAATTCCAATAAATTACCAGAACAGGACAGGCCAAGGCGCAAGGCAAAGGGGACAAACAGCCACAGGAGCTGGCCAAATCGGGGCTGAAACAACAGCAAGCATGGGCGGAAGGGGAGAGGAGGTAAAAAAAAAAAAAGAAAAGAAGACAAACATCAATAGGCCATGATGAGTTTCTGATTGCAAAGCAAAAGGCAGCGCAGGAGGCAGGCCAGCCCCAAAGGTCGATGCCAAACGGACTGTAGATGATGTTCGCAGCACCAAAAGGGGTTGGGGGATGGCAGGGAGAGGTCGAGGGGGTGTGGGGTGGTGGGAGTCACGCTCTGAGAAGGATGACGGTCGTGTCACATGGCTTGGCTTGGCTTGGCTGCCTTTGGGGCAAGTCATAAAATTGAACAGACATTTTATGTGAGCCGGTTTTTGGGGCTGGCGCAGGCTGCAAAAGTTAAATTGAAAGCCCAAATCCTGGCCAGGCTCGCTTTGCGTACTTTTGTCTCTTATCTCTTTGACTGTTTAACCATAAAGCGAGAAACCCCCCTTCCCCCTACCCCTCCCCCTCCTTCGCCCAGCCCAATTCCTGCTCACCTAGCGCTGTATTTTATTGTAAATGTTTTGCATATTTTTGATTACCCGAAAAAAGAGCACAAAAAACGAGTCGCAGTTCAACCCAACTGCTCAATACTCTTTGGGACTCTAAAACTGTAGTGCCCAAAAGGGCAGTGACTTTCAAACTGGGCGTGATCTTAGCAAACTTACCCATTCAGCATGAACCGAATGGATTTTGGGACATATGAAAGATATATACAACGAATTTCTCGTTTAATATTAAGAGTCTTCAACTGAGAAAAAGGTCTCGTTCTCAAAGCTAGATCCTTGGTATGCCACAAAAAAGGACCTCAAAATGACAGCAAGATCGGAACATAAAATCCGAAGTTCGCGAAGAATGCATTACTCAAAGGTTAGAGCGAAAGGAAAAAGCAACTGAGTTTTTCTCTGTATGCATTTATGAAAGGCGGATAGGATTTGTGAATGTTCAAGGCAGGGTATCTGCTAGTCGTGCACCGCCGACTGGCGCAGTGTAAAATAATAAAAATAAAAGTTTATTTGTTTCATTATTTTCTCCCTTTTTTTCCCCGCTCGGCTCTTTAATATGCTACAGCGTCGCCCCTCCACTCCCGTTGCCCACTTCCTGCTACTGCTCGCCAGGCAGCTGCTTGCCCTGGTAGAAGGCCTCGTCGATGCGGCGACTGTGCTCGATGAGGCGCGGATAGCCGCGCACGGTCTCCGCCAGCATGGAGCCAACCAGCTGGCTGGCCAGAATGGCGGCCACATGGCCAAAGACAAGGGCATCCAGCTCGCAGAACTGCGCTCCGTACAGATAGCTGGCAATCAGCTGGGATTCGTTCTCGGCCTCCATCTGCGCCAGCTTGTCGCTCAACAGCTGGCAGCACTGCTGCAGCTGTGTTCGGACGGCGGCCGCGTCCAGTTCGTGCCACTGATAGACGCGCAGCAGACGCAATGCCTCCTCGCGCTTCTCGTGCCGCCGGATGCTGCTCAAAGGCCAGGGATGTGCCGCGCCATTGCGTGGCTGCGTATGGCTGGCATAGTTCTGGGGCTGGAGATAGCACTGATGCAGCTCGGCCAGGGTGAATGTGTTCTCCGCATGGGTGACCATGGTGCGCATATCCTCGCGCTCATCGGCCGACAGCCAGGCGCTCAGCGCATGCGACAGCTGGGTGGCCTCCACATGGCCAACAATCGGCTCGAACTCGGTGAGCAGATGCCGGCCCAGTCGCAGCAGCGGCAGCTTGGTCAGGCGTCCGCCCGGCGACATGAACTCCGCATTGTCGCACTGGCGCTCCGCATACGGCAGCTGGCACATGCGCAGATATGTCTTGACCGCCAGGCAGCTGGCCCGTTCCGGCAGCAGCAGCTGCGTCTCCTCCGGCGGCTGGTACAAGTGCACATCCTGCGGCCAGGGCAGGCTCTCGCCCAGCAGATCCTCCGGCTTGCTTTCGTCGGCGGCGCCCCCCGTTTCGTCCCCCGTTTCGCCCCCCGTTTCGCCCAAGGCGTTCGCCACATCCATATCCGTTTCCATGTTCCCCTCGCTTTTTGATTGTCTACGAAATTTGGTAGTACAAAAAAATATATGTGAATAAGAAAGCTGTCGACCTCTTTTCAAAAAGCAAGTTGGCAGCACCTTCAACTACTTCGATTACTCGGCCAACTTCGATAATATTTCCGATATACCCTTTCCAGAAATATCATAGGAATGACCTTAAGTGTGTTGCGTAGGGAAGTTCCAGTTGAAGCTTCCATTCAAGTGTGGAACCTATAGATCCATTGAAAATGACAGCCAGCAGGCAGATGAAAGCAGCTGCGTTCCCATCAAGCATTTATATATTCCTGGCTGGCAATATCTGCCTTATTATTCTAATTTGAATACAGGCCCATTTTAGGTTTCCCTTAAAAATATACATAGCTCTATATATAAATGGAAATGTGGCTATCTAAGCTCCGCCAGTTTCCGTTTGCGCCCATTTATCAACGCTGCAATTAAGAATTTCCTTTGCTTTGAGTGCTGCCAACTTTGTTTTAAATTATCGATAAGGCGTCGATTGACAGGCATGGAAAAGCAGGTGAATCGGCCCGACTAGAAGATACCCTGAACCCAATATCAAGTGAAGTACTTTTGCCTGTGTCTACTTTTCGAGAAGCTACATTTCAAATATCGTCTAGAGCGAGATTTATCGATATTATAAGAATCTAGGGGGTTATCGATAAGCTTGATTGGAAATAGACGAAGATTTATTCCAGATTTCAAGTTTCAAGTTCTTGTAGTTCGTAGTCCTGCTAACTCCACTTTATAGGGTATCCTTCTGGCTATCACGCATATTCTCTTGGAACTACTTATTATACCCTTTCAAGGGGCGCAGTATTAAATATTCCAAGTGCCAAGTCCTTTAGCTAGGCTTCAATTAGCCACCTAGTTGGACCTGGGACTGACAATTAGACGGCAACTTTTTGGCAGCCTCGAGGCGTTCCCTGCGCGGACTGTCAACGCCTGCGTGTGGGTTGATTGCCTTAGGTTGTCGTTGTCGTTGTCGTTGTCGTCGTCGAGGTCCTCGTCTCAGTTCTGTCAACAGGCGCTAACGAAATTCACTTTGTGCTGGCGGAGGGGTCTGCTGAATATGCCCTGCTCCAATTTGGCAATTAATCATTAAACGCGCCACCTGCCGGCTCTGGCGGGCAACTTTTGCCTAAAAGGTTTACCAGACACCACTCGAAACCGAGTCCCCTTCTGGCTGCTGGCCCTCGGCGTCTTGGCTGCCCACAAAAAGCAACAAAAAAATATATAAAAAAACCAACCTACTCGTGCTCTGAACTTGAAGATGATAAATTACACAAGCGGAACATTATGTAATTTCAGTCAGACGAAAGCCCGCAGCCCCTCCCTCCCGCCCACAGAGAGAATGCTGTCGAAAACCCGCGTGTGTGTATTAAATGCAAGTTTTCCACTTACTGTTCGGCGGTCCCGACAGCAACGCTTTCAAGGATCATCTGTTTGCCAAGTGGAGGCAAGGAGACTGCCTTAAGTGCGCTTCAAGCTCAAATATTTAAACATGTTTTAACTGATTCCAGCGCTCAATACAAACTTGGGAAGAACTTCTACTTCCCACCAGGAAACTGAAGCAAGAATATGCCATAATATTCCAATTGAAGTTGGGTAAGGTTTAAGAGATTCCATAATATTCCAATTGATGTTGGAAAAGGCTTAAGAGATTCCATAACCTTCCAATTGATGTTGGTTTAGGTTTAAGAGATTCCATAATATTACAATTGATGTTAGGAAAGGTTTGGAAGATTCCATAATATTCCGATTGATGTTGGGCAAAGGCTACGATTGAAGATTCCATTTCCGACATCGAAAGCCCGTTTTATAGAAAAGCCTTAGAAAACTCCCTTTGCCAGTATTCCTTGGGAACATTATGTCTATGAAAAAAGAGTATGCCAATAAGAACGTCTCCCAGTCCAAGGCCATGTTTCTCTGCTGAACACATAAGCTCTACAGTTGGCAGGTTTCTAAGGCAACTTTTCATTGTTTTCTAGACGGCTTTACGGGGCCAGCTTCTGGGAACTTATTACAGCTGCTTAGAGCAGGCCATATATCATCTCCAGTTGGCTTATTATTTCGCTTTGTAGCTAATTTAATGTTCAATTAGGACTTGTGTATTCGCATTTTTGATGAAGTCTGGGGGGGCGGGGTGCAGTTGGGTGCGGCTGCCTTTGTCTTTGGGCTTGTTTCTCTCGCTGTGACACTTTGATTGATTCGCTGGGTTGACCGAGAGCGAGGGGAAGAGCGGGGGCCTAATTTCTAGGCTGATATCAGTCTTAGCTTTGCATAGACTTCTTTTCGGGCTGTTGAGCATTGACAAAGTTCATTGTGCTGGGCCAAATTAATTAAGCAGCCGCTGTAGCCACTTGGCAGCACTTGCAGCACACGCACACACAGTCGGGAATGTGTGAAAGGAGAATGTGAATGTGAATGTGAATGTAATTGTGAATGGGAATGAGAATGGGTAGGGAAATGGGAATGTGAATGGGAATGCGAATGTGCGTGGCAATGCGAATGTTCGCTGAGCAGGTGGCGTCTCGGGAGGATGCTCGTTCGGCGGGTTAGGGTGGCCCAGGGTGGCCCAGGATGGGGGGGTGGCCCGTCGTTTGCACAAAGCCAACAAAAGGCAACAATTCTTAGCCACTAATAAAGAATAATATGAGTGCCATAAAACTCAATTTATTACCAAAATGTCGACAAGCAGCGCAGTTGGAATGCGTGTGTGCGTGTGTGCGTATGTGTGTGAAAGAATTACGACTCCGGCAGTCGGGCAGCAGGGCAAGCTGTCGGGGACTGCGGGGCGAGGTGGAAAACATAACCAGAATTTCATGCTGCCATCTCGTTTGGCCAATTCCTATTTCAACTTTTAGCTTCCATTTGAATTCAAAGTCCCCCCTTTTTTTTTTATTTGCATTTCGTTCGCATCGGGCGACTTCTTTCCTGTTCTTCGCTGAGAGTACCCTACAATTCGGTTTCATGCACTTTAGCTTCACAAGCGGCAAATTCTTCCCAAAGCAATCAGCTTATGTCTGCGAAAGTTCTTTTTTTTCAACCAAAATTAATCCATTAAAGCCGCCTACAGTGCTCAGCTTCTCTGCTTCTCTCTCCGTCTTTTTTTCTTTCCCTCTCCCGCTCTCTCTCCCTCTCTCTCTCTCTCTCTCATTCTCTCTTTCTGTACTCCTCTCTTTCTTTGTCTCTCTGTCTTTCTCGCCCTCTTTACAAATCAATCAGCTTTTGTGTTTCATATTTAAGATCTTTCTACATTATTTATTTATTTCATTTATTTACTTCATGTTTTTTATATAATTTTTCGCATACACGTCAGCTTTTGACTGTCAAGCATTTAAAAGGAAAGCTCAGTTCCATTAGCTGTTTCATGGCATTCAGCTTTTGTTAGGTATAAAGGACCTGCTCCTGTTGTTCCTTTTTCCTTCCTTCCTTTTCATTGAATATTGTTTAACACACTTTTATTTTTAGTAGCAAGCACCTTATTAGATTCTTTTTGGCTTTTTTTATGACTTTAGGTTAACAGA
This sequence comes from Drosophila ezoana, assembly GCA_035045725.1. Classification (NCBI taxonomy): domain Eukaryota; kingdom Metazoa; phylum Arthropoda; class Insecta; order Diptera; family Drosophilidae; genus Drosophila; species Drosophila ezoana. The sequence continues at coordinate 742,412 of JAWNOU010000111.1, read as the reverse complement.
TCAGCCCTCTCTGGGGTTTTATAATGATTCGAATATATCCGTGAGCTTCTCTTTGGTCTTCTCATACCTCATAGCAATCAGCTCTTAAAATCGATCAATTTTTGTTTCTTTAGGAGTTTTCTGATAATTGCTTAGTCTTCAAATCAATCTCTCTTGAACTCTTGAATTTCACATCGCAATCAGCTTTTGTCGTTTGCTCGCAATTCTGCGAAGACGTCTTTGGCTTCATATAGCAAGCAGCTTTTTTCTTAAGCTCATCAGCTACCCTTTCTCTTCTAGACATCCAATTCAAATTGAATTTTGATCTCTGAGCTTTTGGCCGACTGCCTGCTATAAGGTATTTGCCAGTTGTTGTTGCCCTATTTCCCTTGACCCGGTCCATTGCGTTTTATTTCTTTGTCAAGTTTTCGTCTTTGTTTTGCAATTTTATTTGCCATTTGGCTTCTTGTTGTCTACCGTTCATGCGATTTGTTGCTTTTGTGGGCCATTGCCCACTGGCCATGCCCTGTTGGCAGTTTCTCGATTTGTTGGCCAGCTGTTGGGCGCATTTGCCGGCCGCTTTGTGGCCAAATTTTGGTGGGGTTGGGTCTGGCTCTGGTTCTGGCAACGGTCAATGCGTCCAAATACCCCTAAATAACTGTTTAGGAGCTAATACCCAATTTTAAATAGTCCCTTGCAGTGTTGCAGCCCGCATGGGCAGCCATACAAAAGCTAATTGCTCTGCACACAGCTGAAGGAAGCATTACATATGCTTGTGGCAGCTGAGACTCTTTCTAATCAGATTCACATTTGGCCCAGCATTAAAAGGACTCAATAAGCTTTTGAAGACTTCATCAAATCATTTCCTAATCTCAAGAAGGGCTTGAGATAGTTGGTAATCCAACAGAAACATGATTTAATTAAATATTAACAATAAAATAGTTCAGCAAAGCAAAAGCTGCCAGTTACGCGATTAAGGATATCGCATAAAGAGGAATTGAAGAAATACATTTAACTGTAAGAGATAAAAAGAATATGCAGAGTGAGTAAGGAAGGAGGAAAGAGAAGAAAGAAGAGAGAGTTACGATAAGATAGAGCATGGAGAGAAAAAAAAAAAAAACTTCCTTCTCCTTTCCGATATGTTTAAGAGATAAAGAACTAAAACATGTTGAACAAGAACGAAGTGATTTTAAAGACTAAGAGAAGTAAAACGTAGTCGAGATAAAGAGAGAGCAAGAGAGAGCGAGAGAGAGAAGAATAAGTGTTGATAAGCGTTAAAAATGGAAGACTGTGCGGGACAGACAGTCAGGAAAGGGCGCAACATTTAAAACTTTTAAAGTAAGGGGGCAGAAACAATTGAATGCCAACAGGATTTTATTTTTATGGACTACAATAAACATATTCAAGCAAAATACTTGAACATAACAAGAAATTCTCTGGGCAAATCTTTGGTTGCGCGGCATGCAAATTGGTAATTTGCGGAGCGGCCCGGCTAGAAATTTCCAAAGACACTATATTTCCTGAGATTAAAAGCGAGCGGGACGGGCGGACAGGGGAGGGTAAGGAGGGGGGGGGTAGCTGCTAAGAGGTTGTCAGAGGTCTTGTCAAACTTGTCGCGACATTGTGTCAATGTTGTCGTTGTCGCTGCAAATTATGCCCGGCCTCAATGCGTAAATGATGCTTAATTAACATTCACGAAGTTGGCCGGGCCCAGGAATGTCTGTGGGCGGTTGGGTCGGAGAGGGGGAGGGGGAGGGGGGTGCCTACCTGCCAAGCAGAGGCCGCAAATAGACGCAGACGAAGAGCCAGAAATTGCGAATGATGTGCGTTTTACCGGAAACAGGACTTGCGGGGGCGTGGCAGATGTCAAGGCACATTAAGACGAAGCAAAGGAAAGCGACAGCCGCAAAATATGTAACATGGCCCATCAGGGCCTAGGGGAGGGGGCCCACAAAAATCGCTGGCCAAAAGAAGGAAGAGTTCAAGGCCAGCTCAACCCGTTTTGTTTTCGGGCCCTTAATTAAGCCATAAGCCAAGCTGCTGCTGCTGGCCAAAAAGCATTCGCTGGCAGCCGGCGCAGATAACAGCTAATGAAAATCACTTGGCCAAAACGGGACGACAGCAATGTGCCAAGGGGGAATCGGGACGGGGATTGGGGGGTGGGGGAGATTAGTGGGCTGGGCTGCGCAGGACACGCTCCTAACACAATTAGAAGCGCTTAAGTTAAGTGCTGCAGACGTCGCCAAAGCAGCTTCAACTTGGACTGACCTCCAGTTAAAAACAGCCTCAATCTGGCTGCAGAGGGGCAAGGGGCTGTGCAGAGGTGTGTGTATGTGTGTGTGTGTGTGTTGGTGTGTGTGTGGTGGAGGAGGAGACTTAAAGCTAAAGTAAGCATGCAGCGGCTGGGCATGAGCGACTACGCAATACTCTTTAAAGATCCGTAGAAGTAGAAACTGCCGGAGAGTGTTTATTTTTATTGGTGACTCCCAAACTGTCAGCACCAAGCCAAACGTGACTCTGAAACTGTGTACTTTGGGATATAGTTGTCAAACTGTACGTGATCTATGTGACTTTCAAACTGTACGGCAAATATTAATGCCTGCTTTCCAAAGTGGTCGTGGCTGGGCACTTGGAGCAGCAGGAACCTAAAGCCAAAACTTTAAATGTTTAAGATCTATGTTCCACATATATGCTCTTTTGCACTTCGCAAACAGAGTATATAAAAAAAAAAAGAAAATGAAAAAATATCGCAAATGGGCAAGAAAAAAGCTATTGAAAGCCTGGCGAAAGGCTTGAAGCTGTGGCAGGTGCGTCGCAGCACTTGCTGGCAAATAATGAAATGAACTGCAGCTGGCTTCGCATGAGCGGAAGTGGGGAAGGAAGGAGGGGGAGGCGGGGCAGCTGCAGAGGCGGCAGAGGAAGAGAAGCTGACAGAAAATATGGAAAATTGGCTGCAAATGAAAGCATTTGCGTAGCATAAACAAAGCAAGGGTTTGGGGCGAATAAACGTAATATGCCAGACGCAGCAGGGAAGAGGAGGGGTGGAGGGGCGGAGGAAGGCGGCCGGGGGGAGTCTGGCTAGGATAATGGTGCTTCTTTTGCTTATGCATTACATTAACACGCTAATGAGGCGGCTGTCGCGTTAAAGGCGTGGCAGGCGCCTTGAACACCGCCCTCCCCCCTTGAATTTTCATTCCCCCCGACCACCCCCAACCCCCCCCCCAACCCCTGCCAATGTCTGCAGCTGGCGTTGTGTTAATTGAAAATTAATGGCGCGATGGCAAAAACTAAACATGGAAATTCGCTGACGCCGGCGAAAGCAAATGGCCGCCAGGTGGCGCGCCTGAGCGCTTACCCAACCCCTTCCCCTCCTAACGTTTAAGGGGCGTAGTAGAGGGTCACGCAGGGGGATTGGGGGAGGGGTGTTTGTGCAGACAGGAATTGGCGGCCAGAGTTGACCGAACGAACGCGTGAAGTGCTAAGCAAGTTAACATTTTCATAATTAAATCTATAAAAAGGTGACGAACCGCCTACACAGGAGCGTAGACAGAAGGGGAGGGGGGCGGAGGTGCGTAGGGGGAGATGTTGGGCAAGGGTCAGCCCGCAGGTGTGTGGGTTAGTGGCGGGTCAGCTGAGACGATACGCAGAAAATTGTGCAATTAATCACAATTAAAAACAGGCAAAAGTTGACTTTGTATACCCTGTATAATTGGCGTCAAATGGGGTATATTGCTGCTTGCTCTTCTTCTTCGTTTTTTGGTTAACATTTGTGAATTGCGGACAAAAAATAGTTTGTCTTCTTTCATTTTACCTTTGCCTTAAGAAATACCAAAATCATAACTGACAATCACGAATACAGTGCATTTTCCAACACTGGCCTTGTAAGCTTACAACTTAAACATAAGTAAAGTGGCAAGTGGAGATTCCTGTTACTATTTTGTACAGTTTTGTAGGAAACTGTGAATGTATTTGTCACAGTTTGAGAGTTTTAGAACTTTGAAAAGCAGGATTTTTTTCATTACAGTTTGAAAGTCACATAGCTCGCTTACAGTTTGACAGCGAGAGTGTACAGCTTTGGCAGCTGCTTAAGATCGCGCCAGGCCCATCCAGGCAAGTACAATTTGTTAGGCCCAACAATATCTTCAAAAGTATACAGTTTGAGAGTCACGTTTGGCTTGGTGCTGACAGTTTGGGAGTCACCAATGAAAATAAACACTCTCAGGCAGTTTCTTCTTCTGCGACTCCTTTCACCGATGTTTACAGAGTATTGCGCAGTCGCTTACACCCGACTGCGACGGTTTCTTGCTCCATCCAGCTGCTTCATCTTGGTTTTCTTCTTCAGCTTTTGGCTCGGCTTTATTACAGCGTCCGAGCGGTGGGCGTGGTCATGGCCGTGCTCGTGCTCGTGGCCGGAACAGATGCCCCGGCTATGGTAATGGCGACAAGTTTAATACTTTCGACTGGAGGCCCCCGGGCGGCCGGGCGGCCGGCGCAGAGGGCAAATTAAAATAAATATGCCCCCGAAAAAAATGGGGTTAAATGGGGTTGAGTTTGGGGCGAGGGAAATTAAAGGAAATTAAAGAATGAAAAAGTGATGAAGACAGAAAAAACAAGAGAGAGAGAGAGAGAGCAGGAGAAGAAAAGAAAGAGGAAAAGCGAAATGTGAAATGCGAAATGTGAACTGTCTGAATAAAAGATATCCGCAGTAGCGAAAACTCGGCGCGGAAATAAGCATGTAAAATGGCTGGAAAACAAGCCAAATGATAAATACAACAAAAAGAAAAAAACAATCAAACGTCGCGAGGCAATTAAAAATTGAGTGAAAATATGCGAGACCCGCAATAAGTATACGAGAAATCCGCTTTAAATAAGTATATATGAAAAAAACAATTAAACTTAAAGCGGAATTCAATCAAGGACTCAATTTAAAACGAACTTCGGTTCAATGCTCAACAGAGTTTCAGAGCTCAATGTTTTACTAGAGCTGTGATATGGTTGGATATGTCCCTATAGAAAAATTTCAGGCCGGAATATGGCAAGCAAATGTGTGTAACTCGGGAATAGGGGAAGAAATTTGAAAAGTGCAATATTCCTTGTCTAACTAGTCTATTCAAGAACTTGCATCCCTAATTTGGCGCATCTAGCTTTTATAATCCTCGAGTTATGCTAAAATAACCATTTCTCAGCATTGATATTTATCTCTATAACGAATATGGGAATAGATATTAAAGAAAGATCATAAACTGATGCTGCGTATGGTATACGAGAACATATATATCATACAAGAATATTTTAGCCAGATTTAGATGGGATCAGATTAAGATGATCTAGAGGCCAAACCAGGAACAAAGAGCCAAGCCTCAGGCAAATCGGATGAGATTTGACCGGGTTATAATTTGGCAAAATCTGTAACAGAGTTGAACCGTGAACCGCATGGATGCCAGTTCTAAACTAGCAGGCGTTGTCTACGATAACTTGGGAACTTTCCTGGTAAATCATTTCAACTCAGTGTCAACAAAGGGAATTTAGAATGGATCCGAACAATATTAATAACATTCTCTTGCATAATAATGAGAATGTTCTGAGCCGAAGGAAGTGCAATGGGAACAAGAAGCGCATGCAAAAGAAGAGGAAGAAGAAAAGGAAGAGCAGCAGCTCGGGCTCGGGCTCGGGCTCGTCGAGGAGCAGCTTCTCGTCGTCGGAGAGCGAATACGATACGAACGGAGGAACCGTGCTGGCCATCGCAGGGGAGGAGTTCGTGGTGGTCGGGTCGGATACAAGGATTTGCAGTGGGCTGAGCATCGAGACGCGCGACCAGTCGAAAGTGTTCCCGATGACCCCGCTGGCGATGGTGGCATCGACGGGACTGTGGTGCGACACCATCTCGATGACCAGCCTGCTGCAGATCCGCATCCAGATGTACGAGCAGGAGCACAACAAGACCATCTCGACCGATGCCCTGGCCCAGATGATCTCCATTGTGATGTACAACCGGCGCTTCTTCCCCTACCGCACCTGCACCATCCTGGCCGGCATTGACCAGGCGGGCAAGGGCGCCGTCTACTACTACGATCCGGTGGGCCACATGGAGCGCTGTCGCTACCGTGTGCTCGGCAGCTCCGGCAAGATGCTGCTGCCCGCCTTGGACCACGGCCTCGGCTGGGAGCACCACACCCTCGTGCCGCCCGACCAGTATCCCCCTCTCGACAAGGAGCGTGCCCTGGCGCTGGCTCGCAACTGTCTGCGCGTCGCCTCCGACCGGGATCTCTTCACCGGCGACACGGGCGTCCTCAAGGTCATCACCAAGGACGGCATCGAGACGGAAACGTTGCCCTTGCGCAAGGATTAGCGCACTCTCCTACCGAGCCAGAGGCTCAACTTCCTTCCTACGTTCCTTCCTTACTTTCTCATACTCAACATGGAGTCAATGGATTAGGATGGTGAAATGAGTCCCAGGCTGGAATTTGGCATCAAGTTGAGGGCGTGTGAGGATTATTGCCTTTTCCGATTGGACTTTTAAAATTTTACAAGTTGAGGTTTTTCAGTTTCGAAATTTGACCTAAAATTTATCCGAAAAACAATTTTAAATATATTTTATTTGAAATATAAATGTTTTATTCACTAACTGAATTATCTGCACAGAAGGAAACATCTCCGACCCCATTTAATTATGAGCAATATGTCATTATGAAAGGGTTGGGTCTGTAAGGGTATTAAATCTTCGGCGTGCCGAAAATAGCCCATCTTTCTCGTCTGTCTTTCAATCGAACCCGACGGCGGGCACTCACAATTGCGGTTCTAATTCCCAGAGCCAGTTGTCCAATAAGTCAGACAGAGATAGAAAGAGAGAGAGAGAAAGAGAGAGAGAGAGAGAGAGAGAGAGAGAGAGAGGGAGACAGAGAGAGAGCTTGTTTTCTGGCAGCGAAAAGAAAGAGAATTTTTGACAAATAATTCGCTGGAAAAATAATGAAAATTAATGACTTGCACTTTGAGTGATTATTGCCAGCTGCCAGGGGCCTACACTCCAGACGGGCCAACATTCCCCCCCCCCCCCTCCCACTTCTCTCACCCCTCTCTCACGCTCCCTCCAGTTGTATGTGAAGCTGTGTATCTGAAGCTGTGTATCTGTGAGTTTGCCTTTGGCTTGGCTGCACTTTTATTGCGTTTAATATTGAAATTGGGTTAATGAGTTTTTGTTTATGGCCGCGCGGCGATACCTGTCGGACCACGCCCATCACGCCCATCACGCACCAACCAGCCAACAACCACCCAGCTGTCTAGTTACATCCGCATCCGCAGCCGCATCCGCATCCGCGTCCGCTTTAACTATTCGCTTTGTGCTCCTTTGCTAGGGTAATGCATATTTACCAAGCGCAGCGCTGCGCTCTATGTGTGTGTCTGTGTGTGTGTGTGTGTACTGGTGTGTGTTTGTGTTGGTGTGTGTTAGCTAGGCGCTTGGCTGTGTGGGCGTGGCACAAGCCAGTGTCGCATCAGGCACTCTTTGGCAGCAGCTCCTTTCCTTTGCCTGCCGCCAACCTAATAAAAACAATTTGCTGCCACCGACTAAACGAAGGGGCGAGGGGTATTGCAGAATGCGGGCGGGGAAGTGGGTTTTAGTGTGTGCCGGTTGAGCTAACCAACAAAAGGCTTAATGTTAATTAAGTGGCTGACAGTCTGTCAGTCCGACCCCGCCCACCGAGCACTTTCAGCCGTAACCTGATCCTCGTCCAGCCCCAGCCACAGCCCCAGCCCCAAGCTCATCCCAAAGGCTACCCTAATATCGATTTGAGCGCTGCAACCGCAAAATCAACTTTAAAAGTTTTTTCATTAAACTAATTAAATAGTTAATTAACTAAATATTTAATCATCGTTTAAACGACATTCGCACAAAGTTCTTCTTATGCCTAATGTGCCTAACGAATTACCGAATGAATTTCCAGTCCAATTCAATCTGGCCACAAATTTTCCCAACTGCCCAAATTGAAAATGCGAATAATTGAAAGGGTTTTGCCCAATTTGAATGGATGAGAAAGTCTCTCTCTAATAGACAGTCCCCTGCATATATATCCTCTTATTGCTTTGCTGCAAGCCGGTTGCATATTTATGTCCACGTTCTATGTGAACTCGGGATCTACGCAAGCTGGAACTATCAAACTGGGTATGTGGATTGTCCTTTGCATATGCAACTTAAGTCCGAAAGGTTTTTCCCGAGTCTTTCTTTGAAGAGTTTTGTTTTAATATTTCTAAATTATGTATAAAGTTTGGGAGTTACTGTGTTTATATTTGGTATGCAACTATTCCAGCATATTCTCTGACTATACTAAGATCTTCCTAGCAATCGCAGTATAAACACACAAGTTATTCATCAATTAGTGATACATTTTTGTCCATGTTCTATGTGAACTCGGGATCTACGCAAGATAGAACTATCAAACTTGGTATGTGGAAAGGTTTTTCCCGAGTCTTTCTTTGAAGAGTTTCGTTTTCATACCTAATACTCGTAGATACAGCTTATTTGGTATACAACTATTAAAGATGTTATGTTCTATATGAACTCAGGAACTATTCCTGCCAGAACTATCAAACCTAGTTGACCTTTGATTATGCAACAGTTTTTAAGTCTGTTTACACAGTAGCTGCCAGTCGGGCATGGCCTTGCGCGCGACTTGTTTAAACAAATTATGAAATGCATTTGCTGCGACACTTGAATATATATTTGTGGATGTGCAATCAGTTTGGCCACGCCCAGACTTATTAGGGCGTAAAATTCAATTAATGACCGCATTGGGATTTATTTATTTTGTTGTTGTTGTTGTTGTTGTTTTTTCTCGCTTTTTTGTTTCCTTTTGCAAAATATTTGTTTTGTTATTTCATGTTGTTGGCAAACTTTCCGAAAGCTTTCGCTTAACGACAGCTAATAAATTATGGCAAATTATTCAGATTGTTAATGGCCCGCTGCCTCTGCCGCTGCCGCTGCCTCTGCCGCTGCCTCTGCCGCTGCCGCTGCCTGCAACAGTTGCTGTCATAATTATGATTTAGTTGGCCATTTGTGCGTATAGCGCAAATGTAATTGCAGCTGCTGCCAGCTGCCTGTTAAATGTTATTTTTTCTTTTTTTCTTTTTGTAGTTGTTTTGGGACTACTTAGCGTAATTACAGGTCGGCCCTTAACAGCTTCAAACACATTTGACCCACATTTCCCATTGCAAATATTTCCATATTTTTCTCTATTTTGTAAAATGCGACAAAAGTTGTTTTCCATCAAATTTATTATTTCATGTCATCATCAGGGATTTCGAAACATAAAATGGGCCTGTTATTGAATAATACCTTTATTGTTGTTCATGGTATGTTGTCCCCGCCCTTATTCAACGTCATATTGCCACGCCCCAAATGCAGAAAAAGCACATCTCTATCTCTACTATATGAAACTGTTTGTCCTGACTGCCTAACTGACTGATGATCAACGCACAGCCCTAGCCTTTAGAGCTAGGAAGCGGAAATTATCACTGGGGTTTCGGAAATTCCACCCACATGTGTGGAAAAAACGCGAGAAACGTTTGTATGAAACTTTTTTGTTTACCATCCGTTGGGTTTCAGACTCATTCTCAAAGATCTTTGATTCAGTTAAGGGATGTTTCAGAATTTCCGCAAAATGCATTGCTCTTTGGTCGGAAATGGGGGTCAAAGATTTGGTGGGTCACGTTTCGCGCGTTTTGAACCAGCAACTTCTCGTTTGTTAGTCCGATGCTTAGAAGGAACTTGAATTCACACTTTGACGCATGCGATATGCCAGCATTGTTGTCGATGTTTGTCAAAAAAACTGTGCTGCTTAATTTGAGCCAGCGACTTCTCGCCCGATCGAAATTAATCAAGGCAAATATCCTGCAAATGTCACATCGCACCCGATAACACTTTGTATTGGCAAGGCGTTTGCCCTGTACAAACAGTTTTCTTATTTACACCAACATACAATGTGGGGGGGGGATTTGAACCAGCGACCCTCTCGTTCAGTTAGTTTAATGACTTATTATGGTCTCCAGCTTTCACATCTACACTCTATAATTTCTTTTCTTTTCCCCATTTTTGTATTTGTATTTGTAGTCATAAAAAGTTTCTGCTTCGCTTCATACCCTGTTCGCAAAGCAAAGAGAAGTATATTGGTGCTGTGCGCTTGTTTGACTCTCAGTTTGAACGTAAATTACCTTAGGGTCTATATTAGCTAAGGTCTTGGAACTTGTCGTAGATACTGAGCGTATATTGGCATCAGACAAAATGTTTCATGCGTTTGGCCACGCCTACTAAGGGGCGGGCGTATGCAGAAATCTCTACTACTACTAACTCGGGGACTCTACGAGTTAGACACGCCAAACTTGTGATGTGGGCTCTCGTATGCCATATATAGATATGAAATAATTCACTTTTAGTTTCCCTTCGCCCGTTCCCAAGATCCTTGGGATTCGGATGTCATATTGTCGCCCTGCAAGTGTTCCAGTCGGGCACGCCCGACGCTAACCAACTCGGACTTGTTTTCTAGGGGCCTGGAACATAATTTAGTTCTCGGAGCTTAGCAAAGGCAAACTGAAATGAAAGAAAGAAGACTTTGTCAGTCTCGGCGGGGCACGGCCAGGGCAAAGGGGCGAGCGTGTTGAATACAAAGCATATTTTGGTTATTGCACTTTTGTGCCGAGTTCTTGTTTGTTGTTTATTGTTGTTTTTCTTGTTGTTGTTGTTGTTTTTGTCGCTGTCATTTTATATTTGGCACTCTTACTTGACGCATTGACCTAATTCAATTTCACGCTGCGCCAGACACAAACAACGCAGCAAGTGGAAAAGCAAAGAAAATACAAGAAAAGAGGAAAAAGAAAATAAGAAAATAGCAAAAGAAGAAAGAAAACGAAAACAACTGAAACTAGAAAGCAAAGAAAATAAGAAAATGAGAATGCAAAGAAAAGACAAGAAGAAAATCAACTTAACTCAAAATTGGGTGCCAGGCCATGGCGCCTCCGGGGGGGATGGGATGGGCGGGGGGGAGGGCGCGACTGCAGCAGAGCCGAAGCATATGAAGGGGCGGCGCCGGGAGGCGTGGCTGGTGACAGCAAAACTGCGCAGCGACAAGCTAAATTATGAAATACGCTCGTTGCGCACAAGCAACAAAAAAAAACTATTAAAAAAAAAACTTGAATAAAGAATGCTAGGCACGGCAAGCCGAAAGTTGAATACCCTTATAAAAACCATTATAAAGTAAAATATCCTTATAGCAGCTACATATTTACATGCTCTTAAGTCTTCTTGCAACATTCCGAACGACAGTTGGAGTTATTTGTTAAAGTAGTTCAATGCCAATAAGATTGTGAGCAGTGAGACTCCAATTAGATTTGGAAGTGTTCTATTACAGTGAGATATAATGTAGCACAATTTCAGTGGGATATAGGTTAGTTAGGCTCTAATAAGATGTTGAGCTGTTATGTTCCAGTTAGCTGGTTAGATTCCAATAGGACTTATAAAAGCTCAAGTTGAATGAACTTTTGAATTGCTGTTGTAGTGTTCCAATAAGACTTTGAAAGTCTCGATTCCAATGAGATTTTGCCTCGTTCGATTCCAATACGAATTTTAAGTTGTTCGATGCATATAAGATACGCCAGTAAGATGTGGAGTAGTTCCAATTAGACTTAGAGTAGGTCGATCTCAGCGAGATTTTGGTTGGTTAGATTCCAATAAGACGGACAGTACATCGATTCGTATGATCTTTTGATTAGTCTCGTTCCAATTAGAACACCTGATTTTGACTCGATTCCAATGAGATTTTGAGTGCGTGCATTCCAATAAGACTTTGAGTAGCTCAATTTGAGAGAATTTTCAGGCTGTCCCCTTTTTTCTGAGTTGATCTGAGGACACGTTGACGTGACGAAATTGAAACAACTTTTTGCAGGGTATTCAGCAAACGTAAATGAGCAACCGTACAACAAGCCGAGCAAAAAGTTCAAGCGGGTTGCGGATTGCGGGTTGCGGGTTGCGGGCTGAGCAGCTGGCAAAAACTTTCAAAGACTTTGTTGCCTGCAGATTTTTCTATTAACTGGCGTGCAACACCAGGAACAACAACAACTGCAAACTAATATAATAATAAAATATATATATATATATATATTAAAAGAGAAAGTTAAACTAGAAGAAAGCTGCCTGACTATGCTGCTGCTGCTGCTCGGGCTCGGGCTCGGGCTTGGCTTGGTTAGTCGCCCGCTAACCAGCATATCGCTCACACAATGCGCCACAGAATGCCATCCCAACCAGACCCCCCCGTCCTACCCCTTTGCCCGTTCGCGTTCCTCGCAGCGCTGCAGTTTATGCAAACCAATTTGAATACCCTGCAGGCGCGAGCCAAAGCGGCGCACAGCAGCTAGCGCAATGCCTTGTTCCCTATTCGTTTTCGTATCTTGTATCTTGTATCTTGTATATATGGTATAATGAGGCTAACATTGCCAGCTGAAGTGTGAGTGAGCAGAAGTAGAAAACAGTTTTAATTTAGGCAACCCTTCGACTAGATCCTGTGCACGATTCAAGTTCTTTTCCCACTATCCAAAGAGATCCAGGCTCTCGTAAAGATCCAACTAGTTTTTTGCGTGCCAGAAGAAGCAGAGGCTCACATATTTATCTTTAAGCCCCGGCCAGATAAAAAACACAACATCAACATTTATTTCAAGCTCACTCAACGGCTTTCAAACACTTTGAACTTCTGAGCTTTGCTTGAAGAGCTTTGCAAGACGAGATCAGGCCGCAAAAGAAAAAAACGTGTAGCATACTTTTTAGGGTTTCGGAAGTGAATGCGGCTTGCGCTCCTGTTCTCTTGTTGCAGCTGTGCCTTTTGCTGCGCTACAGGGTATCTGGCCGTCGTGTTGGCTTATTAACTCTTCTGCTTTGTTGGCTTTAATGAAATACAGCGACAACAACTTCACACAGGACACGACTTTCAAGACAGTTCCACAGTTTGTGCTCATTATCAGCCCCGACCTCGGCTACAATCCCCCCCCCCCCCCCCCCCCCCCCACCCCCTCTCTCACCGTTCTCGTCCACCCCTACCACAGCTGAAACCCAAACAACGAGCTAACGTTTTATATCTTTCAATTAGGGTTGCCAACGCTGCGTTAGAGCAGAGAAAAAAGAGAAATGCCAAAAGGGTGGAGTTTGAGCCTTGCGACTTGCGTCCTGCACTGAATGGCTGCTTGGCAGCTTGGCCAAGCTCGGCTGCTTGGCTGATAATTATGAAAATGTTGTTTAACAATTTGCCGGCCATAATTGAACCTATTTATGAGCAAATTCTAAAGCAGCTAACGGGGGTCGTGCATGTGGGCGGGTGCGGGAAGCGGGAACGAATGCTGGCTTAGTGATTGTGCGCTCTGCTCTTTATATTGGCCGTTGCCAAGCTGCATTTGCTGCTACATAGATTTAACACTGGCTACCCTGATGCGTTAGATAAATGTTTAGACTGGCATCTATTGGCTGGTATTAGACGGCCCTGCCGGACCCAAGTGCTTGTCTATCAACTTAGGCATTTAGAAATTTCTCAGTTTAATTTTCACATTCAAATTTTACCCTTTTAAGAAAGTTTAGCTCAGCTTCAATCAGTCATCAATCAGCGAGCCAGAAAGTCAGTTATCAGTCTCTCAGACAGTTTTCTACCTGTCCGTCAGTTTACGTCGGTCAGCTATCAGTCACTCAGTCTGTCAATCAATCAATCACTCCGGTAATCAGGCAGTCAATCAATCAGTCAGTAAGTCAATCATCAGTCAGCCTGTTCAAATAATCATGCAGATAACCAGTTGTCAGTCAGTCTCTTAATCAATCAATCAATCAGTTTGTCAATCAGTCAGTTTGCCAGTCAATCAGCCATTCAGTCAGTTAGTCAATCTATCAGACAATCAGTGGCACCCACTAAGTTAGTCAATCAGTTAGCCGTCAGTCAATCAGTCAGTCAAATGGTTAACCAGGCAGTCAGATCTCAATCAATCGGACAATCAGCTTTAAGGCAGTCATTCAATCATTTAGTCAGATAATTAGTTGTTGGTCAATCAGTTCGTCAGTCAGTCAATAAGTAGTCAATCATTTGTTAGTCAATCAGTCAGTTAATTAATTAGTCAGTAAGTTAGTCAATCAGTCAATCAGTGGGTAAGTCAATCAGTCCATGTGTTAGTTGTCTAACAAGCAGTCAGTTAGTCAATCTATCAGAAAATCAGTGTCAGTAAATCAGTTAGTCAATCAGTCAGTAGATCAATCAATCAATCAATCAGACAATCAGATATGTGTCAGTCAGTCAATCATTCTTTCAGATAATTAGTTATCAGTCAGTATAGTTCGTCAGTAAATCAAATAAGTAATCAATCGGTAATCAGTCAATCAATCGGTTAGTCAATCAGTCAGTCAGCTAGTCCGCAGCCAATCAGTCAGTAAGAGAATCAAACAGTTATTAGTCAGACAATCGGACATGTCAGTCAGACTATCAGTCAGTCAGCAAATCAATCAATCAAAAAGCAATCAATCAGTTATAGATAGATTAAATTATACATGTTTGCCCCTGTGGGCATCCCGCTCTCAACATTTCATCAATCGGATAAATTAAAAGTTATTTTTTGACATTTGATTTCATTATAATTTAATTAGCTACACGCGGCCTGCCACCCCACCCCTCCCTTCAGCCCACCCCTGGCCCGTTGGGGCAACCCCCAGCCTTCCGTCTGGCTGTTATTCGAGTGTCCGTGACAACATCGAGTGCTTCTCAATGCTGCTTCTGGCAGCAGGCTCCTTTCTCGGGCTGAGCCCAGTGATTAATGCGCAATTGTTTGCAGGCTCTTTGAGGCCATTCCCCAATTACATTTGGCGCGGCGGCATGAAGTGGATTTTGGATTTGGGTGGACCCCTCATCGTAAGTATTTGAAATCAAAATATGCGCACAAATTTTGATTTTCATATTGAATTCGCCCGAAAAGTAGTCAACACTTTCTGGAATGGGGCTCTATGATTAGAGCCAGGCTCCAAATAAGTTTCTTGCCAGCTTCTTGGGCCTGCTCGCGTACATACTCTCGCGATGGGTATGTCTAGGAGCTGAGGAAACTTGTCGCATATGCTGCCCGGAGTCGAACAAATCGGTTAGCTATATCTGTATCATATATCAATTATATCTAGCTATTTGAAGGCAACATTCAAACGGGAATGTTAGAACTTTATTGCTTAAATATTTATAATCTCACTTTTGTTGTATAAAGAACTGTAGATTCTAGTCTTCCAATCAGGAATAGCTATATGTATATATACACTAGCGAGCATTATCCACGCATTTTCCACAGTTGCGGGTGGATTTGCTTAAATCGCAAAAACACGTATACATGAAGTATTCATTTTAACTTGCACTTAAAATAAGTTCTAAACAGTTGAAGCCAACAAATACATTCACAAAACCTAAATCACACATTTTCCACTCAAGAGGGTGGATTGTGCGAAATGTGAGAAACAAGTCTCAAGCTGGCAACAAAGATATAGAAAAGAAAATCAGATTGACGAAGCGAAACGTAAGACTCGAGGATCTCCATTCTTTTATTTTATGGCGATTTTTTTGAGTGTAGTGTATTTGGAGTACGGCCAACATTTTGAGGCCGACCTTTGTTCATCAATTACTTGATGCCTGGCCCGGGCAGCCGAAGAAGATTGTCAAGCGTTTTATTTTTATTTATTTTTATTTTTTTCATTTGTTGCCTTGGCGATGCTGTCTCGAATCTCGCTCGGCTGAGTGGCTGAGTGGGCGGGTGGGCGGAGTCGATGGCCACTTTAGCGTGGAAAATTGAAATAAATGTGCTTTTAATTATGCCCAAAGTGGCAGCTACCCTCGTCCTGTCAATCAATTAGACGCGCTTGCCAAAACCCCAATTCCGTTCTACGAGCTCCGAATCCCGGACTGTTGTCCGGCGACGAAAGTTTCGGCTTCTGCTTCGTCTGGTTGCAAATGGCCGCATAACTAAAAGTAAATTTGCCCAGCAAAACGAGCGAAATTGTTGCAAAAATATTTGAGCTGCATAAGCGGCGACAAGCCAGCCGAAAGGCCGCCAGGCAGGCTTCACAACCTGCTCTTGAGTGTGTCTCTCTCTCTGCGTGTGTGTGTGTGTGTGTGAGTGTGTGTACGTGTGTGTGTGTGTGCGTGTGTGTCTGTGTGCTGTTTGATTTTATGACTGTCAACTGATGGCGCTTGTTTGTCATGCCAACAGCGACTACAATGGCTAGCAGGTGGACTCAAATGCACGCCTGCTCGACTAGCAGATGCCCTGTAAAAGCCACTTTTAATAAAACAGATTTTCGTTGTAAGCCCCTGCAAGCGTATACCCTAGGCGCAGCACCTAGCAAACACTACAACATTCTTTTATACCTACACACACACACACACGTATGGATCATATAAATGGACAGATAGATAGATGAACAGATGGATGGATGAATATATGGATAGATGAATAGATAGACAGATGTATAGATGGGCAAACGGACATATGGGATGGATGGACAGATGGAAAGATAGACAGATGAATATATGGATAGATGGATAGATAGACAGATTGATAGATGGACAGACGGACAGTTAGATCGACTTGGCTTGTTATGGGCTCGAAGATGGTCTCTTCTGTGAAGTAAAGATTAGATAAGTTAGATTCTGTCCGAGCCGCGGCTCTTGCTGTCCCTTCTAGCCCTGCGTAATTCCAGGGTATGCAAATGTGCAAGTCGAGTTGTCGCTTGGCATTTGCTTGTGGCTCTGTCTTTCTCTGTCCCGCCAGACACTTCAATATATCAAAGCATCATAAATGCTGCCATAGTTGCAACAACGGCAGCTGCCTCTTTTTGTCCCATGCTCGCCGCCTTGTTACAGTCCACGCACGTGCGTGTCTGCCCCTCCTCCCCCACCCCCCTTGCCCCTCGTCCCTCCTCCCTCGATCTTCTCCTTGTTCCAAGCTGGCTTGGGTTTTTGGGTCCGGCCTGGGCTTGGGCTTTCGCTCTCGTATGACGAATGAGTTTCATTTTTACGCCGGCCACGCATCACGCTACTTGTCAGCCAGGTCTTATCTGTTGGGAATTTTTAAGTGCTGCCACGCCCACCACCCTCCTCCTCCCCACCCCTCTGCCCACAGCCGACAGCCGACATGATAAATGCTTCTGGTCCGGCGCGCTTTAATGTCCTCTCTCGCCAATAAAATGCATTAAATTTCTTCTGTTTTTCTTTTGCTTTCTGCTTTGAATTTGAATGGCATCAAATCGATGTACTATATATAGAAAGTAAATTCCTTACACTAAGCACTTTTTACACGCGGAAACTCGATGCCTTAAGAAAAACCTCGTCCGGGAAAAACAAAGGAAAAGAAGGGAACAGCTTTGATTATTTTTATTTACAATCATTCATTTTCCAATTATTTTTGCTCTCTACCGAAATTGTTGCTTTCTTTT
Organism: Drosophila ezoana; assembly: GCA_035045725.1. Taxonomy (NCBI): domain Eukaryota; kingdom Metazoa; phylum Arthropoda; class Insecta; order Diptera; family Drosophilidae; genus Drosophila; species Drosophila ezoana. The sequence goes on along the minus strand of JAWNOU010000111.1, from coordinate 724,960 downwards.
TGTCACAATTAAAATGATTTTGTCGTCTTTGCACCAGCGACCTCACGCTTGCTAGTTCAACGCTCAGACTAAAGCAGCCTCCCTTTGCTCTGGGCTGGGCTGGGGGCCAGCTGCTTTATGCAGAGCAGCTTTGAACCTTTTGCAGGTACACATAAGCCCCCAATCGCAAATCCCTTAGCTTTTATAAGTCCCTTTCAGAGAGCTTAAGCCAGCTAATTAAGCATGTGGCTGCGTCTTATACAAATTAGTCTATGCAAAGGCTGTCAACTCTCATTTGCTTGTACTTGCCACGTAATCTCCCACCCAGCTTGCAGCTCAGCTGCAGCCAGCATATTTCTCTTTCACCTGGCACACACACATTAAGCCCATTTAAATGTTGGCCACAAATTAATAAAAAAAAAAAACTGATCAAATGTTACCCTGCACTTAAAGCCGATTTGCAGGCAACATTTGCTCGAGAACTATTCGAGCTAATGCTGGAAAATTTGATATGCAGCTGTAGATATAGCCCAACTGCCCTGAGCTCGGCCACAGTTACCTGCGTTACCTGAGTTACCTGAGTTACCTGAGTTAGCTGAGTTACCTGAGTTACCTGTCCAATCAAGTGTCCTATCAAACACTCGCTGGAGGGCATTTCGCTAGTCGCGCCGAGCTATGGCTGATGTTTATGTATATTTGCATGCAGATTTCCGCCGCATTTCAATATGCATATCAATTTTCCAGATGCGTTTTCCATATACCCTGCCACGCCCCCATGGCCCCCTTTTTGGCAATTTTCCATTTACCTGCATTGATATCGCTGTCGAGTTGCGTTGTTTGATTTTCGGCAAAATGCAAATATCAAACAAAGCAAAAAAATAATGGAAAATGAAAAATGGAAAATGAAAAATGGAAAATGAAAAATTCCGCACGTGCTCCACTAATTTGCAGTCAAATATTTGCAGCAGGCCCCCCTTCCCTCTCCTTACCGCCGTCGAGCGTGACGCCCCTGACAATAGCAATTGCATTGTTGTTATGCCAGGCTGAGGATGCGGATGTGGATGCGGATGTGGATGCGAATGCGGATGTGAATACGGATTCGAGTGCGGGTGGCAATTAATTTGCACAAACCACTTAGTAATTAAAATGAAAAGTAAATTATATAGCCAAGGAAGCGCAGCACAGAGGCGCCGTTAAGAGCGGCTGAGAGGGGGCCAGAGGGGGGCCGGAGGGTCGGTTGCTGCAGTTGCTGGACAAGGGGCGAGGCGCAGCGCTGCCTGCCTTGCGACTTAAACTGACACCGTTTTCGGGGCCCACACGTGAGGGAATTGAAAGGGGCAGAGGCAGGGGCAGGCGGAAGAAAGGGGTAGGGTGGATGGTGTGGAGGGGAGGGGGGGAAGGGTATTGGGGTTTGTTTTTAAAAGCATTTGGCGCTGCAGTCTGCAAATGTATCTCGAACTTCGCACACTTGACTGCCATTCAATTTGCATAGGAAATTAGTTTGTTCGCTTTGAATTGAAGTTGGCCCCACGGGTGCAAACAAGGCCAAAAGTACTCACAGCCAGGGCGAGACGGACGCACATAGATAAAGAGAGCGAGAGAGAGAGAGAGAGAGAGACGGGGAGAGAGGGCGACGCACACTCGTGCCCTGCGTGTGTGTGTGTGGCACATTTATACGTTTTGTTGCTGGTTTTCAAAGTGGCAAATCTACCGTGTTCACTTGCAACATCTGAAAAAGGGGCGTGGCAACGGGTCGGGGGCGAACGAAGGCGGGAGAGGCGGTGGGCGGGTTGTTGCGCTGGGCATGACTTGGCTTTTAGACAGCAAGCCTGGCGTGTGTGTCTGTGCAAGTGATGCTGTGTATGCAAGTCCTGATACCCTGTACACATTGTCAAAAGGGGAATCATCATTTTAAGGCCACGTTTGTAACAGGCCAAGCAGCCTATTTGTTCCTGATCCTAAATCCGAAAGCCATTTCACATAGTCTGAGACTAGGAGAAGAAGCAGCATTAGGCATGCTTTTGTGTATGTGTGTGTAAATCTTTTAACTCTAGCTCGACGCTGGGAACAGGGTATCTCCCAGTCAGGACTTTTTGCTGGCTGGCGCCTCGCGTGTAACTTTTTGCATGTTGTGTACTGTGCATTACACTTGGTTAGCCAACGAGCAAGGGGACGGGGGGCAGGGGGCGGGGTGCTGGGACTACAATATAGGTGGGCAGGGGACGGAGGGCGGAGGACGCTTGACAGCGGAGCAGGAGGATGGAGTCTTGGAGATTGGGTAACATTGCGCAGCCTTCGGTGGGCTGTGTGTTATTATGGTTGATTAACGAGCTGGAAAAGCCAGCGCCTTAAATAGATCGCGCTGAAGTGGAGCATGAACTGAGCCAGTTGCAACGATAAATTTATCGATTACCAGCGATGAATAACTGAACGAACGAGAGCTCGGCATAACTTACCTTGCATGAATAGTAGCATGTACAGATTAGCGAATACTTAACAACACTGTTACGATATGTTTATCGATTGCAGACACATTTCGATTATTATAGTTTATCGATTGCCTCAATGAGCATATCAAAAACTGGCGACTAGTAGCTTAACTATACTTGAGCGAAAGTATTGTTTGTAGCCCTTGGCGAAGCAGGCTATAACGATAAATTAACGATAACAATTTATCGATATCAAGCAATCGATAATTAATTATAATTATATCACACTTACATAGCTCCCAATCATTTCAGCTGCTGCGCAAAATGATTGTGAAGACTTCATTTGCAACATTAATTTTATGCATTTTTATCGATAAATGCTCAACATGAACAATCGACTAAAATCGATTGTCATTTGAGCTTTACACAACGCAACTGTTTTATAGAGTAACTTGGAGACAAAAAACACTGATCGATAAATCACACTATGAGGCTTTAATGGCACCTGGCTGAAATTCTTTTTTAATTTAGCTTACGTACAACTTAGAGTTTTAAGAAAATCAATCACTGAACAAATTTGCACAATTTAAGCTATCAAGTTATCGGTAAGTTATCGATAACACTTAAAAACGCATTGCTATTGCATCTCTCTCTCTCTCTTTCCCTCTCTCTTTCCCTCTCTCTCACACTTTCTCTCTCTCTTTTTCTTTGTAGCCTGTGTTGCCATAGTGAATCCAATATTTACACACTCTCACACACACACAGACTCCCGCACACACACACACACACACGCGGACTCATTGACCAACAGCAAAAAGTCATCATTATTTTGAGTGAAGCGTCAAGTTTTGCTGTTGTACAAGACGGCGAGTACAGGTAGGGACAGCGGGTGGAGCGGGGCGTGCTTTGTGCTTGGACCGCCCGCTGTTTGTTGCAGCAACAACAAACGGGAACGAGAAGAACAAGAAGTGCGCTTTACCCAGCGGGATAGCGACGAAATGAAAATGGAAATGGAAATGGAAAATTGTTGTGCGATTTTCATTTGGGGCTCTGCTTCGGCTTGTTTCTGTTTGCCATCGCAGCCCTTTTGTTGTTATTGTTTTTACGACATGCCGTCAGATTCGCACAGCGGGACAGCGTGTTCTACTCGAGTCAGTCTGTCAGTCTGTCATTTTGTCATTTTGGGTGTTTATCAACGCCCGTCTAGTCCTCCATGGTCACATGGTTAATTTAATCGTTGCCCAAGTGGATTTTGCCCACCTTTTTCAGCTTTAATTCCATTTAGATCGGCATTTTATAATCTTGGATTCCTTCTGTCTGTCTGTTTACAGAATCTTCGATTTCTACATTCATCTGATTGATATGATATTTTTATAGATAATATGACTGACTGACAGATTGATTGACTAACTGATTGATCGACTGACTGACTTATCGTTTGACTAACTGACTAAAGGATTATCTGACTGCTTGATCGACTGTTTGAAAGTTTGACTTGCTGCGTGATTAACTGGCTGGCTGATTGAATGACAAACTAGTTGGCTGATTGATTGACTGATTGAGTGAGTGACGGGGTAACTCATCGTTTGATGCCCTGATAGTCGATTGATAGACGGACTGATTGATTGATTGACTGACCGATTGATTGATTGACAAAGTGACTAACTGATTGATTAATTGTCTGCATGACGGCCTAACTGACTGACTGACAGACTGATTGAGTGAGTGGCTGGATGTCGCATCGCTTGACTATCTGAAAGTCTGCTTGATTGATTGATAGACTGACTGATTGATTGATATATTGATTAAATGACTGATCGACTGTCCGCTTGACTGACTCAGTAACAGGCTGATTGAGTGAGTGACGACTCATCGATTGTCTAACTGAGATTTTGATTGATTGATTGAGTGACTCTCTGATAGACGAATTGACAAACCGACTTACTGATATGTTGCTTCGTGCACTGACTGATTGACAAATTGACTGACTGATCGATTGATGGATTGACTAATTGACTAACTGACCAAATAACCAACTGAGTTATTGCTTGATTGACTGACTGACAGTTTAATTGACAAGCTGACCGACTAATCGATTGATAGAGTGACTGCCTGAGTTACTGATTGACTCACTAGCTGACTGACTGATTGACTAACTGTCTGATTGACAGACTGACTGACTGACCGACTTGCCTATAAAAGTAGGCATGCAACTAATCTACCCAGTTTTCTTTATAAGAAATCTCTAACATATGCTGGCACAGTTCATTAGCCAATTGCCAGCTCAGATCAGCCGGAAGTGGTTTAGGCCAAAGTTATAGAAACTGTTTTCCAACCGGAAATCCCCAAAAGGCACAAGTTGTAAGTTATTTTGATACCCTGCAGCCATTTATAATGTCTAACCGAATGGGGTATATAATCAACGACAAAATAAGCTACTTTATTGAAGGACTACATTATATTTTGTGAAAACTTAAAAAGAACGCAATTGTATAAGTGTTGCTTGCAAAGGTAACAAAATGAGCTTGCGTCGGACCAACAAGCGTGAAGTTGCCGGCTCAAATCCAGCAGCAATTTGACATTTTTTTATATTTTTTAGATTTAGTTTGTAATTATTCCCAGATTTGTTGGTTGTTTGTTTTTTTTGGGCTTAAACTTAATCAAACTGCAGTTTTTGTTGCTATAAGGTGCAGTATGTTTTTAGAGGGTATCTGCCTGTTCGGCTTTGTGTACTCTTCTATTACTTGTTCCGCTTACTTTTGTCTGGAACTAAATACTAAACGAAATATATTTTGTTTCAAGGCTTTTAAGCGCGCTTAAAATAGTTGAACATACTTGTTGTTTGTTCTTAGCTTGTTCTGCTGCTGCTGCTAGTGCTTCTTCTTCCTCTTCCTCTTCGGCTTCTTCTTGTTCTTCTTCGTAGTTGTTGTTGTTGTTGCCGCTTCGCTGAGTATCGTTAGACAACAACTCAAAATATTTATGAAGATGCCCGGGCAAAGTTTTTGGTGGCAGGCGACATGAAAACTTGTCGAAACAATCTGCAGGGCAATGTCAGGCAGCACCTTGTTGCCCAGCCCCCAGCACCCTCCCCCGCTCCCCTTCCGCCCAACTCCTTTACATATAACCCTCAGCATGGCTGCAAAACTTTGGACATGTGTATTAGTGGTCCGCACCACGTTGCGTATGAGCTATTCGCAATTTATGCACAAGCTGCAGGTCAACTGACAAACAAGCACATAAATCAATTCATCGAATAACACGACACACGCACACAACACACACTAAACACACACGCGCACACACACTCGCACAACACAGCTTGTAGTTAAACGTGTAGCCATTTAGCAGCGGGGTGTGTGCGTGTGTGTGTGTGTGCGTGTGTGTTTGTCACAGCTTCGGGGCGCAATTATTGGGATTTTGCGCACAACAAGCACAAACACAACAGCAAGAAGTAAAACTGATCTAGCCCAGAGTAAACGACTAGAAGATACCCTGGGCCCAAGCCAAACTATTCCTTCTAGCTGCAGCGACGGTGCTTCTTCTTCCCTGAAAGCAACAACATTCCTTTTTTGCTTTTTTGCTGATGCGGCTCGTAAAGTCTACGAGTTAAGCCCAAAAGACCGTTTATCAAAATCGATAGTTATCGATATTAATCTCTCTGATAGTTCCCCAGTTTCCGCCCTCAGACAGTCGGACGGCCTGGGCTCAGCTCGCCTTCTGCCCATTGTTGCATGCGTTGGCGCAAAACCAAACTACCCTCGCGCACATTTTCAATATGTTCAATTACAAACAACAGCCACGAACATCAATCGCCAGCGAGAACTTAATAAAACTTGCTGCCATACGCGGTTGCAGGTCAACAAATGGCTCTTCAAAGACTCAGCATATTATTAACTGCAAGCAAAAGTTGAACGATTCCTGTGAACGACAGAACGCCCTTACTGCCAACGATGTTGTATGTGTGTGTTCGTGTGTGTGTGTGTGTACAAGAAGAAGCTGGCAAGACAAGCTTGCATCGTTGCTGTGAAATCGATAAATATCGTTTATCGCTGTGCTGTCTTTTGAGCATATCTCGAAGCTTTCAGGAACTAGAGCCACCAAATTTGATATGTAGGCTCTCCTCGAGTTTGCCTCGCTCTGGCCTATATCATCTCTTGCATAGCTGCCCAAGAATTGTAAATTGTAGGTATTGTTCTGGGCTTTGGTATTTACACATTTTTTGCTGTCATATTTTTTGTTCCTAAAAGTTTCATTAAGATCCGACCATAAAAGGCAGAGTTATCATAGAATATACAAGCGAAATATGGTCTGGGCTTGTATTGAAATAAGGGCAGCTCGACGCGGGCGTTAGTGTATCTTCTAGTGCGGCCAGTCCCGACTGTACTTTCATTTATTTTTGTTGCATCGTGTAGCTGTCGTTAGGTAATATTTTAAATATTTCAAAAAGCTTTTGTGCAGAGCGCCGCGGGGTAGCTCGTTGTTATTTACATGGTCCTTTGATTTATGCCATCAACTATTTTTCTTGTTTTTTTTTTTTTTATCGTTTTATTAAAACTTTACTTGAGCGCTTTTATTTGTGGTCGCCCGTAAGTCCGCTTTTGTTGTCCGATTCGCTGCAGTTCAAACTAAAGCACATATCACAATTCGAGAGAGGGAGAGAGAGATTGAGCGAGATAGAAAGAGAGAGAGAGAGATAAAGAGAGAGAGAGGGAAAGAGAATGCTTGTCAGTGCAGGGCGTACCAGGTGGTGCGACTGATGGCATCGCGTTGAGCCGCCAGCTGCTGCTGCTGCTGTCCGCTGGTGCAGTCGGTTTGCCCCGCCCTCGCACCCGGCCCCGCCTCCTCGGCGGCGTTCAGCTGGTCGAGCAGCTGGCGGACTATCGTCTCCCATTTCTGGAGCACGGCGGGCTGGCAAAGGAATTCGCATTCGCGCTGCTTGTTGCACAATATAAAGGACTTGGACAGAGCCACAAAGCAGACATCGGGCAGCAGAAAATTGCCGCGCAGCAGCTGCTTGCGCCCCTTCGACTCCGTGTAGATGAGGCAGCTGTTGAATGCAAACAATTTGCAGCTGTAGCTACGCCGCAGCCACCCGTCGTTCAGCTGGAACTCGCCCACCGTAATGAAGCTCGCCTCGTTGAGTATGCTGAACTGTAAGAGGATGAGTCTGAGTCTGAGTCTGAGCAACGTCTTTCGCGCAATAGACGTACCGCATTGAAGTGCTTGATATCATTGAGCTGGTCCGACTGATTGGCCCGCTCCAGCAGCTCGCGCAGTCGCGTCTCCAGGCGGCAGGCCACCTCAAAGACGCGCTTCGAGATCAGCTGGCGATGCTCGTAAAATGACTGGATGAATCTGCTCAGCAGCAGCGGATATTTGGTCACACGCTGCACGGGCTTCAGCAGGAAGCTGCGTATGCCCAGCGGATCACCCAGCGTGATTTGCAGACGCTGCTAATGAGAAATAAATAAAACCGATATCAATTTGTATATAGTGCATGCATTTCGAGTATATCCATTGCTAAGCGAATCATAAGCCATCCTAAATAATCTTAGCAGCAACATAATTTGCTTAAAAGCATTTTCGGGCTCATATGCAAATATGCAATATTTTATAGTTATTCACAGTTATGCAGCTATACATGCAAGTTAAAACAATTTCAATTATAATTGAATATTAGTTTGAAGTAATTGAATTGTAAATGGAAAACAAAATGTGGCTAGCCAAGGCGAGGCATTGATTCGTCGAAGAAACCCATCTTGGCAGCCATTTTTAAACATGCTCCAATGTTTACTCATAACAAATTGTTTTGCTGTAAATTGCCCAACCATTTGTCAGCTTCTTCTTCTTCTTGGGCTTAAAATAGCACGCAGCCATTACAAAAGGTTAGCGACGCCATTGCTAACGCCCACGTTTGATTTTATGGTTTCTATTGTGCCCAAAACAATCAAATAAGTGCGAGCGAGAGAAATGCATGTGGCTGTGATAATTCATTTGATTCTTATTTGAGACCAAGCCTTAAGGTGTGAGTAGGCAGGCAACAAATATCATCTTTAAATTCGCCATGTATTAAAGATTCGCCTCATCCCGCTTTGTTTGGATATTGCAAGTGTGTTCGTTCTCTCGCAAATAGGTTGCAGGCTTCAATTCGCCTTATGTCGAAGAGTCGCCTCAATTCGCTTGTGTGCGCTCTCTCTTGAAGGCTTCAATTCGCCTGGTATCAAAGATTCGCCTTAACGCGCTTTGTTGTGATATTGCAAGTGTGCGCTCGCTCTCTCGCTTTTGCTAGCGCAACTAGGTTGCGTGCTTCAATTCGCCTGGCTCAAAGATTCGCCCCAACATGTTTCTGGTAGAGCTGTCAGCTGTCATTGTATTGCTCTCTCGCTTGTGCATAAGCAGCGTAGTGAGAGCAGGCGAGGAAGAAATAGATGTTGACGGCCATTTTGGGTCGAAGCAAGTTCAAGTGCAGCGAAAGTTAAACGATCAGTGTATTGCTGTCTCGCTCCTGAGCAAGTGTCATGAGGCACATGAGTGTGAGCAATAGATTGCAAGCCCACTTGTGATTCGCCGTTTGCTTAGTTCGCTGATAAGCCAGTTAAAAAATAGAACACAAAGGACCCGCATGTTTCATTTCGTAATTTTGCTTACCTTAAAATAGAGCTCATGCTTGTAATAGAGCTGCAAACTGTCGCGCTGGCTGGCCGCAAAGAGCACATAACAATTGAAATAATCCTGATCGATAAGCGCATACCAACGCTCAAAGAGCAGCTCCAGCTGATGGCGATGCTGCAGCATCAGCGGCAGCAGTTTATATCTATGCAGCTTGACAATCTGTGTAACATACGGCAGCAGGACATGCTGCTGACCCGCCAGCCCGACGGGCAGCGAGGGCAGCGGACTAAAGATGTGGCTATAACGCTCGATGCCGCTGACCAGATCCTCAACATACTGCTGCTCCGTGCTGATCAGCTCGTGCAGCACATGGCGGGCACACTGCTCGGCTACATCGCTGCTGGTCGGTCTCGCACTGACGCTGGCGCTGGTGCTCATGCTGCGACAATGTTGTGCAAAGAACTGGCAACCGCTGGATGCGTGCAGCGCAAACACCCAAGACGCTGACTCAGCAGCAGCAGCAGCAGCTGTTTCTCGGTTACGCAATTGTTCTTATTTTGGTGCCGGCCCCAATCATCGCTGACTGTGCCGCTGTGGTTCCGACTGGCACTGGCCGCTGGCAATTTTATTTTAATTACACTTTGAGCGGCGACAGAGAAGAGCTCCAGCTGGCGGCTTATTGCATTCATTCTTTATCGTGCCTCCTATTTTAATGACAATTAATTGCTGTTGTGACTATGTCCATTCTAGAAATAAGCCACTGTCTTTAGCAGCTGCCGCACCTGTTTCTCAGCTCCTGCTGCTGCTGCTGCTGCACCTGCATACGGAGCGTATGCGCAATAAATAAATCAGCCGTAATTAAAAGCGTCCTGCTAAAGTTGCCCGGCATCCATAACCCTCCAGCCCATCTGCCCCGCCCCCTATGCTGTCATCCCAATTTTGCGTTTCTCCTCCATTCTCTGGCCTTGGCACCCGACTCCGACACCCGGCTATAAATAACGTTGTATTCCAGGAATTTGCGAGTGCAAACAACGGCAACAACAACATTAAAAGCAACTAAAAAATGGTATAAATTCATATTTCTGTTTGGCCTGCCAGGGAATCTACGCAAAAGATAACGCTGGCAAAAGCCAAAACAAAAAAAAAGCAAACGAAAAAATAATAGAAAAAAAAAGAAGAATAAAAACCTGGAAAAAAGAAATGCGGCACAGCGCCAAAAGGCCAAAAGCGTTCCATAAATTGTGCCCTGAAATCGGTCCGACGGGGGACAACTGGAAGACAAACTGATTGTGTTCCAACAGATACCCGACTGTTGAGAGAGAGAGTATGAGTGAGAATCTCGTAGAGAAGCAGGCAGAAGTTAAAGAGGTCGCGAGACACAACTGCAAAAACATGCTTGCAAAGCACGCAAATGTCTGACAGATCAATTCATTTTCCTTAAGTTAAAGCTCACTTTAAGCTTTAATTAAGCTTAATTGGCTTTTGTGTGGAAGTTACCAAAACCCCGTCTTAAACTTCTAAACGCTCGCCTCCAGCACATAAAGTAATTACAAGTTAAAAACCGTCAGTCAATCAGTCAGTCATTCAATCAGTCAGTCAGTCAGTCAATCAATCATATATACAGCTTCGGCTCCGCGTTGTCTTCTTTCTGCAGTTCCATAGAAATAGCTCTCACCGCACTTTCAGTAGGATTAATTGTACTTGGCTGCGTAGTCAAAGCTCACTTCAAGCTGAAAACTTGGAATTCTCCTTTTCCCAACGTGTATTTACTTGTATTTGTTGTTTTTTCTGTGCGCTCGCAAGTTCTCAAGTAAATTAGAGATTTTCTGCGAAACGCAAGAACATTTATTTATGAGTGAAATTCTTAGTTGCCAAGCGATTTTCCTGGCTTTGCCTGGCTTTCGCCGCCTGCCACGCCCACCATTTCGAGGAGGATTGCGGCCACTTGCCGCGTCTTGGGGCTGATAACCAGTGTTGCAAAAGTGTTGCATACTTTGCGGCAGCCCTCGAAATGCAGCAAATGGTAAACACATTTTGGCCAGACATCGCGTTGAGTGAGCCAAGTGCCTTGCTTATGGCCCGCTCGCTTAAGCAGGCACACACACACACACGCACACACACACACACCAACACCAACACACACATGGGCGTGAGGCACAGCACGTAGCTCGGCTCAAGCTTCCATCAGCGGATCCGCTGGATGCTGGTACTGTAGACGTGGCTGACGCGCAGTGCGGCCAGCTTAGCTTTTTTCTAGCTAAATTTGGCTAGTTTTAGAGGTACTCCTTTTTCGTACTTTTATTTTGCTGCTGCTGCAACTCTGGGATAAGTAAGAGCAACCCTGTCGATAACAAAATGTTACATTTATGTCATCAATAGCTCAACTTACACAAATTTTAAAGATAAAGTGATAAGCATGGATATTGCAGATCTAAAGCTTTACGTTGAGAAAAATGTGTGACCAGCCCTGCCAAATATGAGAAAGAAAAGCAAGTGCGCCCTGCCAACTGCCTGAAAGAAAGCTGCACAAAAGCTGGCAACTCTTTGCCTTTGTGCACAGTGAGCAACCCTGGCAATTTGTGTTGCTTTTTAAAGCTATTTTTAGCTATTTTCAGCTATTTTAAGCAATTTTTAGCTTTCTTAGCACTGAATGAAGTAAAGTCTTTTTCGCTTTCCTTTTTTTGTCAGCGACAGTTGGCAACACTGGCTACGGGCGGCTGGTCCGCCACTTAGTGCGCCATTTCGCTGCCAGCTTAGTTTAATGTGCCCAAGTTGAAAGACGAAGAAGCAGGAAGGGAGGGGTGGGGGGCTCTGTTCCTTACGGCTAAAGTGTTTCGCTCTGCTCGTGATTGACGTGCCGCGATGACAGGGCGTGTAATGCTGCTTTTCCACTTCCGCTTCCGCTTCTCTCTCTCTCTCTCTCTCACTGTCTCTCTCTCTCCGGACTAGTCGCAGATCGATAAGCCGCCGGACAAATCACGCTGTTGTCCCTGCTAAGCCCTGCTCAACATGAATATGCAGCAGCTGTCGCTGACTACTTCACGCCCCACCTCCCCCTCCCCCCTCCCTCCACAAAGCCCTTCAAAAAGAGGGCGCAAATGTGGGCGTGTCCAAGTTGGTAATTTACCCGTTTTTCCAGCATGTTTTTAGGTGCGCGTTGTTACCCCAAGACATAAACAGACACTATTTTGTAGAGCTTCAATTTTTACCAAGACGCATTGCCGAATATACCCCGCAACCCCGCTGTAAATAGGTAGGGCATGTTGTTTTTTATGCACAACTCGTCAAGCTCGCTAAATACAAAAGCTAGAGTTAAGAAAATCGTTATGTATGTTCATCTATTCCAAGCGTAGCACGAGCTCTTCACATTTTATCTATAATTGCTTTCACTTGCACATTATCGATAAATATCGATTCTGAGATATGGTTTGTTTTAGCATAACTCCACCTATAAGGGCTCCTTTCAGCGGGTTCTTTTCAGCTTTGGGGGCATGGGCGGCAGTATCTACATAGAGTGAAATATTTGTATACTCTTCTCGAGGGTATTCTAATAATGTCATCAAAAGTGTTACGCTTAGCAGAAGAGCCTTATTATATAATAGAATATACCCTATAAAGTATATTCCAGATATATTCCAGATCAGCATCAATAGCCAAGTTGATATAGCCAAGTCCGTCCGTCTGTCCGTCCGTCCGTCCGTTCGTCTTTCTGTCCGTCCGTCTGGCTGTCTGGCTATTCGGCATTTACATATATCCGAAATCCTATCAATATCGGATTACTTTATCATATAGCTGTCATAGGAAGGATCGTTCGAAAATGAGGTTCTTCATCAAGATATCTTAAACATACTCGGCATAAACTATTTTCCCCGTGCTTCTTAGATGCCAATCATTATGGTCATTGTGAAAAGTTCCGATTAGCAAGGGTATTGAATCTTCGGCGTGCTGCAGATAGCCTCTTCTTCTTTCTCGTTCTCAATGCAGCATCATTCGCTGCTTATCCCGGCCACTTTCTGTGGCAGCTGCCGCTGCTCGTGTATCTGATGGATGCATTTGTATCTGTGGCTGCTTTCAAAGCTGTTTGCTTAGCTTCTGCTGGCGATTAAAGGATTTACAGCGTTCTTATTGTTGTTGTTTGTTGTTTGTTGTTGTTTGTTGCTGTTTGTTGCTGCTGATTAAACATAATTTATGTTGCTCCAAGTGGCGACCATTAGCGCATCCAGTTGCCAGGCTGCCAACTGGCGGCTGCCTGGCGCCAGTCGCCCAGCTGCATGATAAATGCGCCGCATTAGCAAGCACCCCCCCCCCCCCCCGCGTCCCTTCCCCTTCCACAACCAACCCGCTCCCTCCATCGACTAGGGGCAAGGTAGTGCAGCTGAGCTTCTGCTGATCGGACATTTTGGTTAATTTCGCTGCGGGAATTTTAAATCATCTTTAAATTAGGGTCATGCAAACTCAATAAACCAAAAGGCGGAAGTGAGGCGGATGGCGCGTGACTGCTTGGCGAATGTGCTGTGCGTGCGTCTGTGTGTGTGCGTGTGTGTTTGTGAGTGTGTGTGTGTGTGTGGCAGCAACAACTCAATTAGCGGCACACACACACACACACACAGACACACACGAGCGCCACACACATTTGCCGCAATTTGGCAAACAAATCACGTATCAGCTGCCTTTGCTTCCCTTGCCTCCGCTTACCACCAGATCCTACCCCCCCCCCCCTGCCTCGTCCCCTACATATCCAACCCACCCCCCTCGTCCACCTCTCTACCCCGGACAACTTGTACACATTTTGTACACTGACGCTTCGCCTTTGTTGTTTCATTTTTGCTGATTTCCCATTGCCCTTGCGGTGGGGCACACGAATGCACAAAATAACTGAATTTGTCATTTTAGTTGCGACCTTTAACCCACACCCACACCTCCCCCCCTCCCTCCTGTCAACATCCCAACCCACCCCACTAATCGACCCTCGGCCCCTCTGTGGCGAGCATAGGACTTGCTCGTTATACCTTAAATTAGTTATATATCTCTATATGCATTTCATCATGGATTCCACATATTGTGACTCGCTGAGATACTGAAAGAGTGATTGACTGATTGACTGACCGACTGACCGATTGACAAATAAACAGATTTAAGACTGATAGATTGCCTGTATAAAAAAGGACTTACTAACTGATTGGGTAACTGACTGAGCGACTGACTAACTGATTGACTAACTGATTGACCGATTGACTGACTGCCTGACTGAACGATGGATTGAGTGACTGACTGACTGAATGTCTGAGGACTAATGATTGAGTAATTGACTGACTGAGTAAGTGGTTGACTGACTGAGTTAGTGATTGACTGATGTGCAGATAAGCTGATTGATTGGTTGACAGATTCACTGATAGTTAACCGATTAACTGACTGTCTGAGGACTTATGATTGAGTGATTAACTGACTGAACAAGTGCTTAACAGATGTACTGAATCACGTTCTGTTCAGATGATTGATTGACTGAGAGTCTGACTGATAGAATGGTTAACTGACTTTCGAGGACTAATGATTAAGTGCTTGACTGACTTAGTAAGTGATGTACATTAGTAATATACTGATTCACTAATCGATAAATAAATTGATGAACAAACTGACTGATAGAGTGTGACTGACTAATTGATTGACTGATAGGCAGATTGATTGACTGACTCATTTACTTGCTAACTGCTGACTGGCTGACTAATATATTAATGAGCCAACTGGTGACTGATAATTTTTTAAGATCTGTGTCAATCTGGATCAACCTCGGTTGAAAATGTTGCATTCCATTTGGTTGCCCTGTGTTGTATCTCTCTCTCTCATCATTGCATTGTTTTACTCTTTCACAAATGTGTATTATGCGCATCTGTGGGTCGGTTCCTTTTCGTTCCAGTCTGCTTTTGCTTTGCCGCATTTTGCATTCGACTTGTAAATCTTAATTATGATTCTGTTCTTTTGGATTTTAGATTATTCCCTTCCGCTTCGTTCCATACTATTGTGCTCCGTATTCGCCAAAGGATTCCTTAGTCTGAAGCGTAAGTCTTGGCCTCAATACCAGCCCATTCCCATTTTGCTTTGCACTTATCTTTTGTCCGAGTTGCATCAAATTATCCGGGACATTCTGTAGTTACGCTCTATTCTTTATTGCTGACACAAAACATTTACATTTGCCTTCATTTTAGCTCGGGCATCGAACAAATGCAAATTTCCTGCTGCTATCCAATTTTAAATGCTTTGCTTATCGCATCGCTTCTCCCTCTGTCTCTCTCTCTCTCTCTCGTTTGCTTAGCTTATGCATATGCATGAGCTTCGACAAGGAGGCGGCTGTGGGGCATGCTGCCACGCCCCCTGCACTTGTGCTGTCGGGGCTCGCACCAAAAATTATCGACACTTAAAATGTTGCAAGCGTAGCTGGATTTTTGTGTCCTGGCCCGGATATGCTCGAGCCTGACGCTTATGTAATCTTAATGTTTATGCAGCTTATGCTTCATAAATTCCACACGAACCGAAGCAGCGTGGTCTGTGGAGGAGGGGAGGGAATGGGGGAGTGGCGTCTGCCTTTAGCCTGTCTGATGTCTTTGTCTTCCGGTGCGCTGGCCGCCATTTTGTGCGCTTTGCTTTAACTTCCGCTGCGCTGTGCCATTTGTTTATTGCCCATTTTCATTGCTTCATTTTGCCACTGCCACGCCCCGCACCACGTTCCCCTCCCCCGGGCAAGTGTTGGTTGATGAAAATATTTTTACGACAAGTTTTTCGCGAAGATTTGCAACATTTGCAGAAAAGCAGCAATAACAAGTTAGAGCTCGGCTCTGGCGTGTCTTCGACTATACAATACCCTGTAACTACCGTTAGTCGAGCAGCTGCTGCTTGTTTATGACGTATGATGACTGTAAGACTGAATGAACTGGACTCTCAAACTGTGGCTTGAGCAAATAAGGGCGTGGCTTGATCTCTGATAGATCTAAAGTTTGTTCCTGACTAGCCCCGAAAATTTTAACGCTTTGGAAGACAGATCTGAGGCCTTTTGTACCTATATTCCGAGTGCCAAGAGCAACCAATATACCCTCTGATCGCTGGCGTGTACAGGGTATGCAAACGGAAGTTGTGCGAATCAGCGCAAAACGAACGCCAGAGGGCGCCAGCGCGAGCGTTGAGCACGGGGCCAGCGCCAAATGAAACGCACATTTTCGGTCATAAAACGCTTAACGTTCCACATGCCCCCATCTCTTACCCCATCCCACCAACGACCCCTTGCCCCAGCTGCAGCTGCGTTTCGGGTAGCAGCCGGAAGTTGTCATGTTTTATGTTTACATCAGCGGAAGCAGCTGCACGGAAGAGTTGGGGGGCGGCGGGGCGCCGCATAAACAGCACAATGTTGTGTAAACCACACCTCACCCCCTTCCCGTTGGCAATCATGAATTTTGCATGTGCCAGCAGAATTGCAAAATTATAATTAGGCAACTGAAACTTGTTACGACAACACAGCGAAGGAGTGGGAGAGAGAGAGGGCGAGAAAGCGAGGGAGGGAGAGCGCGAGGGGACACTGGACAATAACTATCTCTGACCATATCAAACACCACCCCCCCCCCTTCCCATCCCTCTCTACCCTTACCCCTGCCAATGCTATTGCATCTTTATTTACGTGTGCTTCTTCTTCTTCTTTTGCGTGCTCCTTTTTGCCGTTTGAAGTCCACGCACGTTCGCGCATAAAGTTCATTTTATTAGCTGACGTTTCTCACTCTCTTTCGCTCTCGTTTCCCACTCTCCTTCGCTCACGCTGCCCGCTTCACCCGCTCTGCCCGTTTCATTCGCTCTGCCCGCTTCGCCCGCTTCACACGCATTGCCCCCTCCCCCCGCTCTGAACGTTCTTCTGCACAGTTCGTTTTTGCATTCTGCTGCCATTTCTAATCTGCGGCTCCTCTGTGCGTGCGCTCGTCGCATTGCCGAACAGTGTGACCAGCCCGCGGTCAGGCGACAAATGTTGAAGAAAGAAAAGGCAAAGCTTAAAAAAAACTCCCTCAATTTCGATCCCCAAGTAATTGGGACAGCTTCCTAGCTGTCAGTTAGTCTTATATTTGTTGATATATACATATCAAGATATTTACAGGAAAATATCGGCCCCGTCTGAGCAACAGATCTCAAGCCTAAGACAATGCCCTGGTATTTAAATAAATCACAATTATGGCTTATTTAGTTGTGTGTGGCATTTCTGCGCATTTGGTCACACTGTTTCGCCAGTTTGGCCTGATTAGCAAAGTGCAAATTTGGCTGCTTCCCTTTTATTCTTTCCCTTTATTTTTTTGTTGTTATTGCTTATGCGTAATAACTTCTAGCTGAATGCCACGCCCCCAGACAGGCGCAGATAAATATTCAATCGTAAATGGCGGACAGGACAAACGGTGGGAGCGCGGACACGTGGTGCCGTCACATGGCAGCTCTGCCGCCAAATGGACGCGTTCAAATTGCAAATTGCGCTCGTTTACAAGCGAAATAAATGCGCGCGCGCCCCGCCATTAGGCCACCCCCGCACCCCCTGCCCCTCCTCACGCCTTCGCCCCCTGGCCAAACCTGCCATTTGCCTGGTTAGAAAAATGAAGCGTCGTGCCGCAAAAGACAGCGCGGCCCTTGGATTGGGCGGGGTAGGGTGGGGGGGGTCGACATTTTTGTGTTGCGTGCCATTTGGGCGCATAATTAGATAAGCAGCGCAATGTCTAGCCAAGCCCCGTAATAAGACCCCCCCCCTCTCCACACCCGCCCCCTTGCTTGACGGGCGAGACATTGTCACAACAAGTCGCTGACAGATGACGCGTCATAAAAGCAGCGCTGCCGGCGCCAACGGCGGCAGCAACAATGCGCCGCAAAATGTGTGAGGTTAGGGCCGTTCACATGCCGAAAGGCGCAACTCGTAGAGTTGCCAGCGGCAAGCGAAGATGGAGGTGGAGGTGGAGCTGGGGGCAGCACAACATGCAATTATACGCAATCAACATAAATCATTCAAATTGCCACGCAAAAAGCGAAATGTACACTTTGAATGTGGCCAAAGCACAAACTGAAAAAGAGAAAGAAGGGCAGAGGAAGAGACACCCAAAACACAACGAAGATTTAATACACTTGCGCACATGTGAATAGATTTGAGCTATTGAGACTTTAAGCGAAAGATTTGAGCCGGCTTCCTGCCTTGAGTCGCGCTCAAGAATATTTTATGTAGTCATTCGATTAAGTTTGGGTAACTTGTATGATGAAAAACCTTGATCAAGAAAATCTACGCTGTTGCACACTTTGTGTTATAAGCTAAATACCTACAAATCGAAGGGTATAGAAAGCATAAAGCAGAAGGAACAGCAGGTAAAGCCAGTCGCAAGGGGGCGTAAGGCTAATTTGCAATTGAAATGCCTAAGCCAAGACAAATTTTGTGCGTTGCGCGCTTAAGGTAGGGCAGAACAAAGCAGAGAAAGAAGACTGCCCAAGTGAGAAGCGCAGAGAGAGGCGGCGGAGTAGAGGTAAACGACAGCAGGACAGCACAAAATGGGGCATGACCGCATTACGCATACGCCGCGTTGTCAACAATTTAAGTGCGCGCGCGTGTAAGTGTGTGTGTGTGCGAGAGTGTGTGTGTGTGTGTGCAGCTGAGGCAGGTAGCTGACAAATGCGACAGCGGCACGTGAGCCAACCGCCAAGGCCAAGCCTGTCCAGCCGCATCTGAATGTCAGGCCGCAAATTTCGTAGCCGTCAGCTGCACACATGAACTTTTGCCCCAATCAGCGGCATATTCCGTATATGGAACGCCTTTCGCAGAGCACGCAAATTGTGGCACGTCCAGGTGGCAGCTTCGGAGCTGTAAACAGCATTTGGCAAATAGCAAAATATTTCAAGCGATTTACAAATGCGAAATAACCGAAATGTTGATGAAATTGGTTATGTAGCCCGGCTCTAATGGGCCCGGCTTTCGAGCGGGCCCCAAGTGCTGGTCCGGGAAACTTATCTAATTGGACAGCAAATTGAAAACTCGAACTAAACGTAAAGTACTCTGGTCGGGCTTGCCCAACTGGCAGATATCCTGTGACCAGTGTCAAACTGCCTTTAAAAGCTTCCTAGCTTCTAAATTCTAGATTTGAAGACTCCAGCTCTTATAAGCTCCGAGATATGCTCTGAAAAAAATAAAATATCGATATCGATTCTTATCGAATTCAAGGAAATCCAGCACCAACACAATCGAATAGAATAATATCGATTCTTATCGATTTCAGGAATATCCAGCGAGTTATCAAGAATTTTAAATGAACAAATACTATGGAGATACACTCTAATATAAGATTTCGAAATCGATTCTTATCGATTTCAGGTAAGTTATCATTCATAAACAAAATTTCGATATCGATTTCAGGGAAATGCAACAAACTATTTAGAATTCGAAATAAACAATACGATCAAATACGTGCAATACTCAAGTTCTAAGGCTTTCATATCAACGGGTTCGTCCATATAGACATGCATGGGCTATACCAACTCGGCTTAATACCCTCGAATATCCTCAATAGACATAGGTCGAAGTTTCCCAACACCGGGTTATACCCGCTAGCCTATACTTAAATACATGTTTAAGAATGTTAAATAAATGAAATCATTCAAACTATACGAAATAGTAACATGCGGGTCCAAAAGAAAAGGCGCTGGTTCAAACCCCGAGACCAATTACCGATAATCTTGTTATTCTTTTTACAAATCCCCAAGAAAAACCCGCATCAAATCGCAAGAGACATTTCCCCGTCGAACCAACGACTTTTTTTTTGTGGCTCAAATCCCATATCCCAAAAAACAAACCCATTCGCATTCATTCTTCAAATAAAACTCGGGGTGTATACAATTTTTTAAAAAACCCCAATGTTTGTATTATCGTCGTATAATAGATTTGGTGTTACATCATTATTAAATTTTGTATATGGGCTGCTCGCACAGAATTTGTAATAACCACGTTTAGAAACCAACTCGAAAGTGTTGCCAATTTATAGAATTTCAAACAAAATCAAAATGTATCAGGAAAGTTGGAAAAGGGGGGAGGGGGGGTGATGGTAAAGGGTTAGGAAAGGGGGAGGACGGAAAAAAATATTGAAGAGAAAAACTTGAAATTTGAGTTTGTTTTGTAGCTCTCATCCAGAGAACTCGGGCGTTACATTCTGTCTGTCTGTCTGTCTGTTTGTCTGTCTGTGTGTGTATCTGTGTGAGACGTGTGTGTGTGTGAGTGTGTGTGTGTTTGATTTGGTCAACAATATATGGAGTACACATATTTGGGATAAACATATGCACATGCGAAATTTAAATATCGAAACAATTATTATCGAGGCTTTTGTGTTGACGTGTTCGCATTTGTTTTTTGGAAAAGCTTGAACTTTGAATTTGAAAAATTTGCCCGAGGCAAAAGTATTTTTTGGGGTTTAGTTGGTTTTCTAGTTTCGTGTTGTTGTTGTTCTTGTTGTTGTTGTTGTAAATATGATTATAGCTATTCTCATATTGTTTGTTAATCGTTGTGTTCCCTTCGGCTCAAATCAAGTCAACGATCGAAGCAGGTTCGAGCTTAAGTAGAAGGAGCAGTTCTTGAAGTTCTTGAATTTCTCTCTCAGTCAAATAAACTGGGCTCCTGATCCTCGACGGGCGGACCAAAGATATGCGTCAGCGTCAGCTGTGTATAGGCAATGACTGCCGACGGGCACAGGCCCAGCGCCTCCTCCAAGGTTACCCATTTGGAGATCTCATCGCCCGGACAGACCACATGCATATAGACAACGTCATCGATTACTGCATGGCTGATGATTGCCATTGGGCTGCTGCTGCCGTTCGCATTGGTCAGCGTCGTGGGATTCAGATTGATAACCATCTGCAAAAACACAAGCACAGAGAGCCACATATTCAGCTTGAGAGACAGAGACAGGGAGTGAGGGGGAGAGAGAGAAGCGAGAGCGAGAGGGAGACTCGACATTCTAGCTCTATACGAAATACCTTCGGTCTTTATAGACCGATCTTTATGAAATTCTCAAGGAATAAATATGGCATTCAAAATCGTGTGCATACCAAAGCATAAGGTTCTACTCTAAAAAATGCATATTTTTCCCATTTCGAGTGGAACGGAGGACTTAACTGTATAACCTATACGAGAATATACAGTCCAAGTTTGGCATACCTAGCTCTTAAAGTCTTCGAGCTGTGCTCAAAAGAGCTGAAGTCCCAGCTCTTGCAGTTTTTCGAGATCTACGAGTTCAATCACAGACGGACTTAAGATTTTGGAAGAGAAAAGCTTCATGGGTTCAGAGCCTGCTTCTATTGCCTGTTACATACAGCTACATCAAACTGTTATACCCCTTTTCCTTGGGTTCAGGACAACTTACTTTCAGATAGAACCGGACGTCCCGAATCTGTACTTAGCTCGTCTTGTGAGAGCTGGTTTGTGGGGTCTCCAGTTCTCCAGGTTTATCACTCGTGTCTGCTGCAGGATTAAATCTTTCTCACTTACTCTCTCTCTCTCTCTTTCTCTCTCTCTCTCTCTCTCTCTGTCTCTGTGTGTGGTGCGAGGAGTGCTTGCTCTTACTGCCTTCGTAGGTGGCACTTCGCTTACAATCTCGTTGATAATTTACGATTTTCTATTTTTGATGTAAAGATTATAATTTAAGTATATGTATGTTGAGTCAAATTCATTTACCCAGCCTGACACACAAGCCGAAAAGGCTACTTAATGTTAACTAATAACATGCCAACTTTGCCGCCACACAAGAGAGAGGAAGCGGGAGCACGAGAAGGGAGAGAGAGAGAGAGAGATCTGTTTCAATTAAAGAAATGTGGGTGTCTTCATGTCTTGTCTCTCCATGAGATTCTCATGGATTCAAGTGAAACTTAGAAGTTAACAAAAACTATTCCTGCTCATTTGTCGATCGTTTTTTCCTTTATAGCCTGTTTTGACCTTTAAAGCCTCTCTATGCGATTCTCATGAATTCAATTAAGACTTAGACGTGAACATGCTCCGTTCGTATTAGTTTTACGATTTGTGTTGACAATATAATAATCTAGAGCCTACCTCCAACTCTCCAACTTTTGCCCTCCCGCTTACTCTCTCTCTCTCTCCCTCTCTATCACTCTTTCTCTCTCTCCTGCTTTATATAGACGTTTCTCTTTGGCAACAAGATGTGACTGCTCTCTTGCACCAAAGCCCAAATAGCTTACTCATCCAAGTTGCTAAAAAGAAAAGTCTATCTAGAGCAGGAGAGAGAAAGAGAGACAGCCATATAGCTGCTGTCCAATTTCTATGCACAAAACCTATTATACCTTATCCAAATTCCTATGCGAAATGCTCGATATAATTGTCCCATTAATGAAGCCCATAAATCGTCTTTTGTTGCGGTTGTCATTTTGCCTCGCATGTCGCATAATTCGATGCGCATTCAATACACATCCAAAATGCTGTTCATGGGGCTTATCGGAACCCCTTTGAATGCATCTCAAGTTCCTTTGTCAAATCATCTATTGGGCAGAGGGTGTGGGGGAGGGGCTGAAGCTGAGTATTGGATGTTGGGATTTCCGTTGAAGCTATTGGCTTTCACTTTTCACAATTTCGCAATTAATTTCCGTTTGATTGTTTGCCTTACAGCACAGTGGGCGATTCCTGGTAAAAACGGGACAGCTTTTTTCAATAGGCTTTAAGGCTTGGTATTTGACTGTTTTTTAAAGAGATGAACCACATAGCATAAAGTTTAACTTATCAAGTATTTCATTTAAGACCCTTGAAAGTTAAAACAAAGTAACACGTGCTGTTACTAAGAGCAGCTCTGATTAACAGCTGTTATCTTAACATAGTTGGACTATGTTAACATATTTACTTATGTAAAATTGCAGCTTGTATTTCCCATGTATTTTTAGCCAAAAGTTAAAGACATTTTCTAGTTTTTCTTAGGTTTTATTATCGCACAGTATGCTGTAGCTGTTATCTTAACAGAGTTGGACTATGTTAACATATACACTTATGTAAAATTGCAGCTTATGTAAACATGCAGCTGTTAATTTTACAGAGCAGGACTGTTTTAACATATTCGCTTATGTAAAATTACAGACTGTTGTATTTCCCATAAATTTTAGCCAAAAGCTGTTAATCTCTTAGAATTAACATTTTGGCCAGAAAAATGTCTCAAGTTGCCCACAGTGCGCTGTAGCTGTTGCAGCCAGCCACGCCCGCGCTGGCCGCCCGCTCTAGCTTAATTGCTTTGGGGAGCTGCACAGCACAGTCTCTCGCTCTTCCCTCTCTCTCTCTCTCTCTCTCTCTCTCTCTCTCTGTGTGTGTGCTTCTGATTTACGCGCTGCATTTGCCGCCATAAATAAAGCGCTAAACACAGCGCAGTTGCATGGGGCAACAAGTCAGCTGGAGGGAGGTTGAAAGGGAGGGGCGTGGCAGTCGCTATTGCCAACTGTCGACAACTTGGTCCTGTGACTTTCATTTGTACAGTTCATTTGTTCCAGCCAACAACAAGGACACAAACATGGCCCACACAGTGAGATACTCGCCTCATTCCTCCCCAGCTCCCGCACCTGCCATAGCCACGTCTTTGGCTGGCTCACCTGACTTATCCACACAACGTGTTTATTGCTTCTCTCCATTGTTGTCTTTGGCTAATTGCCGATGCAGCAGCAACTGGCAACAACAACAACAGCAACAACAACAACGGCGACTGGCAACAATTGCTCCCAGGCCATCGATTTTGATTCAATGCAAAATGAAATAAAGTTGAACATTTTTAAGGATGCAATTTGTGGCAAGCTGTCAGTTGCAGCATATTTGCAACAAGGGACCACGCGGGAGGCGAGGGGCCGTAAATAAACTCGCACGAAATTGAATAATTGCAGAGTGAAGCACACTTTTCGGTCAGCTACACTCCCTCCGAATTGTTTCCTATTTTTTTTGTGGACGACTTTAGAAAATTGCCACAAAATGCAATTTTTTTCCAATAGCATGAGAATTGAATTAACAAACAAAAGTCGGTCGGGTGTGCCCGACTGGCAGATGCCCCACACTCAGCGCCAAGCTTCTTCTTTCCCTTAATCCTGAACATTGCATGGAAATTGCGTTCTTAATTAACTTCGGTATTTGTAGCCCAATCTATTTGCAATTTTCTGTGCTTTAGCATGACAAACAAACGACTGATTGACCGACTGATTGACTGACTGCCTGTCTTTATGGTTGATCGGTTGACTGATTGAGCGTTTCATTGACTAACTATCTGATTGATTGACTGACCGACTGACAAACTATGACTGATTGAGTGATGAATCGACTATCAATCTGATTGATTGATTGATTGACAGACTGTCTGTCTGATTCAGAAACTGACTGCGTGACTGACGTGAGTGATGAATTGAATAACCATCTGAATGATTGACTGACTGTTTGTGTAAGTGATAGACTAACTGAATGACTGATTGACTGACTGCATGAATGGGTTTAGTGACTGTCCGATTGGCTGACTGTCCGTGTGATTGATGGACCGATTGATTGACCAGCAAGGTTATTTGATTAATTTTCATAACTATCTGAGTGATAGACTCAGTGAGGGATGTGACTTAATTAATGTCTGACGATTGATTGATTAATTTTTTTACTGACTGTCTGTTTGATAGAATGACTGTCTGATTGACTGACTGATAAGCTGAGTGGCTATTTGATTGATTGATTGACTGTCTGATTGATTGGTTAATTTACAAACATCTGGTTGATAGACTGACTGTCAGGATGACTGAATGATTGACTGCTTAGCTGACTGACTCTCTGATTGATAGACTGACACAAGGAATGAATCATCCAATTAGAAAGATTTCGAAAGATTTTAAGCGAAATATATTTGAGAAGTCTTTTAGAATATTTCGTTAAATGGGCCAAAGTTGAAGACTGATCTGAGCTTAATGCCAAAATGTATTCTATAAAGGATTTGGTATGTTGGGACTAGTTAGTTAATGAAAAACCGAAGCTAGCATGACTAATCAAATCGTACCCTTTTGTCGTATTGCGCTTATCTTAGGGTGACCCTCAAAACGAACATAACAAACGTGGTCCACCCGGAAAGATACCCAGCGCCCTTTGCGATTGGTTGAGTCATTGAATACAACTGATTTTCGATATTTGATGCGCCATATGCGAGACAGCCACAAAGCTGCCACATCATGAGGAATTTACCCCTACACTCGCCTTAGCCTCCATTCCCTCACCCACACACACATACCCCGCTCGATGTGCTGTGTGTTGCCCTTTGACGAGTCTTAATTAAGACATCGTTACACGCTATTTTCTGTGCTCTGCTGATGGGATGACAATTGAAGTTGTTGGCTCCAAACACACACACACACTCACACACACACACACACACACACATGTGTTGCACACTCTTTGCTGCCAGCTGGAAGAGACAGCCGGGCACGGGGTGGACGGCAATGGGAAGCTGCAGCGTTTGACATGCATAATTAAAATTGCATGACTGAGGAAGAGCGAGGAGTGGAATGAAGAGCCAAGAGAGGGGAGGGAGGAGGGCGGGATGGGGAGCTGTCGTTCTGCTTATAATGAGCCGCCTCGTTGGAGCATCAAATGCGTTAAATCTTCATGAAATATATTTGACAGTCGCTGCGCTCCGGCAACGACAAAGCGGGACAGAGAGAGAGAGAGAGAGAGAGAGAGAGAGAGAAAGGAGCAGGCGGAATTTGGTGTAGTAAAGGGATTTGGTTAGTACATTCATTGCCTTGGGCCAAAGCCGAACGACTTAGCTCCACATCCGCCGGCACATCCGTCCGCATAGCTGGCACATCCGTCCGCATCCAGCTGCATCCTGGCAGCTTGCCTGCGCCAGGTGCTCTGCCACCTGCCTGCCTGGCCAAGCGTAAGATATTGGCAACCACAATGCAAACGCTGTGGCAGCTCTCCCCGTCTCTGTCTATGTCTCTGTCTCTGTCAGTCTCGCTCGCTTGCCACACACTTCATAATGCACGATAGCTGGCAATTTATTGCCAGCGTCGACGACAAGTCTAAGCCAAGGTTAAGCACCGTTCAGATCCCACAATGGCTCGGGCCAACCATCTGGTGGCCAAAGCAATTGCTACCATTTCTACCTGGGCTGAAACAAGGTGTCCTCAGGTGAGCGTATTGTTCCAGAATTCAACTTGGAAGCACAAGCAACTGTTCCTAGGCTGAACCAAGTGCTCTTCAGTTAAGTGTATTCGAGTATTTAATAACTCTTCCCAGGTTTAAATGCTATACCCTGGTTCAACTAACTATTTCTGTTCCTTAGTCGAGCAAAGTGTTCCTACATGGTAATCTGTATTGCTTAGTGGTCTATTTCTATATTACAAACTGTTCCTTTGTCAAGCCAAGTATTTTCTATTTGGAAATCAAATATCGGTCTATTAAATGACTAGTCTAAAACAAAGAACTAAAACTGTCCCTTGCTGGTATTCCATTTTTGCCGAAGGCACACTCTGTTTATATTAATTAACTGTTCCCAGGCTGAACAACCTGTACCTAGACAAGCGCTTGACAGTGTTGTATAGCGCACAATAGTATTGACAAAGATTAATGATTAAGAATATTATCGCTTAGAAATTGTTTCAATCGATCAAAATATAAGCACGAACTTTCACAGTCTGGGCTAAGTAGTTGAAATGATGCGCTATACTTAGGTATGTTATCGATAATAGTAATCGATAGTTTCGGTTTCCTAACTCAACATCAACAGTTCAGACACAACAAAAAAAGTGCAGCAAAACAATTATTAAGATATTCTTTTTTTGGCTGCGAATAACTTTATCGTGGCGCACTCTAAACTGTTGCTCAACACTTGTCCGTGTCAAAGAGTGTTGATAAACAGTTTAACTAGCTGCTGAAATGCATGTGCGAGTCTCTTTATTTAGTTGACTGCGCTATGCAAAAGTCTTGGCATGCTGAGACGTGTCTGTGACTGGCCCCCCGCCCCTACCCCTACCACTTCACACCTTCCCCGCGTCCACGCCCCACACCCTCTAGAGCACCTGTCGCATTGCTGCTGCTTCTATGTATATCTAGAGCGCCTGCAAAGGTCAGGAAGAACAAGTTCAACGACTGACACAAATATTTGCCAGGTTCACCTCTTTGTTATTGCAGCTTGGTTTTGGCCAGGGGCGGGCAAAGGGGCGTGGCAGGGGTTGCTTTTGGGGTGTTGGGGTTTTTGGGACTTGGGACTTGGGCTTCGGCCTCGGCTTCGGCTTGGCTAGCTGCAGCCACAGACAAAACAAGCAGAGCGGGCGACAACGCAGCCCAGCAGCAACATAAACAATTTATGCACAACGAAGCTTCTCTATCAATGGAAATGGGACCGGGGCAGGGTAGGGGGCAGAGGGTTAGGTGTGGGTCGAGGGTAGGGCGGCTGCAGGGGTTGAAACTTGGCTGCAGTTTGCCAACTTTTAGTTAGTTTAGTGTAAACAAGTCGACGGACGGGCTGCCAGGAGTATAAACAAACAAAAGGGACCGCAAAAAAAGGGGTGATAGGAGGGGCGTGGCCGAGCGGGGCGGGTGAAGAACAAGCGGAATAGAAAGAACTAGCAGCCACTGATGTTGATCAACATACCCTGTAGAAAGAAAACAGAAAAGGTCACGACTATTCAAATGTAGACTATTAGTTGGGATTAAACGGGCTTAAAGCTGCGATAAATTGCTTTTCACCCAGTTTTCACGTGTGCAGGTGGTTTGCTCAGCGAAGCTGTGAAACATGCGTGAATTTGTTTTTGAATGGGAAATACCTTAAAATGCAACCTAAAACAGTTGCTCACCATTTTTTTCGATCTTGATTTAAACTAAGCTTATAATTAATTGCTTTTCACCCATTTTTCACGTGTGCAGGTGATTTGCTCAGCGAAGCTGTGAAACATGCGTGAATTTGTTATAAAATGCAACTTAAAACAGTTGCTCATCATTTTCCGATCTTGATTTAAATTAAAAGCGGTTCAACACGAATCCATTCCATTTTTATGTAACCAGAAAACGATTTAAAAAATATGTGAATAATTTAAATATATAAAAAAAATCAAAAAGACATGAAATACATCTTCATGTCTTTTCACAAGGAGATTGTATTTTTGCGAAAATAAAATGTAGTATAATTAAAATTAAATGTATTAAAAATTGTTTACACCCGAGTTGTATTTAAGCAGGCTTTTCTTGAGGGCAAGCCAAATGCCTGAAAGTGCCGGAAAAGCGGCTTGTTTGCGCTTTTCGGAAAATGTAAATTGCTTGGATGCCCAAACGAAAAACATTTCACGTTTACAGGGTATGCAGAAAGAGAAAAAAATGCGGGTAATTTGAATGCATATTTCTGCCGGCGAACGGGCTAGAGGGGGAGGTGGAGATGGAGCCGAGTCGCACAGCATCAATGATAAGCAATGGACTGAAGCCGCAGCCAGTGTTGGACAGCGGTCAAAGAAGTCAGCACGCAGACGAGGGGGCTACACACAGTGGTGTGTGTGTGTGGGGGGGGGGGGGGGGAGGTATGGACGGGCGCCATTCGTAAATATTTAGCTCTCGGCTGCACTTGAGATTAACTTCCATACAGATGCGCTCGAGTGTCGCATGTGTGTGTGTGTGTGTGTGTGTGTGAGTGTGCAAGCACAACACAAACACACTCAAAAGTGAAAATGGAAAAAGTTTCAATGGTTTTATCATGTTTACTTTTATTTGTGTCACTGAGTGGTTGTATAAGCCACGGCGTCGACCCGGGCTCGGACCAGGACCAGCAGCAGGACTCATTTCCAATACACACACACACACACACACACACACACACACACACACACACTGGCACACACACATGCTGGCGTATGTTCAACACACTCCAGGGAGATCACTGGCAGCCGTGAAGTGTCGCCCCGCTGCGTCCCCCTTGAGGCCAAGTGACAGTGCTGGATTTCGATAAGGACAAAGGACACACAGCAAATGGAAGCCAAGGAGCAGCAGCTACAGCAGCAGGAGCAGGAGCAGCAGCATCCAGCTTGCCTAGCACAATGAAATGTGCTACTCCTCGTGTGGGTACTTGGCTCCCGAGCTGGCAGCTGCTATCGGCCTAGAGCTGTGCTCGTGTCGTGACACGAGACACTGTTTACGAAATTGCAAATAGTTGGCGGCTTTAAAGAGGCTAAAATGTCGAAAAATATCGATAGTTCGATGGGTCGGTACATCGATAGTTCGATAGATCGGTATATCAATAGAACGATATATCGATATATCTATGCACGATGATCTATGGTTTTCAAACTAAAGGTAAGACTAAACTGCTTACATGATATAAGCCTAACTTAATCGACAAATTGATTACGCAGCATCGATGAAAGGAGGCAGCTCATAAATATATATCGATATATCGATATATCGATTTCCATATACAGTCCTGCTTAACTTGACTTTAACTTAACTCTACTGATATGTGACTCTAAGTGTCAATTGACTCAATGAGATAATAGAGAACATTTTTCAATAAATCGATATATCGATTTCCATGTAGAACTTCAAATTGATCGTATTAAGAGGCAGACTGAAGTGCTTCACTTGATTAAGGACAGTTAAATATCAGAATTAGAGTACCCGCTTGATAAAGCTGAAAATGTATTAATATATCGATATATATCGAATTTTATGTGCAGGAACAGACTAAAATAATTAACTAGACTACAGATGGTTTGATATGCTCTCAATCAACGTAACTAGAGCAAACTCTTGATTAATGCAAGTAAACAAATATATCGATATATTGTTAGTTATCGATTATTTCAGATGGATACAAATTGAGCACGTGCCCATCTCTAACGTTTACGTCTAGCCCCGCACGTCGAACCGGGCCCCGCACGCCCAATGCCGCTTGCCTGGAACTGTTCCCATCTAACCCTGCACCTCGGCCGCCCTGCCGCTGTGGCACTCAACCCCGCAGCTCACGCATCGACTGTTTAATAAGCTGCTAAGCTGCATGAGCGGACAGGAACGAGAGGCGACAGAGATGCCGACACTGCGACCCGGTCCCATTGATTCGGCACAGTTTATGATCCCGGCCTGAGTTCCTGAAGCCGGCGCAGCTTTTATATTTTGCCTTTTTATGGGACACGCAGCCGGGAAAAGCCTTTCGTAAAAAAGGCGGCAAATGAACTTTTAAGAAGCAAACGCGTTGCCAGGTATGCGAGCGCGCCTTTTTAACAGTTAGTTCAACCGGAAGTGCGCCCCTCTTTGTTCTGCTTTAACCTCAAACTTGACTTGAGCCCATGAAGTGCGGTTAGATGACAGCTTTAATAATATAAAAGTTGTAGGTATATTTAGTTTTTTTAGTTAAATTTCATCTACACGGTAGCTTGAACCTTAAATATCGTGCTCCGTGTACAGATAAGATGCATTTAACGTTGTGTAAGCTTTTCCAACACTGCTCAGCAGCAGTTGCAGGCTGTCTGGCAGACGTGCTTGTCTGTTTTTCAGCACTGCCCAGCATCAGTTGCAGTCGTGTGCTTTCCAACACTGCTCAGCGCCAATTGTGGGCTATTTTTTAGACCTTATCGTCTGTTTTCCAACACTGCTCAACACCAGTTGCAATCTATTACGCAGACTTCCCCTCCTGTTTACCAACACTTAGCTTAGCTCCAATTGCAGACGATATTTCTAACAAGCCTGTGTATTTTCCAACACAGCTAAGCTCCAGTTGAATAATATCTTGCACACTTGCTCGCCTGTTTACCAACATTGCTTAGTACCCGTTGCAGGATACCTTCCTTATATACTCATCCGTTTTCCAACACTGCTCAGCAGCAACTGCAGTCTCCCTCTCTCTGCTTTAGCTAGTTTTGGCCTCTCACACGGCGCACAATACCCTTTGTGCGACGCTCGCGCGAATTGTACTTCCTCTTTTATTTGTTTTGGCATCACCCGCAGAGTTGTACCCACTAATTAATGGAAAATACACAAACAAGCCCGAAACACACGCGGCCGCTTTACCTCCATGTGTTGCATAGTTCCTTTTTTTTTTTAAACTATTTTTCTCATTGATTGGCGCTCGATTGTTTTTGGTATACCCTGTAATCGAAGCAAGGGTAAAGCGGGGTATTCGAGGTATTAAGAGCCCTCTCCTATATAATCGCAAAAGCATATTCTTACTTAAGATCGACTTGGAGTTACAATTCTTAAGGTCAATCAATCAATCTAATTTTGATTGAACCACAAGAATTGCGTGTGTCCTCTTATACATATTTATAAAATATCCTAGAGTGTATTAAGCTTCGAATTGCGCTTTTCCCTTTTCAACACAATTCACTCGTTCCATCTTAAACCACGCGTCTTAGATTATGATTTACATGAATATTCAAGTTGATTGATACGCCCAAATCCACGCAAACGTGTGAATTAAGCGAAAAGTGTGAAACACGTCTCAAGTGAATTATCACAGAAACATTTGAAGATGAGTTTCAAGCCTAAAAGAAACTCTTCTTGTGTTAATAAATGAAGCTCCCTTTTTGTCAGGCAACTTGACGTCTATTTACAGGGTATCAGCTAGTCGAGCAGCGTTGCCAAATGCACTTTAACTGCTTGGTCTTGTTCCTGGCCTGTGCGGGCAAAATGCTTTCTTTGTTTTTGCTCAGCCTTTGTGCTGCACTGCCTACTGCCGGGACACACACACACACACATCCCACGCCCCTAGTGCCTGTCACCTCTGACCCATGCCGCACCCCTCCCTCCAATACACCCCCCTCCAGAGCAGGCCATTGTCTGGGCTGCAATTTCTGTTAAGGGGTGCGACAAGTGTGCGATCAGAGATAAATGCGAGCATTCTCATTGTTGCCTTTTGTTACTTTCTTGCTGTTTACTCTGTTATTTCATCTTTTGTTTGGCCTTTTATCAAGTAATTAGTTCGACATGACACTGTATGCACTTCCCTGCGTGTGTACGCCTTTAATAAATGTCAAAGGTCAGCTGAGCGCAGATTAGCGTCCGCCCAAGGTTAATTAAAATCCCACAATTTCATTGTGTTCGCGCTCTTTAAGTGAAAGTTGCATTCACCTTACATATGAATCAAACTTGATTGTTTAGCTTAAAGCTTTTATTTACATCTTAAAGCTCTATCCATTCGCACTTCAATTGAAAATCGCATTCGCTTTACATATTCAACAAGCTTAATTGGTTAGCTTAAAGCTTCAATTTCAACTTAAAGCTCTATCAGGTCAATTCTCACTCAATGTGAAAGCCTGAAGCTCAGACAGTTCGCACTTTAAGTGAAAGTTGCATACGCTTGACATATTTAACAACCTTTACAGTTTAGCTTTAAGCTTTAACTTCAACTTAAAGCTCCCACAGGTAAATTCGCATATAAAAGGAAAGCTTAAAGCTCAGAAAATTCGTAATATTGCATTCACTTTACATACTTATCAAAACTAGAATGTTTAGCTTAAAGCTCTAATTACAGCTTAAAGCTCTATCTAGTCAAAGCTTTTCAAGACCGATCACGAATTCATTTCTCAGACACAACGAAGTGCAACAGGAAGAAGCAACAAATGAATGCTTGGGGATGGGCTCTTGATTATTTCCAGTCGAAAAATATTAAATATTTTATATATATGCAATATAAAACTTTCAAATCCTAGCATGATTTCATTTTAAAGCCCTGAGCCCAACTAAAGGTAATTATTTTTGGCAAAAAAAAACATGAGTACATATTTGATTCTGGCAAAGGTATTAACTACAAATTGGTCAATTTTATTTTCGTGCTGGCCGTCAAAATAAATTCTTGTCAAACATTTTGTTTTTGTTTGACATTGGAACGACAAGCATATCAATGGATATGCCAATGTACATGGTTCATGATTCAAAATCAACGATTATTCATTTGGCGAAAGAAATTGAAACGTTTTCATGATTACAATTATTAACAAGTAAGAATGCTCTAGTCGGGAGTGCACGACTAGGGAATACCCTGAACCCTCTTCCCTAATCTGTTTATACCTTTCCAGAAGGTACATGTCAAGTTTTGTGACTCTAGCTCTTATTATTTACCAAAATTGCTCAAAGAACAGTATTTCGATATCGATTTTTATCGATTACTTGGCAACGGGGCAAGTTATCGAAAGTATCGGAAACAAACTCAATCTACGCAGGCACCAGGAGGACTTAAAGCTACAACTTTCAAGTCTCTAGCTCTTTTAGGTTCTGAGATCCTTGCGTTCATACATACGGACGGACGGACGGACGGACGGACGGACGGACCGACAGACGGACGGACGGACGGACATGGCTAGATCGATTGGGCTATTGATGCTGATCGAGTATATATATACCTTATGGGGTCGGATATGCTTCCTTTGGCCTGTTACATACATTTGCACAAATACATTATACCCCTTTTACCCATTTTGAATGAGTGCAGGGTATCAAAATGGAAATTTTACATAACCAGCGAAAATTACACATTTCTCCTAATTAGTGCGCGACAGATTTATTTTCTTTTCATTTGACAGACATTTTATGCAAATGCGAAATGCTATTTACGGCACGCCGAATATTTAATACCCTATCTGTAGAAAGTAGAATATTTTGCCGTACAAAAACTAATTTTACCAACGATTCTTCCAATAGATTCAATATAGTTAAAGAAGGTTCGCATATAACCAGGGTTGCCATCCTTTTTCGTTTTGTTCTTTTGAACTGGACTACAAAGTAGTTTACAACCAGCTTGTAAAAAAGCTAACATGGAACCTTTCTTGTATATACAAACATGCAAGTTTCTTCCTATCTTTGAGCTTTTTATAAGAAATGCATTCCTGATAAGCTTCAGTGCTTAGAGTCCGATCTTGATGCAATTTGCAGGGCTTGAATACAACAAGCAAGAGGGTTTACCTTCTGAAATTAAGTTTGCTTTCGATATTTTAGAGGCATACATGAAAGTATTTAGAATATACCAAACGAAAGCCTAAGTGACAAGTTCGAAGAAATGTTGATAGTGAAATTAGACTTTCAGCTTGAAAAGAACATAACTCTAACATTTATTTGTATTTATCGATATATCGATATTAATCGATTTTATACAAATGTAAAAAGAAATCGAAGAGAAACTTAAATGTCGCTCAGCATTTGAGCTTTGAGATCAAGATCAAGATCAAGATCAAGATCAAGATCCAGATCAAGATCAAGATCCAGATCAAGATCAAGATCCAGATCAAGATCAAGATCCAGATCAGGAATATATATACTTTGATGCTTTCCGAACGAATTTCTACGCATCAATTTTTAGTTTTTTACCAATTTGCAATTGGTTGAATGCTTAATTCAATTTATTCATTTCGATATTTGGCTGCACACACAGAAAATTTGATTCGTTCGCGGCGCTGGCAACTCTGTTCGCCTGAGTTGCCACTGAAATATCTGAAAATATTTGATTGCAGCAAAAGCTGCATAAAAAGCTCATTAAAATCGACTGAAAACGTGAATTTATCGAGTTGAGTGAACCCGCACGAGCACGAGCAGGAGCAGAAGCAGGAGAAAACATTCTCCAACCCTGACAACCCTGCCCTTCGCGTTTCCCTTTAGCCAACATTTCTCTTTACAGTTTCCTTTTTAACTGTGCGTTTCGTTTGCTCTGCGCTTACAATATTTAAGCGGATTCTTGCCTTCCATACCCACAACCAATTCAAAGTGGATAAAATAAAAGTAGAAGGAGGATGGAGTATAATGTTTGTAACAGGCAGAAGGAAGCATTTAGCCCAATGTCCGTCTGTCTGTAGAGACTGGAAAGCTATTGGAAATGTGCTCGTATTCCAAGCACTTTCGTGCTTCATATCGATAAATATCGATTTTCATTTAAGCATAACTCGAGAATTATAAAGCCTAGACACATCAAATTTGGTATGTAGGCTCTCGTTTAGCATAGACAGCTTAGGAATATTTCACCTTTTGGTTAACTCCTCAGCGTGCTGTGGGAATTGGAAAAACTCCCAACTTTAAAGCTAGAGATTTGAGCCTTGGTATATGTGCGTATTTTGGTGACATGATTAAGCACTGAAAGTTTCAGCGTGTTTCCATCATAAAAACCCAAGTTATTTGAGGTTGAATTTGTCGAAAAAGGTCCGGCAGCAGCGCAGGGTATCTTCGCCGCGTGCACGCCCGTTTAGAGCTTGTTTTTCGCTCAAGTTTTCAATTTTTTTTTTTGTTTGCCATTTGAACTTTTAATGTGCGTGCTGTGCTCCGTTGCCGAGTGGCTCTCTAAGCGGCCGTCCACTCCGGTTTTAACCCCCCCACCCCCTACCCCCCTCCCCCCTTTCCCCGCTGACCCCTTGAACCGCGCGGCTAGCCTTCGAATTTATTGCACACATTGCGATCCATTGCATTAAAGTTTAAATGCCAAGCGCTGGCGAAACATTTCAATCAACAGCAGCAGCACCAGCTGCTTTCCCCGCCCCCGCCCCCGACCCCTACCTCAATGGCCCGCCCCCACTTTTTTGCGACCCTTCCAGACGTAGCCGAAAGAGAGACGGATGCCATTGCAATCGCACGCATTCCCTGGGCACCGATGAGTCTTACACTTGAACACTTGAACTTTTGGTCAGCTGCATTTTAAGCATCTGCCACGTGTGTGTGTGTGTGTGTGTGTGTGGGCGTGGCTGTTGTAACTAGTCAAATGCACTCAATAGGAGAAAACATAAGTCGATTCGTGCTGCCAAGTAAAACTTTTCCATTCAACAGCAACATCAAGAATTCGCATCGCATGCCACAACCGCCCCCGACCTCCCCCCGTGCCCCTCTCCAGCCCCACCGACCACGCCCATCCTCACATAATAGAAACCATTTCAATTCCTTAAATGGGCTTTAACATTTATTATATTCTCTTTTTTTAGCTTTCGCACGTTGTCTCCCGCACAGACACACACACACACAGCCCTTTTTAGACACTTCTAGGGTATTCTAGGGTATTCGCTAAATAGTAATAATCATGTCATAGCTAGTATAATTCAATAGGTAAGGTAGATAGTTTCTCGGCATACCCTTTTCATGTAGTCTCTAGGCATAAAAGTGTTTGATCTGACTGATTGAGCTGATTGAGTGACTGATCTGAGTAACGGAATAATTGATTGACTGGCTCACTAGCTGACTGACTGATTGACTGACTGACTAAAGGATTGATTGAATGATTGATTGACTGCCTGGCTCACTAACGGTTTAAGTAACTGACTAATTGATGAGCTGACTAATGGGCTAACTAACTGACTGTCTGATTGAAGGATAGAGTGATTGATGAACTAACGGGCTAAATAACTGACTGACCGATTGACTGGCTGGCTGATTGACTGATTCACTGTTTGGCTGGCTGGCTGACAAACTGTCTTCCCTGCTGACTGATTGATTGATTAACTGACTGAATTGACTAGCCGACTTAGTACCGGAACAAGTGATTGATTGATTGACTGACTGTCATACTGTGAGTGACTGATTGATTGTCTGACAGACTGTCTGACTGATTGATAAACTGACTAATTGCCAAACTGGCTGACCTTAAGGGCTAGAAAGTGGAAGCTTTTACAGCATCTGACTGATTGATTGACGGTCTGACTGACTGTCTGTCTTATAGACTGATTGATTGAAGCTTCCACTGTGTTCCTTTTTATCCATCATTTCGATCGACTTGGAGCTCATTTTCAATTAGTCTCAGCTCCACCGGGGAAAAGTGTGCCAAGGCCTTTTTGGCTCGAGGAACGCACGAGGTCTTTTTTGGCGCTGCTTGATCGGGGCCCGAAGGGTATTTAAACTGCGGTTAGCCAGCGGCAGTTGTTAGCTATGTTTAGTTTTCTCACATTTAGCTGCACTTGTGCCTAACCGCCGACTGCACACTGCGCTTCATTTCATGCCCATTAAGTGTGGCCGAAGGAAGGGCGTATTAGCTGCCCGAAAACTTGGGCAGAAAACGGGCAGAAAGTGCATATTTGTATGTATATGTTCTGTAAATTTGACAAAGATCGGACTCTACGCACCGAGACTTAATAAGAAATGCAGAAGAAGCACAGCTGCTGGGTATTGCCCAGTCGGCCATGCCTGATTAGAGTCAGTTTTTTGCCGTGTTGTTTTGGCGCATTTTCGACAATTTGCAAAATTGAAATGTGCGCAAATTTAAATTGCCGTTGCATGCTTTTAGGCGCCATCGTTAGCGGCGTTTTCCACGCGTTTGAGCACACGCAGAAAGACGGGGCGGGGAGTGGGGAGTGAGGGGAAGGGGGGCGGTTGGTGCTCATTTAGAGCATGGTAAATATTGCGCATACGTCATGTTGGCTTTGCCGCTTTTGGCGACAATTACCGTTGGCGGCTGCTGCAATTTACACACACTTCGCTCGGCGCTAACGATTCTCTCAATGCACTTCCCCCCCCCCTTACAGCAGACCCCCCCCCCTCCGGCCCCTTGCAGCCCTCGCTCTTGGTCTAGACGGCACACAAATTAGCCAACTTCAATTGGCTGCCACTTGATGTCGACTGACGACTGT
This sequence comes from Drosophila ezoana, assembly GCA_035045725.1. Lineage (NCBI taxonomy): Eukaryota > Metazoa > Arthropoda > Insecta > Diptera > Drosophilidae > Drosophila > Drosophila ezoana. The sequence goes on along the minus strand of JAWNOU010000111.1, from coordinate 687,389 downwards.
CGACTGACGACGACGTCGTCGTTGGTAGGCGCTGCCACGCCCCTTGCTTAATGCATTTCAATTTGAGCTGGGCCTTTTACGCTGCTTCTTCTTGCCTCGCATGCACACTAAAAACTATAAATTAAAAAGGTTTACAACAACAACAAGAACAGCAACAAAGTTGTGCAAAATATGTTCTCTAAAAAGTTTATTGCGGTTAAGTGTTTTTTTTTGCGTGCATGAAGCCTTTCCTCATACCCTGTAAAAGGCAACACAAGGGTATGCTGCAAAATAAAGATATGTCAAATTACAATCAGTAAGTTAGTCAGTCAGTTAGTCAATCATTCAATCAGTCAATCAGTCAGCCTGCTCGTCAAATCAGTAATCACTTATTTAATCACTGAATTAATCTATCTCTAACCCAAGCAGTCAATAAGTTAATCAGTAGGTTAGTTAATCAATCAATCTGTCAATCAGTCAATCAGTAGGCCAATCACAAAGTTATTAAGTTAGTCAGACAATCAATCAGTTACTCAGTAAATCAGCCAGTCAGTCAAACACATTGTCAGTCAACCAATCAGTCAGTCAGTCAACCGCTTTGTCAATCAGTCAGTCAAGCAATTACTCGGTCAGTTAATCAATCAATGAGTAAAGCAGTCAGTCCGTCCATCAATCAGTCGCATAGCCAATGAATCAAGCAGTCAGTTAGTCAGTTAGTCTGTCAATCAGACAATCAATCAGTTACTTGGGGAAATTGCCAATCAATCACTCAGTCAATCAAGCCATCAGTCATGCAATCAGCTAGTCAGTCAGTCAGCCATCTAGTCTGTCAATTAAAAGCTGTATATACCATATGTGCCGTTCATTTGGTACAGGGTATCATCTGGACGAGTCCTGCAGCAGTTCCTTACATTATATGCTGCATGAATGAAGGCGTGGCATGCCCAATGCGAATGCGGATGCGAATGCGGATGCGGATGCGGTTGGTGCTGCGGCGCCTTGGCACACAGCTCATTAAATTAGCATTGATAATTATTTTAAATTATTTAAAATGAGTTCATTAAGTTGTGAAAAATGTTGTCGCAAGCGTTTTGTTGTTGCCCTTGTTTATGGTGCGTTGTTGTGCGTTTTACCCAAAGCGATTTGTACTTGTGCTCAGCTGTTTAGTTTGCATACCCTGTTCCACAAACAGCGACAACGGGCATATTGGCTTGGGGCAACATTCGTCTGGCTAGAGATTGTCAAGTCGATACTATCGACCAATAGTATTAGTTAGTGATGCGCATTTGATATTAATCGATATATCGATCGATAGTAGTAGTTAGTGATGCACATTTGATATTAATCGTTATATGATATATCGATAACGGCATCGTGCAGCTCTAGCGAAAATGTTTGCTTGTAGCACAGTTGCAGAGTCTCTACAGTTTTGGAGTCAGCCGATTGCACCCGCTTTTCACTTATGATACCCTGTTTTTTTTTTAATGGCGTGCATAATCCGCTCATGTAGCTGAAATTAATTTGATTGCTGATGTTGTCTCAGCTGCTTCATTAATCAAAGCAAAGGGACAACTCTCGCCCTCTCGCCCTCCCCTCTCTCTCTCTCTCTCTCGCTCTCTCTCTCTCTCTCTCTCTTTCTCTAGCTCTCTTTCCCATTCATGAATAATTAATTATAAAACATAGTTATCCCCGTTGCCCGTCCAGGCGTCTCAAAACTTATCCATCAAATGACATTTGTGTTGATTCGGGTTTCCGCTTCCAACTTTCATTTCCACCCCTGTCCCCGTTTCCACCTCAATTTCCACTCGCAGCTGCTCGTTGACTCCGGACCCGGCTCTCTGGTTTTGGCTTTGGTTTTGGTTTCGAATCGGGCCTCGGCTTCGGCGGCTGCTTCTGGATTTTTGTTTGGCCTTCGTCCTTTGTCGCATCCTCTGCAGCATTCATCAAAAATTGTGTCAAAATTTGAGTACAACAAACGGGAACAACAAAAAAAACAAAAAACAGAACAAAAAAAGAAAACATGAAAAACAAACTGTCGCACGTTGCTCAGACACGATGATTTCTGCTCCTGGACATGAAGAACCTCTATTTTTTTTTTGTTATTTTCCTTATTTGGCGGCCGAGTTTGGGTAGCTGTGGAAGGCGGCAGGGGGCCTATTGTTGGGGGTCTGCCGGACAGTGGGCATAAATTTTGAGCATACTCTATAAAGGGAATGGGGACTTTAACTGCAAACTAAATATAACTCGGCGAGAATAAAAGATACTAGCTGATATAGCCCGACCTTGCCGGACACAAGTTTTCCGTCAGTCAATCAGTCAGTCAATCAGTCAGTCAATCAGTCAGTCAAGCAGACAGTCAGTAGCCCGACCTTGCCGGACACAAGTTTTCCGTCAGTCAATCAATCAGTCAGTCAAGCAGTCAGTCAGTCAATCAATCAGTCAGTCAGTAAGTCAATCAATAAGTCCATCAGTCTGACAGCCAGTCAGTTGTGCAGTCAATCAATCAGTCCGTCATTCTGTCAGTCACTCCGTCTGTCAGTCAATCAGATCAAAATGTGTTATATATAGAGATCAGTCAGTCAATCAATCAGTAAGTCAATCAATCAGTCGTCTGTCTGTTAATCAATCAATCAGTCCGTCAATCTGGCAGCCAGTCAGTTTGTCAGTCTATCAATCAGCCAGTCAGTAAATCAGTCCATCAGACTGTATGTCAATCAGTCTGTCCGTCAGTCAGACAGTCAATCAGTCCGTCAGCCCTCAATCAGTTACTCAATCACATCAAACTGTTTTATAAATAGAGATAACCATGAAAATAGCGATAAAAAAATGTTCCATAGGACAACAGCTGGAAGCCCTGAGGCCTACCAAGCTCTGCGCTTATAATTCGCAAGTGGTTTTAGCGGCGGCCTGGTTAAGTGACTTGCATTCGCAACTTTATACTGTTCATCATTTAAACATCATTGTCGTCACTTTTTAAATGCGAAAGAAGGGTATTTGGATGTTTTTAATAGTCAAAATTGCCTCAGCAAAATGTTGCCAAAATTTTCAGTTGCCGCCTAACCGCAGATTTCATCTTAAAACATTTTTTTATTTTGCTTTCCTTCGTTCGTTCCTTTCCTTTGTGTGTGTGTTTGTGTGTGTGTGTGTATGTGTGTGTGTGTGTGTGTGTGTGTGTGTGTGTGTGTGTGTGTGTGTGTGTGTGTGTGTGTGTGTGTGGTGTGTGTGTGTGTGCGTGTATTCTCACTGCTGTCGCCGTTTTTTGTGTAACACAATTTTTTCTAACGCCAAACCAACCTTTCCCCCCCCTCTTACGCCATCCACAGCCTACAAAAAGAAAAATGAGAAGCAGAAAGAGAGGCAAAAAGGAAAACTGTTTTACCAGTTGTGGCTACAATGCTGGTTAGCAGGGAATGGACTGAGGGGTGGGTTGAGGGGGTGTTGTGTAAAAAAGCCTGCATAATATTTGGCCATGTAACTGGCGCGACCATGTGGTATTATGTGTTGCTTTTGTTGCTGTTGTTGTTGTTGCTTTTGTTGTTGTTGTTGTTATGCAATTCACAGCAGCACAAAGTGACAGCAGGGGGCGTGGCAAACGCATTCGCCATCCTTTAAGGATATCTCTCGAAGTGTGGCATGCATGCGCATACATTGAATACCCTTTGGCCCCCAGGCCATATGCGATATGCTGGCTAATTCGGCAGCTAGGGTATTTGCTAGTCGTGCATTTTGACAACACATCTACTCTTGTGCTTTGCTTGCTTCACTGCTTTGCTTGGCATTTCTGACTGGCAAATGAGTTTCGTGCGGTCAACCGCTTGGAAATTTACACCTCGCAACAGACGTACTTCCCCCCTCCCCCCTCGGTCCAGGCAGCTGCCTTTCGTCATGGTGAGTTTTATGCAAAAATAAACGGGAGGTGAATAGCAAGCCGCAAATTAAATACCCTTGTCAAATATGCATTTATTTGCTTAGTTATCATAAATACACAATTCATTTTATTTAGTTAAGAACTTAATAATAATAAATATAAAAATAGTGATAAGAATATTAATTATAATTTTAGCAAAAATTAGACAAATAAAAAATATTAATAATGGAAGCAAGAGCAATAATAATAATATTAATAGTTATCATAAACAATAATTTATAATAATAATATCGATGCGTGACAAATTTCGACACATAGTTAAAATGCCCGCTGCAAGGGCATTGGCAAAACAAAAGGCAACGGAATTCGTTTTATGAATTTGTTAACAACAAAACACGAAATCAACAGCAGCAGCAACAACAACAACAACAACAACAGCAAATGCAGACAGCGAAGGAGAGTGGGAGAGGGAGAGAGAGAGAGAGAGTGCGAGCGCCCGAGTAAAATTAAAGCTGAAGCTGAAGCTGTAGCTGGCGCAGCGGCAGCGACGTCAACGTCGACTGCAGCAGAGCTTGCGCTGCCCGAATGAAAGGCAGCAAATGCTGTCTGCAGCTTAAATGTACCGTTAAGAACAGTTCTGTTCCTTCTGAGCGTGGTGGAGAGAGTGAGAGAGCGAACGTGTAAGCGCGCGAGTGAGTAAAATTTCAGCTTAAAGCTGAAGTTGGCGCAGCGGCAGGGACGTCGACGTCGACTGCAGCTGAGCTCGCCTTGCCCGCATAAAAGACAGCCAAAAAAAAAATATCTGCAGCTTAAATTTACCGTTAAGAACAGTTCTGTTCCTTCTGAGCGTGGTGGAGAGAGTGAGAGAGCGAACGTGTAAGCGCGCGAGTAAGTAAAATTTCAGCTTAAAGCTGAAGCTGGCGCAGCGGCAGCGACGTCGACGTCGACTGCAGCTGAGCTCGCCTTGCCCGCATAAAAGACAGCCAAAAAAAAAAGGAAACAAAAATCTGCAGCTTAAATTTACCGTTAAGAACAGTTCTGTTTCTTCTGCGCTTAATATGCCCATGGTTGTTGTTGTTGTTGTTGTTTTGTAAATGAGGTCCATTCATGTTCTTCATGAATTTCATGAGTTTTTGTCTCCCATTTCAGTGCAGCTTTTCGAGCTGGCCGGGCACACTGATTATGCCAAGTGTGTCCCGAGGCGGCGGCATCCACCTTTGCCCAGCTGTTACCCGAGCTGCTTACCCTGTCCGTACCCCATACCCTTGCACAGGTGGGTTTCATTGATTTCATCATCAAATGCGGCCCAATTAGGTAGTTAATTGGTTTAAGTGACCCTTTTGATGTAAATACTAATCTTAAGCTAAACAACCTTTCCTGATTCTATTATCAGCAGACTTTGCTAATATGAGGCTTTAACTTGTTGAGAATTACTAGCATCAACAGTCGAGTTGTTGTCTCTTTTCAAGCTCTCTCTCTCTCTCTCTCTCTTAAGACTTTCTTGATTAAACTTTCCATAGATTAGCTAGCTCGTTCGAAGATCTTGTATTAATTTTTCCAGACATAACCGTTATATCCCATAAACCGTTTAAGAGCGCTTTAGTTGGAGGTTGCCAGACCGAGAGATTTCGCTGTTGCCTGCTTTTAAGCATATTTCGATTATTTCTATATGTAAAGTCTTAAGTGCTAAAAAATGACATTTAAAGGTGGCTTTTTTCAGATAAACCAGCCTTATACGATAGATATGCCATAGGCAGATATGAAAAACTTTATTGACTTTCAAAAGAAATGCAAATTTTGAAAAACATCGAAGCTCCTTAGCATAATGCGCCTAAAGGAACTTGTTAGCAAAATCTTAGCAAAAGCTCACTTTTAAATTTCATGTCATGTACAGGATACAGTTTTCTCTTGAAATTCCGCCACCAAGGGCATTCAATCTTCGGCATTGCGCAGACAAGTTCTCTTCACTTTCTGTTGATGTTGCTTTTGTTGTTATCGTAACGCAATCTGTATAATTGAGCAAGAGACAGGCATGTGAACGGGCTGAACAGCTCGGGCAACGGAATTGAACAGCCAAAAATAAGCAATTGGGAAGTCAGAAACTGAAATCCAGCACAGCGCAGCTGGAATACCCTTTTTTTCTGACAGCAAATGGCAGCGTTATCGATTTTGCTATCGTTATCGTTATCGTTATAGTTGCTTTTGCCCAGTCTGGCAACGCTGTTATATTCATTTTTAATTTGCTTCTCAGTTCACGTCGACTTTTTGCCCATCGCCTTTACAAAATGTTATCGTTATCGATATTGCTATCGTTATCGCTATCGTTATCGTTGCCTGTTTTTGCCGAGTCTGGCAACGCTGTTGTGCTCATTTTCAAATTGTTTCTCAGTTCAATCCACTTTTTGACCTTACAAATGTTACCAACGTCATGCAATAGTCGAGGGAATTCACAAATACTAGTCTTCGGTCCGCTTGACAACGGAGCCCATTAAAGTCGATGCCAGCATCTCGGGTCCGGGCTGCGCTGAATTCATTATGCGACAGGCTTCGATTTCTTTTCATGCGCCATGTGTGCCTGTGTGTGAGTGTGTGTGTGAGTACGTGTGTGTGTGTGTGTGTGTGTGTGTATGTGTGTGCGTGTGTGCTTTGGCTCTGCTTTGTGTGGCACTCACAGATTATGAATTGACGATTATGTTAATGAGCTAAGCGCTTCAAGCGCTGGACAAACGCTCCCCAGTTTCATAACGGGCTCTTTTCTATGTACATTACAATATTTATATAAATGCATACATGTATACGTATATATACTAGAAGAAAATACCCATCGTTAAAAAGAAAATTATTAAAAGAAAATCACATATTTTCTATTTGAAATTCACACGGGAGTTCGATCCCTAGACTTCGTATTCAGTTTAGCTTACATTTTATTTGACAAAACACACAACAATCGAAATTTTATGCATTTGAACCAGCGACCTTTCTCTCGTCAGTCCGACGCTCATGTTTGCTGCGATATTTTTCCCTAGTTAGCAATCGAATTCCCACAAATTCCGCCTTGGAGCTCATTTACGAAAGAAGAAGAAGATCATCAATCAGAAGATCATCAATCAGATGATCATCAATCAGAAGATCATCAATCAGATGATCATCAATCAGAAGTTCATCAATCAGTCAGAACTCAGTCAGAGCTCTTTTCTGTGTGTAGAAATATTTAGCTGTGACATATGAAAAGTTTCTCTATTCACAAGCAGCATATACATATTTATAAAGGGTGGCAACGCCCGCGCACAAAATGGCTCATTGCAGAGTTGCTTGGACTCACACACACATACACACACACACGCTCGCATGCAGCACTCAATTTGAAATTAAATATTTTTGCTTTTATAACAGCTTCTTCTTCTACCGTTGATTTGTTGCATTCGCGTAGCGCGCATTTTTCTATGTGGGTTGGTGGTTGGGGGCTGTGGGGGTTGGGGCGTGGCTGAGCTCAAGCCGCAGACCACAAAAACCGATGCTTTTAAGTATGAAAATAAATAAGTTATGCTTCGGCATTCAGCGCTAACTTTGGCCGGTCAAGAGATAGTCCCCAAGTTGAAGCTCTGACGCAATAAAAATATGGCATAGAACTATGCAAAAGTTGAGCGCAGTAAGTATGATGGGTCAGTAAGTGCTCGACTAGCAGATACCCTCTGCCAATAAGTGCATAAGTAACCAAATTTCATGTCTCTAGCTCTTGAATTCTTCGATATAAGCTAAAAATATCGATATATATCGATACAAAATGCTCAACGATAACTTCTTTGGCCCATTTCACAGGGTATAACAAGGGCAAACAAATCGCTGGCAAGCAGCGACAATTCAAGAAGTGCCCGACCAGCAGATACCCTTCTTCTCCTCCTCCTGTACTTGTTAAAGCTTTGACAACAAGAAGAATTCTTCGAAACCAGCTAAATATATCGATAAGAAATGGTTGCCAATTGCCAAATTGTCAGACATCTTCTTTGGCCCATTTTACAGGGTATAACAGGGGCAAACAAATCGCTGGCAAGCTCCAGTCGAGTAGCCGCGCCGAGCCGAGCTGCTTGCGGAGTCCGGAGTCGAGCGTAAAAAGCGTTGAGGTTAAGCGTGCAGCTCGGCAAACAAATTGCTACGCAAAAGTATGCAACGAAATATTTCATTTATGTAACACAGCCACAGCATCGAAATTAAATTGTGACCTGCCAACTCTGTGTGCGAGTGTGTGTGTGTGTGTGTGTGAGTGTGTGTGTGTGTGTGTGCCAATAAGTATTGAGCACAGGTGAATGGCAAAGCCACAGGCAACTTCTAGTTGTTATTCGTGCGTGTGTGTGCGTGTGCGTGTGTGTGTTTGTGTGCGTGTGTGTGTGTGTATCTGCATTGATGTTATTTATTTTGCCAATGCTGCCGTCTTTGCTCTAATCGGATCAGCAAGTTAATTTACATGCATTTCAATCAGCGGCGCATTGTGCTGCCAGCCTTGCCACACTACATGCATATGCATGCAACAGTGTGGCAGCTCTGCATGCCAAATGCGATTGCCATCATCAATTGCCAGTGCCTAAAATTCATGCCAGTCAATAACCGCTTCCCCGCCCCACGCCCAACCGACCGCCTGTTAGAACAGCTAAACCGACAGCACAAGCACCTGCAACTGTCAGTTGATATGTGTGTGTGTGTGTGTGTGTGTGTCTGTGTGTGTGTGTTTTTATACCCTGAACCCATTGAAAATGTGTAAAAGGGGTATTATGTATTTGTGCAAATGTATGTAACAGGCAGCAGGAATCATCTCCGAACCCATAAAGTATATATATTCTAGATCAGCATCAATAGCCGAGTCAATCTAGCCAAAGATCTTAGAACCTATTAGAGCTAGGGACTACAAATCTTAGCTGTAGTTCGTTCTAAAGCCCGCGCAGATCGAGTTAGTTTCCGATAATCGTTAGGTTGTAGTAGCTTCTAAAATAGTAGCAGTGGGTGCAGGGTATTCCCTAGTCCCCCCAAGGAAGTTCCCGACTAGCACATTTTACTTGTCTTTGTTTGTTTCTGGCTTTACCTGAGCTGCGTCTGCCGTTGCCACATCTCTCGACCTCGATAAGTTTGTGTGGCATGCCTGAAGGCAGCTCAATTTTGATTGCCACAATATCGATGTCGATGTCGATTGTCGATGTCGATGTCGATTTTGATGATGATTTTGATGTCTAGCTCATCAAATGTCCAACTGCAGCAACAATCAGTTTTCCGGCGCGTGATGAAATTCCTTTCAATTATTACACAAAACTTTTGCCGTCAACAACTGCAGCAACAAACAAGTAAGAGGTTCTAGTCGGGAGCTCCCGACTAGGGGATACCCTGAACCCTCTTATTCCATCACCAAATGCAGCGCGCGCTTATAGATAGAGAGTAGCGGGGAGTTGGCGATAGGTATAAAATGACAGATAATCGATATATATACTATTCTAGAAGCTACATGTCAAGTTTGGTAACTCTAGCTCTTATTATTTACCAAAATTGCTTAAAAAACGGGATTTCGATATACATTTTTATCGATTACTTGGAAACGGGGCAAGTTATCGTTTATCGGAAACAAACTCGATCTGCGCGGGCACTAGGAGCACCTACATCTAAAATTTCAAGTCTCTAGCTCTTATAGGTTCTGAGATCCTTGCGTTCATACATACGGACGGACGGACAGACAGACGGACATGGCTAGATCGACTCGGCTATTGATGCTGATCAAGAATATATATACTTTATGGGGTCGGAGATGCTTCCTTCTGCCTGTTACATACATTTGGATTTTGCACAAAAACATAATACCCCTTTTACCCATTTTTAATGGGTTCAGGGTATAAAAAACATGTTCATTTGCCGTTGATTCATCATTGAGCTGCCTTTGTGTGTGTGTGTGAGTGTGTGTGTGCATACAAATATGTATCGATATGCGAGGCAGCGACTGACAGCAAGCTAGCATAAAGCAATGAAATGCTACACACACACACTCACACACACATACACGACCACATTCACACTTTATTCAAAGTTAATTAAAATTCAGCAAAGACAACGCGACGTCAATGCCAATGCTGATGAGTGTCGCTGCGGTCACGCCCCCCACGCCCCTTGCGCCCCCCACATGCAGCAGCATTCAGATTTTGTTTATTCATTTCAGTCGAAATAAACATGCGCACACATACAGCTGCATACACACACACACACACACACAAGTCGATTTAATTGCATTTAATTAGCTTGCATTCTTCGATGTTTATAACAGTCGCCGGGCTTAAAATAGTATCGATGCCTGTGCATATTTAAATACATTTAATTAGCTTGTGCTTGTCGATATTTGCAGCTAAAAGCCTGGTTTAAAGCAGTATCGATGCCTGTGCATATTTAAAGGCATTCAATTAGCTTATATTAAACGATATTTGTAGCACAAAGCCTGGCTTTAAATGAAGTATCGATATTGTGCCAGTACAAGACCATGGCATCGATACCGCTGCTCAGCGACAACAGCAATAACAAAGATTTTGCAGAAAACGTGGAAGAGGGAGAGGGACAACAATGCAGGCATTTTATCCGCAACATTTCGGCTAATATTTCACACACACACGCACACATGCTCCTACAATCGTTCGCGTTGTTTTTGCATAATGCACATGGCAAAAGTAATCGCACCCATTGGACTATAAACATGCACACACACACACACACAGGCGCGCGCGCCCGCCTGCACAATATATGCCTCCCGCTCGCACTCACATGAGTATATGCCGCAACGACTTTTGGTTTGCATTTTTCATGAAGAGCACAACAAAAAATGTAATGAAATCAAATGAAGAAGAAGAAGCAGCGGCAGCAGCAGCAGCAGCAGGCGAACATTTTCATTTTGGTTTTGCGTTCCGTTTCGTTTGGCTGCCTTCCTTCACACTGTGCACTTTGGCGCTTGTTGGTTTTTATCATTATGCCAAATGCACAGACACGCCCACAAGCATGAAAGCAAAGGCGAAAGAACCGTAAGTAAGAACGAACGCAGACGAGCGCAATCGACTGCGCGATGCCCTGTTCGCTGTCGAGAAAAAAACGCGCCTGGCCGGGTGACTGCCAGACTGTAAGCAAAACTGCAAAGTGACTTTCAAACTGTCAAGAAAATAAAATGAAAATAGCCGAACACCAATATACTCTCTTCTATTTACTTGAACAGAGTGCATAAAATAAAAGAAGAAGAAGCAGCAGAAAAACCAAAGCGACCGAAACAAAGTGCCGTTGATTGCCGCACGGCGCTCTTGAAACAATGCCCAAAACACGCACACACGCACATGCAATTGTCTATGTGTGTGTGTGTGTGTGTGTGTGTGTAAATGAAGCACGCACACACTGGCGTAATTACGTATGCCACGTAATGCGCTGAGCAAATTACGTAATGCGGACGCCGAACTGATCAGAAAACATAAACAACAAACTATGTGGGGCGGTGGCGGCAGGGGGCGTGGCACTTATGCACATGGTTTTTTTTTATGTAAATATGCAGAAGGAAGAACTGTAATAGCCGTTTTTCTCAGTGCACAAAGCCCGGCCAAAAGGGGGGGGGACTAAAAACAAATAATTAGACGTCAACGAACAGGTGTGCATTATGCAGCTACCTGTGCTCGAGCCGTGGGCATTTATGCACCTGACAAGCCTACAAGCGTACAGTGGTAAAGAAAAACAAATAAACAAACGAACAGGTGTGCTGCAGCTGAAACTGACCGACTCACAGTTACCCTGTAACATATTTGATCTGGAACGGGCGAAGGTATTTCGATATTTCTTTCATTCAATCTGATCCCCAGCTTTCGGTTGTGCTTCTTCTTTATAACTTGGTTAGACTTGCCCGACTGTCAGTTACCCTGTAACATATTTTATCTGAAAAGGGCTAAGGTATTTTGAGCATCATTCATTTGATATTCAGCGTTTGGTTGCGCTTCTTCTTTCTTGCTTGGTTAGACTTGCCCGACTCACAGTTACCCTGTAACAAATTTGTTGTTAAACGGGAGGAAGGTATTTCGATATTGCATTCACACTATACAAAAATCTAGCTATCCAGCTTTTTCTCGAGTGAGACCTAAAAAAATAACATAATAATCGATAAATATCGATATTATAAAGAGTTATTGAACAAGAAAAATGAAACTGTCTTTTGTTCTACTTTCTACATTTTCATGTCACAATTCTAAATATCCAACTTTAAAGATCTCAATAACTCGAGTAACGGAGCTCCTGGTATCGATCGCGAAATGTATCGATGCTGGAAAGAAGACAGCATCGGTACAATTCGCTATCGATATATTTATCGCTTCAATCGAATACTCAAGTATTTATTACGATCTTTACAGGGTATAGATAAACATATATATATCCAATTTCAAGTCGAAGATGTCTTCTTCTTCTTAATATAACATTTTTAATGGCTTCAATAGGGAAAAACAAAATGGCGCGACTTGAGCCAAATTTGAGCCCACAAAAAGTGTCTTACCTTTTAAACCTTAGCTTAAACGTTAAGCGAATTTGTTTTTAGTTTTGCCTGCTCTACTTTAATTTACGACAGTTGCGCTTAGCGAGTGTCTACTGTACTTTTGTGGTTTCTGTTTCTGATGGAAGCAAATGCGAGCGCATTTTATGCGTAATTTATTTGCCCGGGCTTAGCCGGGTTTTATCAACTTAAATAACATATTGCGCTAGCTGCCACGCCCACTGTGCTGAATGCCTAACCACACACACACACACACCTACACACACACACACGCATGAGCATTAAAAGCCGCAAGCGAGCGCTCAACATCTCGAGCTGCCTTTCAATGCGGCTCCAAATGCAGGCATGTGTGTGTGTAGGTGTGTGCATAGGTGTGTGTGCGTGTGTGTGTCTTCGTGTGTGTGCGTGTGTGTGTGTGCTCTGTTGCATGCCTCGCTGCGCTTGCCAGCTGCCGGCCTTTTATTTTTAGCAGGCAACGCGGAAAAATGGCAAAAAGCAAAAAGAAAAGAAATGAAGCGAAGAGAACAAGAAAAAGAAAGCAAAAAAGAAAAGGAAAATCAAACAAACATTCGGTAGATGGGGCAACACTGGCACGCCCAAAAATCTCAACGGCGGTGCAGAGTGGAGGGGGGGGGGCGGTCAGGGGGGCGTGGCCGACGACAGCGTCTTGGCAAAAGTGTTTTGCTATGCAATTTGAATAATTTAATGGATTTTTATGAGCAGTAAAACGCTTGAAGGATGCGATGCACTGGACGGAGCCAGGTTGCACATACACACACCAACACACACACACACGCACACAAGCTGCTTTTTACGGCAAAATCGCCGTAAATTTGTGTCGTGCTAGCCGGGATTCGGTTGCAGCTTGTTTCTCGAAGACTGGCGCCAGCTCCTGCTCCCGCTCCTGCTCCCGCTCCTGCTCCTGGTCCTGGTCTGTGGGCTTATTCAATTTCGGAATCGCCGCTTGCCGGCGTCGCCAAATCTCTGCAACTGGCTCCAATTGACTGCCGTGCCACTTCCGACGGCGAGCGCCAAAAGCAGTCAAGCGTTTGGCTGCTGAATGAACAGCAAAAACAACAACAACAGCTGCCCGACTGCAAGATGCCCTGTTCGGGAGTTCCCGACTAGCAGTTACTCCCTTAAGCTGCCCTTAGAAACCAACACACATTCTTCTATGCAACTATTTCTAATTAAGTTGAAGCAATTCTTAAAACTATTTGTTTTTTATCTGTATAAACTATAGAAAAACCAATATCCAAAGTTTGCTGCAAATAACTTCTTTACTCCTCGAGTTATGCCCAAAAAATCAAAACTCAACAGTCTTCTATGCAACAATATCAATTTTCCTTGAAGCTTTTAAAAAAATGAATTATTTTCTATCTTTCTTACTCCATAAAAAACCCATATACCAAGTTTGATGCAAATACCTTCTACTTTCCTCGAGTTATGCCCAAAAAACCATAGCTCAAAATCGATATTTAGCGATATTTTGAATATGTTGGAAGTTATCGGCAAGGAAATAATTAACACTTGTCATATTTCAAATTTCAAGTCTGCAGCTCACGTAGTTTCCAAGTTCGCGCCTGGAAGAACCCCGCTCGCCGGAAATGCTTTCTTTTGCCAGTGTGACCCTATCCACATTCAGCTTAATTATTGACTGGCTGCCTTCTAGACTGCAGCCACTCAGCGAAGTGACTTTCAAACTGTGACCCAAGTCACATTCTAACTTAGACAATTTCGGAACATGTCTCGTAGCCGGCCAATATGCCCGATCTCAGTTGGTGGTGCAGGGTATAACCAGGACAACGGCAACCAGCAACGTCGACAGCAAATGCAATAAATTTTCAAGTCATTTCAACTTCCGGTGTGTGGCCCGATTACAGTTTAGTAGCTGTAAATATATAGGCGACACACACACACACACACACACACACACACACACACACAGGCAGCGCATCTGCAGCTCTCTCTCTCTCTCTCTCTCTCTCTGTTGCAGTCCGACTTTATCGGTCTGGCAACGCTCGTGCCTACCCTTTAAAGCGTCTGCTGCTCATTAAATTTCGCATCGCTTGAATTTTATGTTGCCTACTTTTCAGCAGATTTTTTTCTCTGTCATTTTCCGTTTTTAAGGGCGTCGCTAAGCCCACGAACGCCATTGTAATTACAGTTGAAGCCACTTGGGAGCGAGCGAGACACTCAATTATCTGGCTCATGTGAGGCAAAAATTATGAAATGCCAAGAAGCAGAAATTGAAGTAGCAGAAGAAGAAGCAGCAGCAGCAGCAGAGACGGGTCTTCAGCATGGACTTGAAGTTAGAGATGGGCGCGTGACGCAAAAGCTCGTACCCAGAAGGCAAAAAGCACAAATTGAAGTTGCAGAAGAAGCAGAGAGATGGAATTAGAGTTAGAGATGGGCGCGTGAAGCGATAGCTCGTACTCAGAAGCAGAAATTGAAGAAGCTGAAGAAGAACAAAAAGCAGAGAAGAACTTCAGCATGGGCTTGGAGTTAGAGATGGACGTAAAGATCGTAATGAATTCTTAAGCTTTAGATCGAAGCGTTGCATGTCTCGATATAGAATCCAGCGATGTATCGAAATGTGAAAAAGCGAAGTTGTTGAAATTGTGAAGACAACATCGATACCTCGAGCTGGCATACTGAACAGTCTTTGAAGCGATCGCTTAATGCCAATGGATTGTCGCGTGCTCAAACAAAGATATAGAAAAAATAAGAAAAGACTGCGTGCCTTACAGTACAATAAATCCCATTTTCATAGTCCGTTAATAGTTGAGACGGATTCAGTTTAACCCAATTAATCAAATATTATTTTGAACTTTAGGAAGTTACAGTAATTTAATTTTGGATTGTATTCAAACAGGTAGGCTTTCATTATTTTAAAAGCTTCAATGATTTTTAAATGGAATGCTTGAAATAACTTGCATTCAATATATTTTTATTCGATATTCTTTAATTTTTGTGTTTCAAATACAAACATGACTTTTATGTAATATTTATATTTTTTCACTATATTTTTTATATATTTTTCTTACCTTAAAACATTTATAATTAGACTTGCTCGTGTCACGATAGTTAGCACGATATGCGCCCAGCTCTAGTTAGCTGTAAATCGAGCTGCCGCCGACGCTGCCGCTGCCGCTGCCGCTGCTGCTGCTGCTGCTGCTGCTGCTGCTGCTGCTGCTGCTGAGACTTTGCGGCGCTCTAAAGTTTCTTTTGGCGACACGTTATTTGCCTTGTCATTGTCATAGGCTGACGTTGATGTTGATGTTGATGCTATTGTTGTTGTTGTTGTTGTTGTTGTTGTTGTCAATGGCGCCATTATTAGAAATATTTCCATTGTTGTTCGTTAGCGTCGCCTAGCATCGCGGTTTTTTTCTTCCTGTAACTGTCACATTTGCCCGCCACTTCATCATCATCAGCCTCGCAAACATCATTATTATCTTAATCATCATCATCATCATCGTCATCATCATCATCATCGTCATCATCATCATGCAGCTACCAATACAATGTAACCACAATTCTTGGCTTCTATTTGTGTGCGTGCTGCTTTCCCCCTCCCTTCCCTTCCGCCTCCCTCTCTTTCGCGAAAAAGTGAGTGCAAGCCGTTCACTTTCGCTCTCCCACACTCTCGCTCTCTCTTTCTCTTCCTTACGTACTCTTTCGTCTGGTGATTAGCGAGCGCAGCAGCAGCAGCGATAATGTCGCCCATGGCGAGCTGCCTGGATTGGTGGGGTGGCGAAAGAGTGTGGGGAGGGGGCCGGCAGGCAAATGATTGCCACTTGAGGTGTAAACGAGCGTATTTTACAGAGCGCGCGCCAGCCGCACCTCAAGACGCTCAAATAAAAACGAGTAACAAAGTTTATCAAGCAAGCATAACGGAAATCAACGGCACTGCAGCCGGGCATGGGAATGGGGCAATGAGCGAGAGAGTGGGAGGGAGAGGGGGATAACAACATTGCATTGAGTTAATGTGCTTAATCGCTTTAACAGTTATCGATATGCAGACATTGATGCGGTCTCATCGAAAAGTGTGCACATTGAATATGCATTGAGAAATATGTTAGCAGTAAGAAGAGTCAATCTGAATAATTGACAAGTGTGCACATATATTTTTTTTGTTAAAAAATATAAATTGATCGACTTTGCGAAAAGTGTGCACATAAAATGTGCATGGAATATAACAGTAAAAGCTCTCTTAAGCAAAAGGAAGATATTAAAAGTAAACAAAAGATATTTGCTTTAAGATGTCGCTTAGCTTAAAGACAATCATAACTGTGACATTTAAAATGTACATTAATCAAATTGGAATTTCACCTGAAGCAGCAGCTCAGGCCTCCTTGTGGGCTAGCGAACAACAGATCCATCTTAGAAACTGTCCTGGCCTCAATCATATCAATTCCAGCCCTGTGCCTGGCAATGACAAGGTGCCCGACTAGGAGACACCCTGTAATATATATTCGAATATCCTTGCAGGCTTAAATAGTCTGACGGAAAGTAATTTATTCAAGTTCTGTGTTTGTTAAATGTCAGCATTTATTACATTTCAGGTCTTCTGCTCTTAATCGATATTTATCGATGTTTAGGAAAACGGTTGAAATATCGATAAAGTTTCAAGAGTTGATCCCTTAAATCAAGTCGACTTTTGATACTCTTTTAACGAGGCATATTTTCAGGTCTCTTGCTCTTAACAGCTTCTTTATCGATACTTATCGATGTTTAGGAAAAAGGTGGCAATATCGATAAAGAAAGTTTCAAGTCTTTAACCCTTCAATCAAGTCGACTCTTGATACTCTATATTGAGGCATATTTTTACGTATCTTGCTCTAGTAAGCTTCTCAATCGATAGTTATCGATATTTATCTATCTTAACCGATAGCTATCGATATTTGGGCAATATGTGGCAATATCGATAAAGAACTACTTTCAACTACTTTATCAAGTAGACTCTTGATACTCTATATCGAGGCCTTCCTCACACATGTATATCGAAATCATGTAATTTATCGATATTTCACATTTTCATGTTTCTCTTCGATAGAAGGAAATCAAGGAAAAAAAAAATTCGTCTGAAATTGATTTTGTATATGGTTAAAATTGTAGACTTTATCTAACTCCGGGAAATATTGTTGTTATCGGGCCATGAATACCCCTACTTCCCCTACTCTGGCACTGGCTTGAACCGGTTATTTTGTAGACTAGACAAGTCGCTTGCGCAAATTCATGTTTGCGCAAACCAATTGCCCATTTTATACTTTTCAGTTCATTTGCAAAACTTTGTTGAAATTTTTTTGATTTTGTTCAAAAAATGATATAAGAAATAGAATAATAAAAACAAACAATTTAATTGCATTTTTATTGATTTTCAAATAACATTCCGTTGTACAAATAAATTCCGACAAATTAACAAAAATTGTATGTTAAAAAGCTGGCTTCGAAGTAGTGAAAGCAGCCCTTCATAAACCGAACCGTGAATCGAACCAGCGACCATTAAAATGCATAAATTTGTACGCTTTGTTTTCTAGCTTGCACAAACAGCGTGTTGCGCAAACGAATTGCGTAGTGCAGGGGCCTCCTTTTTTGGCCGTTAGATTTCAAACACAATACCAAATTTCCCATTTTCACCACGCTCCAATCTACATTCCAGTCTACAGGCGAGCAACTTAGCCAAGTTGCGCACCACTTGAATGCGCCAGGCTGGTCACACGGCGCGCAGCGCTGCCAGACTGTTGGCTGTAGAAATGCGCAGCCAGCTGTCTAACGTATTACGCAATGGCAACGCTGGCTAATGGTTGTATATACACACGCACACAGTGGGCAACTTACACACACATGTGCGCAAGTAAATATGTATTTTTAAACAAATATCAAATATGTAATGTGACTGTGTGCATTTATCTGAATCAGATATTGCTTTTTTTAATTTGCATGGCCAAAGCAATTAAAAATAAAAATATCGCAAGTGCGTTCGAACTAAACCGTTAGCGCGATAACAAATTGTTTAAATAAACACCTGCCAGGCAAAAGCACACATGCACACACATGCACTAACATGCACAAACATGCACACACACACACCCTGCCCGGCTTTAATGTATTTAATGTTGTTTTTTATTTCGCAGTAAACGTTGCGTCGCACAGATCTGTGCGATTAGTTGGCGCATTCGAACGAACGGCTTATTGTTGACCCCAAGTTGACCCCAACCGGCAATATGTCCACTAACGGTGATCAGCCCGACGGCACACCCAGCTCCCAGCCTCCGCCCCCGCCTACCCCGGCGTCATCGGGCATATGCATTAAGCTGCCGGCGGCGGCGACGACGCCGGAACAATCGGTGCCCGCCTCGCCCAGCTATCAGACGCCAGTGATGCTCCGGAACGTGAGCGCCGGCAGCCTGATGATCGCCGCCGAATCGAAGGAGGCGCGCGTCCGTGTCATCTATACGGGCGGCACCATCGGCATGATGCGCAACGAGCGCCACGGTCCGTGCACGCATCTCTCCAACTCGCTTCATCTCTCCAACTCTCCATTTCACTAACTCTCTTCAACTCTCCATCTCTCCAACTCTCCATCTCTCTAGAACTCTCCACCTCTCTACAACTCTCCATCTTTCCAACTCTCCAACTCTTGCTATCTCTTTCTTATCTTCCCTCTCCTTTGCAGTGCTGGCGCCCATACCGAACGCTCTCGTCCGGCTCATACGCAAATATCCCAATATACATGATGAGGATTATGCCCAGCGGCATTTTGGAGCTGGGGCATCTATGGCGCCGCTCGTCCTGCCCTTTGTCCAGGGCGAATCGCGACGGATTATCTATCAGGTGACGGAATATTCGCCGCTGCTTGATTCCAGCAACATGACCATGGACGATTGGGCGCGCATTGCCAAGGATATCTATGTGAGTGTTCGGCACCGACTGGCAGATACCCTGCAGTTGCCTCCCTCTTTCTATCTCGCTCCCTTGTACCCAATCTCTTATTGTCTCTCTCTCTCTCTCTCTCTCTCCCGCCCTCTCTCATTCGTCTTCATCTCCCGCCTTCTCTCCGCCGGGCTCTTCCTCTTCCTCTTTTCCTCCTCCCTCTCCCTCCGGCAGCAATCTTACGAGTTCTTCGATGGCTTCGTGGTGCTCCATGGCACCGATACGCTCTCGTATACGGCGTCGGCGCTGTCGTTTATGCTGGAGAATCTGGGCAAGACGGTGATCATAACGGGATCGCAGCTGCCGATCTTCGAGACGCGCACGGACGGCAAGGATAACTTTACGTCTGCCCTGATCATTGCCGGCAACTATGTGATACCGGAAGTGTGCATCTTCTTTGGCAACAAGCTGCTCCGTGGCAATCGGACGGTCAAGGTTAGCTCCAATTCGCTGGACGCCTTCGATTCACCAAATGTGCCGCCGCTGGCGCAGATCGGGATTAGCGTGAATGTCGACTATCGTCTGATCTTTCGGCCGTGCAGCGTGGAGAGATTCCGTGTGCATTCGCAGCTGGACGAGAATGTGGGCCTGTTGCGCATCTTTCCCAGCATCTCGCTGGCCACATTTCGCGCTTTCCTGGCGCCGCCGATGCGTGGCGTGGTCCTGCAATCTTTCGGATCCGGCAATATGCCCTCCAATCGCAAGGATCTGATCGATGAGCTGCGTGCCGCCGCCGAACGCGGCGTCATCATCATCAACTGCACCCAGTGCCCGAACGGATCCGTGGCCGAGATCTATGACACCGGCAAGGTGCTCTTCGACGTGGGCGTCATTCCCGGCTACGATATGACGCCGGAGGCGGCGCTCACCAAGCTGGCCTACGTCATCGGCAAGTCGGACTGGTCGCTCCAAGTGAAGAAGCAGGTGAGTCAATCGACTTCGACTCACTTTCGCCGCATCCTTCAGCTAATCACCGTATTTAATAGATGATGCAGGCGAATCTGCGCGGCGAACTGACCTCCGTGGCGGCGCACAAGATGCAGGATTACGATCTGGTCGATGCGGTCGCCCGCTCGCTGCACTTGTCCTCGCCGCAGGAGCTCGATCAGCTGGGCGCCACACTGTTTCCGGCCATGATCAATGCGGCCGTCTTCGAGGGCGATCTCAAGAAGCTCAACAATCTGAAGGCCTACGGCGCCGATTTGTCGGGCACCAATCATGACCAGCGCACGGCCCTGCATCTGGCCTGCCAGCTGGGCGACACGGACATTGTGCGGCATCTGCTGCAGAATGGCGTATCCGTGCACATACGCGATCTCTGCGAGCGTACGCCCCTCCAGGAGGCGGTTGCCACCGATAACCATGAGATCATCCAGCTGCTCATCAGCTGTGGCGCCCATTTGACCGGCTCCTCGCGTGCCGTCGGCGAGCAGCTGTGCGCCGCCGCTGCACGTGGCGCACTCCGGCGTCTGCAATCGTTTCAGCTGGCCGGCGCCGATCTGTGCCTGGCCGATCCCTCCGGCCGCACCGCGCTCCATGTGGCCGCCCTGCATGGCTTTGTCGATCTGGTGCACTATCTCCTGCCCTACAGGGAGAATGGCGGCGAGCTTAAGGATATGCTCGGCCTGACGCCGTTGGACTATGCCAAACGTGGCGCTCATCCGGATATTGTGCGTCTGCTCGAAACGGCGCAGCCGCAAGCCTAAAATGCCGGGCAGCAGCAGCAGCTTTCCCTCGGCCGGTTTACTTAAATTTACCTCATCTAACTATCTCTTTCTCTCGCATTGTGCGTACCTAAAGCTGTCTAGTCCAGATTTGTTTTTGTTGTTCCTACATGTGCAATAGCTTTTTTTATGTGCATTTTTATATACATATGTATATTTAGCGTGTGTAAACTTATTTAAACGGGAATTCTCATGTACTCGAAATAAACGGTTATAAACAAAGTGCGATAGATATTGCGATTGTCTATTCGATAACGATTTATTTGCAGATATCACAAAGTATCGATACTTCCTTCCACAGTTCCTTTATATTCCCAAAGAATGTATATATTTTAATAATTCCTAGTGCAGTTTTTATTGTTCCAACATTTTGCGATAGTTTTTTTATTTTGCAAATTGCATTTCATTTATTTAGTGTGTACACACTTGTAACTATATATATTTAAACGGGAATTCTCTCTTACCAAAGTAGTCTATACGCTCAAAGATATCCCCATTATATATTAAAAAAATATGTATTTCTTAAATTCATCAAAAAACCAACACAAACAAATATTTGAGTATATAAGACGCTAACTGACATTGTAACGGATTAATTAAGCGATCTAATCGATACTATCGCATTAAACAACACTGTATCGATATGGAAGTGGTGAGAGCAGCCCTGGCAAAGCAAGGGCAGTAACAACAACGACTTTGAAGCCCTGGTGTTTAAGTTTCCTATTTTGTTAGCATTGCTTAATTACAATTGGTAAATGAATTTTCAATGAAATGCCGTGTACAAATTGTTAACAATTGTGGCAGGAAATCGAGTTGCCTATTCGAATAACGTACGAGCGATCGTGTGTGTGTGTGTGTGTGCGTGATGTGGCTGTGTGTGAGTGTGTGTGCTAATATTTTGTATAGACACACACACGCACGCACACAACGAAGAAGTGCACACGTCAGTGCCACGAATTCTGGGCCAAAAATTGCCAACGGCCTGAAATTGAATTAACTATATATATTAAATATATTTTGTATATTAACTAGATGTCCTCTTCACACCATTGCAGTCAATGTCGATAGCTAGCAGGACGAAGCTCACGAAACACACGCGACGACATTGGATATATCCCCACTTTTTTTTTTGTTTTCCCCTGTTTTTTTGTGTTGTTTTTGGTTTTTAAGCGCATTTAGCTAGTTGCATATTGTTGGCGATGCCCGGGCGCAGGGGCACGGCGGAGCTGGAGGATGCCGACGACAGCAGCTCCACGGATCTATCACTCAGCCAGGCGACAACTGGAGGCGGCAAGGCACGCCTGGACAGCCTGCGCGAGAATCTGTTCAAGCAGCAGGTAAGCAGCGAGCGTCATCCATATGCTCACCTCTTATTCATGCCGGACTCTTTTTATGGAACTCAGGAACGTCTGACGGCGTTGCGGGAGCGCGCGCTGCACAAGTCCAGCCTGGGCGATTCGATGGAATCGCTCAAGTCGCTGGGAAAGAGGCTGACCATGCTGAAGCCACCGGATGCCTCCACGCCGCTGGTCACGCCCACCAAAACTAGCGATCAGCTGGAGTACAGCGGCAGCGAGAAGCTGCATATGCTGAACCAGCGCACCGAACAGAATCGCGCCCTGCTCGAGCAGCGCAAACGTGACATGGCCAAGTCGCTGCAGTCCGTCAGAACGGGCCGCCGGCAGAGCAACAGCAGCGAGCTGGGCTCCTCGATGAGCGATCTGCGCGCGACGGCGGAGGCGTCGACGTCGCCTGTTTCGCGGCATTATTCCGCGGCCGATCTGCAGGCGCAGGTGCAGGCTCAGGCGCAGGCGGGCAGCGAGGAGGGTCGTTTGAAGCTGCTGAAGAACAAGATGAAGCTGAACGAGATGAAGCAGAGCCGCAAGCAGCAAGAGCTGCAGCAGGAACTGGACGAACTGCGCAACGAACTGGCCCAGCGCGAACAGCACATCCAGGAGCTGGAGGCGGCCGAGCGCCCGCTGACCGAGCAGGAGAACACGCGCCTGCACGCCGAGATCAAGCAGCTGCGCGCACGCAACGCGGATCTGGAGCACAGCAGCGAAATGCTGGATACGCTGCGCCTCGAGTTGCACAGCGCACGCGAGCAGCTGCTCGAGAAGGAGCGGGAGCAGCAGGAGCAGAGCCAGGTCTCGCAGGTCAATGTGGAGCTGGCCAAGCAGCTGCAAGAGCTGCAGCAACAATTGCTTGAGCAGGAGCCGGCGCAGGAATTGGAGCAGGAGCAGAAAGTTGGCGACAGCCAGCGCCTGGCCGAGCTGGAGGCGACCATCGAGGCGCAGAACGAGCAGCTGGCGGAGAAGACAACCGAGCTTAATGTGCTCAATGTCAATTTGCGCGTGCTCGAGGAACGGCTCGCGCAGAGCGTCAAGAGCAAGCCCCTCTTCCTCGACGAGGAGCCGGCCAACGAGCAGCTGCAGCAGCAGCTCAAGCAGAAGCTGGACGAATGCAACAAGAGCAACATCAAGCTGAAGCTCAAGTGCAAGCAGGCCGAGAAGCAGCTGCAGCAGCAGCTCCAAAGTCTAACAGCTGAGAATGAGCAGCTGCAGCAGCGCATCACGGTGCTCGAGGATGAAAAGGGCCAGTGGCAGCTGGCCCATGTCGAGCAAGAGGAGCAGGAGCAGCAACTGGAGGATCAGCAGCCCACGCCCACAGCTGGGCAAAGCGAGACGATACGCCTGCTGGAGGAGCAAAAGGAGGAGCTGCAGCAGGCGCTGGCAGCGCTGCAAATGGGCAGCGCCGCGGCACGCGTCGAGTCCGAGCTGAACGAGCTGCAGCTCGAGGAGCAGCTGACGCAGCGCGTCCAACAGCTAGAGACGGAGGCGAACGAACAGCGCCAACAGCTGCAGACGCTGCAGTCCGAGAAGGAGGCGCTGGACAAGAAGCTCAGTCACTACATCAACGAGAACATGGAGCTGCTCGACAAGCTGGAGAAGCTCAGCTCCTCCAGCTCCGCGGAGTCCATCGAGATTGTTGAACGGCCCACAGATCGACGCTTCAGCCAGCGCCCGGCTGCAGTTGGAGCGGGTGAGGGAGAGGGAGTTGAAGCTGAAGCTGGAACTGGAGCTGGACAGCAGGCAGAAGCTGCGCCCGTTCGGCTGCCCAGCTTTGTGAGCGAACTAACCCAAACGGATCTGGTGACGGAGCCGGAGCTGGAGGTCAACGAGAGTCTCGCCCAGCTGCGCAACGAGAGCGACGAGCTGCTCCAGAAGATTGAGCTCTTCACCAGCGAGCGGCGCGAGGTGCTCGCCAAAATGGAGCAGCTGCAGGCGAAGAATGTCCAGCTCCAGGAGCAGCTGCAGTCGGCCCAGGAGCAACAGCGGGCGGACCAGGAGCAGCAGCTGGCGGAGATTGGCACGCTGCAGGCGGAGATTGGCTCGCTGCAGGCACAGCTGGAGGAACTGCAGCGGGATAAGCAACAGCTTGCGCTGCAGCTGAGCGAGAAATCGTCGAATCTCTCACAGGAGCTGAGCTCCATGCAACGCTCCTCGGAGGTTGTTGCCGTTCTCGACTCCGGCTCCGGCGGCGCCGTGCTCTTCGACAAATGCGAACGTTCCCTGTCGAAGCTCAGCTCCGAGCTGGAGGCCTATCGCAAGGCCAACGATCGCAATGCCAAGTTAAATGTGTCCAAGAAACTGGCCAAGGAGGCCAAAAATGTGCACAGCCAGCTCTCGGAGCTGCTGCATCAGGTCAAGGAGGCCAGCAATGCGGTGGAAACGGTTACCGTCGTGGAGACCGTGGTCGCTGTGACCGCGCCCAATGGCAAAGCTCTTGCGGAATACGAACAGCTCAACGCACAGAATGCCGAGCTGAAGGCGACGCTGGCGATGCTTCAGGCGGAGCTGTCTCAGCGCGCAATTGGCCACAAGCCCGAGGAGGAGCAGGAGCAGGAGATGGAGCGGGAGCAGGAGATGGAGCGGGAGCAGGAGAGGGAGCACGAGCAGGAGAGGGAGCGGGAGCAGCGTGAATCTCTCCTGACGGAGCAGCTCGCCCAGCTGCAGTCGATCATCGCAGAGCTGCGCGCCGGCGAAACGGAGCACCTGCAGCTGATCGCCAGCCAGAGCGCGGAGCTGGTGCAGCTACAGCTGCAGGCGGAGCAGTTCGATCAGACGCTGAACAAGAGCGAAATGGCGCACGAGAAGCACATGGAGCAGCAGCAGCGGCTGCGCCGCGAGCTGCAGTCACGGATCGAGACGCTGGAGGGGGAGCAGAGCATACTGCAGGCTTTGGTCGCCGAGCAGAAGCAGCAGCTGATCGAGAGCTACAGCGAGAGCGAGTACGAGACGAACCTGAAGCTGTTGGAGCTGGAGCAGAGCGAGACGCGCAACAAGGAGCTGCGCGACAAGCTCAAGAAATACGCCCTGAATCTGAAGAAGCGGCAGCTGGAGCACACCGAGCTGCAGGAGCAGCTGCACCAGGAGCAGGCCACCTCAGCGCAGCTGCGCGAGCAAGTGCAGCGCCTCCAAGCGGAGCTGGAGCAGACCCAGCTGGACAGCAGGGAGCTGCAGCTGAAGCAACAGGCCAAGCTGGCCAAGCTCAAGGAGGAGGTGGAGCGCCTCCAGGTGGAGCTGCAGAACACGGTGCACGCCAACACGGCGCTGCGCCAGGAAAGCTACCAGCTGGAGCTGTCGCTTGCCGAGCAGACCAGCAACGAGGAGCTGCGTCGCCAGCTGGAGCAGAAATCCCTCAAGTTCGACAAGTCCAAGGAGGTGATCAAGCAACGCAACGCGACAATCCAGAGCCTGCAGCGCGAGCTGGCCGAGATGCGCGCCCAGCTGCAGGCACAGCCCGAGGAGGAGGAGCAGGCGAAGAAGGAGCAGAAGGAGAAGGAACAGCTGCAGGCACAGATTGTCCAGCTCCAGGAGGATAAGCTGAAGTTTGAGGTGGCCTACTGCCAACTGGACACGCTGCACACGGGCATCGAGCTCAAGCTGCAGCAGGATCGGACCCACATTGAGACGCTGGAGGCGCACAGCGCGGAGCTGCAGAACAAGTGCGCCGCATTGGAGGATCGGGTCGCTGTGCTGCAGGCGCACGAGCTGAGCGCCAAGGAGCAGCTGCGTCAGCTCGAAACGGAGCGGGCGGAGCAGGCAGAGCTGGCCTGGAGTGGGGAGCAGCAGCTGCAGGAGCTGCGCACACAGCTGGAGGCACGCAACCAGGAACTGCAGCGCCAGCGACAAATCTACGACGCCAAGCTGGCGGCCAAGGCCAGCGAGCTGGACGAGCTCGAGTGCGATTTGGAGCGCGCCACAGCGCAGACACGTGAGCTCACCCAGCAGCTGGAGCGCGTCCAGGAGCAGCGCGACGAGCAGCAGCAGCAGCTGGCCCGCCTCAACGCGGACCTGGACGAGGTGGAGCACGAACGGCTGCAGCAGGTGCAGCAGCTGCGACTGCAGTCCAACCAGGAGCTGCGGGCGCTGCAGCAACAGATCGCCGAGCTGGGCACACAGAACCAGACCGACGACCAGATCCACATAGAGACGGAGACGAATCGCCTTGTCGAGAAGCTGGCCGAACTCGACGAGCGAACCGCGCAGCTCACGCGACACCAGACAGCTCCAGTTCCGGCTACAGCGCCAGCTCCGGCTGATGATTGGATGACCTGGTCACGACCTGATCCTGATCCCTTCCCAATGCCGCCCACGGAGCAGGTATGTAGCTGAACAAAAACGATTGCTTCCTCCGTCCCTTCCTCTGTCCTTTTATGGGGTTAACCTCATTTAACTTGGCTGCTTCAAGTCTGATTTGTCCGAAATTGGATAATACGGGCGGGTATTCAAAAACTGAAACCACAACCCAAGTTTCGTGCGTCTAGCTCGAAAAGTTCTCGAGTTATGCTTGAAGAACAGACTCTTAAAAGCGAGTAAACGAGAATATCTCTATTTATAAATTTCCAGTCTCTAGCTTTTTTAGTATCCGGGCTCAAAACCGTTTCAAATGATTCGAACCGCATAAAACTGGTTCAAATCGTTTTCTTGAATTCAAGCTAAATCGGTTTTATTTCGATTAGGCTGAAGACTTTGTGAAGCAGCTGTTCGATAACGGTTTATTTTTGTTTGCATGGAAATCGGTTTAGTTTTTTACCGGTTCGAGTTTCCAATTCGTTTTTAACCAATTTAGTGTTCAAGCTCAACTTGATTTTGGTACAAAAAACAAAAGTTGAATCGATTTGAACTAGCAACCGGTTCAATATAGTTGACGAACCGGTTCAGTTGTGATTTGCCATGAACCGGTTCCAGTTTAATCACAATTCCTAGAAAAGAAAACCATGTTCAAATAACCGATTCGATAACGGTTAGAAATAGTTTTGCGAACCGGTTCAACTCAACAATCGAATTCCTGACTGAATTTCCCTCCTAAGCTCTCTCTCATTTTTTGCCGGACTTGATTGGATTTATTTTTGCAGAATGTTCCATTGCCCGCGCCCGCCATGTTCTTTGGCGACGCGGCGGCGGCGGCGCCTTCGCCCTTCGACGAGATTGTCGCCCAACCGCTGAGGATGAGCACACAGAATGTGGGCGTGGCACAGGCTGAGTCAAGCGAATGCGCCAGGATCGAGGAACTGCAGCGCAATCTGTTCGAGCTGGAGAAGCACGCGAAGGAGCTGGAGACGGAGCTGCTGGCGCGCAACCAGGCGCTGGCCGAGCACGAGGAGCGACACGTCCAGCTGGAGCACGCGCTGGCCGAACGGGAACAGGAGCTGGCCCAGCTGCACGCCGCGGCCGAGGAGCGCGAACGTCTGGCGGCCATCGAGCAGCTGATACAGCCAACGGCGGAGGCGGCTGTGGCGCCCACTCTGGACATGTTCTTTGGCGGCGAGACGGTGCCGGCTGCAGCCGTTGCCAAATCCCAGCAGGAGCTGGGTCTGCCCCAGAGCGAGCCCGTCGTCGAGCAGCTGATAACGCCAAAGAAGGCGTATCTCTGCCAGCCAGAGCAGCAGGACCAGCAGCAGGAGGAGCAGCAGCATTTGGCCAGCGACTGGGCCGTGGACGTGGACGAGGATCCGTGGGCCAATGCCGGAGCCGAACAGCAGCTGACAGATGCCAACGCCGAGCTGCACGCGCGCATCGAGGAGCTGGAGGCGCAAAAGGCCAAGCTGCAGACGAAGATCGCCAAGCTGATGAAGTGCGTCAAGGAGTACCGCAGCAAGGAGCAGAAGGACAACAACGACGAACTGGACGGCGCCATCATCGATGAGCTGAAGCTGCAGCTGCAGCTGCAGGAGTCGCATCGGGCCAAGACCGAGCAGCTGCTCCAGCAGCAAATGCTCGAAAAGGAGAAGCTAGCGAAGCGCATCGATGTCCTAACCGCCGGCAACGAGCGCATGGCCGAGCTCAAGGAACGCCAGGATCGCGACGTCCAAATGTATCAGACACGCATACGCGAGCTCCAGCAGAAGCTGCAGCAGCTCGAGAGCTGGGACGATGCGGCAGCCACGCCCAGCGGCGAGGATGCGTCGGAGGCGGCGCGAGCGACCATTGAGAATCTGCAGGCCGAGAACCAGGAGCTGCACAGCGAGTGCCAGGAGCTGTTGGCCCAGCTGCAGCAGGAGAAGCAGCGGGCGGAGCAGATGAAGCAACAAGTGGAGCAGCAAGTGGAGCAGCTGAAGCAACAGGTGGAGCAGGAGAAGCTGCAGGCGGAGCAGGAGAAGCAGCAAGTGGAGCAGCTGAAGCAACAGGTGGTGCAGGAGAAGCTGCAGGCGGAGCAGGAGAAGCAGCAAGTGGAGCAGCTGAAGCAACAGGTGGTGCAGGAGAAGCTGCAGGCGGAGCAGGAGAAGCAGCAGGTGGAGCAGCAAGTGGAACAGCTGAAGCAGCAGGCAGAGCAGGAGAAGCACCAAGTGGAGCTCGAGAAGGAGCAGGCGGAGCAGCTGAAGCAACAGGCGGAGCAGGAGAAGCTGCTGGCGGAGCAGCTGAAGCACCAAGTGGAGCTCGAGAAGCAACAATTGGATCAGCAGGCGGAGCAGCAGGCGGAACAACTGAAACAACAGGCGGAACAAGAGAAGCAGCAAGTGGAGCAGCTGCAGCTGCAGCTGGCCGAGCTGAGGGCCAGACAGCTGGAGCTGCCGGCGATGGTGACGACGGCGCCGTTAGCGACAGCAGCCAGTGATGATGAGAGCCGGGCGCTGCTGCAGGAAAAGGAATCGGAAATTGTGCATCTCAAGCAGCGAATTGAGGAGCTGATGCGCGAGGATCAGACCGAAAAGCTGGTGCTGGAGATACTAACCAAGAACCAGGAGCTGCAGCTGCTGCGCATGCAGGTCAAGCAGCTGGAGGAGGACAAGCTGGCCAATCTGGCAGCTGAGCCTCAGGCAGACGAACTGGAGCAGCTGCGTCAGCAATGCGAGCAGCAGCAGCAGGAGAAAGCCGACATGGAGGAGGAGCTGCGCGTGCTCAACAATCATGTGCTCAACAGCCTCGAGCTGGAGGACAAAATGAAGCAGGCCCTGCTCGAGCTGGACACCAAAACGATCGAGATAACCGAGCTGCGCAAAACCCTCGAGCAGCTTCAGCAGGGGCAGGGGCAGGTGCAGTGGGAGTCGCTGGTGGAGCAAAAGTGCAGCGAGGTGGCCAGCATTTGGCAGGAGCATCTGGCGCAGCGTGAGGCCGACTACGAGGCAAAGATCGAAGAGCTAAAGGCGAACATCCCGGCAACATCCCCGCCCGAAACGGAGCAGCAGCAGCTAACACCAGCAGCGGACGTTGATGAGATGCTGCTGAAGATGCAACGGGCGCTCGAGACGCAGGAAATGGAAATTGTGACATTGAAGGAACAGCTGGCGATACGTTCCGCTGAATATGCACGTCTCGCCTCCCAGTACGATCCCTTCCGGCTGCAGAATAAGCTCGAAGGTGGCGGCGACCCGGACTCGCAGCTGGCGGCTGGCGAATATGTGCCCAAATCGGATCTGGACTATGCGCTGATGATGCTGCATCAGCGGGATATGCGCGTCGAGGAGATGATCGTTGAGCTGGTGCAGCTGCTCGAGGAGCGCGATCATCTCCAGCTCAAGCTCTCGGACACGCTGCGCCAACTGGAGGCCGAGCGCAGTAAGTTCCGCCCACAAACACAGCTTAGCCCATTAATTAATCCTTTTAAATTTCCAGCTGGCGCACCCTTCTCCAACTCTCTGCCCGCGACGACGACGTCCGCCTTGGTCAGCCCCAACCAGCTGAGCGTCAGCAGCAGCGGCGATCTCGCCGTGTCCTCAGCTGCCAGCGGCAGCGATCTGAAGCAGAAGTAAGTCCCGCTTGACGGACGCACCAAGAAGTCCCAAGTTCCAGTCCAACTAATTGCTATATATTGCTACCCTACAGATTGGCCGAGCTGCAAACGGTGAAGCATTCCAAGGACAAGGCAATTGTGGACGAGCGCGAGCAGCGTCTGCAGCAGATGGTTCAGCTGCAGCGGGACATGGCGAAGGCGGCGCCAACAACGGGAGCAGCTGCAGCAGCAGCTGGCACGGCGCCGCCAGCTCTGCCCACTCCTACTGCTCCTCCGCTCCTCGATGTAGATCCAAGTGGGTGACATTCTTTAGATACGTCTAAATTTGTATACTAATTTGATTGCTAATCTTCGCCAGCTCAACCAGCGCTGCGCTCCCCTTCCATGCTGCTCATGGACTGGATATTGGGCAACAACAAGACCGAGGACGAGGCGACACACAGCCCCTCCCAGCAACAGACGCTGCCGCCCCCCCAGTTGCAGACGTCGCCTCCGCCTCCTCCTCCTCCGAGCAACTAGCAGCTCGCCAAGCGTCGCCCAGCCACGCCCAGCCCCGCCCAGCGCCCAGTTGACTGCCGCGAAATAATTATCGATTTAAATAACTAGCATTAGAGTTCTATATTGTGTACCTTGGCTGAATGTAAACAAAGAAAAACGCAAAAGAAAAACCGAAAAAAAAAAAATACGATAAACTATTCCCGAATCGAGGCCTGCCACGCCCACGTTTTATGTTGTAGATATGTAAAAATTGTAAAAAAAAAAAGAAAGAAATAACAAGAAACATATAAAAACGAACGTAAATAATATTTAAATAAAATGTTTTATTTCTACATATATAATACATAGATGATTCAAGTATTTTATATGTGTATGTGTGTATGTGTTTATATGTGTATGTATGCGTGTGTGTGTGTTAGTGTATGTATGCATTTATGCATGTTTGTTTTTTAAGACCAAACGCAGACCAAGATTATTTTTCGCTTATTTATTATTTATTTGAATTAAATGAATTTCTACCAAGTGCTCTTCTCCTCGATTCTCAAGAATTTAAGTAGGCTCTGCACCTTTTCATGCTTAGCTAGTAGTGTGGTGTTTTTTTTTCGGTGGTTTTTTGTTGTTGTTGCTATGTATGTATGTACATTTATATGTATGTGTGTTTGTATGTACATATCCATTTATGTATGACCATATGCATGTACATATATATGGATGTGTTCACATATGTATGTGCATATGTACAAATGTGTGTGTGTTTGCATTTGTATGTGTGTGTGTGTGTGTGTGTGTATGCATTTGTATGTGTGTGTGTGTGTGTGTATGTATGTATGCATGTAGCGCATTCAAAAAAACGGCTTGGCGGGATAAATGCGCCACCTATTGGCTATTATCGATAACACGCTCATAAGCTGGCCAGTGTGTGCACATGTTTTAAATGTGATTAATTGAAAACTTAACGGCTTCGCGGGATAATTGCGCCATTTATTGGCTAATTTTTGTACTGATTGGCCATGTCGGAGCCTGGCTATCGAAGCAAACACACCCTGCGCCTGGCCGATATGCGGCCCCACATGACGAGCTTTGGCTGCGTGGCGCTAATCATTGCCAAATCGGAGCCGAATGTGTTTCTGGACAAACTGAGCGGCGAGCAGCGCGGCGTGATTTGCTTCACGTTGCGCGACACCCGGCTGCACATAGCCAACTGCAAGTGCTGGGGCAGCAAGGTCAGCGTGGAGGAGTACACGGCCATGCTGCAAATGGGCGACATCGTGGACATTGTAGGCGCCAAGGTGATGGCCATAACGCCGCCAAACATGCCCGGACTCAGTGAGCAGCAGGATCAGGAGGTGCGTTATCAGCCGCGCGGCACGCTCTCCTGTGCGCTGGTCATCAACGAGGGGCAGGGCTATGTGGTGAAGCATAGCGGCGAGGATGCGTCCATTGTGCAGACGCTGCGCCAGCTCATCCATGTGCCGCACAAGCCGCTGAGCAGCGCACTCAAGCTGGCGGATGTGCGCTGTGCCGCGCCAGGCGCCAAACAGCGTCCGGCTGTCTACGTGGATCTGCTTGTCGCCGTGGCCGCAGTGCGTCCGGTGCGTGAGCTGAAGCGCAAGCTGGCGCCAGGCGTTGGCCAAGCGGCGCGGCTGCTACACTGCCTCGAGCTGGTGGTGATCGATGTCAGCTGTGCTGACGGCATGGTCTTCACGCTCTGGCACCCGGACTGGATACGTCGCGCCCAGCACTGGCAGCCGCGCAAGACGCTGCTGCACCTGATCGATGTGCGGCTCTCGCATTCCCACTTCTATGGCTGTCCCGTGCTCAGTCTGGCCAGCTGCACGCTCGTCTACGAGCAGCCGCTGATGCAGTGCGTTGAGTGCCAGGCGCTGCTCGCGTTTGCCGCCAGCACGCCGCTCCAGACGGACCTGGAGCAGCTGCCAGCGGGTGAGTATCGTCAACTGCCAGTTGGTCATGCCCTACCTGATAATATCGCCCACCTTCTCAGCGGAGCACATCCAGACGCAGATGAGCGTGCGGCAGATCTATGCGCGCGCCGAGGGCGAGCTGCAGGATGCGACCAGCGAGCACTTTACGGCCGTGCTCTATGCCCTGGTCACCAAGTTCGATCTGGACGGCCTGGCCGCCGCCAGCATCAGCAGGAAATGGCAAGTAGCCGGTTACTCAGAGTCCCCGATATAATCACTAGCTTCCCATCTGCCAGCAGCAAGGCGTGCAACAGGCTCATCCCGACGAGTCGCAGCGACTGCGACAATGCCAGCTGCCAGCTGGAGTTCTCGCTGGGCCAGAGCGGCGACCGCTTCGAGCACTTCTTCAACATCAACATCCATCTGTCCGACCAGACGGGCACCCTGCTCGAGCCGCGTCTCAGCGGCGGCGTCGCGGAGCATCTGCTGGGCCTCAAAGCGGACGCCTTCCTGCAGCTGCCCGAGTCCAAGAAGACGCAGCTCAAGTGGCGCTTCCTTCTCAAATACTTCGAAGTCAAGCTGCTGGTGAGGAAGCCGGCGGCAATGCGCAATAATCTGGCCATTATCGTCGTCGACATGGAGCTCATCTCGCTGGCGAGGCTCATCGAGAAGATGGCCGTGTTTTAAGGCTCAACAAATGGGGCTTGTTATCAAAACCAAGTTGGGGCTCAAAGAAATAATTTTTCATACATTAGTTAATATCAAATAGTTAACGTCTTTAAGCATATTTCAATTAAGTTCCTATTTAAATAACTTACGACTTTGAACTGAAGAAAACTTAACTTAAGTTAAATAATATACCAAATAGATAATATAGATCAATTAGGCTATCATCTATACGGAAACAAAGCAGGTCTTCAATCTAAGACTAAATCTGAAAAATTGAAAAAGTTTTGAAGTTATGTTTCAAATGTTAATATAAATTTATCATAAAACTCTTCTTTATTATATTTTATCAAAGTTTTTAATTGTCTTTTTTTAATAACAACTTATTTGCTGTAAAAAGCTGTAGGAAGGCGACAAGATTCTCTCGTAAGATAACTTGAAACAAGTTCAAAAGCATTTTTTTAAGATTTCAACAATATCTCTAAAGTTAGTTTTAGCTCTAGAATCAAATATTTTTGTCTACTATATTAAACAAATTTTAAGAGCTATGATAATTAAATTGTAATTCATTTTATAATTGTGTAAAGAGAGAAGCTGGAAGTTAGAGAACTTAACTTAACTTAAGTTTCTGGAGGCGAAAATACCTTAAAAACAAAATTGTACCGAAAAGTTTTGGCAGAAAGTTTAGATCCTGGTATTATAGAGTAGACCAAGACTTAGGACTTAGTTTAATGATATTTTCGAAAGCTAATAGAACTATGTTAAAGCATAGATGAAAGCAGGAGAGATCTGTCTTTTGTACTAGATACTTATGGACTATTCTATTATGGCAAAAAAGCAAAGCAGAAGTTTGTGAATCCAAGAAGAAAAGAGAGAGACGAGAGAGAGAGAGAGAGAGACAGGGAGAAAGTTGTGAAATGAGCAAAAGTAAAAGTCGAAAAAGAGAGATTGGGAGAAAGAAAGACAGGGAGAAAGTTGTGAAATGAGCAGAGTAAATGTCGCAAGAGAGAGAATTAGGGAGAAACTTGTGAAATGAGCATAAGAAAAGTCGAGAGAGAGAGACAAAGAGAAAGAGACAGGGAGAGAGAGAGAGTAATGTACATAAATAGCATCTTTATTTCGCTTGGGTCTGTTGTTAATATTGTTGTTTTTTTTACACATAAAACTTTGCAACTGCAATATACATAAATAGTTATACAATCCAATACAATTTAATACAGTTTAATACAATTTAATAGAATAGAACAGAATAGAATAGAATAGAAGCATATGCTAGTATTTGGTTTATACTAAATTACATTAGACGCTTAAACTTGTGTACTCTTTGAAAATGACATTACATTTTTTGCAAACAATTACAATTTTTGTATATTTTAGTTTGTTGTTGTTTTTTGGTGCTGTTTACTTGCTAAGATCACAATAATTCGACTCCAACATTTGCGTGTATCTTTGCTCGGTTTGTGGATTAGGGTTGCCATTATATGTGGGGGAGGGGGGATTTATGTGCGGGAAATGGGGGAAATGGAACAATTTTGGTAACGCTTAATACTGAGACTATGCAAAAACAATACGATTATCTATATAGAATATCATCATCATCAATCATCAATCATCATCATCATCATCATCATCATCATCATCATCATCATTCTCATCATCATCATCATCAAATCATCCATCATCATCATCATCATCATCATCATTTATGCTAATAAAACTATAACAAAACTCATTTCGCTAAGCTACAAACAAAACAAACAACAAAATGGAAAAGGCATGAAAAGTTAACAGCTAAAGGAACTGCATTTAGCAGTAGGTTTAGGTTTAGGCTTAGGTTTACGTTTAGTTTAGGGTATAAGCAGCTCAGCTAGAAAGTTTTTGCCGCTTTTGTACAGGGTCAGTTATTTAGTTAGTCTCTCTCTAAACTCTCAAGATATTCTTATAAGTTAATTAGTTAAACAGAAGAAGAAAAGTGTAGAGAGCCATGCTCTAGAGCGAGCCGTACATAGAGTTAGAGCGAGAGAGCGCTAGAGAGCATTATAAACATTTGCAACTTATAGAATAAGAAAAAAAATAAATAAAAACAATTTGTGAATACAATTAAAACTAGTAAGAATACTCTAATCGGGCGTGCACGACTAGGGGATACCCTGAACCAGCTTCTTCCCTGAAAGATACCCCATCTGTATATACTTTTCTAGAAGCTACATGTCAAGTATGTCAAAAGTAAAAATTGCTCAAAGAACAGAATTTTGATATCGATTTGTTATCGATTACTTGGAGCACGGGGCAACTTATCGGAAGTATCGAAAACAAACACGATCTGCGCATGGACTAGGAGAACCTAGAGCTACAACTTTCAAGTCTCTAGCTCCTTGGCTAGATCGACTCGGCTGTTGATGCCGATCAGGAATATACTTTATGGGTTCGGAGATGTGTTCCTTCTGCCTGTTGCATACATTAAACCCCCTTTTTATCGATTTTCAATGGGTTCAGGGCATAAACGAGAGGCTCCACTCTACTTGGAGCCGGCAGCACCATGTGCCGGATGCGTCGACGTCGTAGTCGTCGTCGCCGGATGATGATGATGATGCGCATGTTGCTGTCCCGAGCTTTGGTGATACGGCGACTGCTGCAACGGCGGCTGATGATAATGCTCCTTGGGATGCGTTGAGCTGCTGCCGACGCCGCCGACACCGCCGGCGGCGGCATGATTCGAGCTGTTGCTGTTGTGACCATTATTATAGTTGAGTGGCAGGGCAGCGACGGTGGCCAGTGCGGCGGCGGCAGCTGAGGCAGCTGCCACACCGGCTGTGGCAGTATTCAATTTGCCGCTGCCGCTGTTGTTGATCCTCAGTTGGCGTATTTCGGGAAAGAACTCAATCATCAGGATCTCGAGCAGCTCCTGCAAAAACAAGCAAATCGATCGATTATCAAAATACCCTAAACCTGCACAAACATGTTCCCAACTCCTAGCTAAAGACCAGGCTTGAGAAATCCATTCGAAATGGAATTCGGTGCTTAAAGTCCGATCTTAAATAGAATCTTAATAAAAGTGTGTAAATACCAAGTTTTGATAATCTAGCTGTTATGGCTATGCTTAAGATATCGGAAAAGGAGATGAACCCGTCCAAATATTTCCAATTTTCTAGACTTTCAAGTTTGCGATGCATCGGCTTTTAGGCCGATAATTTTCCGGGTCTCAACTTACATAGAAGAGCTGCTTGTTGTAGGTGGGATTCTGTAGAGCAGCGAAGACCTTGAGGACACCCCGCTTGGCGGCCTGGGCGCCAACGAGATTGCACAGCACCTCGGGTATGTGATCCGTGAGCAGAGCCTTGGCCGCATTTGTGGTCATCTCCTTCATGTCATCGGAGCGTACGGGATAGGCCGAGGCTAGAACGCCGCCGGGCCAAAATGATTTCAATATGGCCGAGAAGTAATTGTGCAGCATGGACTCGTCGAAGAGATAGGCGACAGATTCACGGATTTGCCTATTGATGGTCCGCCCGTAGGTGATCTGCACAAACGAGATGATGCTCTTGCGCAGCCACTTGAAGACGCCGCCCATGTCGAAGATTTCGCCCATTAGGGCATACAACGGCTCCGCGATGGAATCTTTGCTATCCAAATCGGCTAGCAGCTTGGGATCGGTGCTTGTCTCGCCGTCCAGATAGTTGGACATGTCTTCATCGTCGCGCTGCAGGCCCCAGAACGGATCGCTGGCCCTGCTCGAGTCGTGGGCCTTGGCCGCGTCGCTTTTGAAGAGCGTCGCGAGCGAGAATTTCGATTTTTTTGGTGAGGGCAGAGTCTGCTTCAAATGATCCGAGCTGGGACTCAGAAAGGTATAGATGGCCTCGCTGCCATTCAAATGGTCGTCCTCCAGTATAAACTGTGCGAAGACAAGATTAGTACAAATATAGGGTATTTACTATGTCTACATACATTCAAGAACTTTTGTATTTGAACCTTGGCCTTCTCCTGTGCATGCCGATCGGTCTTCAAGAAGAAAAACTTGAAGTTCGTGGGCAAATCGAGCGACTTCAAATTGGAGCTCACATGCCGCAGTTTACGTTGCAGCTCCTAGAAAGGAATGGATGGAATGGATCGGGATCGGGATGGATTGTCTGTTAACGCGCTCAGACTTACGTGCACCTGGTTGAGGGAACGCATGACCACCCAGCCGCTGGATATGCCCGAGGGACGACGCCTCTGGGCACGGCCCGTGCTGCTCTCGCCATTCTTCGTGGCTGGCGGCGCATTGATATCCTCGTCGACGTGCACCAGGATCATGAACTGCAGCGATTCCTTCTCATCGGACACCTGGGCGGAATGAAAACGAAATCGATTTAAAAAGCAAGTGGAATGAAACCTTTGACAGACGCACCTCAACACTTTGGATGGTTGCCTTCCATTTGCCCAGATGCTCGGTCCAGGCATCGGTGCGTCTTAGATGGGCCTCCGTTTGACGCTTCTCGCTCTTGAGCCAATCCATTTCCTTTTCGAGTATTTGCAGCACCTTCGACTCCGGCTTGACGGAGTATTTGAGCGCATCGAGCGCTTGATTCTTCTTATCGATGCGCTCCTGGATTTGCTCCAGCTTCCGGCGCGCATACGATGTGTGAGCGGCGACATCGATGGCCGCCGGACCAACGCCGCCTCCGTTGAGGCCATCGACGACAATCGCCTGCTCGTCATCGTCGCCCAAAACGCACGGGCAAATCAGCAAGGTGGGATCGTTAAATTCGTTCGAGTCGAGCGCCTCCTTGAGCTGGCGATACTGATCGCTTAGCACAAACGGCGGATAGTATTTCTCCTCCAGGGTGCGCAATATATTACGCTGTATATCATAGAATATATCTGGACCCGCATCGCCCAGGACGAACGTTTCGATGAGCTTGCGCTCATGCTTATCGATTTGTATCTCCGGCTTCGGCACACGTATGTACGTATAAAAGATCTCGGTGCCCAGCTGATGTGTCGCCGATTTGGGTGCATGCTTCATCTCGTCGACGGCCAGATAGAAGCCAACCAAGGCGCTCGCCTTGAGCGGCTCCAGGAACAGCGTGAAATAGCGTCGCCCCACGGCCGTATTAAGAATCTCCATCAGCGTTAGGTCCTGAAATAGACCATATGTTAGCATGTGTTTTTTTGTTAGAGAGATCGGCAGATTATGCGGCCTTACTGTGTCGCTGGAGTAGTTGCCGTTCCAGCCAAACTTGGCCAGATTCTTCTCGCACTGACCCTTGGCCAGGGACAGCTGCTGGACGTAACGCTTTAGCCGCACGGCGGCGGTTAGCTCCGATTTGGTCAGCGTATGATCCTCGGTATCCGGATCGAGCCCTTTGGCACGTTGCAAATTCTGCATGCTGGTCGCGTGCATCAGATCGTTGACAATGCTCTTGCGTATCAGCGACAGCTCCTCCAGGTTGCCCGAATTGTTGATGATCTTCAAGAAATCCTCAAAGCTGGCGGCATACTCGTAGCTGCGCTTACTAATCGCCGCCGCCGCCAGACGCGTCTCAATGTTCTGCACGACCTTCTGATTGATATAGTCCGGTGCGGTCAGCATCTTGATCAGCGGAAAGAAGACTAAAAGGGAGCAATAAGGGCAAAGTTTAAGATTCAACTTGAAGAATGTGCTGCGTGCAGGAACCTACTCTTGAAGGAGAGTATCTCGCTGAGCAGCACCTTGAGCGGCGGCAGCGAATAGCCGCGCGGCAGCAGCAATATGATCATAATCTCGCACAGCTTGCGCAAAAACTCCATTTCCTTCGCCTCATCGACCAGGTACGAATTGGTGCTGAACACCGGAGCGCTATTTGTTTCGGCCCTGCAAATAGTTGAAATTGTTGGGTTCTTTTCGGCTAAATGGGAAAATAGGAAGAGCTTACGCGCGCGACTCGGCGATGCGTATCTTTTCGAGATGCACCGTGACGCGATTGACCATGTCCACGGCTATGATCTTGGCGGGGTCCATTTTGGCGGCACGTTCGTGTATCTTCTGTATGGCATTCCACAGATCCTCGCGTATCACATCGTTGATTAGCTTCGGCTTTGTCACAACATATCTGCCAAAATGTACATCGAATCAGTTGGGATTAGGGATGGGGTCCACATCTATGGATACCTACCCCAGCCAGGGCACCATAAAGTCGCGCAGCACATATTCGATAATCTGCTGGAGCTGCAGATCGACTGTCTTGCCAAAGATTAGCGGTAAATTCGAAGGATTCTTAATCGGATTTGGCAAATCAAAGATGTTGCATCTGCAATATAAGATGGCATCACATGAGAATCTTGGCACGCCGGAAAGGGTTGCTGCGACGGAATACTCACTTGGTGGCATTGTAGAGCAGCTTGGAGGGATGTCGATTTGGCTTTGCGGGCTCATTGGTCGTAAATATATAATGGATATACACGGTGCCAGCGATAGCTGTTGGGAAAGGTTGTCGCCAAAGGGTTAACAATCAAGGAGTCAAAACAGTTAGAGGAAAACTAATCGGCTGACCGACTAGTAGATACCCTGCAGGCAGCTTCAGGCCTGATTAATCTAAGTCTTGCTATCTTGCTGGGGACGGGGGGAGGAGGCTCTCCAAAAAGGGGCTTTGTTTATGCTAGGCGAGTGTCCAAGACATGCTCGACTAGAAGATACCCTGCACGCAGCTTCAGGCGTGTTTAATCTAGGTCTGGCAATCTTATTGGGAACTCTGGGAGGAGACTATTCAAAATATGGATTTCTTTATGCTAGGCGGGTGTCCAAGTTAAGCCATGTCCCTTTAAGACATGCCCGACTAGAAGATACCCTGCACGCAGCTTGAGTTGTGATTAAGTGCGATGTTTATTTTCCATCCTCTATGAATATCTTACAATCTTGCTGGGAACTCTGAGAGGAGGCTATCCAAGTGAATGTTATCCCTTTCAGACATGGTCGATAAACGATATCGATGGATCGTTGGACGCGTTAAGCTTCAAAATACATATATATATATATACTCTTTAGGGAATCGGGTATACCGCGTTCTGTGCGCTCATTATACCCTTTTACGCATTTTCAATGGGTACAGCGTATTGAAACCGATTAAAGATAAATTTTTAATTAACGATTTTAGTGGAATATCAAAGACATTAATATATTATATTTATGTGGAATATGACCGCAAGCAGATAAGATGTGAGTCATGGGACAGATTACGTATATGGATTTGCTTGGTGTAACTGATAACTGTTGGAGTACTCTCGACTTACCTGCAAAGACCAGCACCAGGGAGTAGATGACGAACGCGAAGAATAGAAAAAGTGTTGGATAATACCAAATGACGGCCAAAAGCGTCGATGCGATGCCCGAAATGATAATCTTCCAGTTTAATTGCAGTGCACGTAGCGAGCTGGACAAAAAAAAGCAAATATGATAAACATGTGTGGGCGTGGGCAGGAAGCACGGCAATTCTATAAATAATAATGACAAACAACCCTGCATTGTGCATTCCCCCATTTGGAGACACACGCACACACAGATATGCATTCATGTAAAGGATACACACACACACGACACGCATCCAAAGTTAATGCAGCGTCTCCACTTACCGCGTTGCCAGCAGCGTAAGGCGTTGTGTGGGCGTTCTTGGCGGCTCTGGTTCGATGGGAAACAATGGGCGGCGTCGCTCCATAACGGCCAGCTGTTTCTCCTTCACTGTGTGTGTGTGTGAGTGTTGTCGTGTGATTGTGTGTGTGTGCTGGGCTAGTGGCGTACAATAACTGTTATTGCTGCTGTTGTTGCTTCTGCTTTTTTGTATTTGAATATTTGATGCGTTTTGTACATTTTTGACGTAGTCGCGACGCGCGTTGCCTTTTGCTTAATTTGTAGCTCTTGTTGTGGCTTTTGTCATGTCGTCTGGGCCACTATTAAAAATAGTTCTCTATAACCACTTCCGCCACCCCCCACGCCCACGCCCCCTTGCCGTTAACGGTACGCCCAACGCCCTTGCGCTTAATGTCCGAAAAGTGACGTCGTTGTCGTTGAAGCACTTTAATTTGATTTGGGGATATGCGTGCAGGGATCATACAGCATCTGCGTATCTTTTATGGCAACAAGTTGACATTGACAAACGCCGAAGGGGCGGCGCGGCTAACGATAAGTGATAAGAGCGGCGCAGCGAGAGCTGCCTGCAGCTCTGCGTCCATAAAATCGTTGCGGCTGCGGCTTCGTCTTCTTGTTTGTGTTGTTGTTGTTGTTGTTACTGCTGCGTAGATAAAAAGAAATTGGAATTTGACTTGGCGCGTTTGATTGTTGGTCAAGCGACGTTAGCGTAATTATTCATAGCACGGCGTTCACTTCCACTTTCAATCACAATCACAAATACAATAAATGCAAAATCAAAGTTCCCGACTGTATTCGTGCCATTGGGTTTGTTGATTTCATATCGATAACGATAATATGGATTATGTATTGCAGCCTCGGTTCGATTTGCTGAAAAATTAATCGACTGGCCGCCACGCGACCGATAAGTGTTTGAACAGAACAGCCGTTGAGCTAAAAAGTCTCCAATTTATTTCTGTTGCAAAACTTACAATAATTAAATAGAATTTGAAAACATTTACTTAGCTATTTGTATGGGTACAAGTTTTTTCTTCTCAATATATATATTTATTATAAATGGCGGCAAATCTGGCAGGCATTATTTAGCATATACCCCCTACTGGGCGAGACGTTGCGTTTGTCCCCGTTGCTAACCAAAACCGTTCCCGTTCGATAACGTTAATATGGCTTATGTATGGCAGCTTTGGCTCGATGTGCTGGAAAATTAATCGACTGGCCGCCACTCGACCGATAAGTGTTTAAAGAAAACAGCCGTTGAGCTAAAAAGTCTCCAATTTATTTATGTTGCAAAACTAACAATACTTAATTGAATTTGAAAACATTTACTTAGCTATTGGTATGGGTTCAAGTTTTTTCTTCTAAATATATATATATGGCGGCACATCTGGCAGGCATTATTTAGCATATACCCCCCCTACTGGACGAGACGTTGCGTTTGTCCCCGTTGCTAACCAAAACCGTTCCCAACCCAATCAAACCGTTCACAGACTCTAAATGGCATCTATCTAGGTGTGCACACATTTTTGATTTGATTTGATATTATGATAGCTATTATTGGTCCTTGGCCAGGCGCCGCAGGGCACGCTTGCGTGTGCCTAAAATATTCTTAAGTACTTCATTTCTGGCAAACTGATCACCGAACACGGCCTCTGTAAAATGTATGACCAATTGAAGCAATGCATGTGGTAAATATCCGGCTGTTTGTGTGGCAATGCCGAGTGTGGCCAATGCGGATTTTACATACGTTTCGGGCGTGGGCGCAAAAACGCTCGGCTTACGTATCTTGGACATATTGGTGGCCACAAAGCCCGGCTGCACGCTCTGTATGATAATGCCGTGCGTTTTATATTCCGTTTGCAGATCATCGCTGAACTTGTTCACAAATGCCTGCACAAAAGCACAAAAGAAATGGCGATTAATCAAGGGGATTCCCCCACAAGGTGAAGGAGCTAGACAATCCTTACCTTGGTGGCGCTGTAGACGCTCAGCAGGGGATTGGGTATGACGCCCGCTGTCGATGATAGATTGATGATGACGCCCTTGCGCCTTTGAACCATGGCCGGCATAAAGAGGGCGGTCATGTGCGTTACGGAATGTATATTGGCGGCGACAATGTTGCGCAGAAACTTCGGATCCGCATTGTAGCAGTCGAGAAAGTATTCCGGATGACCGTAGCTGATGCCCACATTGTTCACCAGCACGCCGACGTCCAGGCCGGCCGTTTCCGTGCGTATCTTCTCATAGATTTCCACGCCGCCCGTAAAGTCCACATCGATGATGCGCACCTCGACGCCAAACTCATCGCCTGCAAGTATGCTCAAATATTTTAGCCTGGCCTGAAGCACGTCAATTTCAGCTCTTACCAATTTCCTTGGCCACGGTCTTCAGCTTTTCCAGCGAGCGACTTATCAAAACCAGTTTCAGGCCTTTTCGCGCCAGCTGCAAAAATGTTTATTGGTCATTATTAAAAAGGATCCACAGATCCGATCAGATGCTTATCTCCATCCTTTGGGCATACTTTCAAACTGAACTTTTGACTTGGACGAAGAGCGAGGATCAGATTAGCGGGCATAGCCCGGCCTTTCCGAACCCGCAGCCTGTGGCTCGAACCTGGTTCTCCCTTAAGGGAAAACATGAATGAACAGAAACAAGCAGACGGATCGATCAAGCTCGAACCCGCAGCCTAGATAAACAGTTGCTATGAGGTTCGAACCTAGTTAACTAACCGGACCTTAAGGGAAAGCATGAATACAAAGAAACACGCAGACAGATCGAACAAGTTCGAACCCTGGAAAACTCTGTATTAGGCAGCAGCCGAACCCTAATATGGATAGAGCTCAAATCGGGCTTACGAGTCGAACCTTAAGGGGAAGCATCGAAAGGGAAGCGTGATCCGAATTATCAAATATTCATATTGGAATGAATGAATGAATATGTGAATAACTAAGATCCATAAATTGTTTTAGTCTCTCGCCTAATGGAAGGTGGAACAGTTCACAGAGTCGAGAAACATAGCCTAGGGAAAATCCCTAGAAGAGTCCAGCTTTATGTTCGTTATAAATCTTAATGAGCCCACTGTGCCTCGAAATCCCAGAGACATTTCGTGAACTAGAAATCAACTTTTTCTTATCAAAAATAACTTGGGTTAACTTTCTGATAGTTAAAAGTGTGCGTTAATTTGTAATCTAGATAAGAATTTTGTTTTATCGAAACATTCCGCAGTCCGGCTCGAACTTAATGCATATATATTTATGCACACAAAGGTGTTATGCGTACGGGAACTAATTGAATTCTGGCGACCCCGAGTTTAGTCGGGGCTAAAGTTTGATTTTTAGCATACGTTAAGCAAAAACAACACCATTTGATGGGCACATCGAATGCTAATAACAAAGGAGAAATACGGGAACAGACGTTAGATCAAGTCTGG
Source organism: Drosophila ezoana (assembly GCA_035045725.1). Taxonomy (NCBI): domain Eukaryota; kingdom Metazoa; phylum Arthropoda; class Insecta; order Diptera; family Drosophilidae; genus Drosophila; species Drosophila ezoana. Next base: position 642,999 of record JAWNOU010000111.1, on the reverse strand, counting down.
AGCGATAGATAGATAGATAGATATAGATAGATATATAGATAGATATATATAGATATTCCTGTTCAGAAGTCTTTGTTTTAAACTTACGTCAAGATACATCGTCAAGAGATCTTAACTTCCAGAGTTCTGAGATCAAGTTCTTATCAACAAGCCGATTTTTATATCATATGGGAGCATCATAATGTGAAGCATTGCATGCCTTATAGGGTATATCTTTACAGGGTGTATCAGCTTCGGTGCTCGGCTCGTTGTTTATATTTTGTTCGTGCTCAAAGTTCTGGGGAACTGAAAACAACAGCTCGATTTGTGGACGTTGACACATGCAACCGAACCAGAAAATTTGCTGAATATTGCAATATCAACAAAGTTCTAGGGCTTGCACACACACACACACGCACACATAGCTGAATAAAAGTATTTGCCAAACTGAGAAAACTGAGAAAACCGAATGTGGACTTAGCTGCTTAATGGTTAATTAGCACTTGACTAAATTGCAATAGCGTGCATTAGCGTATACGAAAGCTGGAGGAACTATAGCCTAGCCCACAGTCCATAGATATAAAGATAGATGTATCTAGAACTGGATATATGTGTGTGTGTGTGCACACACACAATGTTCAAGTCATTCGCGCTAATGTTTGGAGGTCTGCCTGGCTGGCTAAAAAAAAATTCAATCGTTAATTGCACTTTTTCTGCTCTTCCTATGTCCAATTGGTCAAGTCATTATGGGATTTTGCAAATGCAAAATAGCTGTAGTCGGGTGTGCACGACTAGGGGATACCCTGAAAGATACCTCATCTGTATATACTTCTTTAGAAGCTACAAGTCAAGTTTTGTGACTCTAGCTCTTAATATTTACCAAAATTGCTCAAAGAACAGAATTTCGATATCGATTTGTTATCGATTACTTGGAAGCGGGGCAAGTTATCGAATATCGGAAACAAACTCGATCTGCGCAGGTATTAGGAGGACCTTGAGCTAGAATTTCAAGTCTCTAGCTCTTATAGGTTCTGAGATCCTTGGCTACATCGAATCGGCTGTTGATGCTGATCAGGAATATATATATCAATTCCGACTTACGATACGGCTCAGGAATATATATATACACTATAGGGGCTCGGAAAAGTCTCCATTGTGATAAGAATCATAATATACCCTCAGCAGGTATCTAGATATCATTGCCCTTCAGATGGAGCACATGGAATCTGATTGGGAATTGGATTTCGCCCTTCCGGATTTGTGTGCTGCGTGCATCGTACATACCTCCCGGGCATAGGCCTTGCCAATGCCATCCGTGGAGCCGGTAATAACTGCAATACACGAATTGTTATCAGGAATGGAGTAATTGGGGCGGGCACAAAGTTCAAATGCACTGTCGGAGACACACACTTACCTGCCCATTCGCCCATCTCGGCCAGATTGACCGAGGAGCCGCACAGCCTGGGTCCCAGCACGTTCGCATAGATCCACGGCAAGACCTTGCGGCAGATCTGAAAGCCCACAATGCTCATGGCAATGCCACCCAGAATGCTCAATAGACGCGAATGCTCCTCCATTTGCTCCTCACAATTGAAATTTTCCCAAAATTACAGTTACAGCTGCTGTCGTTGCTGTCGCTGCGGACTCCGTTGGCTGCCTGAATGCTTGTCGTTGGGAAGCTCGGTCGATTCGCTGCCGCGACTGTCGCTGTCGCTGTGAACTGCGCTGCTGGCGTCGTCAATGTATTGGTTACTGTGGGCTCTGCCCTTGCCGGCAGAGTTCGTCAATTGAATTTTATAAATTCACTGAATGTCTCTGGGCATTAAAATTTGACGCGGCGTTCGAATCGCTGTTTAATATTCAAAAGCGCACGTTGCTGTTGTGCATTGAAAAAGGAGAGCGAAGAGTTTTCTTTTTGATTTTGCCAGCTTTAATTATGGGCTGCGAGAAAATCTATGTGAAAATTGTAGAATTTACTGCATGAGTTGTCAAAGGCGGCACGAAAAATGAAATTGAACGGTTCTTTTTTCGCCGACTGAGCATTATTGTGTGCGTGTGCGTGCGTGCGTGTGTGTGTGTGTGTGCTCGGCTGCGAGTCGTGCTCTCACGATTTTCGGCTCGTCATATCGCACCACCACCACCGCCAATGGCATCACTAAGCGATAAGGGGGCACATGTGCTCGGCATATGCCACACACACACACACGCTCACATACACACACACACAGCTACGCTTGCTCTCTGTGAAATTGCACATGCGCAGGAAGAAGTCGCAGCAGCAGCAGTACCTCGATTTGAACCGATGACGATATTTTTTGGCGCGCTCAAATGCGAATTTGTTTGTGTTTGTGTGTGTTTTGTTGTTCGAATTTTGGCGAGCACTTATCGAATGAAGTTTTCAATATAGTTGTTTGTTAGAAATGTTTGTGTTGCGTAACGGACAAAATGTCACAAAGCTTGAATGACAGCAAGCCAGGCGAGTCCTATGCTCAGAGTGTTGCTTAGCTACAACAAAAGCCCGCTAGATGGCGTAGTCGCTCACACCAAGTGTTGCATACGTCTGGGCTGTTGTCAAATAATACAAGATATCAACTAACTATGATTAAAAATATGTAATTTAATATAAATATTTCAACTAGTTGCACATTACGTGGTGATTGTTGTTGTTTTGCTTTGAATCGATGCATGCAGTCGCTGCAGAGTTTGCAAGTCTGGCAACTCCGTGCAGTTGGCGCCACAGCAGCCCCCTTTCGGCCAAATCGCAGCTTCCATCTCTGCCCCAGAGAACGCGAGTTAGGCAAACGGGATACGAGAGTCCTGGTCCCTGCATCAGTCTCGTGTCAATTGCGTGCGAAGCAACAACGTTGTCGGCACCGGCAAATGCAACATGGGCATAGATATTATGATATCATTAAAAGTGAGCAATTCCGTGTTAAAGAATATGTGAAAACAAGCAATTATTTCAATTTTTTGTTCTCCAATTGTTGTCTGCTCAACTTAAGTAAAAAGTGAAAAGCGAGCTAGTTGGGCTTGTTGGTTTTTTCCGATTGTGCTTTAACAGAATTTGCATAAAATATGTTCACATACTTGTTAATGTCATAAACTGGCAATCAAATGTTTCAGAATCGAGATTCTCAAAAGCCCATTAAACGCTGCTGCTGCGGCGCTGTCTCTGATTGGAGTTGCTTGAGATAGGCCGAGCGCAGAGCGCGTGCCATGCGCACAACGCATCCTGACCTACATTCCAGTTATTGGTCATCTAAGCAGCAGCAGCAGCAGCCAAGTAGTCAAAAAGCAAAGCGAAGAAGAATAAAAAATATATATTATAAAAAAAAAACAACAAGACAAATACACACGCACACGCCATAAACAGTTGGAAGCTGGCTAATAAACGTTTTCTCGTCCTCGCACAGTGAATTCTTATCAGAAAGAGAATCAATCCGACTCCAATAAGATTTCATTGCACTAAAAGCTGCCAACGGGCAAACAAAAACGAAGAAGAGCAGGCAGTAGGAAAATAAGTCCAATTGGAAACTCACGAAAGCTTTAACAGTTGTTTGGAGCTATTCAAAAGATGTTTCTGATTAGCTAAAAGACAAAGAGAGAGAGAAAAGTACAACAACAATTTAATTGGCATCGAGTACATTTATGCTGCGGTAAGTTTCCAACTCGATTCATTTCGTATATATGTATTAATGCAGTTGGTATTGGGTATTGGAATTGCAATTGCAGTGATGAAATCTAGATTATTTTGGATATTTGCAATTATATACTCGTCGCTGCATCACATTGGTTCCGGGTCCACCTCGACGACATGTAAGTATTTATTTTTAAAGCAACAGTTCCCTACCAGTTCGAACTTATATTAAATCCAATCAGATATCTTCGATATTTTCTTCTACATCTACGTTAAAAAGTTAAGAGATATGGCATAAAATACATGTTTCCACTTAACATATTTCCTTATAGATTGTCAAGTCTTAAGCTTTTCTGTGTAAGCCCCATTATTGTATTCTTATTGGGAATGTACTTTATGATAGATAAATCAATCAATCCGTCAATCCGTCAATCAATTGGTTAATCAGTCAATCAATCGGTCGATTGATCAGTCAGTCAATCAATTAGTCAATCAATCAGTCAACTATTCCGTCAATCAATCAGTTAGTCAATCAAGCAGTCAATCAATTAGTCAATCAGTCAGTCAATAAATGCGTCAATCACTCAGTCAATCAATCGGTCAATCAATCAGTCAATCAATCGGTCAATCAATCAGTCAATCAATTAGTTCAATTAATCCGCCAATGAATCAGTCAATCAGCCACTCAATTAATGCGCCAATCAGTCAGTCAATCAGTCAATCAACCAGTCAATCAGTCATAATGTTCGACGCCCCAGATATTTCTCATCATTATAAAAAAAACCCTTTCCGCAGTGAAACGTCCCCGAGCTGGAGATCCGTTCGATACGTTCCCGAAAAACTTCTGGCAAGAGTTCTCATCGCCGTTCACAGACACGCCCGAAGATGAGGAACTGGAGGTTACCGAAACGACAACGCACGAGCCATTCCCGTTCTTCGCCGATCCGTATACGACGATCAATATAAGCACCCAACTGTCGTCGAGCGTCTATCTGCATTGTCGGGTGAACGATCTGCAGGGCAAGACGGTCTCGTGGATGCGACGCAAGGGTGAGGATCTGACCCTGATCACATTTGGCCAGCACACATATAGCGGCGATTCCCGTTACTCGCTGGAGTTCGAGGAGCCCAACGACTGGAAACTCCTGATACAATATGCCAACGAGCGCGACGAGGGACCCTACGAGTGCCAGGTCTCCTCGCATCCGCCCCTGGTACTCCTCGTATACCTAACCATAATTGGTAAGCTCTTGAGTCTACCCACTCCAAAGCGAACTCTTAGGAATCTTTTGTTGTTGTTGGCAGTTCCTCATGTGGAAATTCTCGATGAGCGAGGCTCGGCGACGCCGGAAAAATACTACAAGGCTGGCAGCACAATTGAGCTGCAGTGCGTCATCTCCAGGATACCGCATCCGACGTCATATATCACCTGGCGTCATGGTCTTCGTCTGCTCAACTACGATACCAGTCGAGGTGGCATTAGGTAAATTTCCCCAGCCAAAACTCCAATATTGGCCAAGCGGGTTCGAACCGGCACCCTTGCTCCCAACTTCCTTGAGTTATATACAAATTCCAATAAGCTTATTTTTTATTCCTCCCTTACATAGCGTTAAGACCGACATGCTGCCTGGCAGGGCCCTGAGTCGTCTCTATATAGCCAATGCGAATCGCCATGATACCGGAAACTATACCTGTATGCTGGGCAACGAGATAACCGAAACGGTTGTTGTGCATGTGCTTAATGGTAAGTCAAGAAACAGCTCAAAAAGTCACGAAACGTTCAGATTAGCTGAACTGCATGTCAAAATTTATCAGCTAGTATATTTAGCCTGACAAGAGGTTCGAGCAATGTTGCCACATACAATGTTGAGCATAAGGTGACACTAAATAGTGTTAGTTAACAGTTAACAGTCGGGCGCTTGACAAAGCGTTGCCACCCAGCTAAACATGAGCAGCTGCTAACATGAACTTTGCCAGGAGCATGGTAAAACGCGACTTGGCACATTTTAAAGCATATTTATAGGCGATTTGGCGCATAAGAGTCTGGCGCCTGATAAAGCGTTGCCACCCAGCTAAAGCAAGCTGCTAACATGAACTTTGCCAGGAACCTGGTAAAATGCGACTTAGTACATCGTAAAGCATATTTATTTGAAACCATTTATTGGCGATTTGGCAATAGTTGTTGTATGTTAAACAGGTAAATAGTTAAGTCTGGCGCCTGACAAAGCGTTGCCACCCAGCTAAACATGAACAGCTGCTAACATGAACTTTGCCAGGAACTTGGTAAAAAGCTACTTAGTACATTTTAAAGCATATTTATTTGTTGTTGTTGTTCGTTTCAGGTGAAGAGCCAGCCGCAATGCAACACGCGAATGGGACTCGATTTATATCCAGCCCGTTAACTATGGTTGTGTTTTTTTTGCTATTCGCAATAGTCAAGCCGTTTCAGCGATGACAACATTGTGAATGGCCCATAAAAGAAATATAAAAACTAAGTAAAACTTAAATGTACTTAGCAGAAAGAAGCAAGCGAGAGAAGTATGATGGGAAAATGCATAAGCCAAAAAAAAAAAAACAAAAACAAAAAATAAGAGAGAATCTTGTCCAGGATTGCATTTTCAACTTTTACTCTAATCTAATCATGGGTTGTTTAAAAATACGCATAGCATAATTGAATACTAATTGTAGGCCTAAGAAAAAACTATATTTAAACGAAATGGAAAACAACAAAAAAAAGGGCGGATCCGAAAAACAAAAATGAACGTAGATAAGGGCGTACGAAAGGAAGAAGAGAGAAGAAAACAAAAGAAACAAAAACTAAACTAAAGATGAATTGAGTTTTGCAATTGAAAATTGTTATCATATGATCATACCTTAGCCCCCCTCCCTCCCTCCCTTCCTCTGTTTATTATTGTACATAATCCTTGATGGTTGTAGCTTCTGGAAATCGTACGGCATATCAGTTGGGATCACATTGGAGAGCACATTCTTGGATGCAATTAGTTATAAAAAAACTTATATAAAAGTTCCATTTGCAACAAATTAAAAAAAAAAATTGCATATATATATTTTATCGTACAGCCGTCTTTTAGATATACTTCTTACCCAAATATTTAGACCAAAAAGAAAAACAAAATTATTATGCCATTCAAAATGGTTACATATCCGTTTATTTTAACAAAGTTTTGTTGTCGGGTTTAAACACGGACCAAACGGTAAATTCAGCATAATTTCACAGTTAGAAACCTTTCCTTGATTGGGGCATTATCTATATATATATATCTGATTTGGATATAGGCCAAATTCCTAAAGTTCTTTCGTTTTTTACGCCCATTTTCTAAACATATGCTAAGAAATCAAAAAAAAAAAGAAACTTAAAGCTCAGCTTAAACTACACAAAATTAAATGTTAAGAATAAAAAGAAAAACGAAACTCGGCTAATTTCGAATGGTCCACAGTAGTTATTGTAAATGATCCCAAATTGATCCCAACCAAAATCGTGGGTTGGTTTTTTTTTATGGTTGATGCCCTTAAATACAAAAAAAAAAAAAAAACAAAAAACAAAAAACAAAACACAAAACAAATGTTGGAGTGAGATAATGAAACAATACTTAGAGACTAAAGAAAAGTGACGTGCAACTTTTAGAGGCATTTTTGGTTACAGAACAAATATTTAAGAGGAATTATTATTACAAATAATTAATATTATTATAACTACATAAATATTTATGCAGAAATTGTATAAGCCACACACACACACACACATTTGTTTTTTCTATTAAAGAAAAAAAAACAGAAGAAAACTTAAATTCCATTTATGTAGTTTTCATTTATAACGCAGAACCAAATAAAGAATCTATATGCATTTGAATTGTATTCAAATAGTCGTTAAATTATCGTTAGCTTTCTTTTTATCGATAACTTGTAATTTGTTGCGCTGCACAGCAAGGATATTAGCGATTCCAACGATAGTACTCAGCCGATAGTTATCGTTAATATCGAATTGATGTTGTGCTGATAGTTTGCAGAGGCGCGCAATTTGAAAAAAGTATATCACATGTTTACGGAAAAAATTTCGATTATGCTGCGTCTGTTTATTTTTTAATCTAGTATTTATTTGTATGTTACCATGCATTTGATCAGACTAAGTGTTATTCAATGCCAGAATAAAACACTTGCAGCGCAACCTTGTAATTTCGTGAGTGGCAACGATTAATCGATAGACAATGCACTTTGCGCGCGTTATCTTCTAAATATGCGTTGACATGCACACACACAAAAGATGCACAGGCACATGCAGCAGGCATATATGTATGCATATGTGACGTAGACAGCGTAAACAGCGTAATGGACAAATAGTAATCGTTTTCCACAGGTCGCACGTGCTGTTAAAGAAGATTCTTTTAAAATATTTCTATATATATTATATATATATATACATATATATTATATATATATATACATATATATTATATGTGAGGTTAAGCCCGATGTTCAACTGGGCTGAAATTCCAATATAAAATGAATGTGAGGTTAAGCCCGATGTGCAACTGGATTAAGTCATATAAATGCATACACAAAATTAAAGTATAGGTATAAAATAAGTTAAGTATAGGTATAAAATAAGTTATATATGTATCTAGTATGGATATAGCATAGCTTAGGCATAAATTTTTATATTCTTTGGAGGGAAACTTCTACGATTGCAATCAATCGGCGGCTGGATTATTGCCATCGGCAGTCGCCGGGCGACTTTCGCAGCTGTCCTCGCCGCTGCTGGTTGTGGAGGCGCCCTCCTCGGGCGAGATCTTGGACGCCTCATCGGCGGCCTCCTGCAGCGTATCCTGAACGCTGGCGCTGGGCTGCTCGAGCTGCTCGGCCTCGGCGCCTTTCTTAGTCTGCAACAAAATGTTGACATTCAGTTATATTAATAGATATAGATAGATAGATAGATAGATAACCTTCTTGCGTTTCTTCGGCTTCTCGGCTTTAACGGCATGCAGCTCGGCTTCCTCTTGCTGGGCGGACTTGTAGCTGGGCGGAAAAAATTTGGCAGCCTCCTGATGGCCAACAACTGAGTTGGGGCTCACATAGCTGGGGCCATATTCCATTAGCAGCGGTATTGTTGGACCCGGCACCTTGTTAACTTTCAGCACAATTTTATCGGTGCTGCGGGAGAATTCATTAAACGCAACGTTAAATAACATTCAAAAACGGGGCTGCAAGCCAAAAAAAAAAAGATGGCCGTTGATTGGGTTGACGGTTCGTGAACCGGCTTTTTGTCTACAGTTCTTGATTTTGAGCTTGTTTCGTTCAAATTTCGGTTCATAATCCAGGCTCGAACCAGTTCAAACGAAAAAAAAAAAATGGCCGTCGATTTAGTTGACGGTTCGTGATCCTGATTTTCGTCAACAGTTCTTGATTTTGAGCTGGTTTCGGTTCATATTTGAAACTTTGGCGGAACTCCCACTTCAAACCAGTTCAATTGGAATCGCGCTTGCAGCCCAGTCGAAAACAGTTACTTACGGCACATATGGCTTGGCATTGTATTTGTCGACGGAGTTGGCTATAAAGACGGCTGTCTGCGGATTGTCGCTGGTAAAGAAGCCATAGAGCGGCACATCCTCCCTGCAGGTGTCGACCAGCTTCATCAGATCTTTCTTTTTGTACGCATCGAATGTCATGATAATGTGCGGCGCCTCGGGCAACGGATCGGGCGGCAAAAAGGCGGCGGTCTGCGCCCTGAAGTACGTATAGATGAGGGCCGCATGCGTTCTCTGATCGCTGGGCACCCAGATGGCTGGAATTTTGATGGCCTTAAATCGCAGCGTGTCCTCCGAAGGTTCCAAACTGTCCTTATCCTCACTTACTTTATCTAAAAATGCTTTTATCTATTATAAAAATTTGCAGAAGCGTTTTGTGGCGTTGGCGCTTACCTTCAATTTGTACCTGCACCGTTATTTCCTGGGCTGTTATCAGGGGAGGCAGAACGGTTTCCTCCTCGTTGAACTCGTCGGGTGGCTTAACTGTTTCTTTGGTCAGCTCATGTGCATACTGTTGCAGTATGATGGGCGGAGTTCCAATCGTTTCGTCCACTTTCCAGAAGCACATTAACAGCTCTTTGTCGTACAAGTGTTGGATAACGTCGTTGGGCAATGGATTCTCGGCCGCAAAGTTAACGGTGTTGAAATCGTTTTCAGTTATGGCAAACACTTTGCGATCCTTGCACTGAATCTTCAATGGATCCGCCGGTTCGGAGAGCTTCTTGAACATATCCCGATTGACCTGCGGACCAAATACCGTAATGCCAATATCCGGTAAATTCTCCATAATGCTATCTGTCACAAATCTCAAATACTCGATACGCTTCCTCTTGCTCTCCTCAAGCTCGATCCTAGCGGCCAATTCGAGCGCCTCGTTCCTAATTCGCAACTGTTCCAGCTCAATCGGCTGCAGCTCGGTTATTTCGTACGTCTGATGCGGCTCCTTGGCCAACGTCGACTCCAGCTCCCTGGTGATCATCGCCACCAGCTTGGGCACATCTGTGCCAAACATTATGTTGATGGCCTTGCCATTCTGTGGTTAAAAGTGTAAAGTTAGCTCTGGACCGACTTTCGAAAATGGGGATTACTTGCCGCTACAAACATCCAGGTGGGCTCACTTTTCTTATTAAAACGTTCCAGATACGAAATCGAGCCCGCTTTGCACTTGATTTTGTTGTTGTTTTTTCGTATTGTAAAGCATATTTTATAGGTTAGGTGCGAATAACCTAACCTCAATAATAATAACCTAACCTAACCTCAAACTTAAGCTTTTTTTTTTGAAACTTACAATCGCCAGCTGCAAATTGTCGCCGCCAAGCTCGAGTTTAATTTTGCGCAGACTGCCGACCATGCCCACACACGGACCACACCATTCCGAATAGATATCCAGAACTAGAATATAACAAGAATACGTTTCTCAATCTCTTCCTCCGGCTGGAATTGTGAGGCTTACCCAGTAGACCGGGTCGCAGTAGGAACTTTTCGAACTCCTCGTCGCTGGCGATGTCCGCTTGCAGCTGCTGAACTCCGCCCTTCTTTGCCATTTCATGCAAAATGATTTGCACTATCCGCCGGGGCCTGCAGTTCGGCATAGGTCTATGCATATTAGCGCATAACTTATTGATTAAACAGTTGCTGTCCGAATAACTCTGGAGAGAGAAACAACAACCAAGAACGTTGCCAAGTTCAACTAAACAAGGTTTTTTTGACCCGGCTCCGTGACCTTTCGTATGGTCCGAGCTGCCTGCCTGAACTGAAGATAAGCGAGAAGGGAGAAGGGCACGCCGAAGATCTAATACCCTTGCAGACCCAACCTTTTCATAGTGCTTTGCCCGTATCTAAGAATCACAGGGAAAATAGTTAATGCCAAGTTTGGTCAAGATATCTTGATAAACAAAAAAGTTTTCCGTGCAAGAACCTAGTTTTCGACCGATCGTTCCTATGGCAGCTATATGATATAGTGAGAAGGAGAAGGAAAGGAAAGCAAGGGTATAAAAAGGTTATTTAGAATATAGAGAACAAAACAGGACGGCAAAATCCTTAAGAAAAGCTCATTGGTTCGGTTTTAGGTGAGTTTCGTGAGGCCCGATCCTTGAAACCAGGTTTTGTTGCAAGCCTTGGTTATCCTAAGTTATATCTCGCTCAAGAGTTCTTGAAGGAACTATTTACGAATAATTAATTTGGTTTAGTTTGGGTTTCGGTTAAGCCGTTTTTTTATGCCCTGCACCCATTAAAAATGGGTTAAAGGGGTATAATGTATTTGTGCAAATGTTTGTAACAGGCAGAAGGAAGCAGTTCCGACCCCAAAAAGTATATATATATTCCTGATCAGCATCAATAGCCGGGTCGATCTAGCCAAGGATCTCAGAGCCTGTAAGAGCTAGACACTTGAAAGTTGTAGCTGTAGGTCCGAGTTTGTTTCTGATAATCGATAACTTGCCCCGTGCTACAAGTAATCGATATCGAAGTTCTGTTTTTTGAGCATCCTTGCATCCTTAAATAATAAGAGCTAGAGCCATCAAACTTGACATGTAGCCTCTAGAATGGTATATATGTATATATGAAGTATCTTTCATTTTATACCTATCGCCACCTCCCCGGGTTCAGGGTATCCCCTAGTCGTGCACGCCCGACTAAAGCATTCTTACTTGTTTTTCGACTAGTTTAGTTTGATTAACAAATAATTGTTTCTATTCGTCTTTACAGTGTATGTGATATTCCAGACATTTGTAGCCCGGAATTGAAACATGGCCGAGAAAATCAATAAGAAAATCCAATTAGCCAACTTTGGAGGGTTGGTTTTTGTCCGCCTACGTTCGGGCTACATTCTGTTAACCTAAATGGAAAGCAATTTACATAAACGTTTTGTTGTTTTTTGTTATTTTCTTTAGAATTTTCTCAATGATTTACATGTATATAAAGATCCTTCTTTATAAAGATCTTTAAATTCAATAGCCAGTGCAAAAACACATAATACAAACAAACATACACACGCACACACACACATACGCACACACACACACACACACGCACACACATACAATATATATATATACATAGATACATGATGTACAAATATATATATATATATATATATATATATATATATATATCTAAAATACCAGTTTGTCGTTTTACAATCTTAAAAAAAAATTTGAACAATGGAAATATATAGGATGCAACGGTTTCTGCTTCAGTTCGATTTATGAGAACAGAAACAAGTGCAAAAAAGAAGAAGAAGAAAAAATTTATGTGTTGTTTTTTTGCTCTTTTGGAAACCATCGATGCTATCGCGTCTCCTGGGAATGCTGCTGTTCTGAAGTGTCCCATCTCCCCTTGTTGTTGTTGGTCTCGGTTTTGTGTGTGTTGAGGGCATAAGGATGTGCTTGACTAGACGCAATTGGGACTGCTAATGTTGGCCGGTCTATTCCAGGCCCAGCATCCAGTTGATGCCTTGTACAATGAAGAATATAAGCGGCTGCCAGGCGACCAGCCAGCGAATCCAGTCCAGCAGCCGGCCATAGAGCACGTGTGGCTTCTCCCAGCTGCAAGGCAATTAAATATATAGAGTTGTTTTCTCAACTAGGGATTAGGTTGGATTTGGGGTGCATACGGATTGCGAAACATTTTCTGTAGATCGACCTTCTCCTTGCAGTAGGGACACGTCTGCTTCTTGCCGACAATGCACCAGCCGCGTATGCAGAACTCGTGGAACACATGATTGCACGACAGCTTGTAGGTGTTCTCGATGACGCCCTCCTCCTTTTCGGTTACCAGCAATTGATTGCCGCATACCGCGCACACGTTCTGATCCAGATGCCGGGTGGGCATGCCTTGCGGCGTATAATACTGCAAGATAGCAAAATCAAGAGTGAGCTCATGTCGGGCTGTTGATGCTGATCAAGAATATATATATACTTTATGGGGTCGGAGATGCTTCTTTCTGCCTGTTACATACATTTGCATTTTGCACAAATACAATATACCCTTTTTTCAGGGTATAAAAATGTACACAGACTTTTCTATCTATCTAAAAATGCTGTTTAATATTTATCCACATGGATAAATATTTGGCTCTTCTTGTTAGCGAGAGTAGGCGAAACAGACAAACGGACAACATGACTAGATGAATCCTACTCGTCGAGCTGGTCAAGACTTCCTGGATCGGAACCAAGGAGATGGCCCACTGGGAGTTACTTACACCAATGGCAGCAGCCATTTTATCCGAACATATTTCGGATATGTCACGACCCAGTACACCAATATATAGGCCATAAAAACAGAACATGAGGCCGACATCCATCCAGATGTTGGGCGGCTGCGCGAATATATAGTTCATGCCCAGAAAGGCGGCCATTATGACCAGATAACCAACAATGCCCAGTCCATAGCTCAGCTTGTAGATGAAGTAGAACCATTTATAGACGAGCCTACGGAAGCAAAGATTGGGGTTAGAGTAAAGTAAAGAACGGAGCAATCCCGCTCACCTGGGCGTTGTGCCCTGTATGGGCTTGGTTGTGGCCCGTCGCATCACAAGCGCCGTGATGCACGTGAACGTTATCCAAATGACAATAAAGCGTATCCAGAGGAAGCTGCACGAGATGATTAGCGGTATTAGCCACATGGCGAGCAGGGTGACAAATGCATAGGATCTATAATGACGCTTCTTCCACTCGACGAGTATGATCTGGGCAATGACCAGTGTCATAAACAGTATGATGACCATTTCGGAGTGCATTGCATCGTGGCCCTTGTGCTTCTCCACCATCAGCTGGTGCTCCGCGCTGCAAAAAGAAGAAGAGGAATAGATGAAAACTTGCGCACCTGCTGGCCCCGAGCTGAGCTTACCGCATGCGCTCCTCCGGCGACATCTCGTCCAGGGACTGCAAAATGCATTTCGTTAACATTTAATGGCAAAGATCCCCCCACCCCACCCCCCCCTTACCTTGTTCAAGTCGACTGGGGCATGGAGGTCAATGTGCTGTTGATGCATATTGTCGCTGTTTGCCGGCGCGTCGAAAGCGAGCCGTCGTCTGCGTCTTAGCGGAATTTTGTCGAAACAATTTGTTGGTTTCGCTCAACTTACAATTTAACTATGTAAAATATGGGTCTAAATGGAAAAACAAATAATAATGGCAATATTACATATTGTCCCCTGGTTTTTGTGCCTAATCACTAGAGTTTATGGCATTGCCACTTGCTACCGACCGCTGCTCAGTCAGCGGCGTTGCCATTTGTCAAGGCACGTTTCGAATAAAATTCTCAATAAACAACGCTCGGACTTACTCGCATGCACACGCATTCTTCAATTTTTAAATGCCAACGTGTCAATTGTATTAAATAATTAAATTGCTTATCAAATTTGGCTATGTTAAACGAATGAGCTGTAACGTATGCAGCAGGCGTTGCCACATAACGCGCATATCGCACCCAGCTGTCGTGACAATCGATAGTTAACACAACTGACGTTAAACAGCACTGCTGCCCATTGTTTATAAACTCAGAAAACAATAGAAAACGTTAAGTTAAAACAAATAGAATGCAATCCGATCACTGGGGCGCCATGGATGAGGAGAGCAATGGACTTGCTCCCGACAAGTATGTGCCAACGACTGCCAAGCGGCTAAAACTGGACGAGATACGGCAACGCGGCGATTCGGCGCTGCTGCCTGTGGACAAACAGTGAGTACTACAGTGATGCCTGCCTCGAAGCTCCCCTAACACACATCTATGTGTATATATTTGGAATAGCGATCAAATTGAGCTGAAGAGCTCGCTGGTCACGCAAACCATCGAGGTGATGAAACAAACCGAAGTCCTGCAATCCCTAATCGATACTTATTCAAACAAAAATGTAAGCACTATATCATGTATGCACTTTGTGTCCGTCCACCATTTATTGTGTTTACTGCACCTAGGGCACTTCGAACTATCTGCTGAATCCGTGCCAAATGATACCCGAAGTCGATTTTCCGCCAGAAAATGCCGCCGATTTGGTGAGCGAACAAAAATTCCAGAAACCCATTTGGTTTATACCCACCGTGAACACGGCATATTCACGCGGTGACCCACAACCGCATCCAGAAATCTCCAGCAATACGTGCCGGCATGCGCTGCGCAAAGTCATGTGCGGCCTGCTCCGTCTGGCGGGCTTCACCGACTGCTCCGAGACGGCGATCATGCTGCTAACCGATGCCGCCGAGGAATTCTTGCGTAGCTTCATCAGCGAATATCGCGGCTTCTATGACATCGACGACCGGCTGGAGAGGACGACAATGCTGCAGCTGTTGCCGCTGGAGCGGGCACATTACAGCATGACGGGCACATCGCTCACCCAGGTGCACAACTACTACAAGCACAAGGTGATAACGCGTAATCGAGCCGAAATCGCCGAATTCAACAGCGTGCTGCAGGAGTACGACAAGCTGATGAAGGAGAGCCAGTGCAGCATGCAGAAACAGCAGCGGGAGAGGGAGCGGGAGAGGGAGCGGGAGCAGGAGCAGCAGGACTACAATGGCCACGACTTTCTCAACATGCTCGAAATGCAGTCAGGCGACGATGGCGCCAGCAGCGCCAACGGCAGCAACAGCATGAACAACATTGTCGGCGACATGCTCCAAGAACTGGGCGGCAGCACAAACTCCAGCATCTCGCTGAGCAACGGACAGCAGCAGATCCTCACCGGCAATGCGTTATACGGCCTGCTCGACGGACAAATGAGCAACACCAGCTCCACAATGGCCAGCACCAGCAACGGCAACGGCAACGGCAATGGCAATGACAATGGCAATGGCAATGGCAATGGCAATGGCAATGGCAATGGCAATGGCAATGGCAATGGCAATGGCAATGACAATGGCAATGGCAATGGCAATGACAACGGCAACGGCAATGGCAATGGCAACGGCAACGGCAATGGCAATGGCAATGGCAACGGCAACAATGGCAACAACTATCCGAATAATTTTGATACTTAGCACGACGAACAGCACGTCAGCTGCAGCATAATTATCATTCGCGATGTCGATGATAATTTGTTCGCTCCGCAGGAGTGAAGATCCAAGGCTGCGGCTGCGTCCGGGGCGTGGCATCCCCGTTTTGTCCGGCTACGAGATATCCTTGTCCTGGCCACATTTGCGATATGCTCGAACTTCGAGTGTATTTGAAACGAAAAGTTTTCAATTTCTTCAAGACATCTTCCTTTTAGTCCTGTTGGTTATGGTAGTCCGGTATTGATAAGATTACGCGCATATATATATATATATATATATATATATATATTTAGTTATAGCATGGCATCTTGGAAAAACAAGGGTTTTTCATGCAAGTCCCAATTCGGAACCGCTGCTGATGAGATTTGGCACAGATGTGAGCAGCACATCTACGACTGCGACTAAGGCTACGTCTACGGCTACGGCTACAGCTGCGTCTACGGCTGCGACTACGTCTACGGCTACAGCTACGTCTACGTCTATGTCTACAGCTACGTCTACGGCTGCGACTACGTCTACGGCTGCCACTACGTCTACGGCTGCCACTACGGCTACGTCTACGTTTACAGCTTCGTCTCCGTCTACGGCTGCGACTACGGCTACAGCTACGTCTACGGCTGCAGCTACGGCTACGTTTACAGCTACGTCTACGGCTTCGTTACGTCTACGGCTGTGACTACGTCTACGGCTACAGCTACGTCTGCGGCTGCGATTACGTCTACGTCTACTGCTCCGACTACGGCTACGTCTACAGCTACGGCTACGTCTACGGCTAGTGCGAGGCATCCCTTTTGCCAGAATAGTTTCATCCCTCCTAGTGCTGAATACGAAATATCCTTGCCCTGGCCCCACATCAGCAATATTCAAAATGTTTCCAAGTTCTTCAACACTTCTTCCTCTGGAACTGTATGATATAGCAGACCGATATTGATAAGATAACGATATATATAGTTATAGCATGGTAGAGCGCTTAAATCTTAAGATTGTTTCAAATATCTTGGAAAAGCAATAAGGGCTTTTCATGCAAATGTTTTTTACAATAGTACATAAGACAGCTAATATGATATATAGTATTTCGATCTGAGCCAGAAAAATCAATCTCCCACGTTTCCAGCTGTCCGCTCAACAGAGTTGTGGACAATTCAAGCGATAACTCAGGAAAATCAATGTTAACAATTAGTTAAGCTTAAACACGTTTTCAATTTTTAAAGTTTTGTAAGTTTTGTAAGTTTTTGCATAGATTGTGAAAGAAAAACAAAAAACGATTCTATTCCAAGTTAAAACAGAACAAAAAACAAAAAACCTTAAATAATTAAGATATCTACAGATAAGAAAATAACTCCGATGCGTTGCACAATTCAAAAAACTTATTCTAATAGAATCAGGAACTCCTTTTTATAGCAATAATAAGTCGCCTTATAACATACATAGACTATATGATAAACAAAATATTACCCGGCATTGCTCGGTTCAAATGTTTAATGTTAAATATGCAAATAGCAAATTTTGTTTTTCATAATTAATTAATATTGCTCTTTGCTTTGTGAATAAACAAAATAAACAATTAAGTTAAAAAAAACTCGAAAATTTGCTGCTGCTGGATTTGAACCGGCGACCTCACGTAACTCAGTCGTGCACTTCCATGGACTGCTCTTCATAGAAACCACGATCAACGGATTGCCTCAGTTGGTGATCAACCTGCGAGAAAGCTTCCAATCAGTCGGATGAAACTCTTCTGGATTTGAACCGGCGACCTCACGTTTCTCAGTCCGAAGTCCTGCACTTTTAGGGACTGCTCTTTATACAAACTATGATCAAGGGATTGACCCAGTTGGCGATCAACCCGCCAGGAAGCGGGAGAAACTCTTCTCGGGAGAAACTCTTCTCATAATTGGATAATTTACAACTTTGTCTTTTTATTGTGAAATCTTTGGCTAATCTTTGACTCGTTCCAGTTGTTTTTGCGGCGCTGCGCCGTAAACTCGTTGGTGGCCTCAATTGCCAGCAGCTTGTGGCCCAGCGCATCCTGGCTAGCCTTGTACTCGAAGAGCTTATCCTTGCGGCATCTGCGTGGCGCCCAGCTGAGCACATCCTGGCCCTTGAGTATGGCATCGCCGCTGACGGCAACGGAGGCCAATGCGGCAACTGTTGTCGCTCTACCCTGCTCCTCCCCCTCTGGCTGGCGCCGCCTTATGGCGGGCTTGCGTTGTGGCACCAGCTCCGCCGGCTCGAGGTCATCCACCACGTAGCAATCGGCATTGGCAACAAGCTTCACCCGACTATACCAAGGTGTTTTCTCCTCCAGAGGCCCACCTTTGGCCGGCTGCTCCGTTGCACAAAACTCAATTTGATTGTGTATAATTGCGCTCAGCTTTTGCCAAAGGTGCGTTTGCATCTCTGGACTTACTTGCAGATCGCTGGCGGGCAAAGCTCCTTCTCCTTCTGCCAGAAAACGCTCGCTTTTTGGCAAATCTTTCGCCGGCGCCGGCGCTTTGATGGAACCCGTTTTGAACATGTCATTTGTGAGTAGCGTGTGGTCGGCAGCCTCCAAAAACAAACGCATTTGTGCGTCGTCTTCCTCGTCTGAATCCGTATCAATTGCTTTTAATTTGCTATTAAGTGACATGATGTGCGGCTTTAAAAGGCAAATTGTTTTTGTTTACATTAAGG
This sequence comes from Drosophila ezoana, assembly GCA_035045725.1. NCBI lineage: Eukaryota > Metazoa > Arthropoda > Insecta > Diptera > Drosophilidae > Drosophila > Drosophila ezoana. The sequence goes on along the minus strand of JAWNOU010000111.1, from coordinate 624,178 downwards.
TATGGTACGCCTATCGATAACTTGGCACACGTGCCGATAGATAAAAATAAGCCTGCGATTGTTCAGCACTGTTAACGATATTCGTGCTGCTTAACGGCAGATTGTCACAGACATGAAGCAAACTGTTATGACACGCCTATCGATAGAAAAAGATATAACTTTTCAAAACCAGACAATATTTAGCCGACATGTTAAAAAATAACCATAACAAAAGTTTTGATTCTCGAACCGACCCCGATTTTGAGAAAAAACGTTTGAACTTAATTAATTAAAAACAACAAGACCCACACTTCAATGAATACAAAAACATCTGCAGATGCGTTTATCTGAGGATTTACGTAGTAAATAATACGTTTGAATCGCGATAAAGCGCCGTGCGGGCGTAGACCTTGCTAATACAAAATCGATATTGACATTGAATTTCTCAAATCATTTTTTCCTGGCAAGTTAAATTGAAGGTTGACGGGGTACATTTTCATTGCAAACTGATCTCAATATATGAAAGCTAGCTTAATGAATGTGTGTAAATATCGGCACATGCAAAAGTATCGTATTTTTTAATGTTTAACGGACATATTGTGTTGCAGATTAACTATCGTTAACGATTGTCGCTAACACTTTTCAGCATGTTAGTCAACACTGGCTAACGACATGTTCATGCGTGATTTTAACTGTTTATTTTTTGACAGTTTAATTGAGACAAACACGTTTGCTTAACTTTCGCTATGAAATGCCATTAAATAGTAAAAAGTAAATAGTATATAATTTGATTAATTGATGGTTAGTTATGCGACCGAGCTGCAGAGGCCACAATTGCTGACGGGGCACATTTTCATTTCGATATCTTCGCCGACACGAACAACGGCCGCCATGCCGTTCTCGGAATGCGGCGATATGTGACAGTGGAACATCCAATAGCCGGGACTGTCCGAGTTGAAGTGTATGATGGTATAGCCAAAGGCTGGCACCTGCACCGAGTCCTTTAATGGAGCGCCTCGTCCGCGACGCGGCAGCGGAGTGCGTCGATCGATCTGCTCGATCTCATCGATCCGCTGCTCGCCGAGCACGCCCATGCCGACCACACGGAACGTATAGCCGTGCAGATGTATGGGATGGGCCGTATTCGATTTGCTGGAAATGACGAATTCAACATTCTTATTGGCCGGCACATGGATGACATTAGAGCACTTGCAGTGCCGGCTGCGGCAATTGAAGCCGAGCGCCGCCTGCTGCGTGCTATTGCAGAAGAATTGACCGATGCCCAGATTACGGGTCTGGAGCAGCGACATCTTTGGCATGCTGAACGTGATGTCGTCCATCTGGAAGCGAAAACCCTCGCCGCGCAGCTCGAACGCGTTCATGCTGCTGTAATAGGTGACCGACGGCGTCAGTTCCGGCTGCGCTGGCTGCGCATTCAGGCTGACCAGGGAGATGCTCTCGTCGCCCAGCTCGTTCAGCATCTGGCCGGGCGCATCGTACGCATAGCTGAGCGTCGATGTGTCCAAATTGCGGGGATCGGCGTTCTGATAGTGCAGCACCGCCTCCTGATGCAGCTGATTCTTGGCACAGAAACTGTAGCCCTTGATGCGTAGCCAATAGTTGGCCACCTCCTGATTGGCGTGCAGCACAAAATCGTAGCGCTCGGCGCCATGGAACATGATCTTCTGCACCTCGACGGGCTCGATGTCGTTGCCATCGCTCGCTATGACCACCAAATCATGTTTGTCAATGCTCAAGCTGATCGGACAATTCGAAACGCCTGCAAACACAAGGCAAGCATTAGTATTAGTAAGTGTGTGTGTGTGTATTAGTGTGTTGCGTCTGTGTGAGCTTAAAATAACTGTACGCTGCGTTCGACTTGCAGGCGTTGTGCGTTAAGTACAGTTATGTATTGTGTGAAACGAATTAAGGGAGTTTATGAATCAAGATTCATATACACCTATTTCAAGTTTAAACTGGGATTGTATTGAGGACATATTAGTCTTGTTTTAAATATAATTAAAACTTGATTCAATATCATTCCGTTGCTGAAAAACGTAACAAACACAGCTTGATTCAAGCATTTTCATGCTTAAAAAGTTACACTTAAAATACGAACTTCCTGCTTGAATCAAGTATTAAAGTATTAAGGTTCTAACCGGGTTTACTTGATTCAAGTAGGTGGAGGCTATTTATGAAGTCTGCTTACGAGGACTTTTTATGGAGTCCATTTACGGGGTCCATTTATGGAGTTCATTTATGGAGTCCATTTATGGACGGGGGTCTACTTAGGATTTTCTGTGGCGACCTTGACAGGGTGTTTTTCTTACCCCACTTCTCTGGCCGTTACGACTATCGAGGGCTTACTGTACCGTGGACTCACCATTGAAGATGACACGAAAGCGATAACGACCGCCGCGAATGACACCGAATGTGGCATAGAGCGTGGGCTTCGATTTGCTATCCTTTTTCATGTTGCGACCACGTCCGTTGATCAGGATATTCTCGGCGACGCTCTCATCGAAATTGTGCACCCAATCCTGGATCATAATGACATGCTCCGACTGATCAAAGTCGTACAGATGCGCATGGGGATTCAGTTTGGGCGGCTGACGGACAATCAACGGCCCGGCCAGGCCAAAGGCGCGCTGATGCTCGGTGTGGCTGTGCCACCAATTGGTGCCGCCGTGATCCACCTCGAAGCGATAGCGAAAGGCCTGCCCCGCCTCAATCGGATACTGGGTGACATGCGGCACGCCGTCCATGTGCGGCGTCTGGCGCTGATGGATGCCGTGCCAATGTATGGTCGTCGTCTCGTGCAGACTATTGATCACGTCTGCAACGATTGTGTCGCCGTAGCAGACCTCAATCGATTGTCCGGGCAGCTGGCCGTTGACGACCATGATCTGGGACTCGAGGCCGTCGGCATATTTGCAGTCATCGCTGCGCGGCTCCTGCTCCGCCAGCTTGAAGCTATCGATATACTCCTTGCCATTCAGCTTGTACCTGTACTTCGACTGCAGATAGCGCTTGCAGCTGGCCGACATGGTGTCATCGTAGTGGACGACCATGTAGTAGTAGCAGGTCATCGGTTGTTGCTCGACGCAGTCGCGCCGGCACGGATGCTCCAGATCCTTGTCCGCGTAGCGCCAATGTGTCGATTCCGTGGACGTAAGCTGTGGATATAGCTGCTTGATGCGTTCGTAGTTGCTGATGATGCGTTTGCCGTCTGCGTCTGTAAAACACAAAAAGTTATCGATAAATGTCGGTTATCGTTTATCGGTTATCGATCACCTTGTATGCCATCGATTTGGACAACAATCAGGCTGCTTATCAAAACAAGCGTCTTGACCAGGCTGATTTGCATTTTAACAAGAAGAGAGAGTAAAGTTAATAGCTTTAGGAATTCTTTTTTTTTTGGAATATTCGCGCTGCGGCAAAGGCCAACATATAACTGTTGATCAATCATCGACTTCGGTTACCTTTTTGTTAGCGTTTAGCAAAAATGAACATTCAAGAAATTGCGCCGGAATTCGCTTGTCGCGCTCGCCTTGTCGTACAGCTCGTAATCGTTAATTGAAGATGTTAGCAGAAAAACCGATAAACAGATACACAAAATAGACAAAATTCTAATTTCCATGGGCATGACTAAACGCTGGCTGATTCAATGTCGATGGGGGAACAACTATCTGCAATTTTTTGCCTTCGCATCTTCTTGGCCCCGTTTCGTGTGCGAACTATTTGGCCACGGGGGGAGTCCCATGATCAAAATTGAACTTTGCTGCAACAGTATTTCAATTTGAATTTAAATACGTTGGACAGTGTTGCACAGCGGTCAGTGTGGCTAGTGTTGCAAGCATGCGTGTTTTTTTATTTAATTTGTGACTAAACGAACTAAAAATAAGCTATTCGTATTATAAATTTAGAACATGCTCAATGATAAGATATTCTTTGTTGTTGGCCAGTGTTGAACAGCGGTCAGTGCAGCAGCAGCCAGTGCTGCAAGCATGTTACGCTTTCTCACTGGCTGTAAACAAATTAAAAATAAAACTCTTGCTGTTTCAATTGTGTAGATAATGCCGCCCAGGTAAAGCTGATTTGGCGCCCCCCTCCCTCTACCTCTCTATTTATCTGCATCTGCTGATAGGCAAGCGTTTTGGTAAAAACAACGTTATTTGTGTGCGAGAGATTGCATACACACACATACAGACATACATATATATGCTCGTGTTTTACGGTTGATGCTAATCAAAATGCTTGACGCGCTCGCGTAGTTGGCTTTAGAGATGGGCACGGGCCGTGACACGACGAGCTGCAAAACTCTATTCTTTCGAAAGATTGCTTCAAAGTCGAACAAGTCGAAAAGCAAGACATGCGAGAAGTTAAAACTTAAATATATAGAAATTATGTAGAGTTAATATTTGGCTAGCTTTAAAAAAGGTAAAAGTGATTCTCGATCTAATTAGATAAGTTAGTTTCGTGTCTTGGGCATATTTCTCTCGTGCTCGCTCGTGAAATTTAGTTTCGTGCTCGTGTCTAGTCGGGCACGCGCCCATCTCTGCCTGTATTTGAGTTGTATACAAACAAACCAAGCCTAAGAACATTGTACTGAATTATAATTTCGTTTTCATTTACTTTTATCGAAACGCGGCAGGCATTGTTTATGGCTGCTTGCACTTGGGGCCAACAAGATTGTCGATTATGCAAAACAAAGTAAAATGGGCAACAAAACAACATAGGAAAAAAAAGGAAAACAAGTTTCGTGCAAGTTTTGCGTGCAATTCGTTGGCTGACGGCGCCTCATGAACTTCATTAGGCAATTCGCATTGCAGTCGAGCAGACGCAGGCGTGGACGCGGACGCAGTGAGGCGACTCCTTTTTGCCAATTGCGGCGAACTTTTACAACACAGCACGGTGAGTATGCGTGGGGGTGTGGGGGACGGGGGAGGTGGCAACGCCGGCAGCGACAATAGTTAATTGTAATGGCATTTCACAACATTGGCCAACTTAACAAATTCATTTACCATGCCAGACAACAGCAAACAAATGGCCAGCTTGGACTCTAGCGTACACTCGGCGGGCATCGAGCAGGTGCACAATGTCCCGATGAGCGTCATCAGGCGACCGATACCCTCCGTCCTGGACGAGCTCAAGGTGCAGTCTCTCATGGACACGATCAAGGTGCGTAACGTGACGCTTTCACTGTGCAGTTGACAACTTCCCCCTCTCACCCTCTTCCGCTTGCAGTCTGACGAGAAGGAGATTGAAGTGCCGCCCGTTGATATCTTGTGGATAACCGGCAGCGAGGGCGGCGACTATTATTTCAGCTTTGGCGGCTGCCATCGATTCGAGGCGTACAAACGTCTCAATCGGGAAACCATAAAAGCGAAACTGGTCCGTTCCACTTTGGGCGATCTTTACCATTACATGGGCTCCAGTGCGCCCAAATATTTGGCATAGTTTCATTTTGTTGTTGTTTGCCTTTAATCTGTTTGTATACATGTTTTATAGTTACATATATGTCTATACTTTTTATAAACAAATCTCTTTTATTGCCAGCATGATTTCAGTTGGGCCTTAGCTAACACTGAAAGTGGCTTTTTTTTAGTACTAAAGTTGGCAATACCTGGCGAAATAGGAGCGCATAAATGGGCAGGCTTATCAAGCAATAGCTGTGGCCAAATCAAGTGCAAATCTTGCAAGAGGTTCAATGATCTTCGATAACATTATCGTTAGCTCACAGAGTGCCAATTAGAGATGGACCTTGCACCAATTAATGCGCACTTACCAACACCAAACGCTGTCCGAGGCACCATTCCAATTGGAAAAGTCCGTTGAAGGCAACTTCGAGAACTTCCATTCTACTCGATTTAAGATCTTCATCTATCTGCCCGCGCAGATCGTGTTTGTTTCCGATACTTCCGATAACTTGCCCCTTTTCCAAGTAATCGATAGCAAATCTATATAGAAATTCTGTTCTTTGAGCAATTTTGGTAAATAATAAGAGATAGAGTCAGCAAACTTGACATGTAGCTTCTGCGATAGTATATACAGATGAGGTATCTTTCAGGGAAGAAGCTTGCTAAGGGTATCCCCTAGTCGTGCACTCCCGACTAGAGGAGCATTCTTACTTGCTTATCTATACATATTAAGAGCCTCTCGAAATAACACTCGAATTGGGCTGACTTTTTTTTGTGGTTGATTCGTGTATTTGAATTATGTTACAAGACGAAATCGCTGACATGTCATCGAGCATGTCACCAAGCCAGACACTGGCTCAGGATTTCGCTGCTAGCTTACTTACAAAAAAAAAGAAAGAAACTTACAATTGATTAAATGCATTAATACACAATTTGAATTGGCTAAACAAAAATGCGATATAAAAAAAATATATAGTTAAATAAATAGCTAATGATTCGGACGAGCGTCCGGCTACCAGAGGAAGGGCGGGCGGGCGAGCGTCCGGCTACCAGAGGAAGGGCGAGCGCTCGCGTAGGATGCGCAGGCCGTGGCGCTGCCATTCGCGCTGCGTGATCCAGAGTTCCCGGGCGGACTCCAGCACCGACATGATGGCGGCGCCCTTCCAGGCGACCATGCCCACATCCATGCCCTTGCTAAAGACATTCACCTCGAGGCCGGCGGGCACCTGCTGGCCGATGCGCTGCTCCAGCCAGGCGGCCAGGCCGCGCAGCTTGGCGCTGCTGCCCACGAGGAGAATGGCGCCAAACATTTTGCGACGCGTCTCGCAGCTGGCGCAGCGATTGATGGCACGGATGACGGCCTGGTCGAGCGGGACCACCTGGCCGCCCGGATTGTAGTACCACGAATTGCTCGACTTGGGCAGCTGCGAGTTGCTGTTGCTGCTGAGCGTCGTCTCGTCCTGGTCGACGACAATCAGCTCCTCGTCGTCGGCGGTGATGGGCAGCTGTGCCGCCGGCTTCGCAGTGGCAGTCTGAGCCAGCATCATGCTCAGATCGCCTGTACGGACGCCGTTGCGGCGGCCCGTCTCGCGCAGATATTCCGCATCGAAGCAATCCTCGCAATCGTATTGTTCCTGCGCCGATTGCTGCGTGTGAACGGCGCGTGCTTTGCCCGTTATATTAAGGAGCTCGGTGTGGAAGAGCGCCAGGGGCGCCATGATGGCCTCGTCGCCCACCTGGAGCGTATAGCGCAGCCATTGGCCGTGCGGCTGGCGCAGCGTAAAGTGCTTCTCCTGGGCGCCGCACACGTTCGCATTCAAATGACAAAAGCGCTCCTTTAGCTCGTCCAGCAGCTGGGCATCCACATAGCTGCGCTCGACGCAGCATTCCCGATACGGAAAGCCGCATTTGCGCATTAGCATGAGCAGCACCTGGTCGATGTCGCCACCGCCGTAGCTCAGCCGTACTCGAGCGTCCAGCTGCGAGATGCCATCCTCGATGCAGGCAATCGATGTCTTCTGTGCGCCAATATCCACCACACAGCCGTAGCCAATGCCGGCGCCATAGGTGGCCGCCACGCTGTCCTGGACAAGGAAGCAGCGCTGGAAGCCCAGTCGCTGCAGCAGCAGGGTCATCGCTTCGCGCAAATGTCGCCGCACATACACATCGTTGACGACCAGGACGGCGCTATGGGTGCCCAGCTCGCGCAGCGCAATGCCCAGACGCTGCTCCAGGGCATACGACCAGATGTGCTCCAAATGCGACAGCGTCGCCTGCAGCGAGCCGCCGCGCTGTCCATGCACATGGAGCTCGCCGCGCCGGATCGGAAAGTGTATGTCATAGTTGTGGGCATCGTGGGCGCTCAGGCGCAATATTTGCTCGTCGTACAGCATGGCAGCCTCGTTGCCGTGCCGCTCGACGGGCTCGGGCTCGGTCGGCGGCACTTGCTCGGCGACGCTGCTGCGATTGAAGTGCGCCAGCTGCTGCGGCGGGGTCGCGACACGCAAACGATTCTGTTCATCGACCACGCAATGCTGCAGCAGCCGCGACACAGCCAGACGCTGCTCCTCGAACTCCGACTGCAGCCGTGCGGCGTCATGCACGCTGTCCAGCGGCGGCAGCAGCGGATCGTGATGCGGCGCAGCATCGGCGCTGCGCCTGTAGGCGACCGCATGCAGCATGGTCAGCGGATTAAGGTCGGCGGCGCGGCCGATGCGCAAATGCTGCGAGCCCGGATGGATAATGATTATCTTGGGCGCCTCCAGAGGTTGCTGGCTGCTGGCCGGCGGCTGGTGCGGCGCACGGCCGCTGCTTGTGCTGCTCGCCCGCGAACGCCTGTTGCAATTGGACTTGTTGTTTAGCGTGGCTTTCTCGCCCATCTCGCTGACGGCTACTCACTGCATTGTTTAACGAAAAGGCTGCTTAAGCTCAGGCCGCGACGGCAGCCGGTGCAAATATTTTTAAGGCTTGCATCCTAGTCGCTATTATCGGCATCGAATAGCAACAGTGCGCACTTATGCTGCGTTTCCACTGTACACGTTTGCCTATCGCATCGCTCGATAGCGCGCACTTCAAAATACTTTTTGATTCAGCAAATTTATTTATACATGTATAAGCTAAAATATTTATTTTATTAACTATATTCCCTTTTTTTCATTATAAAAGGAATGAAAAGCAATTAACAATATAATATAATATAATATAATATAATAAGAGAGATAGACAATTATGTGAATCGACTAAGAGACGCATGCTGAGCAAGAAGATGCTAAGCAATGCAGTGAGAACGGTTCGCTGTGTCACAGCAGGCAACTTCAGTTCGTGTCAACCAATAACATATCGATAATTCGTCACGTTCTATCGCCTTATCGATAGCACAGTCGAAAGGAACGTGCTGCGTCTTTTGTTTTTCAATCATAAGCTCATTGTGAAATTCCAAAATCAGATAAGTAAGCAGACACATAAAAAAACCAGCAGAAAATGTCGCATTTCACGTGCATGAACTGCGATGCGCGCTTCGCCAACGCAGATGCACAGGGCCAACACTACAAAACCGACTGGCACCGTTACAATCTGAAGAGGCGCGTGGCGCAGCTGCCGCCCGTCACGGCCGAGGAGTTCCAGCAGCGCGTGCTGAGCGCTCGCCGGGCCGAGGAGGCGGCCATCGAGGAGCAGCAGATGACCGTCTACTGCACGGCCTGCCGCAAGCAGTTCGGCAACCAGAAGGCCCACAACAATCATCTGAACAGCAAGAAGCACAAGGAAGCCCTCGCACGGCTCGAGCAGCAGCAAACGACGGATGCGAGCACGTCGGGTACGCTTTCCGTTTGCGTCAAGAGCATTGTCGAGCCTCGTCCACATCCCGCGCTGGCGGCCGCCGCCGCGGGCAAGGGACGTCTGGCGTTTGCGGATCGGGCCATGCAAGTGGATGCGGCTGACGAGGACGACGATGACTTCGAGGACGTCGAGGATGAGGAGGAGGTGGTGAGTGTGTTTCTGTTGTTAAACATTAGCTGAACGCCATGAAACTCAGCTCTACTTCTTACCAGATCGACTCGGATGAATGGGAAAAACTGGCCGAAAATCCATTGACCGAACGCGATTGCCTGTTCTGCAGCCATCAGAGCGCGGATCTGGTGGAGAACCTCAAGCACATGTCCGTCAAACATTCGTTCTTCATACCCGACACCGATTACTGCACAGATATCGAGGGCCTGCTCTACTACCTGGGCGAAAAGGTGGCCAACTATTTCATTTGCCTTTGGTGCAACGATCGTGGCAAGACCTTCTATTCCCTGGATGCTGTACGCAAGCACATGGTCGATAAGGGTCACTGTCAGATGCTGCACGAAGGCGTCGCCCTGGCCGAGTATGCCGAATACTACGATTACAGTGCCAGTTATCCGGATCATGTATGTATCCAAATTATCCGATATTGTCGAATTCTCATTCGATTCGATTGGTCCAATTTAAGTCAAAGCTCGTGAGCGAAGCTTCAGTGAGTTGCCACCTATTCTAAATCGCTCTCTCTCTCTTTCTTTCGTCCTTTGTTTACAGAAAGAGGGCATGGACATTGACGAAGAGGTTGTGCCCGATCTGCTTGACGGCGACGAGTACCAGCTGGTGTTGCCATCCGGCGCAGTTATCGGCCATCGCTCGCTGCTGCGCTACTATAAGCAGCGGTTGCAGCCGACGCGCGCAGTTGTGCTCAAGAAGTCGGATCGGAAGCTGCATCACGTGCTGAGCGAGTATCGGGCGCTCGGCTGGACGCAGACGCAACAGCAGGCGGCGGCGCGCAAGGCGCGCGACATTCATCTCATGAAGCGCGTGCAGTCCAAGTGGCAGATGCAGCTGGGCACCAAGGCCAACAAGCTGCAGAAGCACTATCGCGCCCAGGTGCTCATTTAAGCCGGGTTGAGGTTGATCATAGATCAGAGGGAAATGAAATATACAATTTGTGGCAATTGTTTTTTTTTCGTTTTTTTTTTGTTGCTTTTAAGTCAAGCAAAATTGGATTTCATTTGAAAAATTACTGCGCAATTGCTCTTTGAATAAAATTACATAATTTAAATTAAAAATTAAATAAAATTTACTTTTGATTCTGTATAAGTAAAATTATCGTTCGTTATGTTTACAATTAAAGTTATGCAATTAAAACTAGGTAAAAAAAAAAAAACTGTTCTAATTCAAAAGAACATTCTTGCTAACTGTAAACGCGATGAGCGATGCGTGTGCTTGTGTGTGTGAGCGAGACGGCTGCATGGTGAGAGCGTGATTTAAATAAACCGATGCGGTATGTGTGTGTAAATTTCAGCTAGCTATGAATGTTTGTGTGTGTGTGTGTGTGTGTATGTGTGGGTGGGTGGATGGATGGATGTGCAATAAATAGCAGTGTCTGCTGGCGAGCTAAGAGAACGGAAGAGCAGCACACAAAAAGAGAGAGGAGCGCAACAGCGGCTCAGACGTGTTTGTGTGCGTGTGTGCGTTTGTGTGGTGTGTGAGTGTGTTTTCAAAAAAAAAAAGAAGCAAATAAAATAAAAATTGTTAAATTATAGTTTATATAGACGGCAGGTAACGCTAATGTATAACTACAGGATTCTGTTGAACACATACGCCCACCATGGGCGACGACGAGGAGGCATCGCTGCTGGCGCCCGCTGCTGAGCTGCCGCTGCCGCTGCCGGACGTTGCTGCCGATGCTGGCAGCGCAGCCAACGATGAAGACGTCGATGCTGACGCTGGCAACGGCATGGGCAGTGGCAGCGGCAGCGGCGCCAACGGTTGCGGATGATAAAGCAGCGCCGTATAGGAGGCCGGTCCCGAGCCAGCCGGACCGCCGGCAGCCGAGGCACTGATAACGCTCGAATCGGTCATCATCAGATGCGACGCAGCTGCGGACATGTTGCCATAGTGATGCATCAGGTCCAGCGGCAGCGAAGCTGGCGCAAAGCTATGATGTGGCTGTGGCTGGGGCTGCGGTTGCATTTGCATTTGATGTGCGGCGGGTGGTAGCGGCGGCAGCAGCATTGACGGTGGCGGCGGCTGCGCTGCACCGTTATGCTTAATGCTGCTGAAATTCTGATGCGGACCAACGCCAACGCCGACGCCGCTGTTGCGCATGCGTCCAAAATGCGGCTGGCCAAGACGCAGCGCTGCCGCTGCCATAGCAACAGCCGATACTGGCGGCAGCGGCGGCGGCAGCATCTGTTGCGCCAGCGGCGGATCACAGTCCATGGCGTGCGGATAGCTGTTGCCCATGTAAATGTTGCGGCGACCGCTGTTGCAGCCGATGCCGACGCCGACGCCGCTGCTGTGATTTAAGCTATTCAGACTGTTAATGTTGTTGTTGTTGTTGGTCGCTGCTGTTGACGCTGGCTGCGGCTGCAGACTGAGCGCCGAAAAGTTCATCGCATTGGCCGCAACTGTCGTGTTGTTGTTGTTGTTGTTGTTGCTGTGATTGTTGTTTGTGTGATGCAATAGCAGACCTGCAAAAGGCAAATGTTAAAGAGTTCAATCAAAATTGCAGCTGTAAATGATAAGAGCAAGCGCCAGTGCAAGGTTGCCACACTGCAAAAGTTTGCAACTGTTATTGTTGGTGTTTTTTTTTTGTTGATTATATCATAAATTTTTATTGAAGGGGTTTTTACGCTTTTTTTGTTGTTTTGCTTTTAGTTTTCTTTCTTTCTTTTTTTTTTTTTGCATTTTAAATTGTTTTTCTTGTTTTTTTTTTTTTTTAACTTATTAATTAGTAATCATTCATAAATTATTTCGTACTCATTAAACTTAAACCATCAGCTTTTATGTTATATATTTATATAAATGCCACATATGCGTGAGAGTGTGTGTGTGTATGTGTGTGTGTGTGTGTGTGTGTGTGTGTGTATGAGTGTGTGTTTGTATGTGTTTATTTATGTATTCTTTGTTTAGTTCTTTGCTTTTTATTACATTTTTTAAGCAACTAAATGCATTTCAATGCCAACCAGTTTTTATTCCAACTTCTTCTTTTGCATTATTATTTTCTTTTGCAATACTGTTTTTCGTTAAGTGTATGCTGTCTCTCTGTCTGTGTGTGTGTGTGTGTACGTACGCTGGGACGCCATTTTTAGTGGGCCGCTCGCTGTTAGTTAACATGGGCTTAACATGAAATGCTGCTGCATACCTTGAGGCGTTCTCACTTAACACTTTTGCGTTGCGTTTTATTTATCTTTTAGTTTTCTTTTTTCGTTTTTTCGTTTTTTGTTTTTGCTTTTCGTTTTTCTTTTTCGTTTTAGGGTATTGTTAAATTTTGTTGCGTGATTTCTAAATATGCATTTAACTTCTTTGTTTTTTTTTTTTGGTATTCCACATTTGGCCTAAATCTAAATGCTTGCAATTCATGTTTCAAGTTTTGCTTTTATTTAATATTTCGTTTAACTTCTGCGCTTTATGCAATATTCTCAACTAAACTATGTGTCTGTGTGTGTGTGTGTGTTTGTGTATGTGTGTGTGTGTGTGTGTGTGTGTGTGTGTGTGTGTGAGTGTGTGAGTGTGTGAGTGTGTGTTTGTGTGTGAGTGTGTGTGTGTCGATGCGTATTCTTTTCTTGTTATTTAACTTAAATTTAAAACACTCTTGTTTTCGTCTTTTGCTTTAAGTATTTTACACAACTTTTGAAAGTTTTTTACATTTTATTTATGAATTATTTGTTAAATTCTTGAATTCTTTTTAACTCGGGAGCTAACGCTAAATTCTTGAATTATACATGAACACACACATATAACTCACATCGCTTCTCTCGCTCCCTCTCTCTCTCCCTCTCTTTCTATCTCTCTCTTTCTCTGCCTGTCTCTGTCTGAGTGTAATAAAAATTAATTGATTTCTTTCATATTTATTTTCGTTTTCGCATAATTATTCTCATATATATATATATATATATATATATATGTATACACACATGTATATGTCTGTATGTATGTATGTGTATATCATCTGTGTGTATTTGTTAAATGCTAGAGTTTTCATTTTAGTACTGTTTTTTTTTTTTACTGTTATGCAATCGATTTCCCTTTGAATTATTATTAATTATATTATCATTTTATTAATATGCCTAAACGCTAAACTTGTAACGTTAATTAATTTGCATGCCCATTTTTTGTTTTGTATTCATTTTTAATATTAAATTAGTTTTTTTTTTTTTTTTTTGCTATTTTTACACGCCTAAAACTATGATTTGTGTTTAAGATTTGGTATTTCGTATATTTTTCTTCTGCTTCTCACATATCAATAAAAACTTGCTCAATTATTTACTGTTATTTGCCAAAGCTGTTAGCTAACAGCTGTTAAGCTACAGCTTAGCTGCTTTCGTTATTTAACATTGCTTTTACATTTGAATAAGCACAATTTTGTTTTTCAAGACATTTCTTACGTATGCACAATGAATTTTGTCTGAGTGTGTGTGTCTGTGTGTGTGTGTTGGATAGCTGCATCTACAGTAGAGCTTAATAATACTTGTGTGCTTGTGTGTGTGTGTGTGTGTGTGAAAGAGAGTGCAAAAATGACAAAGTGTGTGAAAGAGCGTTCTTTTGTCTTTGGGTTCTTCACTTCCTATGCAAATATCACAAAAATCGCCAGTGTTGTATTACGACAGAATTGAGAAAACACTCGACCAATCAAAAAATGAATAATAAAACAAGTAAGAGGTTCTAGTCGGGAGCTCCCGACTAGGGGATACCCTGAACCCTCATATTCCAACACCAAATGCAGCGCGCGCTTATAGATAGAGAGTAGCGGGGAGGTGGCGATAGGTATAAAATGAAAGATAATCGATATATATATACTTTTCTAGAAGCTACATGTCAAGTTTGGTGACTCTAGCTCTTATTATTTACCAAAATTGCTTAAAAAACAGGATTTCGATACACATTTTTATCGATTACTTGGAAACGGGGCAAGTTATCGATTATCGGAAACAAACTCGATCTGCGTAGGAACTAGGAGCACCTACATCTAAAATTTCAAGTCTCTAGCTCTTATAGGTTCTGAGATCCTTGCGTTCATACATACGGACGGACGGACGGACGGACGGACGGACGGACGGACGGACGGACGGACGGACAGACAGACGGACATGGCTAGATCGACTCGGCTATTAATGCTGATCAAGAATATATATACTTTATGGGGTCGGAGATGCTTCCTTCTGCCTGTTACATACATTTGGATTTTGCACAAAAACATAATACCCCTTTTACCCATTTTTAATGGGTTCAGGGTATAAAAAAAAAATGGAAAATGGAAAAGATGATGAAAGCATGCATGCAATTAGTTTTTTGTTTTGTGGGCGGCAGATCAACCTTTGAATGTTTTCGTTTCGTTTTCGTTTACATTTTGGAAGCATTGTGTATGTGGTAGAATCAGTCTCAGTAAATAACGCCTAAACACAAGTCAACTGTAAAACCGACTGCGCAATGCTCTGCTCACAGCGCATCAACAGCTAACAGCTTAACAGCAACGGAAGCTTGATCTTTGAAGTAGCTTAACAGCACGTGTATCTTTAACATGTCTCCAATTACTTTGTGAACAGAGCATTAACAGAGTACAGAGTGCCTGATCGCCGACAGTGCTGTAAACAGCTTAACAGTGCGCTGTTAACTCGTCGGGATGTGGAAACGAGCTTGGGCCTGGTGTGTTCTTCTGTGTTTTGTTGCTGTGTGTGTGGAAGGAGCGTAAACAACCAAAAGAGTAGGCAAGCATGACAACAATATATATATATATATGTATATATATATATAAGTTTAGACAGTTGACAGCGTCTATTATGAGTGTGTGTCTGTGTGTTTAACATTACATAGAGCTGTTAAGTAATTGTTGTTGCTGTTTGAATGCTTTCTGTTACTAACAGTTATGTGTGTGCAATTGTTGCCTCAATCTCTCTCTATTGCCAATACATACACACAAGTATATAGACTATGTATGCGAGTGTGTGTATGTGTGTGTGTGTGTGTGTGTGTACGCTGTGATTTGCAGTTTACTGTTAAACTTATCATTTTATTACATATTATATACATAATATATATATATATATATATATATATAGCATATGCATGTTAGATATTATATATATTTTATTCTTTTTTCTTTTTCTTTATGTATGTATATATATGTATATATATGTATGGCAGTCATTAAGAAAGTCGTTAAGGATTCCTTGTTTAATGTGTTGCTTATATTTTTAACAGTTTCTCTCTTCATTTAAATGTTTACTTTTTTTTCTTTGTATTTTTCTTCTTCTTTTATTCTTACGTTGCCTTAATTTACAATACTATGGCCCTAAATGCTTACAACTAAATGCTTAACTGTTAGCGTCATTAATTAAAAAAAAAATATATATATATATATTAAACAAAACTGAAACTGAACGAAACAAGTTACAAAAACAAAAAAAAAAACATTTATTCGATTATTATTACTATGGTTTCTTTTTGTTTTGGATCGTGTCTAAATTTTACTTGTTTATATTTTATGTATACTAGGTGCGAAAAAAAATAAATATATATATATATATATATATATATTGTTTTTTATATATATAATCACATACATATATATAATTATGTATATCGAAAAAAAAAGAAAAGAAAAGAATATAACATTAAACGCGCCACACATTAGGAAAATAAAGTGTTGCGTGTAGCTGCAGAGCCTCTGGCTATTTACAATAGACGGCGAGAACCTTAACGTGCGCAGTGGAAACGCTTTCAAACTTGTCGCTAACAGCAGCGCCTGCTGTTAAGCTGCTGTCAACTGTTAACGCTGCTGTTAAGCTGCTGTCAACTGTTAATGCTGCTGTTAAGCTGCTGTCAACTGTTAATGCTGCTGTTAAGCCTCTGTAAACTGTTAATGCAGCTGTTAAAGCTGCTGTTAATGTTGCTAAGCTGTTCCCACTGTTGTCGCTGCTGCTGTTGCGCTTTGCAGTCGCTGTTAATGTTATCCTGAGAACTTAGTTGCCTAATTTGCCGTTGTTTTTGTTGCTGTTACTGTTGTTGCTGCTGCTGCTGCTGTTGTTGCTGCTGTTGTTGCTGCTGTTATTGTTGCTGCTGCTGTTGTTGCTGTCGCTGTTGTTGCTGCTGTCGCTGCTGCAGTCGCCGCTGCTGGTCATCGACGCTCGTCTGTGTTGTGTACGTTTTTTTGTTGTATGCATGTGTTTTTTTTTTAGTATTATTAAGTTTTTTTGTTGTTTTTTTTTTTTAGAAAAAGAGAGCATATGTTTGGGGGCATAAATTAGTTGGTTTTCTTTGTCGGCTTCCGCCTGCTTCTGCCTTGTAAGTAGAAATGAATACGAATAATCAAAAAAAAAAAAAAAAAAAAAAAATAACAAAAATATACTACGTTTGACAACACTGTTTTTTTTTTTTGTTTTATCGAAATAGGTGCTACGAAAGAACACTTAAAGTTTGTATAAATAATTATTTAGATGCTTAATTTGTAGTACGTAAATGCAACTAAGTTTTTGATCGTATAAATTATCAGAAATCATAATCTATATACATACATAATATACACATATGTGTGTATGTGTATAAAGACAGACCTTTTTTTTTTAAACATTTTTAGCTACAAACAATTTTTAATCAATTTTTTTTTTGGCCATAACAATTTTTAGATTTTTCGTCGCAAACAAAAACATGAAAAATTTAATTAAATCGAATTTCGTTCTGCGGCGCACACACACACACACACACACAGTCACACACACACAGACGCACAGAGGCCAGGCATGCAGTTAAAAAGTCAACAAAATCTTGATTCCAATTGGATTCATGGAATTTGTTTGCATAAATAGCACCAGTGTTGGACAATAGGTTCTATAAAAATAAGTACTCGTAATTAGTGTTGTGCAATTCGCAAATGAACAAAAACTGGGCACAATTCAACACATACATATACTAAACTATATACTAAAAAAATATACATTGATTAAGTTTTAAGTCTACAAAGAAAGCGAATTAAAAAAATAACACATATTCGTATTTGTATTTCGCAAAAAAATTATTCAACACTAAAAAGCGAAATCTTTTCAAAAACTAAAATAAAGTTTGTACAAAAAAAATGTTTGCATATATGCCAGATTGGTTATAATTATTGGTATTTGTAGAGTTAAATATAGTTATCGATTAACAGATGCAACGCTTTGCGAAACTTATCGATTAGCGATATATCGCTGTTATCGATTAACAGATGCAAAGATTGCAGATGCATCACAAATGAATATTTATTAAATGCAAAAAAATAAAATAGTTATCGATTATACCATACGAAAAGCGTTGTTATAGTTATCGATAAATCAAATTTGTAGAATGTAAATGTAATTGGAAAGGGCCAAGAAAACAAACAAGTTATCGATAAACAGACGCAACGCGTTGAAAAACTTATCGATTAGCGACAAATAAATATTCCCATAATGCTAAATACTATCCATCGATTAATAGATGCAAAGCATTGCAAAAGTTATCGATGAATCCAAAATAAATATTTTGTAAATGCAACATAATAAAATAGTTATCGATTAACAGACAAAACACGTTGAAATATCGATTGATAGAAAGTAAAACGATATCAATTAACATATGCAACGCTTTGAAAAAGTTATCGATTAGCGATAAATCAATAATATTAAAATATAAAACAAATTGTTTATCGATTAACTAATTCAATGCTTTGGCAAACTTATCGGTTAGCGATATATAGAATATTATTAACTAGCTATCGATTAACATATGCAACACTTTAAAATACTTATCGACTAATCATAAATAAATACTTTGTAAAATGCAAAATATCGATTGAGAGAAAGTAAAAAGATATCGATTAACTGATACAACGCTTGCGAACACTTATCGATTAGCGATAAATCAATATGATTTATATGCAAAACATACTAGTTATCGATTAACGTAGACAACTTATCGATAAATATTTGTGCAGCCTTTTTCAAAAATATAAGAAAACTTAATGCTGTAGCACATGAAAAGTCCATTACCCTTTTCATGTGCTTTTTCTCGCAAAAATCAAAACGAAAATGGAGAGAGAAGGAGAAGGAGCACACAACAACAACAAAATGAAACAAATAGTCTACAAAAGCAAGAGTGTGAGAGAGAGAGAGGGGGAGGGGGAGAGTGGAGGGGGGGGGTGGGTGGGATCATGCATGCTCATGTCACTTACCTAAACATTGGGGATCGATGCTGCTGCTGCTGGAGACGACCGATTGCTGCTGCTGCTGCAGCTGTCCGGCGGCGGCGACGCCGGCAGAAGAAGAAGAAGAAGAAGAGGAGTTGTTGACAACGGCGGCAGCGACTGCGGCGGAGACAATGCTGTTGCTGTTGGTGGCGCCAGGTCCGGGTCCGGGTCCGCCGGGTCCACCGCCGCTGGCATTGCTATTGTTGCCGCTGGCAGTTGAAGCTCCGCCGGCGCCGGCGCCGCTGCCGGCGCCGCTGTTGTTGTTGCTGTTGCTATTGTTGCCGCCGGCAGAGGAGGAGCCGCCGGAGCCGCTGTTGCCGCCGGCGCCGGCATTCGCAGTGGCGCCCGCGCCGCTCGTATTGGTCGACTCGTCGTTGGTGCGCTTGAAGAAATTGTGCTGCAAGGCATAGTAGGGTGTGACGCGCGTCTTGGGATCAAAGTCGAGCATGCGCAGGATTAGATCCTTGAACTTGAGATAGTCGGCAACGGAATGGCCGGGCTCGTCCAGACGACGGCCAGCCGGGCCGCCCGTCTCGACGCCAAGTATATCGTGCAGCTTGCGGGAACCGGGCGGCTTGTATTTGCGTCCATTGAGGGTCTTCTTTAGCACATAGGAGCCGTCGGTGACAATCTTGTCAAAGAACTTGCGCGTCTTGTGCGCCTGATCCAGCAGATATTTGGGCGGCATGCCCAGCACCTCGACAATCTTGTTCATCTGATCGAACTCGTTGCAGCCGGAGAAGAGCGGCTCGCCGGTATGCATCTCGACCAGAATGCAGCCCAGCGACCACATATCGATAGCCAGATCATATTGGATGCCCAGCAGCACCTCCGGCGAGCGATAGAAGCGCGATTGGATGTACTGATAGATCTGCGAAAGACGACGAGACTGTTAGATCGACTTTAATAGAATGCATCCAGGCTGCAAATCTGGCGTCGAACTTTTAACGGTTCCAAGCAAATGTATCTTATACACATGTATATATATTTCTTTATTTTTTACTATAAACTAAACCTTTAACCTTAGCTGCAAACTGGGTTTGAACTTTAATGGTTCAAATCATCTTGTTTTCTTCATTTTCTTTCTTTTTTTTTTACTACAAACTAAACCTTCAACTCTGGCCGGGATTGCCCTTAACAGCAAACTGGGTTTGAACTTTAATGGTTCAAATCATGTCTTTCTTTCTTTGTTGTTATTTTTACTACGAACGAAACCTTTAACTGGACTAATGCTCTAGCCGAAGGTTCTTAAGGTTTCAAACTGGGTTTGAGCCTTTAACTTCTCTAGTTGGAAGTGCCCAAAACTGCAAACTGGATTTGAACTTTGGCGGTTCAAATCATGTCTTATTTTGTTCTTTTATTTTTAACTAGAAACGGAACTTTTCACTGACTTAATGCTCTGTTAGGGAGTACCCAAGGCTGAAAACTGGGTTTGAACTTTGGCGGTTCAAATCATTTCTTTTTCCAATCGATATATCGAACGCAAATGGACAGACGGACAAAAGGCTGAGGACGCAGCTCGACAAAAAACATACTGGATATGCCCATAACTCCATATTATCTCTTCCATAAACTCCATATTATATATTATGGACTCTAGAGTCGCATATTATGTACGTATCGAAGAGGGTTTTCACTTACGCGCTGTCCCAGCTGACAGGAGCTGCCGAAATCAACAATTTTGATGGCCGATCGCTTGGGATTGCATAGCAATATGTTCTCGGGCTTCAGATCACAGTGTATTATGTTCAGTTCGGGTGTGCTCAGGAACAGGAGGGCCGTGCACAGTTGCTGCGCAAATTTGCGCGTGAGGTTCAGCGAGACGCCACGGAAATTTGTGTTCCTAAGCAGATCGTACAGGTTATACGATAACAGCTCGAAGACGAGGCACAGATGATTGCGCCACATAAAATGGCGCTTGAGCTTGACTGCAAAAGAGAACACGAGAGAGAGAGAGAGAGAGGGGGAAAGGAAGTTAAACTTTGAGTTTTAGGCTTTGGGCTCTTTGCACCGACCGATATAGTATTTGTTTTCAGCATCCGCACGATTCATCATCTCGAGCAGCTTGACTTCGATTTGTGCCTGATTTAGGAACGGTTTCTTATTCTTAATTATCTTGATTGCCACATGGCATTGCTCCTCATGATCGTAGGCCTTGACCACCTGACCAAAACTGCCTTTGCCTGTAAAGAGAAGAGACATTTTTTCGATTAGATAAGTCAAAATATTGATTGATTGATTGATTAATTGGTTATTTGGTTGATTGATTAAAGCAGAGTCTAATCTTAAGTGATGGTGATTGATTGATTGATTGATTGACGAACAAGACAGAGCTTGAGCCAAGAGGCTGAACTTCTACTGTTGATTGATTGGTTGACTAACTGAAGATCAAGACAGAGCTAAAGCCTTAAAAGTCAAGAAACTGAACTTTTCAGTTGGTTGACTGATTGATTGAAGAAGCTGAACTTTGATTGATTGATCGACGATCAAGGCAGAGCTTAAGCTTATTTTGAAAGATGTATGATGTATGTAAAATGTTATTGAAGGTAAAGTTTGGAACTGAACTTGGCCCGGGCAACGATAGATGCTAGCTTTAAGAATTCAATTCATATATATATATATATATCATATTTTTAAAGTAGGTTTAATTCATACGCACCGATTAGTGAATCAATCTCGTAACGATCGAGAAACTTTTCGCCATTTTTGATGATGTAGTCGTGATTATCATCATCGTAACCATCATTATACAACTTGCGCTCCTTTTTATTTGACGAATCATCATCACCCTGTGTCTGCTGGGCACGGCGCTTTTTCTTCGCGTAGTATACCTAAAAATAAAAAGAAGAGTTGAAATCAACAAATATTAATAAGAACTTGCACTTGCAGAGTTGACAAAGATACAAGTTATCTCATTCGTTAAGTTCTGATCAACATCGAACAACTACTAATTAAGTAAGTATTTAATTATATATTGGCCGCTTTCTCATATTTTTTTAAGGTCACACACAACGGTAAACGGACAGCGTTGTAATAATTGGGTCTGCTTTCGTTAACTCTTACAGGATTATGTTAATCTACAGTCAGCTCAACGTGCGCTCGCGCTGCTGACGCAAAACTGCGTTAACAGCTGCATTAATTAATTGCTGCTTTGTCTGGCTTTTACATTTATTTACTTTTCAGCTACTTTGCAGAGCTTACGCACACATACTTTTATATATGCATACCTTTATTCACACATATCAAGTTTTACAGTAATTAAATTTCTTTGCAATTTTAATTAATTAGTTGCTAGTTTGTAAAGTTTTCACTTACTTCTGTACTTTTCTCTTCCCCCCCCCAGCACGATTAATATCAAAGCTCTATACAAAATCGTCCTGTGTCTAACCCCCCACCCCTCCCTCACCTGCCCCTGACTCACTGTGGTTACACGCTTACGTCCCTTCCCCCCTCCCGCGTCCCTTTGCTGGCCCACAGCCAGCTCATTGGCTTGGCAAAAAACGTTGTATGCAGCTGGGGCTTGGCAAAAAAAAAGTTGTTGCTAACGCCGCATGCGAGCGTCGGTGCGAAAGAGAGCGCTGCGCTTGCCAGCATGCTGAACAGAGCGAGGGCGAGCTGCGAGAACACATTGTACGTTGGTGTAACAAGACGGAGAGTCGGAGAGAGCGAGAGAGCCGAGAAAATTCAACAACGCCTAAAAGACGACTGCGAACAATTGCTGCGGCTGCGGCTCTGCCGACCCGAGCGTTGTTGAAATAAACGTGCTGAGCGCGTCGTCGTCGTCGTCGAGCTGAGAGCAATGCTCGAAAATGGGTGTATGCCGACGGCGACGTCGACGTCGACGCCGACTGTTGCTACTTTGCGGCGTCTGTTGCCGTTGCCTGGCAATGACGTTTGCTGTGGGCCGTAGCCGACGCAACGTCACAGTTAATTGTTCGCTCTCTCGCTTGTGCGTGTGCGTGTGTGTGTGCTTGTGTGCATTTGTGTAGCATACAAAGCAGCGCAGTCAGCGTCGAAGTCAGCGTTGGCGTCTGCATATGCGCTGATAAGGCCGTTCGAACAATGTAACAAGTAACGGGGCATATTTTCAGGCGCTTTGGGTTTGGTTCTGCTGCAGCTGGCTGTGTGTGTGAGTGTGTGAGTGTGTGTGTGTGTGTGTGTGCGTGTGCAACAATTTGCCGGCCAATTAATTGTAGCTGCTGTTGCATGGTTTAATCATTTAATCAACTTTTTTCTTCATTTCATTTCATTTGATTACTTTTTTCTTTAATCACACAATTTTATCGCAACTTTCACTTTGGACAACATCTTTAACGCTCTTTTCATGCATTAAGTTAAGCATTTTGCAGTTTTGCATTTTCGTACAATTCGTTTATTTTGTTTTCTGGTTTCTTTTTTTTTTTTGACGTTTAATTTATGCGGCGCAAAAGTTGAAATCCATTTAACAAACGACCATTTGCATATTAACATCTCGGAGAGAGCGAGAGGATAGAGGGAGGGGAGAGTCTGCTTTAAGCGCTCATTTCTTTTAGTCGGCGATCCTCTGCTAACAGCTCTGTTAAGGCGCTGTAGTTAACATGCCGCTGTGCAGACAATACAGGCAAAAGCTAACAGCAGGTTGCGATGTTAAGCAACGACAATTCTTGCTGCCATGTGACAGTTGCACCCATGAGAGGCCAAAGCATTTGGCAAAATTTCAGTTGCGTGTTTGTCAACAAGCAAATCAGTTGACGACGGTTTTCGGTTTTGCATGTTAACCGGGTCAAGGACGGGCACGCGCTAATTGTCGAATTTCGCTGATCAATGATCAATGATGCCCGGCCAAATGGCTGCCAAGGTTGCCAAGAGAGCGAGCAAGGGAGAGGAAGAGAGAGACAATTGGGAAGCTGATTGGCTTTTACTTACCTCATTGATGTGCTTGTAGGTCTTTATCAGATCGACGCTCAGCTTGCGCAATGGTGCCATGGCCGGATCTCGAAAGTGTGTGGGTATGCGTGCCTGCATGGCGCGCACCTCCGACGAAGACGAAGGACTAGAGTGCTGTTGGGGGTTAAGGAGAAGGGGAATAACAATTAGATTGAATTAGAGTATTCATTATAGATGTCACTCACATGATGCATAACATCGCGATGCGTGGCGGGCAGTTCCTCTTCGACCACAAAGCGTCCGTAGAGCGGGGCATGGCGCTGTCTGCCTCCGCCGCCACCGCCGCCCCCGCCGCCGCTCCCGCTGCCCTGCGATGTGTCCACGGCGCCACCACTGGAACCATAGCCAGCGGATACTGCAAGAGAACCAGATAGAGAGAGAGAGAGAGAGAATGTGAGAATGTGAGTTCATTGACCGCGTCTACCTGGGCAAGTGTTGCAGCACCTGTCGCGCACACCTGAGGCCGCCGCTGCCAAAGCCCCGAACCCAAAAAGAAAACCAAAAACCTGCCCAAATTACGTTTTCCTACTTAAATTTAGAACTAGACTAGAATAAGAATTATTACACAATATGCTCACAGACAACTTATATATATTATATATATAGTTGTTCGTCTCTCTGATTTGCTCCGAGTCAAAAATAGCTCAAAAGGGTAGTCAGCGCACAGTTGGGAATGGGCGGCACTACGAGGGGGGGCATTGAAACAGATATTGCATTTCGCAATTGCTGACAAGTGAATGGGCAAAAGGGGAGGCTGTGGGGAAGAAGAGGGGGGAGCAAAGACAGCGAGTGAAGACAATTTCATTGCGCCAAACAAAGATCGCGACGAGACAGCATCCCGACCCTCGCCCAAACATATGCCAGAAAACGGTGCTCAATAACAATTTTGGGTACGCTTAACATGAGGTTTAACATGTACTTTAACATAAATATAAATCGAATGGCGCTAACGAGAGCTACAACTTTGCTTGCTTTAAGTTTAATAACCGTACTAACTGACACTCAAAAGCATTTTGGGTATGCTTAACATGAACTTTAACATGCAAACATGTCTAAGGCATTTGAGCGAGATTTTGCTTGCTTTAAGCATTTAACTATTCTGGGTATGCTTAACATGAACTTTAACATAAATACAAATCTAACAGCGCTAACGAGAGCTTTGTGCTTATGATTTTACAATTTGCAGATTTGTATGGCTATGCTGTATGGCTATGCTTAACATGAAGTTTAACATGATCTTAAGCATGAAGACTGCGCAACAAGCGTACTGATTAATACAAATTAGTTTACTTGAAGTTTAGTTTGCCCAAAAGATAACTAAAACGCGCTTTGAGTAAATTCAATATCAGTTTTAAGCTTTTATGAGGTTTACCAAAAGGTCCTGAACATTTTTACTATCATTACAGACTTCTTTGACATCTACTTTACGGAATCGAAGTGGAAGGTTACTTAAATTTATAGGGTAGAGGGTAAAAAAAAACAAGGAATATTATTTGTTTCTCTTTTCTCTCTTCGAGTTATAATTTGCTTTGACTTGGAAGCGGGCATAAAACAAGGGAAGAAGGAATAATCGAATAGAGTTATTTAGGAAATGTCGTGGAGAATAAAATATATAAGGAAAGCTTAAGAGAGTCAAATTCAAAAGAGGAGCGTAAAAGAGACATTTCTTTCAGAGAAGGAAGGAAACAATAGCTATAGGTAAGAGGGGAGAGAGAGAGGAAAAGCAAGGAGAGGCAAGGCAAGGAAAGGAAAAGGGAAGGGAAAGGGAATTCAGCCTTTACGCTTACAACTATATGCTGCTGATGGATGATCCGATCGCTTGCCGCTCGGCTGGCTGGTGATAGTTGCCCTGAATTTGGAGCAGGGATTCGAGACGAAACTCTTGACCGTGTGATGCTGGCAATCGATTTGGGCCAGATAATGCGGCTGTTGCAGCTGCAAATGGAGCTGATAAACGTTGCCGTTGCTGCAGTTGCTCCAGGTCGGAGCTGGCCAGGCGGAAGCGTTGAGGCCAGCTGGCGGCGGGGCTGTTGCCGCCGTCGCCGCGGAGTTCGCGACCGGCTCATGGCCAGCTGCCGAGGCGTTCATTGACTGCCAGTAGACCAAAGCCGTTGACATTTCGAGTTCAAGTTCGAGTTCGAATTCGAGTTCGAGTTGACTTGGCTGAGTCAGGTGCGTAGCCACAACCGCCGCCCTTGACAAAGGGGGGGGGATAGAATTTCTGTGTTATTAATGACTATATAAATATATATTTTCAGGCGTCGCGCTTCTCTCTTGCTTTTGCTTCGCTTCTTGCGCTTCTCGCTGCCCGTTTTTTACGTTTTGCATAGCACAATATAAATTCACACACTGCCAAACAAAAAAGATACACTTTTCTATATATATTTATTTATTTTATATTTATTTCACTTTGAATAAATAAAGAAGCAATTCCTTGCGCTTCTCTCTTTTCAATTCAAATTTTAACATTTCTCTGGCTGTCAATTTGTTGCACTCTTTTCTCATTTTTATTGCATTCCATTCGAAATCCATTCCATGCTAAATATACATATATATATAGTATTTTTATATAGTTCGTTCTCGCGCGATCTGCGTCGCGTGAGATTTGAACGCGAACTGCGTCAATTTATTTGCCTCAGCCTTTTGGACGCGCGTCTGTTTTATATTTATTTTTACGACGAGACGTTTGTCGCTGCATTTCTTCTTCCGTTTGCCAAATTTCGACGCGAACGGAAAAAGGGGGGAAACCGGGAGACGGGGGGGAAGCAGACGATGGCCAAGCGTGATATGCGCCCTGAACCCATCAAATATGTCAGCTGAGCATGATAATCATGTTGATCATGATGATCATGTTGCAGCTGATTCGCATTACGGCACGTTCTTTGAGCGAGAGTTGCCAGACTACAGCAAATTCGGTTGGCCAGTGTTGCCACCCCAAAGCTTTGAGCTAGACTTGTGTAGGGTTCTCACCTGAGTGCAGCTTTAAGCCACAATTGCAGTAACTCACGTTTTCCTAAGCCAGAGTTGCCATCACTTTGATTTTTCTTCTTATAATTTAAAACATTTTTTAGCGTTGCGCGTGAGGTTTTACTTTTGGCCAGAGTTGGCATTTAAAAGCTTTAAGCTAGAGTTTTAGGGTTGCCTTACTTTCGATTTTTTAATGGCCAGTGTTGCCACCTCACTTATAAGACTCTTTGACTATCAGTTTGAATATAAAATCGTTTAAGTTTAAAGTCAAAGTCACTTGCGTTTTCTTAGGCCAGAGTTGCCACCACTTTAGTTATTTCTTCGCAAATAAAAACGTTTACAGTTTTCCATGTGAGCTTCTGAGTTTAGCCAGAGTTGCCAGCTCTCTTTTAATTCCACTCTTTCGGCCAGAGTTGCCACCCACTAGAGTTTTTTTTGCTGTAAATTTCTCTTCAGTTGTTTGTGCTTTCAGCTGCTTTTCCCAGTTGTGACTAACATTTGGTATTCCTCTTTCGGTATGCAGCTTATTTAAGAATTTCATCAATCAATAAAAAACAAAAGAAAAATCACGAACAGCTGATTTTTAATTAAACAACAGCTGCTTTTCCGCAATTCCAAGCCACGTTCACTCGAAGCGGAAGCTCTTTTTCTGTTTCGTGCGTAAATTTTCAGCTGGTTTTTCGGTTAACACTTGAAAATGACTTTTGAGATAACGAAATAAAATCCAAACATCAGCTGCGATTGCCGAGAATATAGTACAGACACAGAGAGAGTGAAAGAGAGACAGAGAGAGAGAGGGAGATAGAGAGCGAGAGAGTGAAAGAGAGAGCGAGAGAATGAAAGAGAGAGAAAGAGAATGAAAGAGAGAGAGAGACACAGACACGCCAAATGCATTTGCATACCCTGTATACCCTAACATTCGGGGCATGGCCGCTTTGTCACAAAATGCGTAATCCCCATTTCGTTGCTCAGCTCTATAAATAAATGGGACTTTGGCACATTTTTGCTGGCATATCAACGATTCATTTAGCTTGTAAATAACACAGGGATTACTTTTGTTAGGGCAACTCTGGTTCCCCAAATGCTTCAAGAATTGAGTTTCTCTCTGAAAGAAATTGTTTTTAGCTTTAAGAGTGTATCACTCTTTTAATAAACTTCTTCTTCTATATGCTGGAGGGCATTAACGTATAATTTTGTCATGATATATGTAACGCATAGAAAAGACATATCCGAACCCTTAAGGCATATACAATCTTGATCTTATTCAACCGACAAGTCGTTATAGCCATGTTACCCTGTTCTTCCGTCTGTTTCTCTACGAATAAGTCAGACAGTTCGGTATCAGTATTCAGTATTCGGCGTGCTGAACCTATCCTCACTTTCTCATTGAAATAAAAGTATTTCATGTAGTAAAAACAGAAATTTTAAGCAAAATAAGCAGAAACATTGAAATCGTTGTCTTTCGCGAGTGCTCACTGTAAACACGATCAGACTGGCCCTAGTCGAGATCTGGCTTTTGTCTGGCTTTTGTCTTTAATTGGGCCCAAGATAAAGATGCCAGGGGAAAGCTCTCTTGGATTCTGATTGATGTGTTGGAAGGGAATTCAAGCTGCGCAGACTAAAACTTGATTTGTCGCTCGTTTTATTATTAAATCGAATGTTGATCACTTGCCAATTTGCCGGGTTATGGAGCTAAATGCTGGCTCCGCGTGCTCCTCGTGCTCCGCGTGCTCGGCCTGCATCGAGATGCGTCAAAGTATTTATAGAAATGGGGAATCGCTGCGCGTTCCGTGGTCCGTTTTTGGGTCTTGAGTGTAATGTGGTCGACGTTGCGGCCAAAAATAGTTTCGATCACATTTTTCAGCTGCCCGACAGGCTGAAGGGGTAGGGAATTGGGGCTTGGGGCGGGGGCGAATATCGAAAGAACTTTGTTAACAACAAAACTGGCTTAGGGGAAACTCATGTCCGGTCGAGCGGGCGGCCAAGTGAGTCACGCATATGATCCAACAATGGATGGCAATTGTGCGGCTCGTCAAATACCCTGTAATATAGGTGACCGAGAAGAAGGGTATATTGACATTGCAGGCAGCAGTCAGAGCTGGCAGCTGGCATACCCTAAATTCAATAACGAAATCTTAACTCTGTATCACAGCTAGAATCTAACCTTTTATATCTTTCGAAATCTTTCTATATATATATCCTTTCAATCTCAGGCAAAAAGTCCTGAAACTTTTCGCATTTACAAACTTTTAAAAGCCTTCTTTAAGGAATTGAAAAGTTCAATACAATTGGAAAATAAACAAAAAAGTTATGGAGGGCAGAAGAAGCACAGAAGCACACACATATAAAAATGTACAGAGTATCTGCTAGTCTACAACCGAGCAGATTGTAATAGGCACCTGACAAATTTTGAGGGGCAAACGCGGCGCCCGTGATAAGGCTGATTCGCGGAATTCAAATGCACTAAACAAATAGAGGGAAAGTGCGGGCAAATAGGGGGGAAGTGCATTAATCAGCGCTACTCGCGAATTTAGCTCCGCCTCTCAAAAGCCATCCAAGAGCTGACTGATAAGAGAAGCGCACACGCACACACACACAAACACCCTCTCTCTCTCTCTCTCACACTTAGTAAGTAAAGAAGAAGAAAACAGCAACAGTTACAATTAAACAGCAGCTGGCTGCTATGACACTCGCGTGTTAAGAGCCAAGCGAAGAGAAGACAGCAACAAGTGCAGCTAAACAGCAGTTGGCTGCTCTGACACTCGCGAGAGAACATTTTCGGCGCGCAGGATACAGTGATCATTCGCTAAGCAAGAAAGCTTCATTTGCGGGATTTCTAAAAGAACTTTAAACACAATGAAAGTAATAGGAAACTACAAAAAAGACGATTTCAATTGAAATTAAAGTGAAAACGTACAAAAATATATCATTTTAATTTTAATAATTCCTGTAGATCTACAGTTCAAGAAACTGTGTGAGGAAGACAAAACACAGACCATTTTCTTTTAAAGATTTTCGATTAGACATGGAAATTGAATATTATAAAGGAAGAAGCGACATTCAAAGTGAAAACTTCTTTAAAACTTACGACTAAAAGCAGTTCGTAGTAGGTTACATTCATGTCAAACCATAAAACATGTCTCTGAACCCAAAATCCCTCAGATATCAGTTATGCCTGTATCACCGATTAAATATAGCTATAGATATAGATCGTATCATTTTAACATTCTATATATGTATGTATGCTATAGAAACTAAGAGACAAAAGCTTGTTTGCGACTTAGCCCAATTCCACTATCAACATTTCGTACATTTATTGCGAATGTGAAATATGTTGCCTGTACGTTTGCCCATAACAGAGCACATTTTTCACATTTGTTATCAACAACCCGACACTTGTTAATGAAATCGCTCAATGTACATAATTGTAAATGTAACAAGTGTTGGGAGTAGGGGAATTTCGACTATAACTCTTTCGAATAGAGCTATTAAAATATCGATAAAGGCACATTAGGAACATTCTTTTCTATAGTAAGAGGTTGATTAAACTCGAAATGAATATGTATGTGAATAATTTATATGAAAAACCCGACACTGGATATTCATAACATTAACATTAACCTTAGTCTATAATCTATCAACTCTTCTTTCTAATCCAGATGAATAACAGTTGTTAATTTACATAACAGCCCCATGTAAAAAAGAGTTAACATTCATATTGACATTAACATAACATACTATACTATGACTCCACTTGGTTAGATTGTCTCTCTACCGTTCTATCGAAACTATCGAAAATACGATTGCAATCGATAGTTGAACACAACAGTTAACATTAGTCGATAGTCTATCAACTCTTCTCTCTAATCCCGATGAATAACATTTGATAATTTACATTAAAGCCCCATGTAAAAAAGAGTTAACATTCAACTGTTAACAGTTGCTGTTACTTACATTTCTGCTTATTCTTATCCATAACGGCGCCGCTGTTCGTGTCCTCCAATCTATACATGTGGCTTGCTGTTGTTGTCGGTTTAATGCTTAATGCTGAATTATGTTAAGTATACCTAGATGCAGGTATATGGGCATTTATTCTATGTATATAGATATACATACGTATTATTTGTTCATATATAATTTGCGTAAATTGTAAATAATTTGCGATTTGGTTGTTGTTGTTGTTCTTCTTCTTGTTCTTGTTCTTTTCAATTAAATTAGTGATTAACTTTTTTTTTGCGGCAATTAATTATTTTTACCTCTCGTTGTTAATTTGGTTACTGAATTTGTTTATGCATATAATATACATATATGTATATTGGGTATATATATATATATAATTTATATATATTTAGGGCTGTTTTTTATCCTTTCTTTTATATATATATATATATATGTATGTATATATA
This sequence comes from Drosophila ezoana, assembly GCA_035045725.1. Taxonomy (NCBI): domain Eukaryota; kingdom Metazoa; phylum Arthropoda; class Insecta; order Diptera; family Drosophilidae; genus Drosophila; species Drosophila ezoana. The sequence goes on along the minus strand of JAWNOU010000111.1, from coordinate 593,267 downwards.
TGTTCTGTTTATGTTATGTTAGACAATATGTGTATAAATTTGTTTAATTTATTTTGCGTTTGCTTTTTGCTTTTGTTTTGTTTTGTTTTTTGTTTTTGTTGAATTGGTTTTTCTTTAAAGTAATGAACACACTTTTCAAGTCTTTTGTTGGATTTGCTTTGAATGTTACGTCTATGTTATGCGTATGTTAATGTTATTGCTGCTGTTAAGTGGCTGTTGTTACTGCTGCACACACACACACATGCGCGTCGTTTAATTGTTGTTGTTATTGTTTTTGTTGCTTCTCTTAATGCCGATGACTTTGCGTTTTTTTCATTTATTTACCGTCGCATATACACACATACGTATTTACACGCACACGCGCAAGTTCATGCATTTTCTATCACAATGCAAATCCATTGCACACACGCACACACTAACACCGCGCACGTGTGCCTGTGTGCCTGTATATATATATTGATGTGTCTGTCTGTGTGTGTGTGTGCGCGCAAGCGCCCAAAAACGCAAGACAAAAACAACTCTCTCCGTCTCCCTCTCTCCCTCTCTCTCTGCCCCTAAACACGCGCGCAGCGAGAGCAATGCGAGCAGAGCCGAAACGCGAGCAGAGCGAGCAAAAGGCCGACGACAAAAACAAACAATGCCAAAGAAAAAAAAAAAACGTTTGTTCTTGTAACTAAGTTATTGTTGTTGTTGTCTTTAAGTTGATGTTGTTGCTGCTGCTGCTGCTGTTAAACTTGTTGTTGTTGCTGTTAATACAAAGTACTGTTGTGCACATTTTGCATGGGAACAAACATTTTACGAAACACACAACAAAAATAACACGCACGATATTTGGTTTTTTTCTCTCTCTTTTCTTGTTGTTGTCATAAACGTTGAACACAGTTGTTGTTGTTGTTGTTGTTGTTGTTGTTGTTGTTGATGTCGTCTTGAAGAGCTGCAAAGGGAAACAGAATAAAGAAAAGCTTAGTTGCACATTTTATAAACAGTTCATTACAGTTATATATACAAATAAACGTAGGTAGCTCTGTGTGTGTGTGTGTGTGTGTTTGTGTGTGTGTGTGCGCAAAAATAAAATTCAATAACATTTCGCGCGGCGCAAAAGAAAAAAGAAACCAAATAAAGGAACAAAAAAAAAAAACAAGCGTTGCTCACACACACACACACATGCGCATGCACGCGAAAGCGCTGCCACGCTCTCTTCACTCTCCCGCTCGCTCTCTTCACACTGTGTTCTGGCAAGCGCGGCAGGTGAACGAACGACACGCGACGCATGTGTCTGTCTGTCTGCCTGTCTATTGTGTGCTTGTGTGTGTGTGTTTGTGTGTGTGAGGAAGAGCGCGCAGCAAAGCAGCAGCTTGAGCGCCACGCGCACTCACACACACACACACAGACATAGGGCAGCAGCAATCGAAAGCCCGACTCAAAGCTGTTTGCTATGACTGACAGCTGTTAGGCGCCTTTGTTGTTGCCAGGCCAAAACTTGTGATCTTTTCTAATTAAATGTATGCGCAAATGTTTTAATATGTTTAACAGTCAACACACAAACACACACACACGCGCACACGCACACATAGACAGCGAGCGGCGAAAGTGACCGCAGCTTTAAACTGTTTGTCGCTATTATTCTGTTATATTTTTGGGCATTTGTTTTTGCGCTGCCTGGTTGCCATGCAAATTGAATGAACAGTGTTGCCACATAATTACAAATGCTGCCACATTGCTGAGGCACATTACTCACGCACACACACACAAACACACACACGCGCGCATTTGCAGCCGGCACAAGTTAAGTGCAAGCCGAAAACCAGTTTCATCATGAATGATTCTTTTGAATTCTCTGATTCACACGCTGCAAAAACAAAACAACAACAAAATATACAAAATAAAGAAGAAAAAAAAGCCACATTTGGCGTATGCGTCACGGCGACGACATTCAAATGGCATCTGATATGCATGAGCATTAATCACCAGTGTTGCCCCAATTCTCAAAGAAGCTAGTTTAAGCTTGCAAAGAGCTAAAACATTAAATGTTTAGCATATAAGCTTAAATATATACAAAATATATCATAAATATGAATTCCATGCAGTTTTGAATTAAATTATAATTCCCATTTATAATTCCATTCAACTCACTTCCCAAATGACAACAGAAAACAAAGTTTGAAAGCTTTTAGCGTATTTGCATTTCGAAAAACAAAGTTTGACAGCACTGACAACAGCTGGCAACTCCATGAGACACATTGTTGAGTGTGCCCATCAATCAAAATAAAAAAAAAAAAGGAAAAACAAATAACAATGCGCGTTGCCATCAGTCGGGAGAGCTTATCAATTGCACGAGTTGTGCTTGTGACAGCGACCGATCGTTGTGACGTCACAAATGTGCCAACAATCAACGAGAAGCCAAACTAACATTTACACACATATGTGTGTGTGTGTGTGTGCGTTTATTTTTAGGCAGGCAGCAACAACTTTTCGCATGCATCATTATTTATTTTTGGTCTACGAGCAAAATCAAAAGCGGCAGCCCCCACGCAGAATCCCACACGACGCGCCAATTAAATTTCACGCGCAGCTGGCAACTCTGCATTTAGTGGGTGGTCCAACCCCCCCTGCCTCCTCTTCCTCTAACCATTTCACTATCTTTCTCTTGCAGAGTAGTTTTTTCGAAAACTTAACGATCCAGCAACGTTTGACGTCAGCACAGACGATGAGAGCGGGAGAGAGAGGGAGCGAAAGGGAGAGGGAGCGAGCGAGAGGGAGGTAGAGGAAGAGCGCGGGCGTTTGCTTCTACTTTCGCTTTGCACACAAACACACACACATGTATATGCGCAGCCTGGCGTTATCAGTGTTGACAGCTTTTTTAGCCTTTTTTTTTTTTAAAGCTTTTTAGCTTTTTGTTTTGCAAACTTAGATGCATGAAAAGCTGGCTATGTGTTTTCGCCTGAAATTGTTTAAATTAATAAAAATCGAAAATGTATTGAATCAATTACAAGTAAAGTTCGCATGTAAAATGTATATGAAGAGTAAGTTTTGGCGACGTTTTTGAACAGTTCTGATTAAGCTTCAGCTATTTTGTGGCTAAATTTGTGGGCAGCAGTGTTGACGGATATCAAAAAGTGCAGCTAAATTCGCTTTCTTTCAAAGCTCTTCAGCTTTAAAGAGTTGAAATTTCAAAACTAATTTTAGCTATTTTTGGCTAGCTTTAAGCAGTTAAGTTGTCTTTTCTTTTTTTGGCCAGCAACTCGAATTTAGCTATTTTAAGCATTTTTTCAGCGGCAGCTGGCAGCACTGTGCCAAGACTCTCCTGCTTTCTCTGTCACACGCGCTTGCGTTTGCTAAGACAGCAGCGCACGCACGCACGCACGCATGCTCTAGTCGCAGACGCGCGCGCGTCATGCGTGACCCAAATAGACGCCATTGCTGCTCTTCTTCTTCTTGTTGATGGTCACACAGCAAGCAAATGAAACAAAATGCAATTAATATTTAACAGAAATACGCAGTATAAATGTTAGAAAGTAATTTGCGCAACAGTAAATAAACATTGTGCGTGTGTGTGTGTGTGCCCGTTTCTTTTTGCTTTTGGGTTGCGCGCAGCACTAAAAATACTTTGTAGGCGTTTTTTTGGGCCGAGCTGCTCGCTGATTAGCCCCAAAAAGAAAAAAAAACGAATTTTGAAAGCATTTTCTTTTAAGTTTTTTTTTTTTCCATTTTTTTGCTTGTCTTGCGCAAAAAGCAAAGAGAGACAACGAGAAATGCTTTCATTTCATTTGTTTTTTTCTTCTTTCTTCTTCTTTTTCTTTCGTTTTTTTGGTTAAGTGCGTAACGGAATGCCCGCTGAGACACACACACACTAACACACACACAGATAGAGGCAAAATTTACATTCTCGCTACGTTTATTATACATACGCTCTCTCGCTCTCGCCTTTTGTTTGGTTCAAAGTTCAATGACCGATTTCGCCGCGTCGAATTCAGTCATCGCAGTCGACGTCGACGTCGTCGCAGTCGTCGTCGGCGTCGCCGTTTGCCAAAACGCACCGGAGACAAGGTCAACGCAATAATCGAGTTTTTTTTTCGCCCATTTGCTTAAAACGCAATAACCCTCAAATAATGAGCATTTATTAAACGACAAATTTGCGCAATGACAATTATAAATTTCTTCTCCACGTGCCTGTGTGTGTGTGTGTGTGTGTGCGCAGTTCTCAGAGCGAATGTCAAAAAGTGTGCAAAAATGTTGCACCAAATATTTAAAGCCTTAATCGATAAATGCCTTTGCTTGCATGCGTGCGAGTGAGAACGCAAAACGGGGCGCTTGCGTGCGTGCGTGTGTGTGTGTGTGTGTGTTTGTGTGTTCATCAATGACGCCGACGCCCCGCAACTTTGACAGTGGCATTGAAATTGCGAGCAGCAGCAACAACAACACAACATCAACAAGCTGTGTTTCTGATCATGCAAGCGTCGCCATCGCTGTCGGCGTCGGCGTCGCAATTGCGCGCTGCCTGCGCACCACAACAAGAATAAATTCCAATTAGACAATTTCCGACTCACGCTCTCCCTCTCTACCTTCTGTCTGTTGCTCTCTCGTTCTCGCTTACACGCGCGCACGCTCTACGAAATTGCGACTTTGCAAGTATGTTGTTTATGTTATTATTGCTGCACATTGTTGTTTTATTACGGTTTATTACACACACGCATGTGCAAGTGTACTTACACCACACACGCACACATATCCCCATGCAGCTGACTGCGCTCGCTCGCCCTCTCTCGCTCTCTCTCGCTTGCTGATTAGAATAATAGCACAACAAAAGAATTACTTTCACCGCCTCCTCAACTGCCTACGACAATGACGCGGCTGTTTTTGCGACCCTGACTGTGCTCGTCTCTGTGTGTGCGTGGGTGTGTGTATTGATATTTTTTTTTTGAAGCGCAGTTTTTAGTCAGCGCCACCTACCGAATGCGCCGTCAAATGGCAGCAGCACGTGTAAAGCGCCAGCTGCGTCTGTGCGCGTCGAGCTTACAGCGCAGTGTCATCCCCCAGCCCCCCTACCCCACCCCTCCATAGACTCACGTTTTGGCTGCTGCGCTGTTGTCACCTCTGCCGTTACTTCTGCTGCTGCTGCTTCTGCTGTTGTTGTTGTTGTTTTCACAGTTTTTTGATTTGGCAGCGTCGTCAGCACATTTGCTGCGCAATTTTAACAATAATAATAATAATAATATAAAAAAAATAAAGGGAAAAGCAATGCCAACTGAAATGTTTTTTGAAAACGCATTTAACTAATCTGCGCTTTTGTTGCGACCACCCCCCCCCCTCTCTCCCCCTCCGTCAAGCCTCTTAGAGCTGCGAACAGCAGCAAAAAGAGAGGCACAAGGAGAGGCTTTTTTTACTCTCACTGCTATCCTGCTATCAAACAAAATGAACACCAACAACAACTTTTCTTCTGATCTTGCTTTCTATTTATAATGAAACCACTTTGCTGCTTAACATATTAGCCCTGTGTTAACAGCTGCTAGCTTAACAGTCTTATGTTAACTCCCAGCTTAATAGTCTTCTGAAGGCTGGATTCATTTTTCTTGCGCTTTACAGCACTTGCACTTTTAACACTGGCTTTTTTTTCTCGATATCCTTGAGCTAACATATGAAGAACTGAGGCTAGTTTAGGCAAAAATGCATCCAAAACGCGTTTTCTTTGAGCAAAAGCGTCTTTGAACAGAAGTAAGCCATAAGTTAAAGTAAATGTATTCAAGATCAGTCCAAAAGCCGTCTTCCTCTGTCTGTTTGACTGAACTTTACAGAGCATAATGCAAATATTATAAGATATTATCTTATGCATAGGTTGCTGATACAACACACAGAGATTAATAACATTTCAAATTTTGCAATTCCGTTAAGAATATGCCCATCCACAACGATTTTTTCATTAAGCCCACCAAATTGGAAGGAGAGTGTGCGGGGAGGCGGTTATACTATAATATATGTATATAGAGACTTTATCTATAAGGTAACACTTCCATTCACCCCCTTCAATAAACCCACCATTGAGGTTTCATTTTTGATAACTATTCCTTTTGGCTAGCACAAAAAGTGAACAGCATACGGAGTTGTTAAGTTTGACAGCTGAAAATTGTGACATTTACCAACACAGTGTTGTCGAATTGTGATATTTACCAGCACTGTTAACGAAAAGTGTCATTTACCAACACAGTGTTGTCGAATTGTGACATTTACCAACACAGTGTTTTTCGAATAGTGACATTTACCAACACAGTATTGTCGAATTGTGACATTTACCAACACTGTGCTAACAAAAAGTGCTACCAGAATGATATGGAAATGCTTTTCTCTGCTGCTTTTCCTTTCGCTCTGCCGCGCAGACGACGACTTCGATCCGGAGCAGCTGCAGAGCGAGAACGTGATGGCGGGCCTCGCACACGAGGAGGACGCCGACGGCACGACAACGACAACAGCAGCAGGAACAGGAGGAGGAGGAGGCGCAGGAGGACCAGGAGTAGGAGGAGGAGGAACATGCGCATCAATGTCGCAACAATGTCCGGTTGGCGGCAAGAACCGGCCCCAGATGGCGGCGAGCATTGCGGCCAAGGCCGCCCAAGTGGCGACCGCCGCCAACGATGCCCAATCGAATGCCGCCGAATGCGCCGCCAAGGAGGTGCGCATCCAGCTGGCCGAAAAAGCCGTTCAGGCCTCACGGGCCGTCCAGGCCGTGCTCGAGGGCAAGCGGGCGCTGCTCGACAAAATCCAGCGCGAGCTGCGCGCCGCCGAGGAGCTGCTGGCCAAGCTGAGCGCCTCGCTGCAGAGCAGCGAGACGAACACGCAGCGTGCCGAATGCGCTGCCAAATCGGCGGAGGCGCATTATGTCCGGCTAACGGAAATTGTGCAGCTAATTGGCGGCAGCGTCGGCGACGTCGACGCGCTAAATGAGCTGGCCCAGAACGATTACAACGAGAAGCGGCAGATGCTGATCGCCGCCAAGGAGCGCAGCGAACGCATCCAGAAGGAGGTTGCGTGCGCCCGGGACGAGTACGAACAGGTGAAAATTGCTGCGTATCAGGCTGCTTGCGCGGCCGTCGAGGCCAAGCAGAAGGCGGCTCACATTTCCGAGAGCGGCAGGCATCGCAACACACTGCGTCGGCGTCGACGTCGACAGCAGCAGCGGCAGCGACGTCGAGCGTGAGCGGAAGTGGATTCTCCATATATCTTCCAAATGGCACACATATCGGGCGATATGTATCCCATATATATCGATAGGGCGATATGTATCCGATATATATATCGATCGTTCATATCTCAGGCGCGTCTCTTGTTGCATTTGCCTTTAATTACTTCTTTCTTTTTCTTCTTGTCTTTTCCTTTTTTTTTATATATTTTCTTTAAGAACTTTTCATGCGAAAATAAAACCCGTTTTGTCAGAGGACACGTGAGCTTTCAAATGTAGCCTACAGTTGCTTTCTCTTTCGTGAGCTCAAAGCTTCGCATCTTTCAAAAGCTTTCAGCTTAAGCCAATTCTTTCGTGTGCTTTCGAGCTTGTTAGATGTGGAAATTTTTATTCAGATGAGCTTTCACATTCCGTGACCCTTTAGCTTAAGCTCTTTCGCATCTTCCAAAAGTTTTCAGCTTAATCCTTTCGTGTGCTTACAAGTTTGTTAGATCAGGCAAAGTATATTCACATGAGGTTTCATGCTTTTAGCTATTACTGAATTCTTTTCTGTGCTTTTAACTTTGTAAGATATAATATATTTAGATTAACCTTAACTCCTGAATCGAAATGAGCTTAAGATTGATTTCATATAGGCCCAAGTTAAACCAAACTTTTCGGGGCAACAGTCTTACAAGCTTTAAGCGATTAAAAAGCTTTTTGTGCTTTTTAGGAAAATGGTTCTGTTAAGTATTTACATAATATATTAAGCTTAAAATAAGCGCTCTTCTTCAATCTTTACCCTCATTGAACTAAAAAGCTGTCCGAGTTCGAGAGTATGAAAAATTGTGATATTTGATATTTTCACGCGTTCTGCGCCAATTCACGAAATCAAATGGAAACGAGCCTAACTCTGGGCATCCTTTTTCATCTAAGACACTAGAAAGTCTATCAAAGGGTATCTACACGGTCGTGGGGACTCTCTAGAAAGCAAAACGATTAAGTGAAAAAAGATCTCGGCGTGTTTGTTTGTTTGTTTTGAATGTGAAGTTCATAGGAAATGCGGCGCTGATGCACCTGATGCCACATGCGCGATTATTTTGCATTTGCGTTTTGCGTTTTTGTTTATGTTTATGTGAAAATGAAAAAAAAAAGGTATCGTATATTTTGCGCAAATGCGTGTGCGTTTTCTCACGAAAAATGGCCAGAAGCAGACGAGTAGAAAGAACAACAAGAGGCGAGGCATAAATAAACAAGATACAAGGGCAAATAAAGTGCAATTGTTTAAGCGAAAGGGCAAAAACCAAATGAACCAAACGGAAAGAAACGAAATGGAATGAAATGGTTGGGAACGCGTGGATTAACGGAATCGGAGTCGTTTAACGTTTCAATGTTGCCAATTGCCAAACAGCTGCTGCTGCTGCTTCTGCTGCTGCTGGCGTCCTCTGCCTCGCGCCTCTGTCCAGCTGTTGATGGGCCTTCGCCTTCCAGGACGGCAACAGAAGGGAGAGAGCGAGAGAGCGTAGTTGTTGTTGTTGTTTCTGCTGGGTGCTGCCTGCCGGCAACGTTGTTGAACTTTTTTCCGTTAAGCGCTGCGAGAGAGCGAAAGAGAGAGAGAGTTAACGCTCTCTCGCCCTCAATGGCAGAAAACAAACAGCGTGCGATTTGTTGGTGAATTTGTCTAAACAACAAATTGTAATTAAAATGCACCAAGACAAAGCGAGAAACAATGCGAGAAAGGGAGAGAGAGGGAGGGAGAGAGCGCGCAAGAGAGAGTCTACTTAAAATGGGAGAGAGAGCGCGCGTGGCAAACATATTGCATTTGTTAATACAAGAATTTTGCTTGTAATTTTATTAAACGCATTTTTAACAAAATTAAACAAACAAAAGCAGCGCTGTCGCGTCGCTGCTGTTTGTTCGCTTCTGTGCAGACAAAGCGTCGACGTTGACGTCGGCGGCGGCTAGCGGAAAAAGCAGCGTGAGAGCGCTGCGGCTGTACACGACCATCATCTACATACACATATACATATACATATGTGTGTGTGTGTGTGTATGCTGTCAAACGTCGCTGCCCGCAGCGCTGCTGCTGCTGCGGCGGCGTCAATGGCTTTTTAAAATTCTTGTTTCCCTTTTGCCAGCATTTGAGCACATGTATATGCGGCTATATGTTGCTACCTGGCGTGCACACCACACACACACACACACACACACACACACATATGGATATTTGCGGACCGCAAAACCACATGCCTTCCCAATCAGAAACAGAAGTGCACAAGCTGAAAATGCCGGCAAATCCAATATGTTTGCGGCGGCGTCGGCGGCGGTGGCGCTGCCACCGTCTGAGCGCAAAATGTAACACGGTGGCAACGCCGGCAGCGACGTTGACGCCAGCAGCAGCGGCAACGCGTTCAACATAACCAAACAAATTTGATGCTGTTGACTGGCTGGGCCAAGACTGCGACTCACACACACACGCACGCATACACATGCATAAGTGCATATCAATACATACATACATACATAAATAAAAGGCTGCACTTACATGTTGACTGTTAATGTTTGTTGTTGTTGTTGTTGTTGTTGTTGCTGTTGTAGTCGTTGTTTTTGTTATAAATTGTTGTCAATTTTGTTGTTGTGATTGTCGCCGTGGGCAGCGCCATACAAAAAAACATGTTTCACTTGAAGCTAAAGACGACGGCGACGCTGCTTCTGCTGCTGCTGCTTACACACCGACACACAGACACATATGCACACATATACATGCGTATGTATGTACACGCTGGCTGACAAACAATTTTGCTTGTTTTTTTTTTTTTTTTTGGTTTTATTTGTTGTTGTTTCTTGCTGCTGAAAACGTTTCATAAATAACATACAGAGCGGGCGAGAAAGAGAGAGGGGGAGAGAGAGAGAGAGAGAGCGTTATTAAAACATATTCAACAATAACTTTAAGCACACTAACAGAAAAAAAAAACACACACACACGCATACACATACGCAGGCAGCGAAATGCGACGGTGACGTCGCTGCGGCTAACAAAAGAGCGCGTCGCAACAGCGGAGGCGGAGTACAACAAAAAAAAAAGGTTCACTAAAAAGAGCACAAAAAAAAAACAGACAACGCAATGCGAGGCGACGATTAATTTTCGATAACGGGCGCTGCAACTTTTTCTTCTTCTTCTTCTTTGATTTCAATGCACTTTAGATGTGTATATATATTAGAAATACAAAAATAACAAAAAAAAAAAGACGCAGCACAATAACAAAAAATAAATGCACACACACACACACACACATGCACACACGCACACATACACAGTTCGTATAACGGTGGAACGGCGCGACGAGGACGGCCGATAACGAGCACAGGCCGACGACGACGGCTTTTTTTCACCAACCTTTTTTTTTTGCTGCTGCTGCAGCGCTCGAAACATGCGCAAGAAAAGCGACAAAAAAAAAAAAAAACAGAGCTAATGTTAACTAAATGCGTTTTCTCACATATGCTTTTGACTTGTTGTTGCTTGGCTTAATTGATTTATATGTATATATATATATGTATTAGCCAGAAATATATTTGTTGTTGCCACACACGAAACGACGAAATGACGACAACAGACGACGACGACGACGATGGCGACAATAAAAAAAAAACGCGCGCGCGCTCACACGTCTGTACGTACCAGAGAGCAAAACGAAAATGAAGAGAAATGGAAAATACAAAAATACCAGCGGCATGGAAAATACAACAACAACATAACAACAAAAAATACTATATGCGCTGTGTGCAAAACAGTGCTGTTAAATGCAGCAGCAGCGGCAGTGTTGAGCAGCGTTGCCCTGCATTTATGTTTTTTCCAGCACGTTTATTTGCTTGCACGCTTTGTAGCTCATTTCGTAGCGTTGACACACACCAACACTAACACACACACACACACACAGACACGCTGCTAGTATACTTGTTTTGATTTTATTATTTGGCTTTGGGTTGGCAACCGGGCAATGCGCCAGTGTTGTCAACTGAACGAACGCTGCACACCTGCCCACCTAGCTGTATTTGCTTAGCGGCTAAATTGACGCTTGTTTTGCCAATTTTCTTTCATATTTTTTTCTTTCCATCTTTTCGTGTAATCAGAAGAAGCTTGACAACACTGCGCCCACAAAACACGCCCGACGCAACAACACTCACGCTATGCTGAATAACTGTATGCGACATGCATATGTCGCTGTGTGTGTGTGTGTGTGCATATATGCTAATGCACAATTTTCACACCTTTCTACTGTGTTTAAGACTTTTCGCTTTTTTTCGAACAGTTTTTGTTTTATTTTTATAACTCCACAAGAGCAGGGCTGGCAATCGCCAATAACTGCGCTGCCAGGACTCCAGCGTGTGCTATCGATTAATCGCAGAACATATCGATATCACAGTGCCGTTCGTGCATGACAATAGTTTCATCATGCAACGTTAAAAGCCAAATAAATTTGAATAAAATTTAATTAAATAAGTTTGTTTACATATGTAAAATAGATCACAAAATATTTTGATGCATTTTCTTGCGAGTGTAAAGAAAAACGCTCAACTTATAAATTTAATGAAAACTAACAATAACAAGAAAATTTTCGTAAGTCTTTCTTACGAAATTATGAAGGTTTTTTCTTTTGGGGTTAAAATTCTTTTATTTCTATCTAATTTTCTGTTACTTTTGCTTAGCAACTTTTGTCAGCGCGAGTAAATTATGAAGGTAGATAGTTTTTTTTGTCTTTAAGATGGATAGTTTTAATTTTTAAGGATGGTTGTATATTCCTATAACAAACTATAACTATATCTATCTTTTAAAAAAAATTACCCCCATTTTGATTTACCCGCATTGACGAATTCAAATAAAGTGCGCGTAAATATTTCGCATTTGAATTGGCGCCCAAATGCAAACAATTGCACGCGGGACGCCCATCTGCAGAATTATCGATAACGATAAACGGATGCAATGCTGCAAAACGAGTTTCAGTTTGAAACAAACAAAAGAGAGCAGTAAGAAGAAAAGGTAATTGGGCGATCGCAGTTAAATCCAGATACGAAATAACGTACATACGTGTACTTGAGATAATTAAAAAGGAGATTATAAAAGCGAATTAAGCGAAAGTTGAACGGCACAGTGCACGCAAAGCAGGCGAAGCGAACAAAATGTCAACGCAACAGCAGCAATTGGACTACATGGAAAGATATCTGGTGTATGATATCTATAAATATTTCGGCAAAGATGCGCTACTTGATTCGCACAGCATCGCGTGCTCCAACGGATTGGATGGCTTCATGTCGGCGCTCTACACCGTGCAGCTGGACTTGAGAATCGCCGGCAAGTGCGTGCCGTCAGATCCGCAAGATCCCCAAAGGCTGCCCAAAGATAACTCTCTCATCTCTTTTCAGCGCTCGCCGGGAGCTGGTGCTGGTCAAGTTCATGAAGGGCAGCCCCGAGTTCCGTGAGTCGAGCAAGTCCTATACGCAGTTCGCCAACGAGATCTTTGTCTATGCCCAGCTGCTGCCCGCCTACGAGAATCTGCTGCGCAGCAGCAAACTGAACACGGATCTGGTCGAGCAGCTGGTGCCGCGCGTCTATTGCGCCAAGTTTGGCCTGGTCGAGGGTGAGCTGTGCCTCCTTGCACGAATGTCTGTCTCTCTATCAAACTATCTATCGATTAGGTTTGGGCACGGCCAAGGAGTCGGTTTTGGCGCTGGAGCACCTCAAGCCGTCGGGCTATGAGCTGGGGCCGCGGCTGACGCTGCGCTCGGATCAGCTGGAGGCCATGTGCCGCATACTGGGCCCGTATCATGCTCTGGGCTATGCCCTGCGCCTACTGGAGCCCCATCTGCACGAGCGCCTGCGCGGCGAACTGATCACGCTGCCGTTCGTCTTCGAGGAACGCAATGCACCCAATCTCTATGCGGTGCTCTATCGCGTCGCCTTCGATCGCTTCTATGCGTTCTATGATCGCTACCGCGATCAGCTGCAGCTTGACGCGCGCTTCGCGGATGCACTGCAGCGACTGCGCGACAAGTACTTCGAGCAGCCGGTCGAGCTGTTGGAGCATATACGCAGCCACGCCCTGGATGAGACGCAGCCGGAGACGCATTTCAGCACGTTCCTGCACGGCGACTTCAATCGCAACAATGTGCTCTTCCATGAGAACGGCGAGGGCAAAGTGGACGACATTCGCATGATCGATTTCCAGGAGATGCGCTTCAGCACCGTCGCCATCGATCTCAGCTTCTTTCTGTACATGAACACGCCGGCCGCCGAGCGTGCCACGATCTTCGCCCGGCTCTTGCGTCTCTATCATCAGCATATGCACGATACGCTGGAGCTGGTGCTGCAGCGGAATCACGATAAGCTCTCCGAGCAGCAAATCAATCAGCTGCTCGGCGATTACAGGTGCGTCACAGCTGGCTTCTTTTATGCCTGCATTTAGTCTAATGTCTTATGTCTAATCCTCGCCAGCTTTGAGCGCTTCGAGGCGCACTTCAAGCGCTATGCCTTCTACGGCGTCATGGTCTGCATGCACTTCATGCCCTGGCTCCTGGGCAGCGAGCCCGACTGCGATCGTCTATCCAAGCTCTTCGAGTCGGACATGCACGGCGCCGAGTTCTATGCGCTCTCCATGGACATTGCCGGCGATGCGGCCAATCACCAAATACTCGATGTATTGCGTCACGCCTTCGAGCAGGGCTACATGGACTGGATTTGATTCGAGCACAAGTTTTTCCACTTATCAGACCCTGTTATCAATGCCCCTCTACCCCCCACCCCCCGTTCCGAATTCCATTTATGTTATGTTGCAAGACATTCCAAAAAAAAAAACGGAGTTGAAACGAACAAATCGTCGCTTTCGTGTATTTAGAGAAACAATGGAATATGAAATGCCAAAAGTTCCATTTCCAGCTGTGTTCCATTCCATAATTTCTCATAGAGAAAGCACATGAAAACACTTGAAAGTGAAACAAAATGTTTATCCAGTTTTTGTTTGTTGAATATAAAAGCCAAATAATGTTTAAGCTAAATTTCAGTTGGAAAGAATTGAACAAAAAGAAACAAGTGAAGATGAAACACTTTCGTAACTGTACACAATTTGATTTTATTTTGAGGTTAGAAACATGTGAAAATGAAACAAAATGTGCCTTAACGTAAAACTATGTAAATTAGCCAAATTTTAGACATTTAAATGTTAAGAATATTGAAACGGAATTCGGAACAGGATTATTTTACTAAATATATATACATATGCATATATGCAATAATCTGTTAATTATATTCAAGTGCAATATGAAACATATTTTTATATGTCTTTTAAAGGCAAAGCCTTATTTTAAGGCAAATATTTACACATTTATTGCTATTTACAAACAAATTGGAAAAATGTAATCGTGAATTAAATGCGTTTACGCACATTGAACTGTGTTTAAGTTGGCAACAGGCTTTTACGATGTGTCGAAAGATTAAATACAATCGCTGATAAAATTATCGATCGCAATTTATGGGAATATTCCAAAGATTAGAATTGTTAGCTCACAATTGTTGGGATATTTTATATAATATACTTTCATTTCTGTTGAAAGTGAAATATTCTTAAATTGTATATAGTGTATGCCAGGCCAGAAGCGATCGACATTTATCGATAACACATCGATATTTGTTGACAAAAATCGATATTTGTAGACAAAAGTCAATATTTATCGATAACACATCGATATTTGTTGTCAAAAATCGATATTTATCGACACGAAATCGATATTTATCGATACGTAGCTTTTGTAGATCGCTGGCTCGACTCGACATACCCTGTAAAAGTTGGAAAATGCTTTCCTCTGCCCGTTTCACACATTTCCCACTTCTAATTCACATTCAATTCGTGTCAAATAAAGAGTTCTTTTGGGATCTTAAGCTTTTACATACAAAAACTTCGTTGTAGATGATCGATATCGATATTTATCGAACAAAAGATCTCCTTAACTTAACTCTGCTGGCAGCCCAGCTCGTTTAGGCTTCGAATGATTCACTGCAAAGCGATTTCCTGACATTTGGACGGGGAGCAGCTATCAGTCAAACCCAAAGCTGCCCTTGATTCACATTTGAATATTTATCTAAAGCCACAACAAAATTAGCTTTAAGAATTGTTTCACATGTTTTTTTATTTTGGCTCTTTTATTTGCACAACTGTTGGAAATGCGGTCTATAAAATGCGAACGAGTCGCAGTTTGGGAGCACAGTTCCAAATTGGATTAAGCCGGCGTCCAAGATGCACTCAATGGCGACCTGGCTATTGATGACCCTGCTGGCCAGTACGGCAGCAGCTGCCGAGCAGCTCTCCACGGAGCTGGACGACTATGCCACGGCGGGCAGCGAGGATATATATTTGCAGCCCAACAGCGGGCAGGCGGAGGAGGAGGATGAAGATGCACAGTACCTGGCTGAAGATGAGGAGGATGGGCAGGATGGGGATGAGGATGAGGAGGATGGGCAGGATGGGGAGGAGGAGGATGAGGATGAGGAGGATGGGGAGGATGGGGAGCAAGAGGCGCCGGGGCAGTCCCTGGGCAACAACATCGATGCCATCGGCCTGGACGAGAACAGCTGCGAGTTTAGCTGCCCGCGCTATTATCGTCCCGTTTGCGTCAGTCGCAACGACGAGCTGATCACCTATGCCACGCCCTGCGAATTCTTCAATCAGCTGCGCTGTGCCAATGTTGCGCGACAACGGGGCAAGGAGACGCCCACATTTCAGTTGTTGTACCACAATGCCTGCAAACAGAATACACGCTAAAAAAAAACATTATATTTACGTTAATGCTGCTTTTTTATTATATGATTGATTGATTGACTGATGATTGACGCACAGGCCAACCTTCAGCTGTTGTACCATAATGCCTGCAAGCCGATTACGCGCTTAAAGACTTATCCGAGATATTTGGTGCTTCTTTTCGTCTGATTGATGGACCATTTGATTGATGATTGATGCACAGGTCAAGCAGTCGCCCTGCCAAAGCTGGATACAAGACATACGCTGAAAGAGTTACTAGAAATAATAAGTTGGTTCTTACTTTGATTGTGTGATTGATTGATTGACCGACTGACTGATGATTGATGCACAGGCCAGGGACAGCTATCAGCTGCTAGAATGTCTGCGGATGGAAAGTCTATCTATTTATCTATAAATCTATCTATCTTTATCTATTTATCCATCTATCTCTCTCTCCTCTCCCTCCTCTCTCTCGCTCTTTCTCTCCCTCCTCTCTCTCTCTGTCTCCCTCTCCCTCTCACCCTCTCCCAGTCTCCCTCTCACTCTCTCTCTCTCCTCTTTAAAAGTTTATTATACCCCGACACATTTTGGTTATTTACAGGGTATATAGCAATAGAAAAAGAGTCGATTTCTTGTTCATAGTGTGGACTGTTTGTCTGCACTCTGAGACGGCAGCACAGTCGTTGCCATTGGAATCGAATATTTATTATCAATACATATTCCTTAAGTCTAAGGTAACATTATTATCATGTCACTGTTACAATTGGCCAAAATACTGTTGCCAGTTCTTACAACTTAAACTCACGTATTGCTGTGCGGGGGCGGGACGGGGGGAAATACAATTAAAAATGTAGTTGGAGACCGTTTAGACATCGCGATTCGCGGGACAGCCGCGTTTTAGACCCGGCTTCGTGCCCAGCTGCCCGATGTCCACAAAGGTGCTGCGACGCTTCAGGATTCGCTCCAGATTGTGCATCAAGGGGGTAGTCGATGTGGGCGTGGCAGCAGTAGGAGCTGCAGCTGCCTGATTGCCCGTAAAGGATGTGTGCCAATTGATGACAGAGCTGCGGCTATTTGGCTGCGGCTGCTGCGCCACACTGGGCGTGGCACTTGGGCGGGCATTCAGATCATCGGGATTGAGAGTTTTGCGTCGCTTGGTCAGCTTGGCAGACGCCTCCCCGGGCTGCAGCTGCTGCTGCTCCAGCTGTTGGCCACTGTTGGTCGTAACCGTGGCGGTGACATTGCGATTGAGCAGCTGGCTGATGAGAAGACGCGGGATCGGCGGCTGTTGGGCCTTGCGCATCAGTTCCGTGTACAATTTGAGCATGGAGCGTTCGTCCTGGAAGCGTGTACGGCGCAGGCTGCTCTTGCTGATGATGAGGCCGTTCTGGAATTGATAGAGCACCTGCATGAGGAACTTTTTCAGATCCGTATACGAATGGACCTCTTGAAAGCGATGCACCTCATCCCGATGGAACGTATAACAATGCTGGATATACTCATCGAAGCCATCGATTTGGATGGCCTGACAGAAATGACAGTGCCGGAATTTCTTATAATGATCGAGCATATGCCGCAACGTTTCCATTTCCGTTGTCGAGGCGAACATACAGAACGAGCAGTGAAAGATGAGCAGATCCTTGACGCGACGGAAACAGAAACGTTCCGGCGATGTGCTGTGCTCGACACGTCCATGCTGTGCCATTGCCACATTCGTGGGCATTATCACCCGGCACATGTTGCACTGATAATACTCGTTGGGATACTCGTCGGGAGACTTCCTATCCCGCTCCCGCTCCCGGCTGAGGGCGCCCAGTTTGAGCAGTTCGTTTAGCTCCCGATCCTTGAGCGACTTCAGATCGTTGGACAAATGCGCCTCGCTCACCATATGCTGGGCCAGACCCAGCCAGTCCTTATAGCGATAATGGCAAAAGGCGCACTCGTTCGGCTTCTTCACATCGCAGGCGACCAGATTCCGTATGGCATGCACATTGGGCAGATGCTTCTCCAGCAGCGCTTTCGCATTGCCCACAAAGTTCCGGCATTCCGGGCAGCGCAGTTGCGGCTGTACGCTAAAGTAGAATGGATGCTCCGCATGGTTCTCCGCCCAATGTTGGGTGCGCAGCTCGACGACATCGTTGCTCGTCTCGTTGCAGTGGGAGCAGGTGAATTCATATGTTCTCTGCAAGCAAACGAAAAGCAATCGATTAAACGATAGGTCGATAGGCGTTCAAACATGAAAGAATTCTCCAGTCGGGAGTGCACGACTGGAACATACTCTTCCTTGAAAGATACCTCATCTGATATACTATTCTAGAAGCTAAATGTCAAGTTTGGTTGCTCAAAAAACGGGATTTCGATATAGATTTTTTATCGATTACTTGGAAATGGGGCAAGTTATCGACTATCGAAAACAAACTCGATCTGCGCAGGACTAGGAGGACCTACAGCTAAAATTTCAAGTCTTTAGCTCGATATATGTATATACTTTATGGGATCGGAGATGCTTCATTCTGCTTGTTACATACATTTGCACAAATACATTAAACGCCCTTTTTACCCATTTTTAATGGGTACAGGGTATAATTAAGAAGCAATCAATGTTGCTAATCCTAGTTGGAAAGTCTCCATAACGAATTTTTGGCGTCTAGTTCTCATAAGCACCGATATAGGGTAAAAATTTAGACAATTTCCGACGATTTCATGGCAGCGTTGCAATTTATCGATAAGCGAGCTATCGATATACGCTCCAAATTTGAGCTCCTGGAGAGTCTTCTACGTAATTTATGTGTTCGTAGCCGTCTCCTTTTGCCCATTCCATAAATCTGCACGAAACTTTCATATGCTTATGATAAATTTTTCTGTCCTTTTCAGGCATTTGAAAATACTATTATTTGGGTTCAGTGTGACCGTTTGTTTAATAAAAACAACATGCACACACACACACAAGTAAATATACGCAAGCATCGAGTTCGATACCACGGCTCATAAGTACGACAAGTATCGATAAAAAGCGCGGAGTAAGCAACGTATATGATAGTTGGCCTGACCGAAGCTCACGACTATGAAACGCACGAAGAACAACGATCGTTTAATAGCGCAGAGTAAGCTACGTATAGGATAGTTAGCCTGACCGAAGCTCACGACTATGACACGCACGAACAATATAAATGGCGCACAGCGCGTAAAAATGCCGCTTACCTGTTCACAAGTCTCTTCATCCGACGAAAACAATTCGATCTCATCGATAATGGTGGGCTCATTGGCGAAGCTGTTGCTGCCGCTGTTAGTGTTGCTGTTGCTGGTGACGGTGCAGGTTTTGTTGTTATTACTGTTGGCATTGTTGTTGTTGTTGTTATTGTTGCTGCCCCCGCTGTTGCTGCCGCCGCTGTTGCTGCCGTTGGCGATGGGCGTCGCGTTTGTCGATGTATCGATGGGATGGGCCATAGCCCAATAATCGGTATCGGGCATCTCGTTGGCCACCCGCTCGAACTGCTGATGAACGAGTCCCTTTTTGCCCAAATGACTCTCGTGCATGTGGGCTATGATGACGCGCTCCATGGCATGCCCCTGCGCACAGTGTGGGCATTTATATTGAAATCCAACCTTATGACGATTCTCGCAATGCTTACGCATACGCTGATAACTGTTGGCCGCCCCATCGCACGAATTGCAATAGAAGCCCAACGTATGCCAGTTCTTCACCTTGCAGCGCTGATAGTTCTTAATGGGCTGCACCCGTTTCTCGGGATGTTCGCGTCGCATATGCTGCATCATGGTCGTCACATCCTTGTCGCACACCGTGCAAAACGGACAGCTGAACTGATGTTTCCGTCCGTGCACCTGTGCCAGGTGTGCCCATATCTGGCTCTGATTCTCCACAACCAAGTTGCACAGATTGCATAGCCAATCGTTAGGGTTGGAGTGTGAAACCAGGGCTGAAATAAGGCGAAAATATTCTAATTAGAGGTCATAGTCAATTGTTGCTTCTTTCGTTTCTTCCCAGACACCCAAAGATCCATAAAAGAACCCGACGACGAATGATATCTATTGGGCAGCAGGAAGAAGGATCCAAGGAGACGATATCTAATTTGGACATAAAGGATCTAATAAGCCATGAGAGCCTCTAGAGAGTCTAGTCTAGTAATGCCTAAGCCAATGGGCTGCAATCTACCGCAAAGGTGGGATTTGGAGGAGGAATTGCGGTGCCATGAACTGCCAGCTGCTTAGCCAACCCTTGGAGCGATATGCGACACTTCTCAATGGAAACCTTATTGCTGGTTGCCGATCGGAATAAATACGGGTGCTTCTTCCGCTGGCTCTCGGACGGGAAATTACTTTCAAGCTTTTAGCTACTGGGAGATACCGCCTAGAAGATCGATCGACGATACTACGCGCTTGCCGAGCTTTGAGATCCTGACTTAATTAAGATTCCCATTCTTCCGAAAAGAGAGATTCGAGTGGAGAAGAGATTTGCGTGCTGCATTGTGCGCCAATTATGGCTCAAAATCGATACTTATCGATGTGAGCTCAAGTTTGATGCTGCTTAAAATCGATACTTAACGATCTAAGCCGCAGTTCGATGCAGCTCAAAATCGATACTTATCGATTTGAGCTCAAGTTCAATGCGGCTTAAAATCGATGCTTATCGATCTGAGCTCAAGTTTGATACAGCTCAAAATCGATACTTATCGATCTGAGCTCAAGTTCGATACTCACATGACTTAGTCCAACGGATCTCACTGTTGAGGGAGCTGTCGCTGCGCTTGTGGATGACCAGGTCTACATTCTGTCCGATATGCCGCTGAATGTGACGCTCGATGGAAATCCGCTTGGGATGAAACGCAGCGCAGAGCCCGCACTGGTAAATGAATCGCTTGTGATGGGCATAATGCTCGAGCAGCTTCTCCAGGCTGGTCAACTTGTCCTCCGCTTGGCAATGGAAGCACCTATAGAGCTGGTCATAGCTGTGCTCCGTCACGAGATGTTGCCGCAATGCCGACTCCGTGCCGAGATGGACACGACATTCGGCGATGCAGCAAATGAAACGCTCAGCCTTTGGCACATAGCTCCATTTGGGTATGCGGGGCACACGGCTGCCCGGCGTTGCACGTTCATTGACGGCCGCTGGCTCCGCCGGCCCGGTAGCTGCCTCCTTGGTGGATGATGGGATCGCTGCCGCCGCCGGCGACTTGGTCGTCGGCTTGACCTGGTAGGCGACGAGCAGCGCCTGCTCCCGATGCTGCTGTAGATGATTGTGAAGATGTTTGTATTCCTGCGACTGGAACTGGCATTCGCCGCACTGCAGCCTCTGCGCGAATGTGCGCTGGCGCGGCAACAGGCCCAGCTCCGAGGGTCGATAAATGGTCTTGGTGCCTTGGCGACGGCACAGCCATTCGTCCAGCAGCTTATTGACAAAGTCTTCCATTTGCTTTTTGCCAAAGGGCTGTTCGACGGCGCAAACCCAACGTTTGCCAACTGATCCCTCCCTCGGCTGTTCCTCCGACTGATCCTTCGACTGATCCTCCTGCTGATCCTCCGGCTGTGTGGGCAACTCAATGAACTGCTGCTGGCAATTGACCAGACGGTATTCGTCGCCATGCTGGCTGGACAGATGCTGATGCATTAGCCTGCGATTCGTTGTCGTCTCCAGGCAAATGCTGCAAAAGTAATTGTGCCGCGCGTGCATCTGCTGCAAATGCGTTCGCAACGACGACGGACGCTCGAAGGTTTGTCGACAGAACTTGCAGGTAAGCGCACCAAGTTGCGGATTGCTCGTCATGTGGAATAGTACATGATTGACAAAGGCGTCCTCCGTCAGCGGCACGCTGCACGCCTTGAAGGGGCAGGCGTACAGTTTGTTATCTGGAATCGAGTTTAAGTTGAGCTTAGTTCAAGTCAAAGTTTAAATCGAATTCCTTTCGCTTGACCCAATCATAATTCCCTAACTATCAAATATTATCTGGAATCGAGTTTAAGTTGAGCTTAGTTCAAGTCGAAGTTTAAATCGAATTCCTTTCCCCTTCCTAACCATAAAATATAACGAAATCTTCCACAACATTACGAAAAGCTTATATTAGTAAAAGTTAATTGATAGAAACCTAAACATCTTGCTGATCGAATTTAACTAATTGATTCGATTAGACTTGCCCCAAAAAAGGGATCTTCCATGGAAATGCAGTTAAGGTTTTCCACTTTTCTGCCTTCCAGTAATAGCATAGATAAACGCTTATTTGTGCCTTGCCTAGCTTGGATAGTAAATGAAGGTTTTAGGGGTTGTAGTTGAAACGCATCCTTTTTCAATCCATGCGAAAGAGAAGCTTCCTATTTTAAAAGGTAGACCTTCTGCCGTAACCTTTGTCAAGAAGGAGCGAGGAGAATTACGCTTCTGGCACATTATTTTATTAATCCACATGATTTAAGTAGATTTTAGGTTGGGTTGACCTGAAATCCTATGCCAAATTATTCCTTGTAACGAGATATTCCATCAAAGAACCTTTGGAATTTGCGTTCTCAATGGGGAGAACCCATATTCCAAATTTAAGCTAGCATCAACTTTATTTTGGGAATGACCCTTTTAAGCGAGTTAAGCGAGGATGTTCGATAGACTTCCATCCTATGCCGGAAATCCTTTAGAATGTTCTAGAAAGTCCTTGACCCTAGAAAATCCTAACCAGAGAACTGCCACCTCAATCCGAATGCTCCACTATTTCAACTTAGGCTTACGGAATTCCCTACTTACCGTCATAGCCGGTGTTTTTGAGTAGCTCCTCCAACACGCTGGATATGGGTGTGTTGGTGTCACGCAGTGCCCCAAAGTAGGTTGACGGCGGAACAGCTGCCTCAACGGCTGTCGAAGCTAGCGAAACTATCGCTGTGGCTGTCGCGGAGCTTGGGCCATGGCGTTGATTGAGCAGATCCCGAATACGCTGGCTGACCGACATGGCCGGGCTCTCGGGCGGCGACCCGTTCGATCCTTGCAGCTCGGAACGCGAGGCGAGTCCGTGCTCGATGACGCCGTGCCCGACAAAGTCATCCACATCCTTGCCAATGTGCGGACAATAAGCGCACTGCAGATAATCCTTGCTGCTGCCAAAGCTATAGCAATGGAATTTCATGTGCTCCCGTATACATAGGACTGTATGTGCACAGAAATTACAATTGGTTGCCATACAACGGAAACGATCCGCAACCGGTCGCTTGATGCGCTCAGTCCCGGCGCTCTCCGGCGGCGTCTCCAGCGATTCGATGGTGATGTTAATCTCTGCCGTCGATTGTGGGTGCTGGGTGAGCACAAATCGTCGGTGGGTTATGGCGGATGGCGGCAGGGTTTCACCGGCCAGCTGGGGCGGCACACCTTCGGCCAGGCTGTACACCTGATTGATGGCCAGGCCCAGATCGGACGCATGATTGATGACCGCGGAGCTTTGCTCCGCCGGCTGTTGGCTGGGCGGACGCTGCTCAGCGACGAGCAGCTCGCGCAGCATCGTATTTGTGTTGGCCTGACTAAACTGCATCAGCTCCGGGTCCAGTTCCGGGTCCAGCTCCGGCTGCAGTTCCAGCTCCGGCTGCAGCTCGGGGTCCAGCTCCGGCAACGCTTCCGGTTCCGGCTCGACGGCCAGACGATCTCCGGTAAAGCGACGCACACGCAGCTTGGGCAGCACGGGCTCCGCTTGCGCCGGAGTCGAAGCCGGAATTCCCATATGTCTGCTGACCAGATGCTGCAGCTCCGCGCTGATCGTCAGCTGCTCCGACTTCAGTTCCGGCTCCAGCTGCGACTCCGTACAGCTGGCGCAGTGTCCGCTCCAGCGGACCAGCGTATGTTCCCGCGCAAAGTGATTCTCCAGGCCCTCCAGCTCGTTGGAGAACAAGAATTTGCAGCCGGGCTGCTTGCAATAGTAGGCGGGTTGTGGTTGTTCTTGTTGGTCCGACGTTGGGCGCAAACGATATGCCACATTCTCAACGCTAAACTGCGCGGTTAGCATGGGCGTGGCCATGGGATTGGCCGTAGTTGTGGGCGTGTTTAGTTTAGCTGCCGCCTGCACGGATTCCAAGTCGGCGACGTCGCCGTCGCAGCAGCTGCTCGCCGCGGATTTGGTAGACTTGCTGCTGCCGCTCGATTTGCTGGCGGGGCTGCTGCCGTTGCCCAGTTTGTTGCAGAATTTCTGGAAATTCCGGAAAATGGACTTCTGACGTTGGACGCCGCCTCCGCTGCTGCTGCACTCCACATCGATCCATTCGTCGCGCTGTTTGGACGTATCGAGCTCCTTTTCATTGTCCGAGTTATCCGAGCCGATGCCGGACAGATTATCCTCCGGCTGCAGTTGCTCCGGTTCCAGCTGCGGCGCCGGCTCCAACTGCGCCTCCTCCTGCTCCTGCTCCAGCTTGCACTCGTTGAGCACCAGCAGCTGATCCTCCTCCGGCAGCGTGGGCGGCGGCATGCTCAGCACATCCACGCACGCCGACGAGCTCTCATCATCCAGCTCCGGCTCTGGCTCCGGCTCCACCTTGGTCGGCTTTTGCTGCTGCTTCTTCTTGGTTTTCGGCTTGGCCGGCTCATTGGCCTGGGCATTGTGTCGCCTTAACAGATTGTTGGCCAGCGCCTGCGACTTGACAATCGGAACTCCGGTCGTTTGATAGATGATCAGCTTCTGGCCAAGACCGGCCAAGGGCTCGTCCGTAAAACCGTGCTGATGCTTCCAGTGCCGTTCGAGATTCTGTCGATTGAGCTGCACAAAATCGCACAAATGACAAACATGCACCCGTATAGGCAGCCGGCAGCTATAATTGTTATTGACTATGACACGGGCTCCGGCTCCGCAGCCGGCGACATGGCGTTCGATCTCGTTGAGCCGATGACGCGGCACCTTGCAGCGGGCGCACTGGAAATTCGGTTCGCCCGTATGCCTTGCAAAGTGTTCCACCCAGCTGGTGTTGGTTAGCTGCAAATGTTTGCGGCAAAACGGGCACTTGTAACCGTAACGGATGCCCTGCACCGTGGGCAGCGATAGGCCGTATACGGGTCGATTCTCGTGGCCCGTGCGCAGCTGCTGCAGGTTGCCCGGCGGCAGGCGGGAACCAAAATGTTCCTCATGATGCTGCACATAGTGCAGCAGGGGGAAGCGCAGGAGCTTGGCACAAATGACGCAGCTGCTCAGCGCCGTGGACATGGCGTGCCACGCGGGATTTATGTTCTTGATGGGGCTCGACGGGCGTTGCTTCTTCTTCTGCTGCTGCTGCTCCCTTAGCAGCTGCTCCAGCTGGACGCAGCGCGTCAGACGCACCTGAAGCTGCTTGGCCCTGAAGCTGGCCCGATCCGTACCGGAACTGACGCACCCAAAGCGTCGACCACGTCGCGCCACATTCCGTATAAAGGGCGCCAGCTCCGCGTGGCTGGCAAAACTGCCGCTGCCGCTGCTCGATCTGCTTCGGCGACTGGAGGCCCTGCTCTCCTGCTGCTTCTTCTTCTCGTTTTGTGCCGTGCAGGCGCGTCTTCCAGTCGCCCTCATCACATCGTCCGCATAGTACATGTGGGCAATGTCCTCGTTCAGTTTGTCCAGCTCGCTGCGCTTCGGCTTGCGACGCGGCGGTGGCAGCGCAATCGCCGCCGGTTCCTTGCAGACGCGCTTCGCCGGCGGCAGCGCCTCCTCGTCCTGCTCCTTCACCTGCTCCTTCTCCAGCTCCTTCTCCTCCTCCTGCTCCCGCTCCTCCGTCGCAGCCTTGGGCGGTCTGCCTCGCTTGCGCTTAGCTGTCGTCGTCGTCGCCTGCTCTTTGGGCTTGGCTTTGGACTTGGCTCCAGTCGCCAGGCCAAAGACATTACGGCTCAGCTGCGTCTCGTTCATGGCCAGATTATTGAAGCAGGAGCGCCGCTTGCCGGCGAGTATATTGTGCGTGGAGATGCTGCAATTGTCATTCGTTTTCTCAAACATATTGGCCAAATGCCGATTGGCGCGTCGGCTTTCCGACGCCTCCTCCGCCGCCCCCTCCGGCTCCTGCTGCTCCTCCTCCTGCTGCTCCTGACGCTGATGCTCCACAACGTCCTCGTAGACGAAACTATTTCCGGTAAACAGCTGGGATTTGTCGACCAGCGGCTTGCTGGCCAGCGGCATCATCGATTTGCGTCGATTCATGATCCGCTTCAGTTCCGCCTCCGGCTCCGTTTCCGGCTCCTTCTCCTTTACCGTCTCCTTTTCCGTCTCAATCTTTGGCTCGTCTTTATTCTCATTTCTGGGTATTATGGTGACGGTGTGCGCATTGGGACCAAGCACCACCTTCAGCTTGGGCAGCTTTGGCATCAGTTCAGCCGCATTTTTATTGTCCGCCTCTTTTGGCTCGCAGTTTGCCTCTTCGGACAGCTGCTCCACATCGACAAGTGCGTCCTCATCTTCCGCCTCCGGCTCCATTTGCTCCTCCTGATCCTGCTCCTGCTCTGGCATTTTGCTGTCGCCTTTGGTTTTTCGTTTTTCCGGCTTTTCGGACGTTTCCGGCGGCTCGTTTTCGACATTGTCCGTGTTATCCGTTTTCTTCGGCTCCTTTTCTTCTTTGTCTTTGGGCTTATCCGCATGGGCTTTATCCTTTTTCGGCGCACGTTTATCCTTATCCTTGTCCGTTTCGCCTTTCTTATCCCTGTGCTTCGATTTGTCGCGCTTCACGTGCTCGGGCTTGTGTTTCTTATCCGATTTATCCGTTTTGCTTGCGTTATCCGTTTTATCCATTTTATTTGACTTATCCGCTTTATCCGTGCTATCTACTATTTGATCTGCTTTATCCGTCTTACCCACCGATTTATCAGTTTTGCTTGCGTTATCCGTTTTATCCATTTTATTTGACTTATCTGCTTTATCCGTGCTATCTACTATTTGACCTGTTTTATCCGTCTTACCCAATATATCCGTTCTATCTGCCTTATCGGCTTTTATTGACTTATTCGGTTTATCCGGCTTGGCCACTTTATCCGCAGTCTTATCCGTAGTCTTATCCGGCTTATCCCTTTTGTTCACTTTATCCGCCTTATTTAGCTTATTTAACCTATCCGTTGCCTTCTTTTGTGCCTTATTCGATTCCCCGTTAATACCCTTCGTCGTGACCGACTCCTGCTCCCCATCAATATCAATATCATTCCAATTCTCTTCCTCCTCCTCCTCCTCCCCCGCCTCCTCCTGCACTTCATTCGACTTATTTGTCCTATCAGCCTTCTGCCCTCTTGTCTCTCCTCTCGTCTCGACGCTCGACCTGTCCACCTTCTTGGGTATTTTAAAGTCAAGCTTCTTGTTGGTCGCCGTCCCAGCCACATCGCGATACGATGTATCCAGCTGGACGCGATCGCCATCGAGCGTTGTCTGCTTCCGGACCGGCGGCGTCTCGTGTTCAATTTGACGCTGCTTTTCGGCTGCCTCCAGTTGACGTTGCTTCTCCGCCAGCAATTTGGCAGCCGCAGCCTTCGCCTCACGGTGTTCCCGATAGGTGCGCGGCTCCGTCGTGGGCGGCGGAAAGCGCGGATTGCCATTGTGGCCAACGCCGCCGCCGCGGTGGAAGCTGCCGCGACGATAGCCAAAGCTTGCATTGGACTTTTGGTAAACATTGTTGTTATTGTTGTTGTTGGACCAGTTGTTGTTGTTGTTGTTGTTATAGCTGTAGTTGTTGTTGTTGTTGGCTGGCTGCCAGTTGGGCCCAGGCGGCGCGTCCTCGTAGCCAGCATAGACCGCCGGACGACGCACTGCGCCCGCATACTGAACATTAGCTCCTGCTCCTGCTGCTGCTGCTGCTACGACCGGCTGCTGAGCTCCCTGAATTGGATTTGCCAACAAAGGCACATTGATGTTGTTGTTGTTGTTGCTGGTCCACTTGTTGCAGCGCGGATCGCGCACATCCCGCAGCTCCGCGCTATTGTAGCGCCGCATCTCACTGAATTCCTGCGGCTCATTGGAATCAACACTGGCAGCAGCTGCAGCTGCAGCGGCAGCGGCGGCCACAGCGGCTGATGTATTGAGATTGAGCGGCGCCCGGGTCCGGAGTAGCGGCGTCGGAATGTTGTGCTGTGCAGCAGCAGGACGTGGAATGTTAAGCGTGGGAGGACGCTGTCCGGCTGTCGGCAAGGTGAGCGTCGACGACGACGGCGATGACGACCTGGAACGCTGCTCGGGACGATTATTCGCATAGACGGACTTGCGTCCGCGCGGATCATTGCAATTGGAGGCCAGCGCGGCCAGCTTTTTGCGCGCCTCCTCCAGCGATTTGAGCTGCGATTGTTCCGCCTCGCCTTCGGACGGCGCCGGCGGATTCGAGCGACGCTCGAATACGATCTGGGGCGAACTCACAGCCGGACAACTGTTGACGGCAGGTGGCACAGTTGGTCGACTGGTTCGGCGTGTGAAATCCTGCCGCCTGCTACCAATGGGCGAGGTTAGATCGACGGTCAGCTGTGCTCTCAGATCGGACGGATTCGATCGGCGCTCGAAATCCGTGGAGCTCTTGACTCTGGCATGCCCATCTTCCGGCCTGGACGAGGGCGAAACTTTGGCGGCGCTTGGATTCGTTTTCTGGACAACTTCGTTGGCTGCCTTTGGCTTGGCTGGCAGCTCGTTTGGTTCCGCCGCATCGATGACAATTATCTCGCTCGGATTTAGCAGCTGCAATTGGAAAGTGCATTTGTTTTTTAAAGTAAAAAAAGTTAATTGACTTTGACTTTTTACGTACGGCACCGAATTTGGCCTTCAGTTTGTCGATGACGCCCTCGATTTTGCTCAGCTTCTCCTCGGGAAAGCGACGATAGAAATCCTCGGCGGGCATTCTTAAATCAAAGCATAAATAAAATCAACATAACATATGTATTTAATGTGACAGCAAAGTACGGCACACGCAAGAGGGTTGGGAATTTAGTTGCTTGATGCGTTAAAATTCACAAGTTTAAGCTGCGCATAGCACAAAGTTGAATAGCAGACTGCCGATGGTAGAACTAGCAGATTCTCGATATACACGCAGACTCCACTTATCTCTACATACAACTTTTTGTCCCGACTGACTGATTGACTGACTTACTAACTGATTGACTGTCTGACTGATTGATTGATTGACTGACTGATTGACTGACTGAGTGATTGATTGACTGACTGACTGATTGATTGATTGACTGTCTTATTGACTGACTGATTGATTAATCGACTGATTGACTGTCTGAATGACTAATTGACTGATTGATTGACTGACTGATTGATTGACTGTCTGATTGATGATCAGCGCACAACCCAAGCCGTTAGAATTAAGCTCAAATTTCCACTGTAGGTTCCTTATGTGTTGCAGGCGCACTTTAAGCTCGTCTTTTTTGCAAATTCCACCCGCAAGTGTGGAAAAAACGCGAAAAACCTTTGGCATGCAACTTTTTCGTTTACCATTCGATTGGCCTCAAATTCATTATCAAAGATCTTTGTTTAAATTCATTTGAGGCGTGTTTCACACTTTTCGCAGTAGTCAAGCTTCATCGGTGGAAAATGCGATTCAAAGATTTGTTGGGCGTCATTTTTAAGTTTTGTTCGATTTGATTCAAGCTGATTTTCAGCGATTTGGTAAATTCCACCCACAACAGTGGAAAATGGGCGGAAAACGGAAATCGGCTTCAAAATTATTTATTTGATATGTTCTTGGGAGGCAAATGAAGTTCAATGGTTTAATAAATGATAGTTTATACTTCAGCTGAAATTTAATATTTTTTTAAATAGAAGTCGAGATCAACATGAAAAGATTTCGATTTTCCACGTACGTGTACTCTTAGTGGAAAGGTAATATCGCACAAAACGTTCCACGGGCAACGCCGGGCATTTCACGCTGGAAGAAAATACAATAGATTAGGGTAAAATGTGCACTTACTCGCTTTCCAGCAGCTCGACAAGCATGTTGAGCTTGCGATATTGCTCCTGGGCCAGCTGGCGTCCATAGGTCTTCACCACATTCTTGATAAAGGGCGCACAGGCGCGCAGTTCCTCGACCTTGGCTATGTGAACCGCTTTGCTCTTCTCTTTCCGCCCGCCCAACTTATCGCCAGCATCTGCATCGGCCATTTAACTTAGGGTAATTAATCTGCAGTTGGAATAGACAAGGAAATGAAATTAAAAATGAAAATGTTTTCTATCTTCACTCAAATCGTTTTAGGCTTCTAGCAGTTACCTAGCTTCTTTTTGAACAACACAAAAAAACAACTATTTTTCTTTTGAGAATCAAATAAGTGATATATCAGGCCTTTAGCGAAGTTGTCAAAGATAGAGGGGAACTTTATAGAGTATTGTCAAAAAACTGACAAGTATTTAGATTAACGAAATATCAATTAACATTCCGATTTGAATTCACAAAATGTTCTAAGTGGAAACTCATTTTATAGTTAAAATAAATAAAAATCAGAGAATAAAAGCTTTCTACACCATAAAAGGACGACAAGCCGAGTCGATCAGGCCATGTCCATGTGCTTAGGGACTTAGATCATAGAGATAACAGGTCTTGGAGATTTCACATTAACAATCCACACTTTTTCCACGCCTCCTTAAAAGCTACAAATATGAATTTGTTATTGTGGGCGCAGCACATTGTATATAAAGTTGAGATATATCATATTTATCATATCATATCAACATTCTAAATTATCAATTTTTTAATAATCAATAGCTATCGATCTGACTTCCTGGCAAAGATATTCTTATTATGTACTTTTTTTGTTAGATATAACTTTTTCAAAATTCTCAATAAATATCGATGCATAGAACTTCAAAGATTGTATCTGATATCTTGAAGATGGTAAGAACTAGAAACGCGTATTTTTTTTATGCAGAATAACCATAATTTATATTCACAACTATCGACAGATATCGATATGCATCCCTGGTTTTTGTTGAGCATAGTTCTGAAGAACTGAAGAGGTTGTCACTAAATTTGGAAGACATTTTATGGTTGTTTTTTTTTCTAGCACCAAAAACTTGTACAGCCTTAGTTTTGGGATATACGCAACTAATTATCAATTTAAAGCCTTGACAATAAGCACTAAAGTTATTGGAGACAATTTTCCATTGCCTAGGACAGGATACGACGGCGGGCAGCTGATTACAGGGTATCTGCAAGTCGAGTGACAGCTCAAAAGATGTGACCAAATGTTATTTTCAGTCGATTTTTCTCAATTTCCCACGAATCGATCGCGAAAGATGTCTATAAGAAGACCTCAAAATCCAGTTCTGGAACCACGTTAGACTTCGACCTGTCACGCCCCAAGTGGGCGTAAATTAAAGTCCTGCACAAAGCGCATATATTGCACACTTTTTTTTAGGTTATTTGAAACTAAATACGTTTTCCTTGCAAAATTTTTGCAAAATGATAAAGTTTCATTTCATTGTTCTTCAACTTCGGCACACACTAGAGAGAAGAAGAAAAAAGAATCGAGCTAGGTATCGATAGCTGGAGCACTAATGAAAATCGCAGTGTTAGGATATGATGTCACGATCTTGATGCGCGCAGCTCGAGTGTAACCTATTCGCGTGGCTCCTGTCCTTGATCTGGGATATGACAGAACTTTTCAATGCTGCCCCTGGGAAGCAGCGTTTGAAGCTTTGACAAGCTTTTGGTGCCTGGCAACTGTGCATTACCTGGACTTACTGTAAAGCATACAGGTGCGTGTTTATGCAAGCTTATAATGCAATTAGACGCGCAGACACAACACACACACCCACGCACACATGTGAGGTGGTCAGCATATGCGGTTCCTTGCTTTTAATAACTGTATTTGTACACACCACTGTGTCCAGCAGCAGCGGCGTCGGCAGCGCAGTCGCTGCCAGCGGAAGCAACAGCGTCAGCGACGGCGACAGCGAACAACGGCAACTGACCGGAGCGACTTTTGCGGCAGCGGCAAGGCATTTGTTTAATAAACCCGGAATGCTCTAATAACTCGCTAGGAACTACACAACAACTAAAAGTAAAAACAAATCACAATGCACATTAAAAAAAATTGGCAAAAAAAAAAAAAATGTCTGTTTACAATTTAAAACAAAGCGTCACAAAAAAAAAAAGAAACAGAAACAGACGCAAACGACGCGCTTGTGAAGTTCATGCGTTGTTCCGACGTCGTGAAAATGCGACTGACAATTGAGTCAAAGACCAAGCATGCTGCAAGCCAAACCGAGTTGCCACCTCGTGTTCAGATATTAATTACGCGTTGCAGCGGCAACTCACTTACATCCAAAACTAAATATTGTTCAATGTTAAATGCGCATGCCAATTGTGGGCAGTTATCAATAAAAGTTTGATTTTATATATATATATGTATATATTTCGCAATAACTATGCGTACTTGTGGACATGTGGCAACACGCCGGCTGGCGTCAGCTGCTGACAGCTGATGGTGCCAAACGAATTCGCCGCATTTATTTTCCGCTTCCCTTTTGGTTGTTGGTTTGTTTGTGCTGCTGCCGCAGTTGGCCGCTTGGCGTTCGTTGCGCTCTTTTGTTTTGTTATACATACATACGTGTGTGTTTGACTGTGTGCGCTTGCGTAAGTGTGTGTGCGTAGCACTCTTAGGGTAGAAACAAATTTTGTGTTCGCTTTCCAAAGATCTGTTGAATTTTTTAAATGCGCAAAACCTATTTTTTTGTTCACGTTCTTCTATTTTCTTTCCTTTTGCCTTCAAGTTTGGCGCGTGCATGTGTGTGTGTGTGTGTGAGCATGAAATTTTGTCACTCACACTAGCGTAAATATGTCTACGTGTATGTGTGTATGAACATATGCTTGAACTACAGTTACGATACTTGCTTCATTTTTCTGGAGAACTCGGTTCAGCTCGGGTTTGGTGACAGGCAAATATTACCCGGCTTTGTGTGGGTCACTTGAATATTTCAAAGTTTGTGTGATTTGCGCCAACTTTCGTTGTCGATAAGTTGAAATAAATTTGTTTTTTTTTTTTAGACTCGAGAGGGTATCGAAATATTGAAATCGAAGAAACACCCCAATTATGTCTTCTGACAAACATCAGGGCTTGAACCACGAACTTCGCCATCGACGTGCCGACGCTTGGGTCATTTCATGGAATTTCTTGAACACCCATTTTGCGGGACTTGAACCGCCGTCTTTCCGCTTGCTAGTCCGACGCACGACAACTCACGAAACCTGAGGCTATTTCTAGTCGAGCGTTGCACACTTTGATCACCAAAATATTCAGTACTGTCCTCAAAGATAGCCCACAAATTGTAAAGCTAGGTAGAATAGTGGTGGAGTTCTCAAAAGTTCTCATCAAGAAGACAGTATTCGACTGATATATTCGGAACTTTCGGAGATACCTCTTTCTGCTCTAAAGTGCTTTCATCGGAAGTGCCCAACTTGAAGATACGCCCAAGTTTCTTCTCACTGATGATGATTCGTTTATCGATTTTTATCGATTGCTTGGAAGCGGGATAAGTTATCGTTGATATGGATGGGCGGACATGGCTAGATCGATTCGACTATTGATACTGACCAAGAATATAGGAGTATATATACAGTCTAGATGCTTTCTACTGCCTCCTACAAACAGCTACACAAGATCTACTTGAGACCTTTGTTTGACCTTGAGAGCTTGAGTCGATAGTCGATAAAAATCGATATCGAAACCCGTTTTTTTTTGAGCAAATCTCTTGGGTTTTAACACATTACCTTACAACAATAATCATTTCCTCATTGAGGTGGCAAACTCTTTCATTATTTCATATCACGAGTCCCATCAAAATGCTAGAAATGCGACCCTATACGGGCTTAGACTTTCCCCGACTGGAGAGCTCTTAATTGTTTTCTTTCGAAAATGTTGCAAAAGCTGAAGTTAAACATTCCACATTACTTTGGGAACATTTGAATAAATTTCTTTGTTGAAAATTGAAAGAAATTAGACCAAGGTGCGAACCCAAATCTGGGTTAACAGATGTAAGAAATCAGGTTCACGATCGGAGCTTTAAGTCAAGGCTTTGGTTTGAACCGGCGACATTTATTACCCTGATATTTATACACTTCGGTAAGATGTTCTGGATTCATGCGATTCAACCTCCCGACTGGAAAAGACAAGAGAGATGAACGACAGTTGTATAATAAGACGATGAGGATCTAGAGATGGACGTGGCGAAACTCTATTTCATTCGGTTCCGAGCAAGCTTAAAGAACACGAAAAGCACGTTCTCCAAAGACAGGCTACTGTAAAAACAATTTTATCAGTTGCAACTTTTGATTCAAAGTAAGTCGATGGTTCGCATGTTTCAAGCAAATATCTTTTCCCAAGATATCCGACAAAAATATGACCAGAATTTGTGCTAGATATTGAGTTAGAAAAATATAACTCCGCAAAAGCAGATTCCATTATTCCTATTCTAACATTTCAAAAAGAAGCGAATTAACTTCTGCTGCTGCGAAACGATTTACGATTTAAGTCAATAAAAAGGGGTTTTCGTCGGTATTGAGTAAAGCTATTCCAATAAATGATAAGAGCTTAAAGGCAACTATAACAACTATATAAACAAGTAAGAGTTTCTATTCGGGAGCTCCCGACTACGGAATACCCTGAACCCTCTTCCTCCTACAGCAAATGCAGATATATATACCATTCTAAAAGCTACATGTCAAGTTTGATGGCTCTAGCTCTTATTATTTACAAAAATTGCTCAAAAACAGGATGTCGATATCGATTTTTATCGATTACTTGGAAACGGGGCAAGCTATCGAATATCGGAAACAAACTCGATCCGCGCAGGAGGACAAGGAGGACCTACATCCAAAATTTCATGTCTCTAGCTCGAATAGATTCTGAGATCCTTGGCTAGATCGACTTGGCTGTTGATGATAATCAGGAATATATATATACTTTATGGGGTCGAAGATGCTTCCCTCTGCCTGTTACATACATTTGCACAAATACATTATTCCCTTTTTACCCATTTGTTCAATGGGGTATAATGAGACTTGAGTTTTGAACTTTTAGAGCTTGTCAGACTTTAATCTAAGTATATATAAACTGTATGCCTAATGCATCACCGATACATACGACTGTATATACCTATATATATATATTTATTAATATTACTTGCGCCAAGACCCATTTGACTTGGGTATAATATATTTGATAATATAGTTTTTTTTAGATTGAGAGCTTTTTTTTCGAATTTGCTAACTTGGGGCACTTTTGATGACTTCTAGATGGAATTTCCAAAGTAAATACGTACAAGATTAATGATATTTGATCTTAAATTAAATATATTCAGCACATTTTATCCCCCAGGTAATAGCTTGTAAGCTGTATTACGGCAAAAACAGAGGAAGTTTGAATGTTCGATTCTATCGTCAAAATCTTTCTTTATCTTAGTTTCCTTTGACCATATATATCCTATGTGGCCTATGAGAAGGTTTAGAGACTTGTTCACATGGAAACAAGCAGCGAACAGACCTAAGATTCAACTCTCGCTGCTGATGGGGATTATGTAAACTTTGGAAGGCATTTATTTATGGTTGGGACTTATCAACACACCAATAATGTATATGTAAGCTCGCGACAGATAAGATTAAAGCTTTAAAGCTCAGCGTCAGCAAAAAGCGCTTTACTAAATAATTGTTTCTAATCTTAAGCTTCAATTTCACACTAGATATGTGAATTTCAAATGTTTTACTTTAAAGCACGCTCTGGATGAAAAGTATTTGTCCGTCTTTGAGATTTAGACTTTTATGGCGTTGCAAAAGCGAGTTAGACTCTACTTTTGCAAAAGAGAGTTAGACTCTACTTTTTTTTTTTATCACTAGGCCTTAGTTGACATTATCATTCCAATAAGACACACGATCAGAGAAAAAGTATATTCCCAATCCTTTCAACACTTTCATCGTTCCCGTTGGATTTCAACAATTAACCTTGGAATCGGTTAATTCTCCGTACACGGTTTTTCATTATTTCGTGGTTTTCTTGGCAATTCTTTTGCAAGTTTTGGAAGTTTATTCCTGATCCATTTTTCTCGCTGGGCAAATCTGAGCCGCTCTCCAAAATGGGCTTTTGAGTCTTTGGTATTTTGTTCGTTTCATTTCAATCTGTATTTCCGTGTGTTGACTTCTTTTCATTTGCCACTCTTCAATCTCTCAGCGTTTCATATTCCATCATTTTGATATTATTTCATACATTCCCAGACGATCCACAGAAGAAGCTGAGCTGAGCTTAATACTAAGGCAAACTACAAGTCCAGACAAAGTCAGAGAACTACGGAAGATAACCTCCGTCAGGAAAATCCCTAAATGTATCTTTCAGTGGGGTTCAATACGGCATGAGCCTCTTTCAACAATTTAGCCTCTTTCCCTTTGTTAAGGATAGCTTTAGAACATTGGGAAATATCGAATAGTTAGCTTAAACAAAATGATGAAGTTGTGGAATTGAATGAGATTATAATTTTATGAAGATATGGAACGCGGCTAGAACATAATCTCCAATAAGAAAGGTCGGAGATCTGTTAAACTTCTTCAGTTCTTCTGGCTGACCCCAGAAGAGAGAGGGGCGCCTCCAAAGTCTACACCCCGGCGACCTATCCACGGGGCATATCATTTAAATACCTCCTTTCCCTCCATTCTAAATATCCTCTATCTATCTTACATACTTGTAACCATACTTTCTTCTCTCATTCATTCGGGAATTTGTTTCTAACCCAAATACTTAATTTTGGTATATTTTATTGGGTCTATACGTTGTAGGCCTCTGGATCTCTGAAAGGTGAAATAGTAGCTTTTCTTGGCATAGACATTTACTTGCTTGTGTTTGTTTGCCGATCGACAAGAGAAGAAGAAGAAGCTTCGCTCAAATAAGAGCTCTTTCTATTCTATCTTTCGTCAAATGGGAAAAAATAAAATACCAAAAATACCAAACGTTGGTATTTTTGCAAACAATTGACAATGCGATAAAAAGGTTTCTTTCTAGTTTGTAAAAATCATTCGATTCGCTTTTTTTTATGTTATTCTCATTACTTCATAGGCCTTCAATTCTTGATCAATTGGAAGCTTTGCCAAGGAGACCACGAAGGAAAATTAAGAAACCAATTAATTCTGAAAAAAAAGAAAAACGTCGCTATCTCTGTAAGATGAAGACATAAAGCTATTTGCAAACAGATTTTGCACTTAAAAAAAAACCAATCCAAAATAAAACGGAACTGATCAACACAGCACACTTGATAAACGTGAAACATAACCACAATCAAAGAATAATCACGAAATAAGAAACACAGACACACGCACACACAGACGCGACACACGGACACATTTACGTACAGTCGCACACACATGCAAACAGAAGAAAAAAAATTACCGAACGACGGCAAACGCATTTTATGCTTTATTGAACTAAGAGCAAGGTTCGGCTTTAATATTACCGTTTTACCATTTGATTATATTCCTTAAACTTTGCAACTTACCGTAATTGTGTGGATATACAAATTTCCATTGAATTGCGGTTGTAGTTGTTGTTGATTTTGTTGTTGTTGTTGTTGCATCAAAATAGCGTCCGCTGCCAAGGTTCACTTTGGCGAGGTTCACACTTCGGAAGTCGGAACTCGAATGACGGCAATCGGCAAGCGAAATGTGTGAGTTTCTTTGTGCCTGGCATGGTTGGGAAAAACAAATAGGTTGCTAGCTAACAAACGTGTGACGTCACAGCCTGCAGACAAAGTTATCAAACTGTGCGTATACCAGTCTTATATACCGTTTTAAATGCTTAATTCTCTAATATTATAAACACAAAACTTATTTGTAGAGCAAAATTGTACGCAGCAAACGTAAACAAACGAAGTGTGGCAACGCTGCAAAAGTGTGCAGCGTGGCAACGTTGCTTCATGCCGCAACCTTTACCCAGCTGTCGCATACCAATAGCCCACACACATAGTCGGGCACAGCGTAGAAAGGCGCAGACGGACGCAAGCAAGCGACGCAATTCGCCGGCCTTTGACGAATTCGCCGCAGCGCAGCTCAGCGCTTGTTTTTTTGTTATTGCTCCTGCTATTGCTGCTTCCTTTTCGTTGCCAGTCGTTGTCTGCGCTTTAAACCGACCCAATCATCTGATGTGTTGCCAAGCGCCGCGGACACACCCATGTACACAAGCGCATGCATGTGTGCGTTTCGCTCTCTCTCTCTCTCTCTCTCTGTCTGTGTGTGTGTGTATACATATATTGAAATGCTATTCTAGCGATGGCAACTTCTGCATGGTGGAGGATCTGAGGGGCGCGTCGATGGTCAGTCGTGAGAGAGTTGTCCAGTTATCCATCAAGTAAGTCAACATTATCTCGCTCTCAAAGCGCTCGGGGTAGGTACATCTTTTTTTTTTCGCCCCGTATTGATATATACTCATATATCAATATTTATGTATGTATGTATATATGTATGTATGTATATGTATCGAATTACACAGCGTGCAACGCCCATTGTGAGGTGGTTAAAGTACAAGAATTCGTAACTGCGACAGTTTCACAGGGTGTTTCACTGCTCTTGAGCTTCTCTGCAGTTCCAAAATGGCGGCTTTCTGGGATTTTGGCTCCACAAAGGATCGGCTAACAGATGGAAATTTCTGTTAAGACACTGTTAACAGAATCTTAACAGTCAGCTCTAATTAGTTCTTTTATTTTTTTTAGAATTAACAAAACAGGTTTTATTCGTGATTTTTATATAACATACACATGGATTTAGCTTATCAAATTAAGTACAAATGAAAAGATCGTATGATAAGAGGGCACAAAAACATGGAAAGCCAGGTAAAAATGGACGCATCCTGAAGGTAGGTCTAACTAGAGAGTTGATCCACAGGGCTTAGGACTAACTGGTGCGATCTTCTCTCGCTTAAAACTAGGTCAAATCAATTATATTACAAAAGAACAAAAAATCATGTTTCATAATAATAATAATAAAAAAAAAAAAGGTAGATTTAGAAGCTATTGAGCATGTCTCCTTAAGCGAAGTTTAAGACCAAAGTCGAGGCAAAAGTATCCAAATAATATTTTCTTTCTTCAGTTATGTTTTTGTAAAAGTTTACAACAAATTTTCTCAATTGAAATTAATTAATTGTAATTTATACAACTTCTATATGAAGAAAGAGTTTAAGTTTAACAATTTTGCTGGATTTTGAATTATTTTCGAATTGGAAGCTTAACTTATCTAAAACTTTTTTAAAATATAACTGAATATCATAAAAAAAACTTTATTATATACATCAAAAGCGCCTTTATGTATACTGTAATTCTGTTAGGTCTGTTTAGAGTCTCAAAATTTAAATAATTTTACAAAGGAATAAAATTATTAAAATCTTGTTTGACGTTTTATTTTGTCTTGGGGGGCTCGTCATAATACTACAGTCTGCTGCTCTCGGCGCCATTGTGACGCGCCGGCTGCGTCGATTGTGACTTCTCGTAGCCGTTGCTGGACATCTGCAGGTGCTGCGGCAGCTGGACGGGTCTTCCATTTGAGGGCAGGCTCTCGTCCACGCTGAACACCGAGTTGTCGTGTCCGTGCATATGGCGGGCATTCAATACCGCATCCGGGTGCGTTTTCTGTGACTCCTGCTCCACGTTGGCATTCGGCTTGGCCTTGCCCTCGAGCAGGAAACAGGTTATCAGGAACAGTATGGAGCCTGTCGGGGGATGAAGCAACAAATTAGCAAGTGCTCGGGCTTGGAATGTTAAAGCCCTACCACGTGAATAATCGTGATGGACACAATTATTGTTAATCGCCCTAGCACAATCAATTATTCATATATTTTTACCTAGTAATTGCTGCGAATTATATATAATGCCCCTATTTATTCCTCCACAACATCGAGGGTAGTCCCCCAACTTTCTATACGCAAATGCATTTAACAGACTGAAAGCAGCTTTCTGTACATTCTATTTACATCTTATTATTATATAATTGCGTCAGGTTCTTTCCCTTTCTCCACTTGCCAAAAACTTATGATAATTTAAGAGGTAAACCCTCAATTAGGGGTAAGGTTCTAGTCGGAAGCTCCCTAGGGGGACTAGGGAATACCCTGAGCCCTCTTCTTCCAACACCAAATGCAGATATATACTATTCTAGAAAAACATTATTTTGATATCGATTTCTTATCGATTACTTGGAAACGGGACAGGTTATCGAATATCGGAAACAAACTCGATCTGCGCAGGAGGACTAAGAGGACCAACAGCTTAAATTTCAAGTCTCTAGCTCTTCTGGGTTCTAAGATCTTTGGCTAGATCGACTCGGCTATTGATGCTGATCAAGAATATATATACTTTATGGGGTCGGAGATGCTTCCCTCTGCCTGTTACATACATTTGCACAAATACATTATACCCTTTTTACCCATATAAAAACAAAAGCTAAGTAGGAGTAAATTGATCAACTTGTGTGGGGCTGGGTAAGTCAAGTAAATGTGCAGAGTATCTCCTAGTCGGAGACTGCCTTAAGCACTTCACTTTCTTTTTTCCCCTTCCTACTTTCCTATTCTCTATACTATCCATTTTCCATTTTCCAGCTGAAAGTTTATATATTCCCAGGCAAGGGTCACTCGATTAATTGTACTTCCAAGCTTTCAATTGAAGTCACGTGATTCCAGTTGTCTACCTATCAAACATCGGTTAACTTTCCTATGTTTTTTTTCTGCTAGGTGGCAACGCTGAGGTAACAAGTGGACGACGCGCTGGCAGGGCCAGGCAGCTACAGTTATTGTGTGGTGCTGCCAGATGTGCTAACTGCTTGTTAACTTTAGCAGTTAACAGTTAATAGTTAACAGGAGGATAAATGCAAATGGCATATAATTAGAAAGCAATTATTGAGATACTTACTGACACCGTAGAAGCCGGCATAGAAGATCATGATGGAGCCGCGATAGCCGATGACCTTGGCAACAGGATCGACCAGAATGGGCAAATTGCCGCCAATGTTGTTCATCACAAAGAGGAAGACGCCAATCGTTGAGGAGCGAACGCGCAGCGGCACAATCTCAACGACAATGGCGAACACAATGCCGAACCACATTTCGGCAAAAAAGTAGCTCAAGCCGAGCGTTATCATCGCCCACAAGGGCTCAAAGTAGACGGAACCAAAGGCGGGCAGCGTGGCAATCAATTGGCTAATGGCCAAAACAAAGGCACGCGAACGTATGCCCATTTTTGCGACAATCTTGTCGGAGACAATGCCGCCAACGACAACGCCGACGCTGCCAATGCCAATGGTGACGGCGAAAAGCCACCAGCCGAGATCCACGTCCGGGAAATAGGTATTATAATAGAGATCCGCATTGTAGGCGAAGGTCATGCCGCCGCTGTGACGTATCGAGGCGGCTATCATTAGCATGATCATGGCCGGACTTTTGATCACCTGCCACAACGTGATGGGTTTACCGCTGGCCGAGTTGCGATCGCCGTCGCCAATCGATTTACGTTCCGGTTCACGTAATGTGCTGCCCGTTAGAGCGGCAACGATAAGCGTAAGGACGCCGGCGCCCAGATAGCACATACGCCAGCCCATATCGAAGAAGTTCAGCTTGGTGATATAACGGCCGACGGGAAAGGCAATACCATAGCCGCCATAGATGCCCCAATTGAATATGGCCATGACCAGGGCGCGCTTGTTCTCCGGAAAGATGTCGGACATAATGCCCGTCGCGAGTGGATTACAGCCCGATTCGCCGGCAGCCATAACCATGCGCAACAGCACCAGATGCCAGTACTCCTTGACCGTACCCTGCAACAGGATGGCAATACCGAAGATGATCGTGCATACGGTCAACATCTTGACCCGATTGTATTTGTCGGCCGCAAAGCCCATAAATACGCCAGCTATGGTGAAGACCAGTATGAACGTGGGTCCGGCCAATATCTGATAGTCGATGCCCAGCCCATTGTAGTTCCATTCGCAGTATCCGGTTCCGTTCATGTCCAGCGCATAGCAGCTGGTCTCGTTCTTGACATCGCCGCACTGGGTCACCAGCTCGTGGCGCGTGAACAGGCTGCTGTTCTGCTGGCACGCATGATCGCCATAGTCCAGCTCGATGGCCGTCTGCTTGGACGTCACCCCGATTAGATAATGTCCCAGTTCACCGAGTATATAGCCGATGGTGAGTATGCCCAGCACATAGCTGCTGTAGAAGCCGCTCAGTTTCTCCAGAATTGGAATCATCCTGCGGCTGTCGGGGCTGTTGAACGAGCTGGAAGAGATTCCGGGGGGATTAGATTAGATTGGTCAATTGGCTAGCCTAAGAGATCGGAGGTTAAGGGAAGATACAAGATATTGGAATAGAACTCATTATTGGTATTCCTCTCGGTAATCCTAAGGACTCTATGCAGCTACCATCCTGTCCATCAACAATCTGTAAGGATTTCTCAAGTACTACCCTTGAAAGCTCTAGCACCCAATCAATATGAATAGATGGAAGTTAAAAGACATATTAAGGACTCTATCCAGCTACCATCCTTGTGAAAGCATTTGTCTTAGTCGACTTACCAAGGAAAGTTTGAGCTCTGCAACGGATAGGTTTAAGGATTTGTGCCTAGCATCAATAGATTGAAGACAAGAGAATTACAAAGGAAAGTTGGGGGATACCCTAAACTATCTTCTTCCTTGAAAGATATCTCATCTGTATATACTATTCTAGAAGCTATCTAAAACCTACGGTACAATATCGATTTGGGAGTACCAAGGGGTTTGAGGGTTTGAGTCTTGGAAGCTACCAATTACTGCAAAGGTTTGACTTTCCTCCGTAATAACCCTAGCAGGGACTAAGCCTTAACCTCGAGATACAGCCATAAAACATAACCTCTATTTGAAACTACGCAAAGTAAGTATGAAAGGTCGCCGGATATTGTTTCCATAGAGCTCTATCTTAAATCGATTCTTTATTTCTTTTGATTACTTACTAATATATAGACTGATAGACCTAATGAGACCCAGAAAAAGAAAGAGTATAAGACTAGGTAACTAAAATGCACCAAATTTTTACCAAGGAATTCCTCTATCGAGGAACTGATAAGCAGTCCAATCAATCATGCTCTGCAATTGGTATGCATCCGAGCTGTTGGAACCGAGAACAGATGAATGGCAAAAAACATGGGGAATAAATTAAACTGTGTCTATCTGGGCATATTTTGTAATCAGGTGGCGACAAGCGTCGCGAACAATTATAATTAAAGATAAATAATCAACGGAACGGGCCTTTTAATCAGCCTTGTCAACGGCGACTGACGATCGATGACAACAACTGCACAATGTTGGGAACAAATTAATTGATCCCAAATGTTCTGGAGATCGTGACTTGAATAATTTCAATTCATGCCAACGAAGTGAAAGTGAAGCTGAGCAGAAGAAGAAGCTGAACGTGTCGTGTGTCCTAAAACAAGATACCCTACAACAGCGACGAGCTACATTAGCTGAGTCGTCGCATTTGTCAAAGCTTTCAAGCAAGCTTTTAGGCTGAGTTTTAATACGGAAATAGTAAAGCTTGCAAAACAAATTGCAGCTTTTGGCATGAAGCTAGCTTTAAGCGCGAGCTTTCGAGCTTCTGACAGAGCTTTACAAGCTTTGTTTGAGAGAAAACACAGCTTTAGTCAGGCGCGGACTGCGGGGTTAATAAGAGCATAATTGACGGGCCCCAAGGCTCTCATCCAAGACTCTGAAGAATCTTGCACTAGGACA
The DNA here is from genome assembly GCA_035045725.1 of Drosophila ezoana. Classification (NCBI taxonomy): domain Eukaryota; kingdom Metazoa; phylum Arthropoda; class Insecta; order Diptera; family Drosophilidae; genus Drosophila; species Drosophila ezoana. Next base: position 549,668 of record JAWNOU010000111.1, on the reverse strand, counting down.
ATATATACCCTACAGCGACGAGCTATATTAGCTGAGTCGTGGCATTTGTCAAAGCTTTCAAGCAAGCTTTTAGGCTGAGTTTTAATACGGAAATAATTAAGATTGCGAAACGAATCGCAGCTAGTTTTAAGCGCGAGCTTTAGAGCTTCTGGCAGAGCTTTTAAAGCTTTGTTTGAGATAAAACACAGCTTTAGTCAGGCGTGGACTGTGAGCTTAATGAGGCCCAAATTGATGTGGCCCAAGAGTCTCAACCAAGACTCTGAGGAATCAAGACAGTTGATGTGGAAAGCCCTTGAAAAGGTTACATTGAATACTTAAAGCTGTAGAATGTTCGAAAGCCCATAAAAATATTACTTGATATTTGTTTTTATTCAAGCAAACAAGTTACTTTGCCAGCTGTGAAATAGATTGCGTGTTCGGAATCCGAGCTAAGACTGGTTATCAACTATACTAGATTAATTATATGTAACTTCAAACTTGTTCTGGCTAACAATCAAATTTGAATAATCATAGCCCAAAATCATCTCATGATTTATTAACTCTATTCAAATTGAACGCTATTCGAACTCGAGTCAAAGTTTGGAAAAAGTGCTTGGCATATAGAATCCTCTACAGTATCTAAATTTGGAGTAACTCTTCCCGATTCCCTTCTAAATTGTAGAGCCTTGCGCTTTGCCAGTTCATTTTGAAGTCATGCAAATTTCATACAGATCGGACTCTAAGCACCGAAGTTAATTAAGAATGCATTTCACATGCATAGCATGGGGTGAAGCGAAGAACAAGCTGAGGCTTAGGCATAGAGTATACCTATACATATGCATAAAGTATGCATATTTTCATTTATAGATTACTTTTCGATACGATTCAGGGTAAACAAGTGAAAGGTTCTAGTCGGGAGTGCACGACTAGGGAATACCCTAAAGCCTCTGCTACTAACACCAAATGCAGATATATATACTATTCCAGAAGCATGTCAAGTTTTAGCTCTTCTTATTTACTAAAATTGCTCAAAAAAACATGATTTCGATATCGATTGTTATCGTTAACTTGGAAACGTGGCAAGTTATCGACTATCGGAAACAAACTCGATCTGCGCAGGAGGACTAGGAGGACCTTCAACTAAAATTTCAAGTCTCTAGCTCGAATAGGCTCTGAGATCCTTGGCTAGATCGACTCGGCTGTTGGTGCTGATCGGGAATATATATATATACCTTATGGGGTCGGAGATGCTTCCTTCCGCCTGTTACATACATTTGCACAAATTGCATTATACCCTTTTTAACCAGTTCTTTCAATGGAAGATATATGTGCACCTGTCGGGATCTGGTTTTAAATAAGTCTATATAGAGCACTTGAGAAGTCTATATATAGCCCCAGATTTGTGAAAGGCATCTGAAATATTCTTGATACTCGTTAGTTCAAGGCATTTGTCGGGCGTAGTCGTAACGCGACGTTTTTATGATTTATGAGTCGTATTGTGAGCGAAACGGAAGTTTTTTAATCTCTAGACAAAAGCGAAGGCGAACGCTGGCGACTGACCGACTAGGCGATACCCTGCAGTCAAATATACGTTAGTCTAACTACGTAAGAGAGTTTTGTTAAGAATTGATTGACTTTTGATTTGTTTAAATAAGTATTTCTCTCTCTTTTTTTTTGTTTTTGGCAATATTTAGAGGAGCGACAAAAATGTTGTACAGGGTATTGCAAGTGCTCTTATACTAAATATTCCAGTTTCTCGCTGAGTTCCTTTCCCGCCTTCGCATAGAAATGTGCTTCCTCTTTATTTTCGTTGCCTAGCCCATCATGCCCCTTGCCAGACTTTACAGGGTAGTCAAATTTCATGTACGCATATTTTGAAGTTCAATGTCAAGCCCGTCGCAATCCATCAATTAAACAAACGCCCCTTCAACTTCTTGTCTACGAAACTTGCCTAAATCAATTTGCTTTTTTTTTTTTAATTCTCTTTTTGGCTTAAATGCCATTAAGCCAACTACACACACACACACACACACACACACGCACACACAGCAGAAGAGTAAAAAGCACTCAGCTGTAGACGGAAAGCGTTAAGAATTCATTTTTAGCTCTTTTTAATACCCAGAATCCGGTTTAGTTGGCAAAAGGGGCATATTTTTTCTAAGCCAATCGCAGGGCGAGCTTATCTCTTCTTCGATATCTCCTCACATTTGCGTATTATCGATAAATATCGATTGCGCGTATGATGAATACGATAACTTCCGATAACTTCATCCACTTTCTGCATATCGATAAATTTGGATTTTTCGAATTCATATTGTTACGTAAACTTCGTCCACTTTTTATCGATAAATATCGATTTTTCGAGTTTTTATAGCTTATAGTTTTCTAATATTGATAAATATCATTATATTTTACGATATATCCGCCCATTTTCTAAATATCGATAAATATCGATTTTAGGGATCTTTATTTTCTATATCTTTCGCCTTTATGCAATGTGAATAAATATCGCAAAGAAATTGAACTGAAAATGAATTTTAACTGACACTTCGAATTTGGGCCTAGGGTATCTCCAAGTCGTGCTTTTTCTAGTTCTCTTTCTCATTGTTATTTTTGTCTTCAATCAATCAAGTTTCGGGCTAATTTGCTTGGCATGTTTTTAGTGTTTGACACCAGCTTAAACCCCTCTCCGGTACGAACACGTGTAGCCGTATCTGGGCATAACCAAAATAGAGAGAAGAAGAAGAAGAAAAAAAGAGAGAAGTATCTTTTACAAGGTCGACAAAGGGTACAGAACGCAGCCAAGGCCAAAGGCCGGGCCGCAGTTGGCAAAGTATCTAAGCGATAAATGGCAATGTTTCTATCGGATATGCGTCAAGAATGCGGATGCTGGCAAAATGGAAACCAGTTAAAGTCGAAACGATTCAATTTTTAAGTCGTTAAATGCTTGAAATAAGCCAAGATCTAGGGCTTCGGATAGACAGGCATTTTAAGCTGTCATATAACGACCCAGAAATGTTTGTAATCCCCGACATTCGCATTTCGTTTCCTCAATAGGTTTTACCCAACCAACGAACATAACTGGATGTCGAATACCCGTTCTCTGACTTGGCTCATGAATACCCAAAAAGCTCTCCTCGATTTGGGCGAGTCACATGATCCGCGGCAAAGAAGAGTCGATGCTCTGCGATACTCTCACCAAATATGGCCCCTAAACACAAATCACAGACAACGCAAAGCGACCAAAAAAAAAACAAGTCTGTTCTCTTTCAACTAAGACCAGGCCACAATCATACACTATTCTTGGGGGAGGATTTGAACCAGCATTCTTTCTTTTCTTCATCAAACTAGATCGCAACTATATCTATTTATATTTCTTACCTATCGTAAGAGCTAGGAAATTTAAATTTGCACTCTATTTTTCTATTTTCCCAGTTTAAGATTATAAGAGATTAAGAGCTGGTTGTCAACTAACATGTGCTTTAACAGAAAGATGTAATGAGTCCGCTATAATAAGATTACAGAAGGTTATGCTAAATGCTTTCCCAGATTAAGTTAAATATATTGTTAAAGAACTTCTTGTCAAATAACATCTACTTTGACAGGCATTTGAGCAAGCGTGCATTGCTTGTCAACTAACATGAGCTTTAACGGGAAGATGTAAGGAGTCCGTTATGATAGGATTTCAGGAGGTTGTGCTAAATGCTTTCCCAGGTTAAGTTAAATATATTGTTCAAGAACTTCTTGTCAAGTAACATGAACTTTGACAGGCAATTGAGCAAGCGTGCACATTAAGAAGCTTAAGTTTAAATATTGACAGACAGAGCGTACAACAAAGTAAAGCTACCCGATAAAATGAAAGGAATCGGGGTGTGCGTGTTTATCTAGTTCTCAATGTCAAGGCACGAAAAGCTACGCACCTAGAGCCAAGCAGAGAAAAACCAGACCAGACATTGCGAGAACGTCTGCGTGACTCGCCGCATTGCCAATTCGCCGTGTCGCCGCCAGTCGCCCCAAGTTGCTTGCCATTGAGGCGCGGCGAATAACACGTATTTACATATGTATATGTGAGGCTTTCTTTGCCAAGGTCAGCTAAACATAACGTGTGCAGTTATGCATGCGCCGGGCAGGGGAAAAGGCAGCGAAGTTGCATTTGAAGTGCATTCAGGTGTTAAATTTTTCGAAGCGATTCCCAAAACCGAAAACGCTTACTTAATGTCTTATGCTTCTTCTTCTTCTGTTTGTGTGTGTTAAGTGCAGCTCAGCCGCATTTTAATATTCCAGCTAGCATCGAATTTGCATTTAATTAGCGGCAAGCGCAATTAACAATGCAATATTTTAATGGTTTCTATTTTAGAATTTTTATTTGATTTTCGTTTTTTACTATGCAATCATTTTGCAGCTCACTGCGTCTAAAAAGAGCTCCATTTACAGACCATAAACTAAGCGAATAGCTTCATAATTTTAATTTCATACTTAAAAGCAGCTGACAAATTCAAAGCATTTGCCTCTCTTACACTGAGCGAAAAAAGGGTCCAAGTTTGGTTTATGGCATTCAATCTGGTCACATGTTAAAAAAGAAACATGAACTTTAGCCTAAAGTAATCGATTAATCCAGTATCGATAAATATCGATTGTTAGTTTCTGCTTTTTGAGCACAAGTCGCGTATAAAATGAAGGAGAGACTAGAAATTTGGCAATAACCCACGAAACTGTTCAGGTTTATTAAAATTGACTGATAATAAACAGCATTTACTCAAAATCGATAAATATCGATATTTAACATAGCCATTAAGGCCAGTTTCTACGAATATAGGAGCTTCAAGTCAAAAATTATTGTCTTCTTTGATGTCCGCTTGTCCCTAACTAGATTCTACCTATTAAAAGCCCTGAAGTTTTGGCTAATAACCCCCTCGAATGCCTTTTAGAAGCTTCAGGAGTTTCACAGAGGTATTCTCTCAGTGTGGCCGCTGTCAAATTGATTGACTATCTCGCATGTCCGGTCGACATTCGCGACAACGGCCGCCGCCCACAGCAAGCTGCTGGCAAATTGCAACCGCGTTGCAAATACAATGCCAAACACAGCGACAAGCCAGAGTCAAGTCATGCGCGCACATTGAGGCTGGCTACTGATACTTGTGCATATTCGTGACAAGATTGGACCAAGTACACGGACACGAGCATAGAACGCAGCTCGATACATTCTATTCTAAATACTTTCAGTCCAAAAGCCAGCATAAAGGTAATGCGATTGCAAAAAGCATTCACTTTAAGGAACTTTCACTTGCGCCATAAGAAATCCCTCATATTTCACCCAGCTGCGTGATTTGTCTCGAAGCGATGAAAATCATCTCAAGTCAAATTTAAAATAGATCTTAGCATATAACTTGGCAATGCAAATCGACTCAAAAAGAGAAAGACGACTATTTTGCAACAGCTTTCCTCCCGTTTTCCACAATTCGCAGTGAATATCGACTTAGTAAAGCTCGTGAAAATCGAATAAGATTTGACCAAATTAAGGGGGTGAGAAACTTTGACCTATGTCTATATAGAATATGTCTATAGAATATGAATATATCTAGAATAATATCTCTAGTTAGCTTTTTCTCATCAAGAACTTCATAGTAAAAACTTTCCCCTTTCAAGCTTATCTAGAACTTCTTACTCTTCCGCACTCTGAACCAAAGATCTCTTAAACTCCAGCTTATCTAGAACTTCTTGGCGTCTACAGGTCTTGAATCAGGTTTTCCTTCCTCTATACTTTAGTTTCCACTTATCTAGTCTTCTTGCTCTCCCGCACACTGAATTTAACCAAAGATCACTTCAACTCCAACTTATCTCGTACTTCGAACTTCTCTCGAATCAGGTTTTCCTTCCTCTATACTTCGGACCAAGCCATGGCTCAGCTGTTGTAGCAGCCCTTCCCCCTCCCGACTGAAACGAGAAAACTCGCTTTGCTTTATATATGCTTATAACTTACAGGTCTTCAACATTTAGCTGAGTCACTCTGCGAGAGACGTCTCGTGTTTCCCCCATCCAGACGATAATTGGGGCTCTTATTATTATTGTTATTATTTTGTTTCTTTTTTTTTTTTTTGTTCGAATAGCTTGAAGCACACATAACGTCTGTCATTCAGAGCCGGCGATTAGCCAAGCATATTGTTTTATTAACTAACTTGGCTAAAAATGCGGTTTAACGGGCGGTTAAAGCGCCTGGCAACTGCACGTATTGTAACCGCAGTCAAGGTTAACCGGCGGCTGCTTTGGTCATTGTTGTTAAAGGGGCGAGGGGAGAGGCGAGGCGAGGCGGGGTAGCGGGCATGTAGTTGGGGCGTACGAGCTGGCAATGCGACACCGTTCCGTTGCATGCAAATGTTAATGCAAATGCAAAGAAGAGAAGAAAAAAGAGAAAAACAAGAATTACAATTGTAAATTCATAATTTGTTCACTTATTGCATTTGAACGCCAGATGGCGCTTTGTCTAGTCTTGATCAGCTGCGCATAAATCTTTATTAAATCAACGCGACAGACCAAAACGATGAGCAGGTGTCGCGCAGCTGTGTCACAAATTGACAGCCACTTTAACCGGCTGTCAAAGTGCCTACTAATTGCAGCTCTTCTTCTTCGTCTTCTTCGGCTAGAATCGAATTGAAATCAGGCGGGAAAACTGGGAACTGGCCTAATAAATCTGATTGCCATCCGGTTCTGGTGTTGTTTGTGGAAAAACAAGCCCCAATCCCCCTGCACCAGCCCCCTCCCCTGCCCCTGCCACGCCTCTCGTAAGCCCCGTAACTGAACCATAAATCGATCGAGCACTTGATCAGGCACATTATAACCATATTGGCAAGATTCATTTGCATAATTGTTTCGTATAAATTCCAGCTTAAGCAATGTGTTACAAGGCATTCAATCGATCAAGAGCTTAACACGCAACGCAGATACGAAATTATCTGGTTATCTTCCACATATAAAAATATCTATATATCTTCTATCTATGCAAATAGAGTTTGTTCGGACTGAATCGAAGCTGCTTCGTGTCAGAACTAGCTAGGAATTTTAACTGTAGCTTCCTCTTGGATGGAAAGTGAGCAGCAAGAAGGTCTTTCTGGGCACCTGAACCAGCAGATGACTGGTCGCTGGTTCAAACCTGCAGCAAAGCAAAGCCATTTGTAAGATTCTTTTGAGTCAGTTGAGAATCGAACCCACGCCATGCCTGTTGGAGCGTCTGAACCAGCAAATGGCTTCTCGCTGGTTCAAAGCTGCGGCAATATTTGCAAATTTGTAAGATTCTAGCGCTTTAGGCTAAGTGTCAGCACAAAGTTAAGAGTTCAAACTCCCGCCTGGCCCACATTTGACTAAAATGCAGACCTTTTTGCACTTGCAGATTTTTCTCTAACTAACAAAAGATACATATATGAAATGAAAATAGTTGATCTTGACGCTTGAAGCTTTGTGTTGGAAGCTAGAAGCAGGTGTTGGGTATTTACTGGCGACATTACACAAACAAGAACAAGTCTTGGCCAGCTCTATAATATATAAAAAAAAAAAAAAAAAACAAGTTGGATTAGATCACAGATGCTCACTTGACTTTCCACTGAATAAAAGTATAATATACATGTAACCGAACACATCAGATCACAAATTCAACAAACAGTCTGTGGAAAGATTGCAAATATCAAATCGAACAGAAATGAAATACTACGAAAAGCTGGCGAAATTTGCATCCAAACGATTAAAAAAAAAACCCTTCTAAGAGCTCAGTTTGTAGAACGCGAAATCAAATCTATATTTAGCAAAAGATAGAGTTGAAAGGGAGAACTGGAAATTGTCAACAGGTGTGAATAAGCTGTTAAATCGTGAACACGTGGCAACCCTTATATGCTAAACCTGATGGCAACGCTGACAAAGAGAGGGAGAGAGAGAGGAAGAGTGGAAGAGGGAGAGGGAGAGAGCGAGACATAAACGGGTTTTAGTTCAGGGTACATTTTAGTTAAAGGGCGTTTAATTGTTTAAATGCTCGATATTTGCATAAATTTCTAGTTAAGAACTGAGTTAGTCAATCAGACAGAAAGAGAGAGAGAGAGAGAGGGACAGAGAGAGAGAGAGACTGAGAGAGAGGGAGATGATGATAAATAATAAAGTAGAAAAAGCGCAAGTCATGCCCGTCATTTCTCATATATATATCGCATATTTGTTTAGTTCTAATCGCATCTCAAGTCGATCGAGTCGATCTCGGCATGTTCCACAAATGCAAGAAAAACAAGAATCTATATCTATATCTATATCTATATCTATATCTATATCTATATCTATATCTATATCTATATCTATATCTATATCTATATCTATATCTATATCTATATCTACATCTGTATCTATATCTATATCTATATCTATATCTATATCTATATCTATATCTATATCTATATCTATATCTATATCTATATCTATATCTATATCTATATCTATATCTATATCTATATCTATATCTATATCTATATCTATATCTATATCTATATCTATATCTATATCTATATCTATATCTATATCTATATCTATATATATCTCTATATCTATATCTATATCTATATCTATATCTATATCTATATCTATATCTATATCTATATCTATATCTATATCTATATCTATATCTATATCTATATCTATATCTATATCCCCATCTATATATATATATATATATTTAATAAAATACTAAAAAACTTTCACCTAGGCTTCTGTTTATTCTTATCTCAACCCCCCCAGCTGAACTTTTTGTCTATTTCTAGGTGCAAAAAAAAAGATAAGCCAAACATAAGTACTAATCGCTGGGGCTTCTGTGTTTAGAGCATCGAATTGCTTGCTTGGAGGATTTGAACTGGCTTAAGACAATTTGCACCCAGCGCCGAAATAGCTCAGTTGGGAGAGCGTTAGACTGAAGATCTAAAGGTCCCCGGTTCAATCCCGGGTTTCGGCAAGCCTTAACTTTTTATCTCCTTTTTGTTTTTGGTCAGCTTAAACACAGAAGCTAGCTATATCCATAAAAACTCTATCGAATTCTTAATGTTGTATTTAGAGTCCATTGTCAAGTTTCTTAATATTTGCATAGTCCAAATGAAGGCGAACCGATTGAGGAGCATATTGACACTGCTTGTTAGAAATATACGCACAGAGCATGACAAGTGTATTAGAAACCAATATTGAGAGCGGGGACTTAAATGGGCAAGGCAAATAAGAAAAAAATATAGACATTAATTATACTTAATTAAAATCTAATTGATCAGAGCTGAGAGTGCAGACCCTATAGCCGTACCGTGCACACCTGCTAATCGCGAACGGGTCAATAAATTATCGATAAATGCCGCAGATAAGTTAGACAGATTGTTAAGTTCGATGCATATGTATCTCTGGTCAGAGACAAGACTCGTCTAGCACTAATTGCTATTGAGCATAATATAATTAGAAACCGGACCGAGTGTGCAAGTACTTTTCTTGGGTACTGTGCAAATAATTATGCCACCTGGTCAGCCAGAGGAAGGAGGGAAGTCGACTTTCAATTAGGCGGCATCTAATGCTCTAATGCTCTAATGATCTGTTGGGCGGAAAAGTAACAATCTCTTACTTTTTGCGAATTTGCAAATTGCTCGAGCTCGACTAATCGAATCTCATTTGACATCTATTGAAATGGTTCATTCCCCGCAATTACGACTCGATTAGTTTGGAATGCGGTTGCTGTCACTTTTTTGTTACTGCATCACATTAGGTCGCATAATCCACAGAACACACAAATCGAAAGAACTCTCAACTATTTAATCATTAGGCCTTTCTAATATATCATAATCAAATAATTAATGGGCGACTTTCTCATAAATAATCGATCTGTCTTCCAATTAGATAATAATACTTATTGTATTTGTTCTAATTGGCTTGGTTTGGTGAACGATAGTCTAAATGTCGTCTGAATAGTTGCTTTCATATGCGTACTGCTCGATTTTGATTCATTTTAGAATATCGATAACGATATCAATTAATCGAAATTTCGCTTACAGTATATCGATAATATTTCATTTCTAATAGAATATCTTCTCCAAATTCACGTCCAATATACATTTCATCATTTTGGATTAAATTCAGAGCTATCGATAACGATATCAATTAATCGGTATTTCGCTTACAGCATATCGATAGTATTTCATTTTTAATTCCATTTCTTAGATATTCAGCCGGAATATGAACATACAATCGAGCGATTATTTATATCGATAATTTATATTCCAGTCAGCATTACGATGTATATCGTATAATGTCGATTTTTGTAATACATTCGATTCATTGTTAACTCATGCGATCTCTTGAAGATTCATTTCGATAGCTTTCCGATAACTATTTCAAAACTTGCATGAAATACATGCAGTTAAGTGAGCAACAGAATCGTTATTGTTATCGATATGTTCAAGGTTTCACTTCGATTCCGATTACTTGGCATATCGATAGTGATGCAATTGCCAACTAAAGTTACATGAGAATTCTACATTAACATTCGACATTCACCTCATTTAAATTAACTAGACAATAAATCAACGATGAGAATATCGTTATCGATTAACATATCGAGCAAAAAATGAAGCCCTTTTGATTAGCTATTTAAATTGACTGCGCTTCGACTTCGCTTTCCCCGATTCCCCGATTTCACTTGGCTGATGGAAATTAGCAAAAACGTATATAAATTATGAATCGAATGTTAATCAAATGCAGTCACACTTATGCAATCTAATCGATAAATGCACGAATTGTTACGAGTTCCGTGACGAGTCTCTTCTCTAGCTGACTTTTGTGTGTGTGCGAGGGAGAGCGAGAAAGGGAAGGAGGGAGGGAGAGCATTTAAGAAGATGCCAAATGTGAATTTGAATGCATTGAATGAATAAATACTTTTTAAATGCCTGCCAGCCTCACATGTTTATACCCTGAACCCATTGAACAAACGGGTAAAAGGGGTATAATGTACTTGTGCAAATGTATGTAACAGGCAGAAGGAAGCATCTTCGACCCCATAAAGTATATATATATATTCCAGATCGGCATCAACAGCCGAGTCAATCTAGCCAAGGATCTCGGAACCTATAAGAGGTAGAAACTTGAAATTTTAGCTGTAGTTCCTCCTAGGACCTACCTCCTGCGCAGATCGAGTTGGTTTCCGATATTCGATAACTTGTCCCGTTTCCAAACTATCGATAAGAATCGATATCGAAATCCGTTTTTTTGAGCAATTTTGGTAAATAATAAGAGCTAGAGTCACCAAAGTTGACATTTGGCTTCTGGAATAGTTTATATATCTGCATTTGGTGTCGGAAGAAGAGGTTGCAGGGTATCGCCTAGTCCCCCTAGGGAGCTCCCGTCTAGAACCTCTTGCTTGTTTATATTGTACAAATGTCGAATCATTTATCGAACAAGTTTTGAGCTGTGCTCCATTGATGCGACGTCGGATCTCTGATATCTGATTGTTTTTCTTCTGCCTTCTGATAGGGCGCATGTCAAATTACTCGAAAAATTTGTCAACTATATTTTTGTAGATATCGCTTGCGATTGTCTTCAACTTATTTGTAATTTGTGTACAACAAATTTGCACTCGACTTTGGCAAATATTTAACAGCAAATGCAACAGAAATAAGTTAACTAAATTGCTCAAAGTTCATAAAGCGTCAATATCTTGATTGTGTGTGCGTCATTTTTTTGATAATTCCGATATTCTGGTACTTTCCCAGATGGTTTTTTTTTTGTTGCATTGCATTAGCTTTTTTAAAGCTGAAAGCTTCTTGTTATAAGTTTTTATTGCTTTAATCAAGTCTTTGGATATTATATAAGACAACTATAGATCAACATATCCCATAAATAAAAGCTAGAACTTTGTGCCGAATTCCGAGAGAAACGTTTTTGTGACTCGATTCAAGTCCGAAATGTCTTAAACTGAGTAGGGAAATTCTTGTTTTAAGCACTTTTATTGTATCTCGATTTTCGTAAATGCACGTTTCCGAGCATTCCAAGAAAATTTCTGCCTCGTTTGGGCATGTTAATTTCTGTTCTAACTATTTGCACTTAAGTCAAACTATTTGTACTTATTTCAAGCTATTTTTGCTTCATTCAAGCTGTTTTTCACATGTTTTTGTTAAGTTTCAGTCTTATTTTTGAAAAACTATTTCTTTCAAATATTCCGGCCCCAAGGCAAATTTCTGTAAGGGTATTAACTATTCGGCATGCCGAATATATTCTCAATTTCTCGTTTCAATCAGTTTGTGTTTTAAGAATTTGAAAACTAATAAAAATAAAGAATATAATTTATGTTGGTTTTTTTTGCAATCATTTTTTAAATATTATCTTTGTTCAAGCATTTGAAATATTTTATGCTCAGTTAAAGTCTTGTGTGTGTTTAAATAGCTTGGAAATTTCACATATTTTTTCTGGTATTTTAACTTCTTCTTCTATTCACTTTCAAAGTTTTCAAAGCAAAGCTTTACCCCTGGCTCAAATATATCTGCCTTGAACTCAAGTTAAGCTGACAAGAACTTTTTGTTCCCCCCAAACATGAATGTTAAATGTTTTCTAGCTGATAAACTCAGTTAAACAGAGGTTCATCTTCAAAGCTGAAAAGCTGAGCTTTTGTGTGCCTAACCTCAATTCGGTGCTTCTATGCGCTTCTCATTAACTTCAACTTTAGCCTCAACTGTGCGATCTTTGATCTTCTTCAATTTCGAATAAATAAATTCTTACACTTTGTCGTCGTTGTTGTTGTTGTTGTTGCAGTTGTTGTTGTTGTTGTTGGCACTGACACAAAAAAAAATGTTTGTATAAATTATTTGTGTAGTAAATAATTTTTCTCAATCAATTGGTTAAATGATATTCAATTGAAACGCGAACGAAACACGCAATGAAAAGTTTTTTTTTTTGTTTTTACAAACGCGCGAAGATAACGGCGCTTTACCCAAACAACAAGAACAAGAACGTTGAGGGAAAAAAAAAACACACAAATACTCTTCTTCTTCTTGTTTTTTTTTTTGTGCTTGTAAAGAAAACAGAACACGCGAGAAGAAAACGGAAATTATTCAAAGTACGTCCGTTTGTTTGTTTATTTGTTTTTTTTATTTTTTTTGTGCGCCGCGTACGCTCTGCTTCTTGCTGGTGCCCTGTTGCCTGCTCTTGGCCACGTCCAATTGGCTGCGTTTCGCAAACAGAACTAAAACGCGGCTTCGTTCAGCGTCGGTTTTTAAAAAGGAAAACTGCGCCCAAGCCCAAGCGTCGGCGTCGGCGTCAACATCGGCATCGCAGTCGGTGCTAACAATACAATAACAACGACAACAACAATAATTTGCAAGCCGCTGCCAGCAGTAAACGAAACGAAACGAAGCGAAGAGCGCGCGCGCGGCGAAGAGAGCGTGCGTGGCGCTCTCTTTGTTTAACGCCTGCTGCTGGCTGCTGGCTGCTGTTCTTCTTCTTCTTCTTCTTGTCGTACTTTATTCGCCCGGCCCATCAATTAAGTCCGTCTGCAGCGAAAAAGATACCAAAAATAGAGTAACAACAAAGGATTCGCCGTGCCTCCAAAATGTTCGTCTGACGAATACGCAGGTGCGCGCAGACTCTGCTGCGGCGACGTCGACGTCGACGGCGACTGCGACTGCGCGGCATTCTCGCCCCGTGTTTAAGGATCCAATAAGAAATGTTTAACATGCGCACAGAGATCGGCGCAAAGATAAGCGCCAAACAAAAACAGGCGACAAAATTGCACAAATCGCGCCCCGCATTAATTCGAAATCAAGCTCAATTTGTTATATTAGTCGGCGTTTTGTTAGCCGTTTTATCAATTGCTCATAACGCACGCTTCGCAAACAAATTGCAAATTTAAATGCTAATACAAGGCGAGGGGGGAGAAAGAGGGGGGCAGGGGAGACTGGCGAAAAGAAAACCAGTTCGGATTGTGTAAAAACCACGCAACATTTGTCGTCACCTGCTCGTAGTTCCCCTCAATTTTTGAACAACAGCTCTAGCTGAATCATCATCAGCATCATCATCATCATCATCATCATCATCATCGTGATCATCGAGATTTTTAGGGTTTCCGCGTAGAGTTGTGGCTCTTGTGCTGCCACGCCCACCGCGCACAGTTAGTTCTTTGCTCGACTTTCGCAGAAGTCGTTAAAAATAACAAGCGCAAAACGTGGCCTTATCGGGCATTGCCCGACTAGCAGATACCCTGCTTAGCCCACTCTTTGAGAAATGCATTCCGAATTAACTTCGGCGTTTACAGTACGGTTTTAATGGAAATTTCAACGGCATAAAAAAGAGTGTGTACACACCGGAGCAGTGTTGGAAAATGTGGCAGATACAAGTCTTGGCCCATTTAGCTCCTACAAGATCGAGAAAAGCTTTATGATTTCAAAGAATATTATAGTTTCATAAATAAATAATAATATAATAAAATATTGTACATTCACAATATTTTGTTGATTTCCCGCGTCTCTGCTCTTATCGCTAGTACATATAGCTACTATGTATGCCCAGTAAAAATACCTTGTACATATACCTAGTGCAAATACCTACTACGCTTATCTACATTTAGATTTGTGTATGCTTGTTTGACTTGACATCGTTTAAGCCGCTTGGAACCCAGCGCCGAAATAGCTCAGTTGGGAGAGCGTTAGACTGAAGATCTAAAGGTCCCCGGTTCAATCCCGGGTTTCGGCAAGCCTTCAAATTTTTTGATTTCTTCTCTTTTTTCTTGTAAGGCAGTAAAAACTTGTGTTTTTTTTTTTTTTAATAAAAAGAATTATAAATATGTATGCGACGCCAATTGGCACCTTTCGTTTCTATTTTTAAATACAACAAAAGTTAAATACTATTTATATGCTATATGCTTCATTTTTACTTAATTCTAGTTTTAATTAGTTTGGAAAATTAAAAAAAAATTAAATCATAAATGTGCGCCGAACATTGAATACCCTTTAAGCCATGTATCTTACGGTACTCTGTAGATAGGCGAGAAGAATTGTAAAGTTCGTTCCAAGCTGAGCTTGTTGAAGATATAGTGAAAAACACATGAGTTTTTCATTTCTCATTTCCCAACAAATTTTCCGCCTAATTTTTTATGATATAGGGGCTGAATTTGTTTAAGATTTTGCCTGAACAAAAGTAGAATCGAAAAAATAAGACCCTAAATATAGTCATAGTATTTCTCATGGTTCAAGCTAGCGAGTTTTTACTGTAGGGTCTGTAGGGTACCATAGTGCAGCTGAGAGTCGGAAGGACCCTTTCGGCTGTAGGGCACGTCCTTAACAAATGGTAATTCCCAGCACAAGGGCATGTCGAATCCAGTTTACGTTCACGTCGCGTTCTGTTTAGTTCTTCTCTTTTTTAAATGGGGAATTTTTTTTTACTGCACTTGCAGTTGCAGTTATCCCCCCCAGAGGAGGGAAGGGAGGGGGGGACTTAGGAGGAGTTAATATGGACATGCCCTGCCCTGACTCACAGACAGAACTTGGCAGAGAGAAGAATGAAGACTGAAGAGAGAAGACTGAGAACGGAAGACTGAGAACTGAAGACAGCAAAACGGGTTTCCAATGGGCGAATCGTAAAATCTTTTTTTTTTTTTGTTTTTATACCCTAAACCCATTGAACAAATGGGCAAAAAGGGTATAATGTATTTGTGCAAATGTATGTAACAGGCAGAAGGATGCATCTTCGACCCCATAAAGTATATATATTCCTGATCAGCATCAGCAGCCTCCTAGTCCTCCTGCGCAGATCGAGTTTGTTTCCGATAGTCGATAACTTGCCCCGTTTCTAAGTAATCGATAAGAAATCGATATCGCAATTCTGTTTTTGGAGCAATTTAGGTCAATAATCAGAGCTAGAGTCATACTTGACATTTAGCTTATAGAATAGTATATATATCTGCATTGGGTGTTGGAAGAAGAGGGTGCAGGGTATACCCTAGTCGTGCACTCCCGACTAGAACCTCTTACTTGTTTTCATTTGATTGCTGTCGAAAACTGTGCAGTATTTTTCATGTTAAGCTTAGTCTTATTAAGTTTTTACGTGCTACGTGACGTCAAGAACGAAGAACGGGTTTTTTGTCTAGGCGGTGGTTAAGGGGCGAGCAGAGGCGGGCAGGGGGAAGGGGGGGGTTCTCTTGGCCCGTTGTGTGTGGGTGGGTGGGTTTTTGGGTGGCGTCGCTTGTTGTAAGTCTTGCTTGAGCGATTCTCAAGGCGATGCTCGACCCGTTTTTTTTCTGCCTGTAGTGAGATACCTTGATGGCAAATACCCTAACATAGAGCAGAAGAGGGTTAATTGGTTCTTGGGGTCTGCAACTAGACCCTGGTAACTGGACGCTCCACAGAGCTCTATGCTCTTGAAGCTGGGTACGGCTGTTGATCTGGGCTAAAGATATGAAAATACAACAGAAACAGCCTGATCGATTATTCCGATAACAATCGAAACGAATAATCGATCTTGGCATAAATCGATTGCTTTATAGACCTCAATTCTATTTGACTTGAGGATCTCAGAACCTATAAGAGCTAGAGACTTGAAATTTGAACCTAGGCTCTCCTGGTGTCCGCTTAATACGAGCCTCTTTCCGATAGTCAATAACTTGACCGGTTGCCAAGCAATCGATACCAATGGATACCTGCTTTTTGAGCAAATCTCCCAAGTTTTAAGGATCTCAGAACCTATTAGAGGTAGAGACTTGAACCTAGGTTCTGCTGGTGTTCGCTTAATACGAGTTTCTTTCCGATAATCGATTATCGACTAAGCTAATCAGAAGCCGCTTCCATTTGAATGACATGATCGATAAATATCGATTTGAGCCACGGTTTTTTGAGCATAAATGGAAATACTTTGAACGCTAGCTACACTCAACTTGTGGTATAGATTCTTGTACAAAGACAAAACCTTCCCCCCCCCCCTCCTAGTTTGGAATATCGGATCTATATTTGGTTAGGGTATTAAAGTTCGGCTAGGCTTAGAGTTCTCAACAATATTCTATCAAGTTTCAGTTCACTTACATTTGACCTCTCTCGCTCTCGCTCTCGCTCTCTCTTCCAACACCCCCCCCCCCCCTTGCATACTCCACCCCCCTCTTCTCTATCTGCTGTCTGTACAGCTTGGTTTGAAATCGAAAAGTTTAATCGCAATTATGAACGCATTTGCTCGCCACAAACACCTGCATTTTATGCATGAATCATGAATATATATAAGCACAGATATACATATATGTACATTGATTTTGGCCGCGACATATTTAAAATATCTGGCGATATACGCGTGTATTTTACGAGCCCGCAAGAGCTTCTAATTGCGTTTCCTTGTCGAGGATCGCCCAAGGAGGAGGCCCTGGAACTTGGGCACCTTGGGCAACCGGTTCCTTCGCACTTTCCACATTATCTCTGTGCACATTTACAAACCCCCCTCCCCCCTCCCCCCTGCGCTCGGCATTGGTCCAATTAGCAGAAGGAACTTTTTGACGGGCATAAACCCCGAACGAACGACACGCTAATAAATGACTAAAGCGTGCAAAATAACACAGAATAAAAAACAGAAATGGGTTCACTTTAACGCTGCGCAGTTCATCAAACGGACTTTTTTTTTTAATTTATATTGTTTTTTTTTAATGATCTGCGCGTAATTGAACAAGTCATATTTTGATTGGCATCAAAATCATTCGAATGCACTCGGAATGATTCACAAGCCGCAAGCAACTCCTCACGTTTGGCCGCCAGTTCGCCCAGCGCCGAAATAGCTCAGTTGGGAGAGCGTTAGACTGAAGATCTAAAGGTCCCCGGTTCAATCCCGGGTTTCGGCAAATCCCTTTTTTGTTTCGCCAGCGTTAGACTGAAGATCTAAATGTCCCCGGTTCAATCCCGGGTTTCGGCAAGTCCTTTTTTTATTTCGCCAGGCGCCGAAATAGCTCAGTTGGGAGAGGGTTAGACTGAAGATCTAAAGGTCCCCGGTTCAATCCCGGGTTTCGGCAAATCCTTTTTTTGTTTCGCCAGCGTTAGACTGAAGATCTAAAGGTCCCCGGTTCAATCCTGGGTTTCGGCAAGTCCTTTTTTTTATTTCGCCCAGCGCCGTAATAGCTCAGTTGGGAGAGCGTTAGACTGAAGATCTAAATGTCCCCGGTTCAATCCCGGGTTTCGGCAAATCCCTTTTTGTTTCGCCAGCGTAAGACTGAAGATCTAAAGGTCCTCGGGGTTCAATTCCGAGTTTCGGCAAGTCCTTTTTTTTATTTCGTCAGGCGCCGAAATAGCTCAGTTGGGAGAGCGTTAGACTGAAGATCTAAAGGTACCCGGTTCAATCCCGGGTTTTTGGCAAATCCTTTTTTTTTTTTTTGTTATTTTCCTTTTTTTTAATTGGTTATTTCTATTGTTTAACTAAACTTTGCATATTGTTTTTCTATTCATCATCTTCTACAGCTTTTTAAGCACTTTAAGTAAAACAAACTTTGCTTAATTCAATTTACGCTTTTTTATATATTTATTTGATTAAAAAAAAAAAGTTAGAGAAAAACATTGCCTTAATTTGTTTTTTTTTTTTTTTTTTTTGTCACATAGAAGTTTTCTCAACACACAAAAGTTGCGCAACTTTGCAATAAATTGTTTTTTTTTTTGTTTTTTTTAGGCGCTTTTTCTAAGGCTACATTTTGTGGCAATTTGTGGTTCAGTTAATATTAAGTTTTTATGTTTTCAGTTTTATTTTTATTGCTTATCATTTTGTGTGTACTTTAAAGTACTTAAGAGCGAGTTTTCTTTAAAAAAAAAAAAAAAAAAAAGAACAATAAAACGGGCTTTACATAACGGCGACTCCTTTAACAGCGCGCTGTTAAGATGAGCTGCGCTAGCGAGCGGGCGAGATGGCTATGCTAAGCAAACGCTGTTAAACTTAAAGCAAGAGAGAGAGTGCGAGAGGGAGAGAGAGAGAGAGGGGGAGAGAGCGCAGCAAAGTGCATGTAAAACTATTAAAAGTGTATGCTTGTGTGCGTGAATGTACATAAACTAAATGTAAATGCTATGTAAATGTTAATGCTAATGTAAATGTAAATGTTAAGGTAAAGTAAATTTTAATTTTAATGTAATTAAATATATTAAGTTTAAGAAATTGCTGCTGAGTTTGGGCGCTTACAAAATAATTGTTTACAAATCAATACAAATACAATAATAAAAAAAAAGTTAATAATTAATTATGTAAAATGTTGTGAAATGTATGAAACAAATTGTTGTTGTTGTACTTAGAGCTATATATCCATAGATCTCTCTCTATATATATATAATGTATATACAAATTTTAGACACAATTTGTTGCGCCAGCTTTTGTTTTTTTTCATTTTTGTTTTTTTTTCTGTTTTGTCACTTACAGTAAATACTCGCTACAATATGCATGTAATTCAACAAGTTTTTTAACAGCCAGTTAACATGGCTATGTAATTGGTTTTGTTACTCTTAACATAATGGCAGCCTTTTTAGAGCCCTTGCAGAGTTAACAGTAAAAACAATATTGAGAGAAGTTCAAGGCGAAATCAGACAAGTATAGATATAATAGGAAAAATCGCTTGAAATTTGAGTTCTTTTACAAGTTTCTCGATTCGCATCGAACTACTTTAACATTTGGCTGACATGTTAAGCTTTTACATAGAGCTTAACAGCTCTGCAAGGGCTTGCCGCTCTTTCCCCTTCCACTTTTTCAAGCTATTTTCAGCTCAGCTGGCGCCGAATTCGCCCCGTTGTTGTTGTTGTTGTTGTTGTTGTTGCTGGCAAATTTGCTGGCAATTGCTGGCTTTAACAGTATAAACTTGGGATTAACAGCTGTTGCTGTTGGAGTTGTGGTTTTTTTGGCTGGCGTTATGGTCACCGTGCTGGGCGCAATCGCATTCATGGCCGCCGTCTGATTGCTGGCCGCCAGCGAGGATGCCGGCAAGATGGTCGTCACGCCGTTCTCATGTTGAATTGTGTTTGCATTATTGAATATTGCACGCATTTTATTGCCACTACTTTGAGATCCAGTTGCTGCTGCTGCTCCTCCAACAGTTGCTCCTCCTGCTGCTGCTGCTGCTGCTGCTCCTCCAACAGTTGCTGCTCCTCCCGCCAGCACATTGATTTTGAGCGCCTGCGTTAGCGCCTGCTGACGCTGAACGAAGCGCGCTGCAAACTCGTTGCCCGTCAGCACCAGATTCTGGGCCTGGCCGCTGATGGGCAATCCGCTGGCCAGGATTAAACGTTGCACGCTGCCGGCGCGCGCCTTCTTCTCCAGCTGCACTTCCTCCTGCTGTTAAAGAAGTAGAAGTAGAAAACAGTTTGAGCGTCATTGTAAACAAAAGTTCAACTCAATCATGAATTAGAACAGGCTGGCAACATCAGCAACTAAGGTCAAAGAAGAAGCAGCATTTGCAAATGGAGTGCTGGTAGCTAAACGTATTTCAATTATATAAATACATCAAATATAATATATGCATATAAAGTATACATATAAAGTAAAGTGTTTTACTTTAGTTATTTTGCCACAACAAAGCTGTCTAATTCTGGCAACACTTTTGCAATTCTCGCTCAAGCATGTGCGTCGAAGCGAGATGGCAGCTCGCAAATAACATTAGAACGAGCCTTAAGCAGAATGTAAACAAAATGCACTCAGCTGGCATAGATGCTTGCATTGAAGCGAGATGGCAATAGCAGCCAATGAGCATTGATAGGCGCTGCTGCTGCTTTAAGGCAAGTATGCTGTTTAGCACAAGTAAGCAAGAAGAAATGACAATAATAAACACGATAAGAACTTAATTGACACTTACCGTTGGCGGACTAACGGATTTGCGTTCCAGCACATGCTCATCGAAGCCCGAGTCCGAGGAGTTGTCATTGAATTTGGTGGCCACCGAGGAGGAGGTGGAGCAATTGGAGGATGAAGATAGCGATGAAGGCGAAGCGGCGCCCACAGCTGTTGTTAAGATGTTCGCATGCAAGGATGATGACGTCACAGATGCCGTTGCCAGTGTTGGTTTAAGTGCGAGCGCTAAGCTGCCATTGGCTGTGGAATGTTGTTGTACAGTATTTGTTGTTGTTGTTGCTGCTGCTGCTGGCGTTGGGTTCGGCATGGCCTCAGTCTTATTCGTTGGAATTGGACTTATTCTATGTATTTCGCCCTGTGGAAATGATTCCGATTGCCGCTTAAAATACAAATGATGCTTTTTTAACGCCGGCGTGCTAATGCTGCTCTGACTAACTGGCTTTGGCTCCAGCTCCGCCGCCAGCAACGGCTGCGACTGCGACTGCTGTTGTTGCCTGCGTCGACGATGCTTTTCGCATGGCTTGTACAGCTCCGGATCGATTATATAACAAGCGCTGCCCAGGCTTAGACTCTGGAAGACGGTGCCGCAGCAAACGTCCAGACGCAGCAGATCGTGCTCCTCAAAGAAGGGCACATTGTCGACGGCACGTCGATGCTTTTTTGGCTCCAGCATGCGCCTTCGCTTGCTGCCAGTCAAACGCAGACGTTGTGCAGCACTCTTTTTTAGCACTGTCGCTGTGGCCAGCTGCGCTGCTGCCGCCGTCCGTTTGCGCGTCTGATACGGTGTTGCGGCAACGCATGCGCTCAGCTGATGCTGCTGCTGCTGCTGCTGCAGCTGAAGCTGCTGCTCCTGTTCGTCGTGGCTTTCATTGGAATCGCTCGGCTGCTCCTCGGAGTGTGGTGAATTTTCGTGGCTGCTGCTGCCGTTGCGCTGCTGCAGTTGCTGTTGCTGCTGCTGACTGGCTGCAGATGGCGCTGCGGCAGCCGTTATTTTGCCCTTGCGGTTCTTTTTGAATATCTTGGCAAACTTTTCGGGTATAAAAGAGCCGCCTCCGCCCGTCTTGCCCTCACATTCGTTCTCGCGCTTCTTCTGCTTGGCCAGCGATTTGGTGCCGGGACCGGCGCGTGCATCAACCACCTGTTCAAAGAGAGAGAGAGCGAGAGAATTAGTTTGTGTTGAATGGAGCGCCATCTATTGGCTGCACTCACATGTCCCCAATGGCGCTTGCTGCCAACGGGCAGCCGCTTGTAGCGCTTCACGAGCAGAACGCAGGCATTGCAGATTTCTCCGTTGCGCGGCTCGTGCAGATTGAAGCATTGCATCGATTCCTTTTCGTATTTGCGCGAAGCAGTGAACCGGGAGCTGCTCGATTTGGCGCGGCAAATGCAGCAGCCGTCCGCTGAGCGATAGACGCGTGGCTTATGGAAATTGAACATGGCGCTAGATATGCCGTTTATTGTTGTTGTTAATTGAGATATGTGTAACGGTTTGGCCACAAGCTAAACGATTCTTTTAGTTTTTTTTTAAGAGTTCTTTTTTACTCAAATAAATGTTTGTGCGTTGTTATTTTTCACTGATTTTAAGTTGATTAATTGCTATTTGTGCACAGCTCTTATTGTTATTATTATGCTGAGCTCGGGCATCATCCAGCGTCTGCGTTGCGATATTTTGCGCTGCATTTGTATAGCTTGGTTGCTGCAAGAAAAAGATAAACAAATAATTTCAAATTAGAAACGGCCAAAGTGGAAAAAAACAACAGCTGAGCTTGACAGTGTTGCGAGGCGTGTCGTCGAGTCTGGCAACGCTGCGAAACGCTGTTACATGTACATACATACATACAATGCACATTTGGCATGTTAATAACTTATTTACATTAAATGATAAAAACATTGCCCTTTCAGTTGAATTTACACAAACAAAAACAAAAATGTATTAACACGTAACAGCTGGCAACAAAAGAGCATCGCGTTGCCGTACTCAATCAAAAAAATGTTAAAAAGAAGAAAAAATACAACTTTTGTCTCTTATCAACATTTAGCAGGTGGTATTTTTAAAATACATACATATGCATGTATATAATGCTAATTAAATGCTAAATTTTGTACAGGCAAACGCAAGCCACAAAAGCAGCTGACCGAATACACGCACACACACACAAACACATATAGATACATAACATGTACTTGGCAAAGCCACAACACACACACACTAACACATATATGCAGATTCTACGCATGCTTGTGCTTGTATGCGTGCACTTTGGGGACGCGTAAACAAAGCGTCGCGCAAAAAAGAAATACGCACATCCAATGCACACACACACACACACAACATACATACATACAAACATGTATGCATGTATGCATGCATACACATTGCATTGGCGCGCGCGCGCTCTCGTTGCACTCATGTAAAAAGAACAACAACAACACACGATATTCACCCCAGAGCTAGTGACGTGACTTTCGGACAGCGCTGCTCGCTTTGCTCCCAGGTGCGCGTTGTCATTGTGCATATGTGTGAGTCTGTGTGTGTGTTTTTAAATGCTTTTTATTTTATTTTTGGGGACACTCTGATTTTTCGAACATTGGCGTTCAAGTTGAAAGTGCGTACGTACATGTATACATACATATGTACATACACATGCTTGTATGTATTCACCGGCGCACACTTTATATACATATGTATGTACATACATACGTCTACGCATCTTTGTGTGCGTGTTGAGGCTATTGATATTGAGACATTACGTGTTGGTAAACGTTACAAAGTTAAACGTTTAAAAATTAGCTCAATTGTCGTGTGTGTGAAGGAGTTTGGAGCCTGCGAGAGTGGGCAAAGAGAGAGAGAGGGGGGGCGACACTTGACCACCTTCTCATCTAGTTTTGCTCAGTTACTTAGTACGTGTGTGTGTGTGTGTGTGTGTTGGTTTGGTGAAAATGCGCCTACTGCGTAAACAGGTTTACACTGTATATTTTTTTCTCTTAGATATTTTTCATTTAGTGCCGGACGCCGACAAGATTATTGTTGTTGTTGCTGCTGCAGCTGCCCACGCCACGCGCGCACAAACACATTCACACTCACACACATACATATGTATACATGCATATGTATGTTTGACAAAAATCATGTTTTGATCTTGGCAAATTTTCTATTTAGTCGCGTTTTAACCAGCCATATTTAGGCATAAATTGAAATGTACAGCAATTTACCTGCGCCGTAACGGAACGAGTTTCACTTGATTTGCGTATTTTTTTAAAATTATTTATTTATTTCACAAAACACTTTGATAACTTATTTTCAATAAATATTGAAATTGATTTCCAAAGCAGGCAAATTGAATTTACAGCGAAATAACGAAACGCGTCTGCACGCAACAAACACAAAGGCAAACTGACAAAACGAAAATACAAAAAAAAATAAAATAAAATAAACCGCTGCGCTGCGCTGCCGACGTCAACGACGCCGACGACGCCGCTTTTCAGCCGTCACTTTTTCGTACACATTCGACGCTGTGTGTGTGTGTATGTATGCGTGTGCGTATCTGTGCGCGCGAGTGCCTGGGTGTGTGTGTGTGCGACTGCAGCGCAAAATGTACGAAAGCCAAACAGCGTCGAGAATATGTAGCACAAAGCAAATGCAGTGATAACACAACAGTAACAGCGCAAAGCGGCGGCTGTAGCAGCTGAGCGCAAAGCCAAAACGTTTTGTGTACGTGAGAATGCGCGCAGCAAAAGCAACAGCGAAAAAATTCCGGTTGTGAAAATATATATACACACACACACACGACTATAAACGGCAGATATTGAGCGTCAGTGTGAGAGCGAGTGAGAGAAACAATTTGCATAACAAGACGGCGTTGCCACACCGCACAGAACAAAAGGAGGCAAATGTTATGTTGCATATACATAGTTTATTATTGTTTGCGTGGCATTTAATGCAAAAAGCAGCAACAACAATAACTGATAAAACGGCAAAACGTGTGCGAGCAGAAGCTGATAAGCGCCGCCGCTCTTCTAGCTACATAAATACATATGTACATACATATGTATGTACATGCATATGCTTGCGGCGCAATTCAAAACAAGCGTCACATTCTCTCGCTCGCACACGCACACTCACAAGCTTCTATGCTTGTTTGTATATACATACATATGTATTTATATATTTATAGACCACCCCATCCCCGGACAACAACATCGACGTTAGAGCAAAAGTGTAATACGTGACAAATGACTTGTAAGCCCAGTTGCCACATGTAGTTGCCACATGTAGCAACTGGTAATTCATTTTTCCAATGCTGCATCTTTCTTTCTTTTACAAATTGTTACTTTTTTAATGTCGGGCTTAGGCAAACATCTATGAGACCTTTTCAAAGTACAATTTTGTTTAAACATGAATATCAGCTGTTGAAAAGTGTAGTCGCCCCTATCGGAAAACACTGCGCATAAAAAGTGGCAACGCCGCCAGCTGTTTACACGCTTTTCAACACTGCCCACCCACGACAGTGCAACAAATTGTTGTTGTTCTTTTTCTTGATTTGCCCAGGCGAAAGTGTATATGTATGTATGTATTTCCAGCGGCAACACGCTAGCAACAACAAACAAAAAAAAACGCCTCCAAAAAAGGCCTGAATTCAGGTCAAATGCACATCTTTCAAATTTTGTTTCTTGTTTGCGATGTTACGCATATAAATGCAAATTAAAGCGCAAGAAAAAGGCAAATATGCAAACGGCGGCATTTTGGCAAAATTTAGTACATTTTTTGTGTAAGACAAACGGCAATGCGATTGTGTGCGTGTGTTTGCTTTGGCTGCCTCTTTTACACCAATCAAATTTCATTGCAAAACAAAACACCAAAAAAAAAACTGTACTTGTGGTAATTGATTGCGAACGAGGAAGTGGGAGTGGGAGAGAGGGTTGAGGGGTGGTTGCAAAGAATTGGGTGGGTGGGGGCGAGTGCGAATAGCGTTTTATTATAAATAGAGATATGCGTCAAAGATGTTTGTTTATTGTGACAAACACACACACACATATGTATGTACATATATACTGCGCATAATTAAGGCTGACCTTGTTTTTGCTGCGGCACGCATGAAAAAATCAACTTTCCTACACACACACGCACACGCACACATGTTGCGTCTGACCGAAAGTGAAAGAGCAGCCTGTCTTATTGGAATTCTCATAAGAATGTGAAAACGGCAATAATAGCAACAAAAAAAAAAAAACAGCAATACAAGGAGAGCGATGCGTGAAACAGGTTGCCGCTAAGCTTTTCGACAGCACCAACAACAACAAACAAAGACGGCGAGCGATATTCGAAATAACGGTATTACAAACACACATTCAGTGTTAAATGGAATGGCAGCGTAATACGCAACAACAATAACGCATAACACTAAAATAGAAAGTAAAAAATCTTTAAGAAAAAAAAAATGCAACTTTGGGCATTTTGATTTCGGCTTGAATAACTGTTTCTTGACAAACACACACACACACACATACACACTTTTATGCCTTGCGTAGCCTGCGAAAGAGCAGAGAGCAGAGAGTGCTCAAAAATGTAAGTAGGTTGCGCGCTCTCTCGCTCACCTGTATGTTGTGTGACGCTGTGCTCATTTTGGCACTGTGAGCGAGCGAGCGGGCGAGCAACAGCCGACAGCTTGCTTTATCGCATTCACTGTTAAGTAATAGACCGAATTCTGTGCATGTATGCATGCATAAACTGTGTGTAGTGTGTGTAAGCGGCAACCACCATATGTCCCTTTGTGTGTGTGTATGTGTGTGCATGCAGAGAAAGCGCGCGTAAACAGATTCACTAATTACGAAAAAAAAAAAACCAAGTATAACATGAAATGACAGCGGTAGTTAGTGTTTAAATTTTACGCCGCTTTGCTTTTTGGTTTGTACTTGCACACACACACACACACGCACACACACATGTATATGCCTATGTATTTCCGCACATTTGTGAACGAGGTTAAGTTGCCGCTGCCATTGAAAGAGTTCATTGTTGGTTTGCGGCTGCCGATTCGTTTGATTAGCAAAGCGAAGGTCAACAACAAATCGGTAACAACTTTATCTACGCATTTGGAACAGATACACACGCACACACACACGCACACATGCATACGTGCGTTTGCATGGAAATGTATGTATGTTCTATCTGTGCGCTTTGTGCTTAACCTTCGCTTTTATGCATTTTCGTTCGCTTTATTTTGAATGTTTGGGCTGCACACGTACCACACACACACGCACACACACACATGCATACACAAACAGGCATGCAGACACACTTATCTATATATGTACATTAATTGCTCATTGTGTTCTGCTTCTTACCCTCTTGATCGTTTTGCACTAATATTGACAGCTACTATGGCTGCCAAAATTTTGTTGAATTCCTCAAGTCGTTCTTTGATTAGTTTAAGCACTGCACTCATTCAATTTGCACTTGTTAATTGATATCTTGGTTAAGCACAATACCGCTGTCTTGGATACCGCAAAATTTCACACAATAAACCTATCGATTGTCAGACAGCCGATATCGATAACGAGTACATCGGGCGGCAAAAACTCAGTGCCAATTATTGCAAGATCAACGCGCATGCGTATTTGCCTAGAGATGACAACAGCAAATTGTCTAAGGACTAGTGTTGGGCGTGTGGCGTGTATCGCGGGTAATTATTCGTCATTGCCACCACACATAAGTAATGTCCAAAAAAGCCGGGGATGGTGTCTATTCCACATAGTTTTTCCTCAAAGTCCATTTCCGGCGGCGAAACTTAACTTCATAGTGTATTTTATGAAATATAAGCAATTAAAAGTGGCCGATAGCGCTGTGGTAGCACGATTGTCAAGCTTCGTGAAGCAACAATACTATTTGACGATGAATTTTCGATAGTTTTGAACTATCGTCAACACTTCGAGATGAGCGAGTGGGAGCTGCTAACGATGCGACGATGAATCATTTAAAATATCGACTATTGTGTATTTGAAGTGTTTGAAAATAAATAAAGTTTATGAAATGCATTTGTAATATTTTGTTATCAATAATTAAATATGTGGTCGCAATGACGAATAATTACCAACTAAAGTTACTTTGCAGCTTACACATTTTAAAGTTATGGCACAAATTAATTTATTTCACACATATTTAAGCCGCGCGCCAACTGCAAAGGGAGAAAGCATTTAACATTCTCAACACTACTTTACAGCTGCAGAGACACTTGTGTAACATTCTATTTTATTTATTTATTTAAACTGCAAATGGCACATTATACTATAAACAAAAATGTTCCTTTTCAGCTTACACATTTTGAAAGTTTCGACACAAATCTCTTTCAAGTGTCGGCCACCCATATTCAAATTGCGCGCCAACTGCAAAGTGACAGAGCATTAAGAAATTCTCAACACTGCTGCGGAGATACTTGTGTAACCTTCCATTTGCTTTCATTTAAACTGCAAATAGCACACAATATGTACAATTTAATTTAAACTGCAAATAGCACACAATATTTATAAACAAAAATGTTCCTTTTCAGCTTAAACCTTTTTAGATTTTAGCACACATATATTTATTTGAAGTGCCGGCCACACATATTCAAATCGCGCGCCAACTGCAAAGTGACAGAGCATTAAACACTCTATAACACTACTCAACTGCTAGTGTAACCTTCCCTTTCGATTCATGCGGCGAATTCCCCTTTTGCCGGCAGTCAGCATTTGTAAACGAGATGAGAAAGCGCTGACAATTTTGTTAATTTCGTTAATTGCGTTCTATTTTAACAGAGAGAGAGAGAGCCAAAAAATGCACGATTTGCGCGCCTTAAACAACTGCGAGGTGTTCAAACAAATACGCGCCGAGCTAATCGACTTCCACACGAAAACGAAGCGTTTAAATAGCTTCATTTATTTCAGCGGCAAGTCTTGGAATTTGTGCAAAATTTTTGTTAATATTTAAATTGTTTTTTACTCTTATGATTTCCGCAGGCAACGAGGAGAACATACGAAATGTGGCGAAGCGCGTGCGGCGCGTGCTGCTGGAGCACGGCCTCGTCGAGGCCCAATCCTCGCCGCAGTCGGAATCTTCGCCGGAGTCGCAATCTTCGCCGCAGTCGGAATCTTCGCCGCAGGTCAAACCGAATCCCTGCGCCGATCTCGACCAGCTGCGCGGCACGCTGATGTATCTGATACTGAACAGCGTGCTGGGCAGGAGCTCCAAGGAGGAGCAGGAGCTATCACTCTGGAATCCGCAGTGTGTGCATCTGCTGAAGCAGCTGCCGGAGCCGTTGCCCCAGCTGCTGACCCTGTGCATCCTGCTGCTGTGCGGCCTGGAGCAGCTGCTGTTCGAGTTCCTGGCCTGCGGACCGCATTGGCTGACCACGCAGTATTACGATTGCCTCAACAATCTGCTCGGGCACCTGGTGCCCGGCAAGCTGGAGATGCTGCCGCTTATCGGCGGCGCCCTCTCGGCCGTAACCAAGTCCATTTGCTGGCAGGCGAATCTACAGCCCCATCTCAGCCTGGTGGACAATGCGCTGCGCCTGCTGCAGCGAAATTTGCTCAATAGCGAGGATCGGCTGCGCGCGTTGAGCTCCAGGCGGCGACAGCGTTATCTGGGCGAGGCCATGTGCCAGCTGCTGGACGTGCTGCTTGACATATTGGCTGCACTGCAGCCAGAGAAGGAATTGGAGCTGCCGGGCTACTTTCTGGTCTATGCGCTGCACTCGCCCGCAGCCCAGGATCCGCCGCCGGAGCAGCCGAATTCCCCGGCGCAGCTGCGCGAGTTTGGACGCAAGCTGATGGATCAGCTGGAGCTGCTGCTGCATCACATCAGCGTGGACACGTACATGGCCTGGCAGGAGCTGATGCCCGCGGGCCAGCTAATCTTTCATCTCCAGGCGCACGTTGGCAACAAGTGCCTGGAGCTGAGCCAGCTGCTGGCCAAGGAGCAGGAGCAGCTGCTCCAGACGCACACGCTCCGCTCGCAGCTGGCCAATTTTGTGGACGGCGCTCAGACATTCGAACAGCGTCTGGCCATGCTCAGCCTGGGCCAGCTGCTCGGCCTGCTTGATAACCAAATGGGCGCCGTGTCCGATGAGCAGCTTCTCGTGGCGCTCGATGAGCTGCTGCGTCGTCCGATTTGCTTTGGCAACGAGGAATGCGTCGAGACGCTGGCCGGGCACATTCACCTGCTGGGCGTGGAACATGCCCAGCTCATGCTGGAGCATCTGGGGCAGGTGATGAAGATAGAGGAGGACTCTGACTCCGATTCCGACTCCTACTCGGAGCTGCTGGAAAGTGTCCTGCTGCCCATCTTCCGGACGCGCTGCAGCAACCAGGAGAAGCTGCAGCTGCTCCACAAACGTGACCAGCTGCAGCTGCTCCAACGCTTCAGCTTTGCCCGCGACAATCTCAGCTCGCGACGCATCTATTTCTTCAATCAGCTGAGCTGCTCTGTGGAACGCTTTCCGCTCGAGCAATTTCTCGAACTGTGCTACGAGGAGCCAGCACAGACCTGGCTCGGACTCGCCCAGCTGGCCATGACACATGGCAGCTATGCGAAGCTCTACGGGCACATCTTCGCCCGCTGCTCCCCGCACGCCCAGCAGCATGTGGACTACACCGTACGCCAGCTGCTCCAGGACGAACGTCTGCTCTCGCTGCCGGATCAGGGCGTCGCCGGCAGAGATCTGCTGCTGCGGCTTTACGAGCAGCCGGTTCTATTGAATCTCAGCGCCCGGCAGCTGCACTCCGGCCAGGATAACTATCTGTCCGGCTGCGCCGCCGGCCTCGCACGTTTCAGCGAGACCCGCAATTATGCGGCACTCGAGCGGCTCCTGCGCACGCTCCTCCGCCTTGAGGCCGTGGAGCAGCGCATCTTGCGCTCCAGCCGTAAGCTGGCGCGGCACAAGCTGCAGCTGGCCCGGAACTATGTGCGTCTGCACGCAACGCTCGGCGCGAGGCGTCTGGGCAACTGGACGCTAACCTCGCAGATTGTGCTCAGCATGGATCAGCTGCGCAGCACGCTCGAGACGTTCGAGCTGGCAAGGATCGCGGTGCTCGACAAGGTCGTCGAATACCATGTCAACAGCATGGCCGGAGCCGTGCTCGTGGCGCCAGGTAAGACAAACCCTTAAGAAAAGCCGGAGAGGATTCATATGATAATCACCTGTTCCTTGCAGAGCTGCAGCGCAAGCTGGCGGAGCTGATCCACGGTGGGAAGCTGCAGCATGCGCAGCTGTGGAAGGGCGAGCAGCTGGCGGCGCTGCTCGAGGATCCCGACAAGAAACGCGAGCCCGGCGAGTACGCCAGCGTAAAGAATAAACAATCATTTATTTAATTTAATTGATAAATTAACAATAAATCTTTTGCAGCTGCTGCGCCACGCCTCGACGCTGGAGGCCGTCAATCTGCTGAGCGGCGCCGTCCGGCACAAGGTGGACGCCGTGGTCATGCACAGCCTGGCAGAGGAGGTGAACCGTCTGGACACACCGAATGCCCAGCATGCCTACGGCTTTCTCTTCAGATGCTATATGCTTGCGCTTAACCAGGAGCTGATTGCTGTCTCCAGCGCCAGCGAATATCCACGTTTGATTGAGCGCATTTTGCGTACGCCAAAGC
This sequence comes from Drosophila ezoana, assembly GCA_035045725.1. NCBI lineage: Eukaryota > Metazoa > Arthropoda > Insecta > Diptera > Drosophilidae > Drosophila > Drosophila ezoana. The sequence continues at coordinate 518,243 of JAWNOU010000111.1, read as the reverse complement.
TGGGCATGCCGGAGAATCTTTTGGCGGCCGTTGGAAATCTGAAGATCCTGCTCGGACCGGCGGGCATTGTGGACAAGACCAGCATACTGCAGTATGTCGGCCAGTGTCTGGCCATGTCGGCGGACAATTAAACTAAGTATTACATATGTACAAGAAAATTTATTAGAAATACAATTATTTAACCAGTTTCATGTCATTTGAATTTGGCGCGCTGTATTCGCCGCCTCGCTGCCAGCTGTTTGAACGCAGCGTTGCTTTGGCGTACAGTATCGTTGCGGCTGATCTGGCAACCCTAAATGCCGGCTGGTCTGGTACGCTATGGCTGACGCATGCGTCTGACGTACATATGTGTATGACGGCGGTGAGTGAATTTTTTTTTTGCATACGAAAAATTCGCTGCTTAAAGTACGAACCTAAAGTGCGTGTAATTTAACGTAAAAGTCAGTTTGAAAGCGAATACGTATTAATCGAATTGCACATTATCGGCTCGAGTGAATTGCAAGGAACACCACGTTGATCGTCCGTTTTTTGCACGCAACAACCTCGTGTATTTCATTTTTTTGCGCATACATTTACCGATATTTTGGTGGCTACACAGACATACAACCATAGCGACAACGCAACGCAACGCAGCGACGACGACGACAAGAACGAGCGACGACAGCGACGACGACGGCGACGACGTGAAGCGCAGTGAAGAAGAAAAAAAAAAACAAGCGAAATCGAAAGCAAAATTTGTCGAGTCGCGTCAAAAATCTTGAAAGTGTGTGCTAAGCTAAAAGAATTCGAAACTCCAAAATAGAATAGCGCAAAACACACACACACACACACACACAGAACGTAAGTCAAAGAAAAAAAGGTAACAAATACATATATATAATTGCAATAGCCACAATTGTTCCCATTGTTCCCAATTATTCCCCCAGGCAGAAGAAGAAGCAGCAGCGAGCGCAGCATCGTTGCAAATTACAGGCCAAGAGGACGGCAGGAATCGGCAGTGACGTATACAACTAATACTACTATCAGCAACAGCAGCAGCAGCGGCAGCAGCAGCAACACAACAACAACCACATCAAAATGAATAAAGCACCACAATTTGAAGTTCCGCTGACCATTGAGCCAGAGCATGAGTTGCGCTTTATTGGTAAGTCTATGTGTGTAAGAAGAAGAAGAAGAAGCAGGCGGCAGGCAGGCAGAGCTGCATTTGCTGATGGTCTTGCATTTGTTTTGTTTTGGACTTGACATCATGGGCCATCCAAAGAGAAGGTCACTTGTCTCTTTATGTGTGTGTGGCGGCATATCGATCACTTTTATCCAGCGATGGGCAAGTGAGAATGCGTATTGTAAACATTGCTACAAAGTGCTGCTGGCGGCGACCGCCGACCAAACTGCAAAGTTCACACACACACATACGCACACATGCAGACGACTGGCAGGGCCGCTTCTTCTCGTTTCTCTTTTTCTCTCTATTCACACTTTGCGTTCTTTTTTTTTTTTTTAACGTTTGGCCACAGCTTATCAATAATTTTGTTGTTTTAGCTTTTTCCTTCTGTTTTTTGACATATTTTGAGGGTACGTGTGTGCGGCGGCTGTTTTGGAATGTTGCTGCCACCAGCAGCGCTGCGAACGCGAGCAGCGGCATCGCCGCCAGCAACTGGCGTCGTTTTCATTTGGAAAGGCCGCCGCTCCCCCCCTCAGTCTCTCCGCTTTGCGCGCGCTCTCTCGCTCTCGCTCTCCATTGAGTTTGTCTTGGTCGCTCGCCGTTTGGCCAACATTTTATTTTTATACTCAACAGCCTTTTTCATGAGCCATTTTTCCCTTCATATTTTTTGTTTTTGAAATTTGGCCAAATAACAACAACAATGCATATGACAACACACTTTGATTTCTAGTGCTGTGTGCGCACTGTGGAACGCATTCACAATTGCCGATGGCCGCACACAAAAAGCTGTAAACAGGTCACATTTTAACATTATATGCCCACTGTACACATGTGCGTGTGAGCATGCATTGGTATTAAGCACACACATACACATGTCGCCTGTCGCTTGCCATTTCCCCAACGATCGGTGACAGAATGTCCACACGCACACACACACGCACACGCACACAACTGTACATATGTATTATGGCGTCTTATTGAATGAGTTTTCCTTCGAAATAAAACAAAATCAAAGAAGCACCAAAATTTCTTGCATGTGTGTGTTGTGTGTGTGTGTGTTGTGTTTGCTTTTAATTCAATTAATTTGACATGAAAAACCAAAACCAAACTTATCACATGGGACGCACCGACGTCTGGATACCCTGCAAAAATGATCGGGTTTTTGATGAGGCGCTCGCTGCAGACAAATCCACTGACTTGTCAGGAACCTAGCTGACAATCTCAGTGACAATTCTTCGAGAGTGTCCTGTCTTTTCGTATATACATACCTTAATGTGGACTATTTTTCATGCTTGAATGGCACATTAAAACTCACTCAAGCACAACTTTTCTTATTCAAAAAGATGCGACATGTCTGCAGGACAACCCGCAGGACAGGTCATTAAACGCGTCTTGCCTTTGATTTCATAGCAGAGTTTATCATAGTTAATGTACTCAATCGGAATTTATATCAAAAGCGCAACTTTTCTCATTCAAAAAGATCCCATTTGTCATGCAAGGCAACTCTAAAGACAGGTCATTAAGCGCGTCTTGCGTTTGATTTGTCACTTAGCTAATGTACCCAATCGGAATTTGTATACGAAAAGTGACGCAATCTAGAAAACATGTAGCTCGGGAATTCTCACAGCTTGACGTGACACGAAACAAAGTTCAAATACCAATTTATATAACTATATATTATATATTCGGTTTTATTTGCAGGTCCATTCAATAGGCCCGTGGTGACAATCATGACCCTGAAAAACAACTCGGCCATGACGCTGGTCTTCAAGATCAAGACCACGGCTCCGAAGCGCTATTGCGTGCGTCCAAACATTGGCAAGATTGCGCCTTATCGCTCCACGCAGGTGGAAAGTAAGTGGAAAGCTGAAAATTAAAGAAAATTATATATTTTGATTAACTTGATTCGCCTCTCTTTGCAGTTTGCCTGCAGCCCTTCATGTACGATCAGCAGGAAAAGAACAAGCACAAGTTTATGGTGCAGAGCGTCCTCGCACCTCAGGACGCCGATTTGACTGATCTAAACAAGTTGGTAAGCATCCAATCCCCCCTGGCCCTGCCCCCGCCCACGTCCCTGCCTCTCTACAAAGGTTTCTTGCAAGAAGCAGAAAGATGCATCTTTAGCCATATAAATAAAAAGACGTATTTTTTAAAGCCTTGCAATTAGCTGTATATTTGTTAAAATTGATCAAAATCGGACTCTAAGCGCCGAGTGGAAACGGAATTAATCTATATATGTATATTAAAATCGAAATTTAAAGCCTTGCAATTAGCTGTATACACACTTTTGTTAGACTTTGAGAAAATTTGATAAAAATCGGACTCTAAGCACCGAATATAAACCAAATTAATCTAAATATAGCCCTTTGTAAAAGCTAGAATGTTTGTAAAGGTAACACGTAGCTTGAGTTGGGGGAATACCCCAGTTGAAAAGTCCTTCATCTTGGCTTATTAATTGATATTAATTGTGTTGTTGTTGTTGCAGTGGCGTGAACTGGAGCCGGATCAGCTAATGGACGCCAAGCTAAAGTGCGTATTCGAAATGCCGCCCGCCGAGGCGAACGCCGAGAATAACAGCGCTGCCGGCGTCGGCAGCGGCAGCGGCGGCAACAATGCCAGCGCCGGCGGCGGCGGCAGCTCGGGCAACAATCCGCCCAATTCACTCAGCACAGGCGAGACGCTCAAAAGCGATGCGCCGGCAATGTCCGCCGTGGTCCAGGTGCGCATCATGGATAGACAGACATGCTTGCTCTACCAGTCTATAACTATCTTAATTCTTTGTTAATTGCAGTCGTCGAATCTGTTCGATGCTGCGGAGCATGCCGCGGCCCTGGCGACCGAGCTTAAGGAGATACGCGACCAAAACAGCTTACTGCGAAAAGAGAATCTAAATTTGAAGGTAAAAAACCGAATTCTTCAATTCAACTCAATCATTTTCAAGTTGTGAACCAGTTCGGTTCATATGAACGATGCATTCCACTGTTCATGAACGATTCGGTTCAATTGTGCAGGAACAATTCATTCATTGAGCCTTCTCTCTATATAACATGCTAGTTTATTTGTTCAATAAGCTCAATTCATCATTTTCAAGTCGTGAACTGATCTAGTTCTTATGAACGATGCATTCCACTGTTCATGAACAATTCGGTTCATTTGTGCAGGAACAACTCATTCCATTGAGCCCATTCGTATATATATATGCTAGCGGGTATAAATTCCCTCAAAGATCTTTGAAAACAATTTTCAAACCGTTCGAACGGTAAACAAATAACTTTCAAGCGTTTTTCGCCAATTTTCCACTTTTGCGCGTGGAATTTCCCAAGCACATAATCATTAGGTTCTTATGTAGAGCTTTGAAAATAAGTTTGAAGCAAATCGAACAAAACTTAAAACTTCGCCCAACAAATCTGAGAATTGCATTCTTCACCGAGAAAGCTTGAATTCTGCGAAGGGTGTGAAACACGTCTCAAATGATTTGTCATATAGATGCTTGAAAATGAATTTAAACGCCATTTCCACCAAGGGGGAATGCATTTTTCGAGAAGTGTGAAACACGCCTCAAATGAATTTGAACAAAGATCTTTGAAAATGGGATTGAGGCCGATTGGATGATAAACAAAAAAAAGTATCTTACAAATGATTTCGATTTTTCCACACATACGTGTGGAGTTTCCCGAATTTTGAAATAAGGACGTACACTTTATTTTTAAGAAACAGTTTAATTGAACAAATTGTACAAACTAAATAATAAGTTCAATAGATTAGTTGAAGAACCAGTTCAATTGAACTTGGCAGACAAACTAATGAATAAGTTCAATAGATTAGTTGAAGAATCAGTTCAAATGAAAAATCTACTGAAAATAGATGATTTGAAGAACTAGTTCATTTGAACTAAGCATACAAAGTAATGAAAATATTTCAATTGAACAAGTACAAACTAATCTGTTTTTTATTAATCGTTTATTCTCCCGTTTCAAGGATCAAATTACACGCTATCGGAGCTCTCCGGCCGCCAAGCAGATCAACGAGCCGTACGCTCCAGTTTTGGCTGAAAAACAGATTCCGATCTTTTTTATTGCAATTGCAATTGCTGCCGCCATTTTGGGTCTGTTGCTGGGCAAATTTCTGCTCTGAATGCCATAAAAACAACAACAACAACAAATAGCAACAACAACAACAACAACGAACACAGCAGCAACAACAACAGCAACAACAACTAAAAAAGCAGCCACAAATTCCCTAAAAGTTTAACAATTGTTTAAATATTTGCTCACTTGAAGTTAACATTTCTGTTAAACTAAACTACAAGAAGAAGAACATTGTCAAAAAATATTAATTCAATTGAGCAAAATTTGACATTTTGTTTTGGCCAGCGAAACTGTCAAAATTATGTACACACACACACATATATATATATATATATACACATCAACACACACACACACACAGACACACACGCGTAAAGGACACATGTTTAATGATAAAATGTAATTGTTAAAGTAAAAACACACACACACACACAAAAATAACCGTTAGCAAAACGGCAATTTGCATCAAAAAGTAATCGGCAATAGCAAACTAACTAAAACAGAGCAGGAGAGAGAGCGAGAGAGAGAGAGAGGGGTAGCGCAAGTATTCTCTCTTGCTCTCTTGCTCTCTCCCTTCTGTTCGTGCAGCCAGCAGCCAGTCAATCATTTGCATGCGCTACACAGCGTGCTCCCCCCCCTCTTGTCTCTCTTCCTCTTATTGTTACATACTCTCTCTCTCTCCCACTCACTCACTCTCTCTTGAATGCGGCGTTGCGCGTGCGTTGTTGCATTTGCTGCTTACACAATTTTTACCGCATAACCTGCACACCCACACACACACACACATGAACCATATATTTATATGCACACACACACACACACATACATACACACATACATACGCACGCACGCATCCCACTTCTACATAAATGGTTTTTGTTGTTTCTGTGAGAAGAAGAAGAAGATGAAGACCGCGAGGAATTGTTTCAGCAAGCTGGGAAAAAAAGTTATATATATATTTAAAAATTATTTTTATTGTTTTACTTTGCACTTGCATTTACTTTTAATTCATTTTGGATTTTGCTACGGTTCATTTGCCAAGTATAAACATATACATATACATATATAAACACACATTAACTGTAAACAAGCATAATAAATGTCAAAGAAAAAGAAAAACTAAACTAAAAAAAAAAAACAACATGCATATTATGAATTTATATATAAATGTGTATGTATTTGTGTTGTTGCAAATTCCTAAAAAGAAAACTATGCAGAAATCAGTTCAGTTTACAACAAAAAAAATACACTTAAAAAAAATACACTGCAAAAGTTTCTATTCGCTGACAAAATGCATGTGAGAAAAGTGTGCGTAAAATAGAAGAAAAAAAAAATAAAAATAAAGAGAATTCAATCAATTTTTATAAACATTATTGACGAAACTGTTGAAAAAAAAAGAAGAAGAAGAAGAAAAGAAAATAATACACATTGTTAATGCAGTTTATGGGTTTAGCATATTTCTATTTAAAATGTAAATTACTTTTTTTTTCTTACTCCAAAATGAAGGTTTTTTTTTTTTCTTAATATATACATCTATATATTTGTATTATCTAAAACATGTACTATATATATAAAAAAGAAAAAAAGGTGGAAAATCCAGCTTCGACAACTTTTTTGTTTCACATTTTGCAAAGCATTGAGAAAGGGTATATAAAGATTTATATATATGAATATAAACATTTATGCCGTATTTTCATAGACATGATTTCGTATTAAATGTTTAACCTAGAAATACACTCAAAAAATAAAAACAAAATGCAAATTAACGCAAAAAATCATACGCAAATGTACTTGATGTCAGCTGTAGCAAGAAATAAACAAAAACAAAAAAAAAATTAAATAATAAAACTGAAATGAAATGCGAAACAAATTCAATTCAAGAAATGTTTAGCTGCAAAATTCCAACTGCTTTGAGGGAAATTGAACAAAAAACCAATTGACAAAATCTAATATTTACAGCATGAATCTTAAAAGCTAAGTGTTTTTTTCTCAAAGGAAAATAAAAAAAACAAAACAAATAAAAACATTGTTAATTAAACATCAAATATCATTTAAAAAGAAATTGAAATAAATTAGCAGCCGCTGTTGCTCATACTCATAATCAAAGAACGCGCCAAATGCGACTTATCGATATCGACTTATCGTTGCGTGGCTTTGCACACGAAAATGCGATTAATTTGCAAAATTAAATATCGCCAAAGCGTGCCAGCGCCAGCAACACGCCGCCCATGCCACATATCGATAGTTAGGCGGCCAGTAATTAATCGATTAAACGATACGCAGCCTGTGGCATCGATGCCGCGCAGCTTGAAGCTTTTGGCTTGGGCCCCGCAACGCGCAACGGGCAAAACAGTTTGCGACTGACAACGCATCGCATCCCATTGTCCTGTCTGTGATGCTGTAGTCCTGTACCTGAGTGTAAACAAATCGCACGTGCTAAAAATAACTGCTAATCACAGTCTGCTCAAATGTAGGAAACTAATGGTGACAAATTTGATTACAATAAATATATATATTTCCAACGATTTGAATCTACGCTGCATACTTTTGCGCGCCAAATGTGATTTTTTTTCTTAGCGGAAATGCATTTGATTTAAACACCTGTTCAACTCAAAGGGAAACTTATAATTAAGTTATCTCTACCTGCCAGTGGCGGGCAATGCGGAGGCCAGGTGAGCGCCAGGACATGCGAGCACGCATCTAACACAATTAGCTGTGTTTTATTTTTAAAGCAAACACACACACACATACACACACGCACAAAGTACACAAAGAGATGCTGCTCCAATCACACATGCACAATTAATGCGTCCTCGCACTCAATGCCAAGGACCAACAGCAACTGCAACAAGTAGCCACACAATCAAGCGGGCCTCACACACACACGCCCATTTAATTGCTGACACTCAATGCACACACGTGCAGGCTACTTATATCTGCATGTACGTATACATATACATACATGCGCACACGCATGTGTGTGTGCGTGTGTGTATGCTAATGCCTTAATACAGCGAAAGCTCGCCCACGTTTCCCGCTTGAACATAACTGTGCTTACAAAATAACTTGAATAAAACAAGCAAAACAAGTAAGAGCCTGACTGCAAGATACCCTGTTGTTACACACGTTCCAGCTTCCGCTCTCCCCTCCTCTCCTCTCTGTGCATCATCTGCCCGAACTATGTATCGCAAAAGCAGTGTTGATTAATTTCGGTCCGATCTTTCGCTCTCTCTCGCTCTCTCTCTCCCTCATACCGCAAGGTTTTACCGTTTGAAATGAGCTTCTCTTAATTTGAACGCGAAGAGGCATCACAAAGTGAAATAATCTTCATCTGTTTAAATCGTGATGCTGTGAAAGCTCTCTTAAGCTTGCTTTAAGAGATGTTTGCTTTAAAGATATTTCGTATGAAAAGTAGCACAGTTAAATCTCGTTCAAAAAATGTCCAAAGCTGGCTTTTGTTTTTTACAGTCGTGTCTCTCATTAGTTAGAACTAATAAGTTAGAACTTATGAATTTCATTTCATTTTTTTTTCAAAGCAAATGTACTTGGGGTCAGCCTAAGCTAATTAGTTGGCTAATCAAATAAATAATAAAATAAACTAGGACAAGCTTGTGACAGGCTCAGCATCCAACTGCCAGCCAGTGTTGGCAAATGTCGCTGCAAAAAAGTAGCTAGAAATAGCTGATTTAGCTTGCTGCGCAGAGGTTGTTCGCATTTCTCGCTAAAAAAATAGCTAACTGCGTTTAAAATCTGACTGTTTTCGGCTAACGAGCTCTGCAAATAGCCGCATTTAGATGGAAAAGCGCCGACTCGGCAACACTGGCAACATTTAAGCTTCCCCTTCCCCCCCGCCCCCTACCCACCATTCTCTCTCGCCGGATTCTCGGAACTTGCGTCTATTTTGACACGGACCTCGACCCACGCGTCCATCCTTTGCGATCCCATAATCCGCTTTGCAATGCGCGTCCTTTGGCCCCTTTCTCCCTTTTCGCTTTTGGCCATAAATGAGCGCAATTTTTCTCCTTAATTTTGGAACATTCGGCATTACATAATTGAAATGCTTGCGAAAAAATATAAAAAGAAATGTTTGCTTTGAAATCTTTTCGATGAATTTTCCTCTTCTGCGCGAGCTCAAAACTTCTTCCAAGAGCGAGGGTCGAGCCAAAGGCACCCACATCCCCACACACACCCCCCACACACACACACCCTCACACACACACACCCTCAAACACACATTTAAGCATATTCCATCAACATTTCAATGGGCTTTATTTGCGGCCCGACAGAAAATCAATAAATCTAGATTTAATGAGTTTGCAATATTTGGCAGCAGCTCCCCCTCTCGCCCTCCCTCCCCTCTCTCTTGATATTCCCAATAGAATTTGGTTGCCCAGAAAAAAGGGGTTAAAAATCGTAAAGGAAATTTCCTTAGTCGAATTCCGGCTCTTTGTTGCTAGGCTAGGCATGAGAATAACTGATTTTAGCAGCGAAGTTTTCAGCAACACATGTAAAAAAAACCTTACTTTAGCAGCGCAGCTTTCAGGACCTTGCCCTTTCAATAGGAACCATTTACTTCTGTTTAACAGAAAGGACATGCTTCCAGGATCTTCTATCTCCCTCCCCCTCACGCACACACACACGAATTAGGGGTTAACTCTAGCAAGAACTTGCCTTTATCCGGCTGCATTTGGCCGTGAACCCAACTCAAGTCGTGACACGTGCTTCCGGCATCTTCGATTCAGCCTCTTTTTTCATTGACAGGATGCTGCCCTGAAGGACTTCAGCTGGAGCGTGGACAGCATGACGACCGCCAACATTGATTACGACTATTTGCTCAAGTTCCTGGTGCTCGGCGATTCCGGCGTGGGCAAGACCTGCCTCCTCTATCAGTATACGGACGGCAGATTTCACACTCAATTCATATCCACGGTCGGCATTGACTTTCGCGAGAAGCGTCTGGTGAGAGGACCCCATCCCCTCTTTCCCCATTCTCCCCCTTCTTATTTGTGTGCTCCTCCGGTTTAGGTTTACAGCTCGCGCGGGCGACGGCATCGCATCCATTTGCAGATCTGGGATACGGCCGGACAGGAACGATTCCGTTCGCTGACAACGGCCTTCTATCGCGATGCGATGGGCTTTCTGCTGATCTTTGATCTGACCAGCCAGAAGTCGTTCCTGGAGATAACCAATTGGCTGGAGCAGCTGCGCATGCACGCCTACACGGAGGATCCGGACGTTGTGCTCTGCGGCAACAAGTGCGATCTGCTGCAGCTGCGCGTCGTTAGCCGGGAACAGGTCGCTGCCTTGGCGCAACGATATCGTCTGCCCTACATCGAGACGAGCGCCTGCACGGGCGCCAACATCCAGCAGGCTGTCGAGCTGCTCGTGGGCCGTGTCATGGAACGGATCGAGAACGCGGTCGGCAATCGAGATTTCTCCCTGCTGATGGCCCAGTCCCGCCGGCTGCCCAACCTTGCCTACGGACCGGAGCTCGTCCGGCTGCATCAGGCCAGCGACAATCCGCCGCGCCGCAACTGCAACTGTTAGGTCGACCAGGGAGTCGGGGAGTCCGGGAGTCCGGTAGCCTACCCAATCCATATCAAATTCAATTATATCCACTTTTATTGCGTTTATCTATGTGTGTCTGTAAATAAATGTTGCTTGTTGATTGTTAATTCCAAACGGAAGCGCCAGCCAATTCCAAACACAGGATCCTAGGTCTTCCGCAAAGGTTGTCACGATTAGGAGAAGAGCGGGAACCAGTTTGACAGCGCCTTTGGACTTGACTAGGTCTATACAAGAGAATATTCAATGTTCTTGAACGGTGGGAAAAAAGAAATTTGATCACTCGCCCGCAGTCGTCAACCTATTTGGAGGAAAGAGTCCTAGGTCCTTATCGCGACTTCCGCAATTGTTGTCAGCATAAGGAACATGGGGAGGGGGTCATTTGAAAATCTCTCGTGTACTTTTCCAGCTCTATGCGAATCAATATTCCGTTTACTGGGAAGATGGGAAGGATGTTGCCTTGGGATCCGTTAGATCGGAAGGATGTTTCCTTGGGATCCGTTAGATCTCTCCCTGCCAGCCAACCCACCCAAATGAAGTATGAAGCCAACGGCTTACTAGCTACATTAATTTATTAACTTCCAATCTAGCCTAGCTTCTTGACCAAAGCCAGTAGAACGCGCTGCCCAGCCACAGCCAGATCTGTGGAGCTGCTGCCGACAGCCTGGAACTGGCGTTGCGCTCCTCGATCCATTGCTGGTAATACTGGACGTCCGCATAGACGCCGGGCAGACCCGGCTCCGCACAGCCATAGCCCCACGATACGACACCAATCAGTCGGCCCTCGTACACCAGCGGTCCGCCGGAATCGCCCTGGCAGGAATCCGTGCCGCCGCGCAGACGTCCGGCGCAGAGCATGCCGGGCAACAGGCCGGCGCCGTAGATGTTGTCACAGGTCAGGTGTCGTATGGTGCTCACATTGGCCGTCAGCAGCACGTTCGACAGCGAGCTCTGCCAGGAGAGAGAGAGACTTAGGACGTAAGTCGTACGTAGACGTAGGACTTACCTGTTCGGTGCGTCCCCAGCCAGAGACCTGGCAAGTGACGCCCGCGGGCGTCGCTTCGCTGGCCAGCTGGATTGGCGAGACGGTCGGATGGCTGCCGTTGACGGCCAGGCCGTTAGTCAGAAACATGACGCCGACATCGTCGCGCATGCTGTCCGTGCTGAAGGTGTTCATGTACGCAATCGAGCTGACATAGGAGACAATTGTGTTATTGTTGCGCTCGTAGCGATTGAGCGTGCCCATCACGACGACAAACTCCTTGGCCTTGCGGTAGCGCTTCTTGGAGGTGCTGTTACACGGAGAAAGGATGCATGAAGGTTGCTTTTCTGGTAGCTGTGTCCCCTGCGAGCTAGACTCACTTGTACAGGCAATGGGCGGCGGTCAGCACCTTGTTGGGCCCAATCAGCGAGCCGCCGCAGATGTGCCCGCTTCCGAAGTTCTTGTCGTTCGAGCGCAGACGTATGGAGACCAGGTGCTTTGTCTCCGCCACGCTGGCGACCGTGCCATTGATGATCCGCGACTCGGGCAGCTGGCTTCGTGCTCCTGGCCTCGCTGCGACTGTTAAGGAGTAATCCACTTTAGTAGCTAACCAAGCGAATACCCCACTCTTTCCCTTCCAAATTATTCACAACCACTTTTCCCATCGAGGTAATCCAAATTTTGGACACAGTTGGAATTCCTCCTCACACTCTCCACTTGCTCCAACCGTGTGCTTCGGAAGGACTTGTCTAAGGTACTACGGATTATGGATATTTTGCTGAAGGTTGCAGGGTCTGCATGCCCTACCCCTCTTCCTGCACCCTCCAAGTAAGCTCCTAACGAAAGGACCTGCCTAAGGTCCTCCGGACTATGATTATTTGGCTGGAGCTCGCCTTCCTCCCGGCAAGCAACCCCTCGAGCATCTATGCTCTTTACCTTGCCTCCCTTCCCCCTTCCGCCGCAAAGCAACCGCCTTATGAAAATACTTGCACTTCAGATTATGGAAATTTTGTTAAAGTTCAGCGCGAGTTATTTCTTGTAACCAACCCCCCTCCCCCCACCCACCTGTTCCCCTCAACCTATGCCCGCTTTGGCCTTGCCGCCGTATCTTTTATGCTTGTCTTTTACGTCAATTTCCGCCCTGTTGCAGCCACAACAAAACACAGCCGCGATGATTAACAAGCAGATGAAACTTATCTACGGAATGCCGAAGCTCGAATACCCTTCTGACGGAATGATACGCATCTTTGCGCGATGTGTAATAGATAATAAGGCTCGTGAGGGTTGGGTTTGGCTGAATAGCTATAAAAGCTATCAATAAATATCTGTCGTTAGCTTTATAATCGTAAGATCTGATAAATTAACCTATCTCAGCAAAAAAAATCGGATCTATTTTGGGTTGCAAGAAGAGTCTGTTGATACTAGCCTCTACTTTACTCCCTTTCCTTCTTGCCTTCCCTCTCCTTCACTATCTTCTTCTTACTTCCAACTTCTTTACCCTCGCCTTCTTACTTCCCTCTCCCTTACTCTCTCCTTCTTACTTCCCTCTCCTTCACTCTCTTCTTTTTACTTCCTTCTCCCTTACTCTCTTTTTTATACTTCCCTCTCCCTTACTCCCTTTCCTTTTTACTTCCCTTTCCTTCACACTCTCCTTCTTACTTCCCTCTCCCTTACTCTCTCCTTCATACAAAAAGACGGATCTATGCTCAGACTCTAGTCTATTGATATTACCCTCCCCTTTACACTCTCCCTTTCTTTGTTTCTTCTCTCTTCTTTTCTGTATATTTATTTATTTATATTTTATTCCTTCTATTACAGACTCTTTTGATACTTCCTTCTCCCTTTCTCTATTTTTTCTCTCTTCTTTATTTCTTCAACCTTCTTCTCATGTATCCTTCTATGGGGTCACACATTTCATGACAAAATCCAATATCGTCCACAATGAAGGGCAACACGACAAGAGAGAGCGAGAGAGAGAGAGAGAGAAGGAGAGCGTGAGAGTGAGAGCAAGCGAGAGAGAGAGAGAGATACTTGGGGTATGCTCAACTTGATGGACCCATCCCCTTAATTTTTACACCTTATGCTAACGCGCGCACACATACATGCGCACACGTGCGTGTGTGTGTGTGTGTGTGTGTATGTGTGTTGCATTTAGTTAAAGTTCTTGGAAATTGTTTATCTTACACATAAATAGCCATATGCACAGATAATACACGCCGTGCATAATGAAAGTTAAAAAAAAAATAAACAATAAAAAAAATCAGTTAAGAATATTTTGGTTTTATCGTCGAATTTTCACGACCGAATTTAGTCAGTGCGCATTTCTAACTAAAATACAAATATGAGAATCGACACGGCATCGAGCTGTTCCAATTGGCAATCAGCGCCGACTTCTATCAGACCCGTCCATGGCCAGATAAGACTCCAAAAAACAAAACGAGTAAGAATGCTCTAGTCGGGAGTGCACGACTAGTGAATACCCTGCTAAAGCTAAATGCCAAGTTTGGACCCTCTAGCTCTTATAACTAACGAGATTTGCTCAAAAAACAGTTTTTCGATATCGATTTGTTATCGATTACTTGGAAACGGGGCATGTTATCGATTATCGGAAATAAACTCGATCTGCGCGGGAGGATCTGCAGCTAAAATTTCATGTCTCTAGCTGTTATAGGTTCTGAGATCCTTGGCTAGATCGACTCGGCTTTTGATGCTGATCAAGAATATATATACTTTATGGGTTCGGAGATGCTTCTTCTTCTGCCTCTTACATACATTTGCACATACATTATACCCCATTTTATCCATTCATAATGGGTGCAGGGTATCAAAAAAAAACCTTATATGACACATTTGAAAGCTGTTGTCATCGAGAAAAACAAAGAGATATCATAAAGCGATCAAATGGAATAGTTTTTGGGCTGTATTTGTAAAAATTGCCTTATAATAAGTTTGGGGGGGAGAACATTTATCGTTATGTGTATAAATATATGTATGTATATGTTTATAGATTGATGTAGTTGATAAGCTGGATAATCCCGGAGAGAGTTTTCATATTGAGGCGCAAAGTCAACTAACTTAAACGAATTTAAATAAATGTTTTTTTATGGAATAAAATATGCATGCAGAAAGTTTTTTTGTGTTCTCTTTCAACCGGGATAATCCAGGCTCAACTGTACAGATATATATAGATATATATTCGAGTTGCCAAATGTTTGCATTAACATTCGATTTGTGTCTTTTTGGACGGCTTTTCCGATGCATTTAAACCGATTCAGATTCAGATTCAGATACAAATACAGATATAGATATCAGATTCAGATACAGATACAAATACAGATATAGATATAGATATGTAAAAATTTGCACTACAAATTCCAAGGCACTTATTTAAAAAAGAGTTTTCGCAATATTACTAGAGTAAATATATATGTATATATATATAAAAAAAAAGGAGGACGGCATAAAGAGATATTGTCTGTTAAAAAATTGAATCAAAAGAAGTTGATTTCTTGGACGCTACCAGTGCATATATATAGATATCCGCACTATACGTAGCCCTGCAGTGCATATATAGATAGAGAGATATCCGCACTATATGTAGCCCTGGAGGCTGCGCGATTGACTTTGATGATGACGCGGCGGCTGATAGCCCGGCTCCTGCATTTCCATTTGCATGACCAGATTCTTTTGCTCGCCGCGCGCCTCGTATGCCTGGCGTGCCTCGCGCTGCAGTATAAGGGCAGCCAGGCCGAGCAGCATAAAGGTGACCACGGCTAGGGCATATGACCAGCCGAGCACATTGAATTTCGGATACATGAGCCAGTCGCGACGATAGGCGCAGCCGCCAAATATGCACACGGCCAAAAACATGAACAGAGCTGCAAGCAAAATGGGAACTTTACTATAAAAGTATATATAATTGATGTTGGAGTACGTACAGGAGACGGCGGTGCCGATGTAGGAGAGGCGGACCAGCAGCCACTCGTACTGCAGCACGGCCTTCAAAGGCAGCCGGATGATGGTGAGCGCCAGCAGGGTGAGCACGGCAAAGACAATGATGAAGGACATCGTAACAAAGCCCTGGACGGCCATCAGCCAGCCGGGCAGCAGATATTCACGTATCACATAATAATCCTAGAGTCAGTTAATACACATTTGTTAACTGGAGCAGGGCTTCAATATGCATGTACTCACATGGGAGAAGATCAGGTGACAGCCCGTGAATTGTTTGGGAAACTGATAGTTCGGATAGACGAAATTCTTGAAGCAGTATTGCCAGAGGCCCATGTTCTTAAAGCTGCTGCGCGTCTCCTCGTACGACTCGATCCAGTACGGCGAGCAAAAGGACATCATCAGCACAAAGAAGCTGGCAAATGTTACAATTGCTCCAAATACGACTCCATCTGCAAACAAACACATACACACACACACACGCATGCGATATTTATTTACGGTAAACAACATTGGCTGCGTCACTCACTTGTCGCACGCGGATAGTCGCCCTTTTCGACACCCGTGTCGGTGGTGTCCTGCGACTGCTGTTTGCCTAAATTACGCATTGCTGACGAAGGCACTTAGTTTTTAGTTAAAAAAAAATAATAACAAATCGACACTTTGTGATGCATAAACAATTGAGACACAAATTAGAAGAATGCACACACCCAACAGCAAGGTGGGGCTGGGGATGGCAAACATGCGATATTTACGTTGCACTGGTTTTTATATCGATATATATGCATGATAGTTGTCTTGCCCATCGTTATTTAAATCTCTAGTCGAGTGTGGCTGCTTACTGTCAATTGTTCTTCAAGCAAATTTAATGCGATATTTACGTTACACTGGTGCTAATATCGATATATGTGTATTTACCAAATAATGGTTGTTGCTTTGCCTATCGATTTTAAAATCTGGTCACACTTAAATTTAGTTTAGCGCATTCTTGGTTTTGACTTGTTTTATTTAAACCTAATATTAACAATACAAACGAAAACAATATATTTAAAGAACTTGATCCACCTCATGATGCTCCAAGTGCTTCATATAAGCCAGAAAGCATGTCCAGCACAGGCTGCACACACTGATAAAAGGCACACGATTCCGCTCCGGAATCAGCGAGAAATTAATGGTGGCCACCAGAGGCCAAACGGCCAGCGCAACCTATTAAGTAATTTATATATGAATTTGAAGTTCTATTAATTTATGCACATGTACCTTGTAGGTGGGAATGAACTTCTTGCCGACCTCGGCGACGGCTTCCCGTATTGTCTTGGACTCGAGCAGGCTCATAATGAAATAGAAACAGGTCATCGCAGCGGGCGTATACGAAATGGTCTCCACGGCGGCCTTGACAACGCCATGGCGTAGCGATGTATGCGGCCACATGGCGCTGGAAACCTGTCCAGCGGGTGCAACAAATGGATAACATTGGTCATTGGTAACTAGATCGAATCTCCAAATGGAACATACCTTGACCCAGCCGTAAAGCGTCGGCGCCACAAACAGTCCGCCGTACAGGCTGAAGCGCAGGACGCGCCACCAATCATAGTTGCCTGCAATCAAACGGTAAGTTAGTCCGGTTTAAAAAAGAAGAGTTGGGCTTGGCTCACCCCAGCTCTTGTTCTCGAATGTCTGCTGTATCAGGCTGCCCGTGGGCCATATGAGGCTATACGAGATCATGCCACGTGCGATGGGATACCTGGTGACGAACGTCCTCAGTTGTTGCCACAGCAGTGAGGAGGTCATTTCGCCGTCTGCATAAAAGATTGCATTGATTAGCAGATAACCTGAGATCAGCGTCTAGCTCTGGACATGACATCGACCCAGCTCCATGACCTGATCAGGAATATATTTTTGTGGGCTTGCCCGATACATAAAACCATTTGACCCTCTTTCCGCCCACCTTGCTGGCTATCTAAACACTTTTGTAATTCATGCTAATTAATTCCGTTCGCAGCACATGGCCAACTTATCGACAATACGGGTCGCGCTCCGTATCAGAACACCCGCTGCGTGCAGGCCAAATAAATGCAACGGCTGCCTTGTTGCCGCACGCCAAACGAGATGCATTTGTCGGGACTAATTGTCATGTGCCTGCTGGCCAGCGGCACGTGTGGAGATCAGCCGGAGGATCAACAGGATCAGCCGGAGGATCAGCAGGATGGCAAAATCGTGAATGGCACGGCGGCGGCAAAGGGCGAGTTTCCCTACGCGGTAAGCGAAGGGACCAAGATTGTAGACAATTTGAGAGAAGCTTCCAGCTAAAGGAAGATCAAACCCCACGGCAAGCGAGGACTCCAAGCGGAATAGTTTGTAATTGTAACAGAGAATCCCGAACAGGATCCCGAACAGGTTCCCTCAAGGCTTAGTTAGTTTGGCAAACATTTCTGAGATTAAGCTGTTAGGTCAGTCAAGCCAGCCATGATTCCACGAGGGAAGCTTGATCATCAGGAGAATCTTGGCCAAAGTCCAGGCTTCCATTAGGAATACAAGATGGGCAAGCCAATCTGTCTTGAATCGAGATCATACTTAAAAGAACTCCTTTTATAGCTCTTGAATGGATCGATTCATGTGCGTTCCATTCATGGATTGATTTATAAAAAAAACAATCTCCTTTTGTAGCTCGTCTAAGGTTCCTAAATTCCAAATCCTTTGGAACAGAAGTTCCCGAAAGTTCCCAGCTCCTAAAATGAAAGGTGACTTTAAGTTCAAGTATTTTCAATCAATCCAATTTTGGGCATATATTATGTGGGTATGAGCAGCTAGGATCAGCTCCCGCTTGGACAACCGATGTGGTTTCAGCTTCCAATCATAGTAAAAAGAAATTGATTTAGGATTCGAACCGGCGTATCAAGATCCAGCCGAATATATCGAACCGAAACAGTTTGTAGTACTTCATCAGGAAATGGAGCAAATAATTTAATGAATCTCTGCCCTTTGCAGGTCTCGCTGCGCCGCGCCAAGACGGGCCAACATTCGTGCGGAGCCACATTGCTGAACGCCGGCTGGGTGCTGACCGCGGCGCATTGTGTACGGAGCGCGACGCCGGAGCAGCTGAACGTGCAATATGGCAGCAATCGAATCGAGCGCAATGCCAGCCAGCTGGCCTGGGTCGCGGCAATCCATGTGCATCCCGGCTATGAGCCGGGCGACAAGTATATCCACGACATTGCCCTGCTCCGGCTGAGGCAGTCGATCGTTTTTAACGGCAGCGTGCAGCCCGTTCGCTTGCCGGTTCCCCAACAGCAGACGCGGGACAACAGCAGCGCCGTGCTCGCAGGCTGGGGCCTGAATGCGGTTCGTATTTAGAGCCCAACGTCAGGTCACGTGTGTTCCGCAAACTCCAACAAATTTATTCAAGAAGAAGAATTGTAAGCTCGAGCTACGCTCAATTCAAACTCCGGGTCGAACATGTTGCTCGACTCGACCCAATTTTTTGCGTCAAACGAGTCGAGATTGAAATTGTGTTCGAATTTCGGGCATCCGCTAGAATGGGAAGAAATAAGCTCGAGCTCAGTTCGAACTAGGTTTGGTTCGAACTCGAACATGTTGCTCGACGCGAGCAGATCGAACTTCCCTTGTATGATTGAGTATCCGGGCTTGAAACACGTGAACTATCCGATGCAGGGCCCTTTGTTTTGCATGCTCCAATTCATTTTTGATTAACTCGAATCCTCCTCCCACAGACTGGCGGCGTGGTGCAGCAGCAATTGCAGAAGGTGCAGCTGCAGGTGTTCAGCGACGAGGAGTGCAGTCGCCGCCATCAGACGCAGCTGCACAGCAGCCAGCTGTGCGCCGGAGTGCCCGAGGGCGGACAGGGTCAGTGCAGCGGGGATTCGGGTGGCCCGCTGCTGCTTGCGGGCACGGACACACAAATCGGCGTAGTCTCGTGGAGCGTGAAGCCGTGCGCCCGGCCGCCCTATCCGGGCGTCTTCACCGAAGTGTCCGCCTACGTCGACTGGATTGTGCGCACGGTGGGCGCCAATCCGGCCGCCGCCGATCCTCTCTCCTCCCAGCTGTGGATCGGGCAGCTGATTGTGGCGCGCGTGCCGCCGCCTCCCTTGCAGACATAAAGGTTCTGTACTTAAATGCCTTTTTTATTTATCTACAATTTGTTGCTAAATTAACACACATACACAATTATTTACAACTAGAAGAAATTGGCCTCAAATGAATAATGCTGCAAATCAAACAAAAAATTGGGCTAGGTTTTGAACCGGCAACCTCTCCCCTAACAGCTCTAAGCGTGAGGTTTTGCATTTTCCAGCGTCTTCATATACGCCAGAAATATGGTCCACAACAGGCTGCAGATGCTCACAAAGACGACGCGATTGTGCTCGGGCACCACGGAAAAGTTGATCGTCTGCAGAATGGGCCAAACACAGAGGCCAACCTGTGTACGGGGAAATAAACCCCATTTAGAATTTTGGAAAATCTTTGCGGATCTCGGACAAACCAACCTTGTAGGTGGGCAGCGCCTTTTGCTTGACCTCGTCGATGGCCTCCGGCAATGTCTTCAGCTCCAGCAGGCTCATGCCCATAAAGAAGCTGACGCAGGCGAAGGGACCGTAGCTGATTTGCTCGGTTAACGCCTGCAAAGCATAGATCAATAGATGACCTCCTCCCTCTCTCCTCCTCCCTCCCTCTACTCACCTTGACTATGCCGATGCGTAGGTTCGTTTGTGGCCACATGGCGCTGGTGAGACGCACCCAGCCGTAGAGCGTGGGCGCCACGTAAAGCCCGCCAAACAGGCTAAAGCGCAGGGCACGCGCCCAATCGTAGCTCTCTATTGGGAAATGGCATCAAGATTTGGTTTTCTTTGTCATTGCCGTAAACTTACTCAAATTGCGTCCCTCGAGCGTTTGCTGTATCAGGCTGCCCGTGGGCCACATTAGCGAATATGTCAGCACGCCCTTGGACATGGGATGCAGCTGGAGGTGGGCTTGGAGCCGGCGCTGCCAGCTGCCGAGCCGCATTTGGGCCAGCTTTAACACTTGGGACAGCATTTTCGAGGCGCAGTCCTTGACTTAAACAATAACTAAATACGAAACGGCCACTAAGGCGAATAATCATAAATCATTTGAAACGACAAGAGAAACGAAGAAGACGACGGCGACGACGACGACGACAACAAATATCCCTAAATCCCGCTAGAAACCGCCTTCTCCTGGCACCCAAAATGTCTGAAGTCTACATACATCTGACCCTCGAACCCAGGAGTCCAGGCAATTCAGCTTTTTTCTTGCTAAATTTGTTTTTTCAGAGGCCTTGCCCATTTAGCTATTTTCCAGCTAAATTCAACGCGTTAAAGCTATTTTCCAGCTATGGCTGGCTATTTTAGCTATTTTCCACCTAAACTGTTTTTTTCAGTCTTTCAGCTGAATTTTAATGCTAATTTAGCCTCTTTGCCAACTTTATCGCCAAATTGTGCTCAGCAAGCTAATTCAGCCTTTTAAAAGTTATATTCAACATTGGATTCAGCCACTTTTCGAGGAAGCACTTGCCAACACTGGTCTGGGTCAATGTCCTAAAACAAAACCAAGAGTCCAGGCAATCAGCTATTCTCCAGCTAAATTTGATTTTCAGGTTTTTCAGCTAAATTTGTTTATTTCAGAGTCCTTCAGCTGGAAACAGCTGAAGTTCAATACTAATTTAGCCTTTTTTGGCAACTTTATCGCCAAATTGTGCTATGCAGCAAGCTGATTCAGTTTTTTTAAAGTGATTTTCAACATTGGATTTAGCTAGCACTTGCCAACACTGGTCTGGGTCAATGTCATACTCTTATAAATGTAACTTAATTGCAACTTGGGCTCAAGTTCAGGGAGATCTGGTAAAAAATGGTACTTGCTTTCTTTTCTGCTCCTTCTTTTCTGTTGCACTTTCTCACTTTTGTTGGGCTTTGAATCAACTGAATAGGCTGAGTTAAATGTATCCAAATGTCACAATGGTTGCCCAAATACTAAAAGTGTTTCGTGCATTTGAATTGCCAAAAAAAAAAAAATAAAGAAAATCATGCTCATCCCATTGCATTGAAAATTTGCGATCGTGCAAAGCTTTTCCGTTTCCGTGTCGCTCAAATTGCTGCAGTTGAAGGTTGGTTAGAAGGGAAGGGAGGGGGAGGGGACTGGGGCGGGGGGTGCGTTGTCAAGGGTGCTGCCTTATGAAAGCTGTAAGTATTATAGATTATGGTCGTAAACTTGCCAAAAAGTTGGCACCTAAAAAAAGCGCGCCAATTTTCTAATAAGAATACACATAAATGTGTGTGTGCTGCATCAAAAAGTGCAAGCAAAAAAAAAAACAGCAGTGTTGCCCATTCAGCAGTTTTATAGCTAGATTTGGCCATTTTCTATAGTCGTCAGTTGTAAATACCTGCATTTTAAAGCTGATTTAGCTAGTTTTTTTTGGTATATCCAAGAACTGGCTATTTTTAGCTATTTTAACATTGAATTCGAATTATTTAAAGAATCACCTGACAACACTGATAAATTTATATATAGTTAGCACACAAATAGTATGCACACACTTGCGCACGTGCGGTTTGATTTGTGGACAGCAAAATTTCCCAGGGGGGGGGGGGGTGTTATCCCAAATGTGACCGTGTCATAACAATTGCCTTTTGGATGGGGAAACGTTGAGCACGCACACAAACACGCGCATGTTTATGTAATTGTGTGTCAGCATAGATCTGTGTAAGCCCATATGGGAATGTTTGTTTGTATGTATGTATGTGCCTAGTGAGTTTTACAACCTGCAATAAATTCTTAGAAAACAAGCTAGTCATTTCCCACCAACAACAACAACAACTAGAAAAGATTTAATTCCATTTCTACGTAAATATATTAGCCATGGCCGTCGCGTCGCCGCCTTCGAATTCTTATTCGCATACTTACATATGTAAGCACAAAACACACATACATACATACATATATGAATGCACATATGCATGTATGTTTGTATTTGTATTGTTATGCTAGTTTTTGTACTATGTGCATAAATGAAGGACGCCAAAGAGCGTCGCAGTCGACGTTCTTGCCGCTGATTATATTAAACTAAACTAAACTAAACTGAATTGTTTGTGTCAGCTGTCTGGCGGCGTCTGCGTGCTGATGAAAAAGCTGTGCGAGCTTTCTAATACCCTGCAACGCAAACAGCTGCAAAGTGGGTATATTCTATTGGCATATTCGTAGCTACTTGCAAGTAGCAGTGGAAATTCCAATAAGACTGCGAAGTGAGTGAATTCCGTGTGACCGCATGTTTGTAAATTTAAATGTGAACTGTCCTGAGTTGTGTGTTGGTCGTTAGTTTGCGACCGATATAATTAAAACGTTTATGAAATGTAAGCAATGTGTATACCAAGAATAGTCATTTTTACTGTCAACTTGAGATCTACCAAAGAGAGGTCACTTCTCATCGGCATACTTCCCATCTCCCTGGCCATCAGACTTGGTATTTTTGACGGCGGCCACTTGCTTATTGAATACAAAAGTGTGATACTGTTTGGCCAGCTGGGCACACTTGAGCGGCTCGGTGCCGTACTGACGATAGCAGGATATCAATTGTTTTTCCATATTCTCAATGTCCGACGAACACTCATTGGCCTTGGCCCATTTGATGGGCTGCCCGAACAAATTGTGCACACGGTCCAGTGTCTTGGTGAATTGCGTCTCTTCGATTTCCGTAGAGCGTCGTGCCCACGATTGAGCGATCGCCATCTGTTGCTGTTGTTGTTGTTGTTGCTGCTGATAGGGTTGCACTTGGGGCTGTTTCTCGTTGCTGGCGGCATCGCCCGCCGCGCTCACTGTATGCACTCCAGCTGTTGTCGCTGTTGTTGTTGCCGCTGTTGTCGTTGCTGTTGTTGTACGGCTGCAATGTTCACAGACGGTGGAGACGCTGCCTCTCTCCGCTTTGGTGGCCTTCTCTACGCGCTCCAAGACTTCCCGGCTGATCTGAAATGGCGATGTATTCGACATTTGCACAGTTTGCGGTTTGCTGTTATTAGCGCCCATATCGAAACTTATTCAAAATTGTTGTTAATGTCGTTCGTGATTCGTATAGAATTTTTTTTTTTGTTGTTTCATAAAAATTGAATATAGTCTGTTAACTCAAATTAAATTTTGTAGCATACATGGCAGTTTATTTTGCTAGCGTCTGGGCACACTTCTGCTCCCATATATATATTTTGTGTTTGAACAGAAATATCGATGCGAGTGAAATATATATCGATATATCGTCTGACATCGAGCACATGCAACATTGTGCTTCGAAAAAGCGCATCAACCAAACATTTATTTATTGTGTACTTTTATATATATATGTAAGCAATACAAACAAACGAAATGCATGAAGAACAGACAACCGATGCGCCAGGTAAGTACATAAGCAAATCGTCGAGAATGTTACTCTAAAGTCGCGCCATTTATAGCTGATGCAGCGTCTGCCGGCCAAGTGATGCGCCGTTTTGTGCAGTGCATGGACGACGACGATGTGCGCCGGGAGCTGACCGAGGACTGCATTCTCAGCCTGCTGGGACGCAGCATCAAAGGCGTCGCTGCCGTAACTGGTTACGTGCGCACCCAGCTAACCGGACGCTACAGGCATGTGGGCTTTCGGGCTGTGAGCCACTGCGGCGAGGCACAGCAAACGTTGCTCACGGAACGCTTCGCGCGCAGTTTTCAGGTGCTTCGCGGCCGGCGCAAGGCGGCAAAGCCCATGCCCTCATCTTTGCACATGCGGCCGGAGAGCGATGACGAGGACGACGACGGCGAATCGGATGCTGTCAACTGTCAGCTGGTGACGCCGCCACGCTTCAGCGCACAAGCTCCAAACTCGCAGCAGTTGCAGTATATCGAAGCGTCCGGCGTGCTGGAGGCGGATCATGGGCACGATGATGGTGGCCTTGATCTGGGCGAATCGTGCCAGGTGACGCTGACGCTGGGCTACCACCGTAGCCCGCTCGGCTTTTCCAGCGCATGTGCCGTAGAAATCTGTTTGATTGTCTACGAGAAGCTTAAGCCCCGCTCTTTGGCACATCCTGCACGGACCCGGACCTACTCATCCGGCGTACAGCGTCAGTCGCGTGTGCGCAGCTCGCGAAATGTCCACACGGACGACGAGGGCGAGCTGCCGGCCACACGCAGCGTACGCCGTACGCTCTTCGCCAGCGCCGAATGCCCCGAGGAGCCCGAGGAGTCCCCGGTGCGCATCTTGCCCGTAGATAGCCCGGCCAAGCCGCGCAAGCGTCAGCATAGAACCGATCCGAATGTTAAGTCCAAGCGACCGACGGTTCTGGGCGGCGGCATGCGCTTCTAGAGAATCAAACGGATGCGTTTTTAGCTCAATATTTTGTACCAAACTAAATTATAGATTTCAAGTGGAGCCCATATTGGGCGGATTGTTAATTGCGAAGACTGAGCCCAGTTGTAGAAATTATATACAAATAATGTTGTCTTCGGACTAATACGAGTACATAAGATTATCCAAAACATATACACCAATTGTATATATATACCTATTATATTAGAAACCAATATATTTTTGTATTCTTAAGTGTTAAAATAAAACTTAATATTCACCTACTTAAATTGAAAAAAATAAAATAAAAGAAATTAGTTTTTTCATTATTTTTATTCTGGTGAAAATTCAAATATTTTTTTTCCAATTGCATTTTCAATGAATTTTAATAAGAAATCGTTTATTTCGATTCTCGGCTACGTTAATCGATATATAACATTAATCGTGCAGCTATCGATATTCGATTATCAACCCTGTAAAGTGTAAGTGTGTTGTCTTCGTTTTCATGTTGTTTGAAATTTTGGCGACGCCGCAGAGTTTAGCAACAATATGGCTTATTTAAATAATTCGAATACTAAAAATGCGGATTTCGACTGGGACGAAATAAACGTTGGCGACTTTAATCTAGATCATTCGGAGAATTTCTTTGGTACGCATAACCTGAGCCAATTCGCCTCGATTTACAGTTAACACAAGAAAAATAAAATTGCGCCATTTTAGCAGCTGCATTTTCAGCGCCGGCGGCGAACAATCTTGGGGCTGCGCTAGATTTAAGCCACAAGTTGGATAATTTAAATAATACTAGTCACGCCGACTGGAACGAAATAAGGCCTGATGCCTACATTATGGAGCATACGGAGGCTTTTTGTGGTACGTGCCCGCGACTCTTCTATGATTTACAGTTAATTTTCGAAAAATTCAATTTTAGCAGCTTCCACGGCGAACAAGGAGAACCTAAGGGCTCCTTTGAACTGGAACAATGCGTCGCCGGCCCATGAGATTAAACAGGAGGTTAAGCGGGAATTACAGTTTAATGATATCAAAATGCAGAGCTTGGAAAAAGCCGGCGAGCAGCAGGAAAAGCGAGAATCCGAACTTCAACTGCAGCCAAATTTGACGCCTGTTTTGCCGCGATTGGAAGAGTTTCACTGCAAGGAGGAGTTGCAGGACAATGACGACGGCTATAGGCCACGCCAATTGAATCCGCCGGACTCGTCGCCCGTCTCCATGCAATCGCCGTGCGAGCCGGAGCTGCAGGATGAGAATAGCCTAAAAAACGAGCAGCTCGATTATAAAGTCAAACTTAGGCTGGGCTGGACGCCACAGGCTGAAAGACCAGGCGATGGACACGCCGCCGCCGGCGCCGCCGCTGCTGTGAAAGCGCCCAGGGCATATGAGTGCAAGGAGGTGTATCAGGCCAAGCGAGAAATGGCGTTACGACAGCGCGAGGAGGAGGAGCGCAAGGCACGCGAATTTCATAGTAAACCGATGCCAAACTTCAAGGCCCTGCATAAACGCCTGGCGAACACAATTGTCATTCATCGGATCACAGTGCCTGTTACGCCGGAAACAGTTAAGCACTCGTATGCCAACATGGAGCGACGCAAGCGGCGAGAACAGGTAAATGTGCAAGTAAACAGGTAATTCGTGCTTGCTAATTAAAGTATTTGCAGGAGGCAAAAGTGAGTCAGCAAGAGAATGCGAACGAAATGGTGCGCAGAGCAGTGCAGGAGGCAAGGCCATTTCAACTGCGGGCCGATCAGCGCGTGCGCGAACGTCGCGAATACGATCATGTTGTGCAGTGTCAGCAGGAGGAGAAAAAGAAGCAGGTAAATCATCTAAATCTAAATGTAAGTTGTTTATTTAAAATTAAGTCAATGCTCTGGTCACATTGGCGTCCAGCGTTGCGTTTGTGCTGGTGCAGCACTGTGTGCACTCGATAACGATAACTTGTTTGGGCCGTCTCTACATTGCGTTAACATAGTAATATAGGCACTCATTTTTGCGTTAGCAGCTGCGATTCAGCAGTTGGGGCAAAATTAACGTTTCGAGCTTGAGCGTGTTTCAGTTTTAATTAAATCATTAGTTTGTTAAGTAAAAATCCTACACAAAACTTTGAAAACGCCGAGTAGGCTGGCAAAGTGAACTAATTTTGGCGCAGTACAAATATCAAATCCGTTCTACACATAATCTAAACGCACGCACACACACACGCACATGTACTACATATCATACACATATGTATATATGCATACTTGTTGTTTGTGTGTGGTGTGAGTCATGACGTTTCGGTAAACGGACGGCGTAGAAAACAGTTATATTGTGCACAATATATATAAATATATATATGTTGCATAAAGGGCGCAACGCGTGACTAAACGTACTAAGATTTAAAAGACAACAAATTTCGGTACAAATGCAACAGAGCACAAAACTCGAAATTATTGTACAAGCAAAAGGATTAACAGCAGCTGCTGCGCCCAAAATATATACACACACGGGCACACTGCAGGCAGACATATATATACATACATACATTCATACGCTCTGAGCAACAACAACATTGTCGTCACGGTTTGTGAAGCAACAGTCGCACTCTATCTCTTATCTCGCTCTCGCTCGCTCGCTCGCTCGCTTTGTGTAAACTGTAAACAAAGCTCTGCCAAAAGGGGCGCCACTTTCGCCGCAACAAGCAGACCGCAAACAAAATGGTTGATCGTCTTGTCAACTCGGAGCTAAATACACGTCGCATCGCGTCCGTGGAGAGCTGCTTTGGCAGCTCGGGCGTGCCGCTGGCGGTGCCCGGACGTGTTCTGGTCGGCGAGGGTGTGCTAACAAAGATGTGCCGCAAGCGGCCAAAATCGCGTCAATTCTTCCTCTTCAACGACATACTCGTCTATGGCAACATTGTGATTGGCAAGAAGAAGTACAACAAGCAGCACATAATGCCCCTCGAGGAGGTCTCACTGGAGTCCATTGCCGACAATCAACAGTACAGAAACGGCTGGTATATACGCACCACAACGAAATCGTTTGTGGTCTATGCGGCGACCAGCACCGAGAAACAGGAATGGATGGCCCATATCAATAAGTGCGTGGAGGATTTGTTGCGCAAGAGCGGCAAGAAGCCGGTCGAGAATCATGCCGCCGTTTGGGTGCCCGACGCGGAGGCCAGCATTTGTATGCACTGCAAAAAGACGCAGTTTACGTTCGTTCAGCGGCGTCATCATTGCCGCAATTGCGGTGCCGTCGTCTGTGCCGCCTGCTCCACGAAGAAGTTCCGTTTGCCCCAGCAGAGCGCCAAGGCGTTGCGCGTCTGCGATGCCTGCTACGAGCGTCTCAGGCATACGCCAGCCAGCGGCGAACCGGATCCGGATCCGGATACGGATGCCAATGAGCGCAGCAGCGCTGGCAACAAACTAAATGCCAGCGGCGCCGATAGCTCCAACGATGACGACACTGACGAGGAGACCACCTCGCCCGCTGCCGAGGCGCACGACGAGCCGCGCTTCTACGGCGACAACAGCATGTCGTCCGCCCCGGACGATTCCATTTGCGCCGCAACGAATCTGCAACCCGCAACAGCAGCAAACGCTTCAAATAACTGCTGAGTAGCATCACAATGCGGATGCGGACGCGGATAACTGGATTAATGGTACTACTGAAAAACGAAATCACAAATTTACCCAATTTACGTTTCCTGCCCACCCCTCAGAACCCCTTCAGAAAAAAGACGATCAGTGCTGCCAATTTGCCTAAAAGTTGCATTTTTAACTGATTTAGCTTCGTTTTTCTTCAAGCGTCTCTAAGAGATTTGGCTATGTTCAGCCGAAAACAGTTGAAATATTAAGATTTGGTGGCAACCCTGCCAATTTGGCTATGTTCAAGGGTTTCAAAACTGTTTTAGCTTTTCTTTTGGCATGATTTAGCTTTTCTTAGGTCATCTCCATGATATTTGATAACAGCCCTGTTTATTGCCAATTTTCGCATTGAATTCAAATCCTTTTTTTTTTTTTTGGTTGGCAACACTGAAAGCAACGTCTTTTACGGCTCTCTACATGAATTTCATTTTGTGCTTTATGCTAATCTTATCAGCTTCAGCTGCCGCTGCTTCTGCTTCTCTAGATTGTACCCTAATATACCCTATTAACATACAAAGGGGTATATCCTTTAAGAATTTGTTAACCTTGAATTCAGCTTCTTTTTTAGCGCAAGTTGTCAACATTAAACACGATTCTGCGACTCTCTACACGAATCTCATTTTGTTACTGCGATACCCTATTCAAATATTTTCTGCTTCTCTAGCTTGTTGCTGTGAATACCCTATTCACATGCGTATATCAAAGGGGTATATCCATTTGGCAGTCCTTCCCAACCCATCGCATATTTCTACAAGTGAAGACTTTCCGCTTCCGCTTCTCTTGGACTGTGAACAGCGTATTGGTTAGTCGCCTATGCCCGACTGCTTCTCGCTTATTGCTTGCTTTCTTCTCGCTATTCGCGCTGACTGGCGCTTCAAGCATGCCAAGTGGATTTACCCAGCTACAATAATAACTATAGATGCGTGTGTGTGTGTGTGTGTGTGCACATACATACACACTAACATACATACATAATAAAGATACGTGGATATAAAGTCCGCTTCCCCATGTCACATGCTCTCAGTTGTTGCTAACTGTTCCATGCTGTTCTTTTTATTTTTCATATACCCTTAACACTTTAAAGGCTGGGTAAAAGGGTATATTGTTTATATGCAAACGTTTGTAACAAGTATCTATTATGAATATATATTCTTGATTAGGAGAGCGAGTCAGGTCGAACTGGCCATATCCGTCTGTCTGAATATTGTTGAAGATTTGACCAGATTCAGCTTTTTCATTGCCTTTCGATAAATTTGGATTTTGGGACATGATTTTCAGGCGTAATTCGAAGATTGTAATAGCCAAGCGTGGAGTGCAGGTTCTTGTTGCATAACATATAGAATAAATGTATAAATTGGACATATAAAGAACCCATATTTAAATGTAAAGCCTGGTCTTATGGTCATACTTAAGACTTTTTGGTTGGCAAAGTGCGGAAGAAGCACAAGTCGGCGCTGTGTACTGGGTATCTGCTAGTCTGGCACGCCCGAATAGAGTACGCTTGCTTCTTCTACAACAATGATTATGATACTCGTATTCTATTTAAATGGAGCATAATGTAGATTTTCGTTTTCTGTTTTAGCAATAATCAGAATTCATCAAACTACTCAAATGACTCCGAATATCTCATCAAACTACTCGAATGACTCAGAATAATTCATCAAACTACTCAAATGACTCAGAATATCTCATCAAACTACTCGAATGACTCATTGAACGTGTGCGGAAGAAAGGGTGAAAGGGGCCAAGTCCCTGATACAAAGTGAAATTAAGTCACAGATTCAGGTCTCCAGAGAATCATGTTGAAATACCAGATGTTCGCCTAAAAGAGATGTCCAGAAATAAACAATAAATAGAGCATCAAGCTCTTGCATATTTCTCTCTCTAAATGATTTATTTAAATGGATGTTCGATGACCGTCCAAGCGGTCCGTTTGCAGAGCTTTCACTGTAATTGCCTTCGCACGGTTCGCTTCTTTTTCCGTTGTCTGCCATTTGGGGCCCTTTTTCAGTTCAGGTATTTAATGATCAAACTTATCTACTTTAATTGACCGAATGCGGGCAGCTCCGAAAGTTGAGAAAGCGCTGAAAAAAATGATCGCAAATCTAACTTATTATTTGGAGGCTGCTTTAATGGAGGGCGAAGGCGAAGGGAGAAACAGAAGAGAACCCCGTGACCTCAAGATCTTATAACAATCTCTTGTCTTAATTATTTTTCTGGGCGGCGTTCCGTTTAACAAAGATCATTTCTGAATAAGCTAAGTTTTTAAGTGAGAAGCGAACTTGACAACAAAATGGAATAATTCCTAAGCATCCAAATTAAAGTAAATGTTTAAAGACTGGAAACGTTCTCACATTCATTCATCTTCTACCCCAAAAGACTGAAACTACTCACATCGCTCTTATTATTTACCAAAATTGCTCAAAACACAGGATTTCGATATCGATATTTTATCGATAACTTGGAAACGGGGCAAGTTATCGAACATCGCAAAGAAATGCGATCTGCGCGGGAGGACCTACAGCTAAAATTTCAAGTCTCTAGCTCGAATAGGTTCCGAGATCCTTGGCTAGATCGACTCGGCTATTGATGCTGATCAGGAATATATATACTTTATAGGGTGGAGGAGATGCTTCCTTCTGCCTGTTACATACATTTGCACAAATACATTATACCTCGTTTTAACCATTTTCAGTGGGTTCAGGGTATAAAAAACACCTGCTTAAAATTAACTCTCGATAACTGATAAAAATGTTCTCACATTTTTCTCGATTTTTTGCAGCTAGACGAAGAACGCAAACAACGCGAGCTGGAGGAAACAAGGGAATTGCGCCGATTGATGGAATTCAAAGCTCGTCCGAACCCATTTAAATAACTAACCCAAATAGTTCTACAATGACACAATAGTATACATATATTTACATATATATATATATATTCTTCTGTTCTCCAAATGTTCTTCTCTTCTTCTTTTCAATTATTTTTGCCCATCCTCCTCGGTTCCGTGTGATGAAGGAAGGGGAATCGAGGGGGTTTTTCCTCGTCCGGGTTTGGAATAATTCTATAATTAAAACATGGTTAGGATTGTTCGATTCTTCAATAAACATATAACTATCTATTTTCTATAATTATTATTATTATTATTTTTTGTAAATGTTTAAAGATATTTTATTCTCAAATCATTTTATTCGCACAGCGCGCGGGTTTTACGTTTGCATTCAAAAAAAAAAAAACATTCAAATCTACAAACTATCATGTTTATAAATAATATATTAACAATTTTTTTTTTTTTGTTTGTTCTCTTTATGTATTTACCGATCGTCCAGCACGAGAGGTTAATGGAATATCTATATACGCCTAAGCAATTATTAATTGTTTTCTATTTGTATAAAGCAAAAACTAAAAATATAATAAATCTATTAATATTGTAAGCGCTGTCCATATTTGCTTTCCCATCTGTGTATCGTAAGTTACGTTACGTGTATTTTTAAGGCACCCGAATCGATAAGATTTATTTATTTGTATATAATCATAAATAGCGTACGTTTTTATTGGAAATCAAAGACAGATAAAGATCTCCTCTGTCGTAGTCGGAGGAGGTCCTTAAACGATCTTCTCTCGAGTCTTCTGACTACGCTCCTCCCAACAAGAACCCTTGCTAACCGGTTGCAGTTCTTCGAATTGGCTCTCTATCGTCGCCATTTTGACGTATCCGTCAGCTCCAAATTTTGGAGTGTCTGAATCCGTCTTCGATTTGTCCGAGATGCAATGCCCCAGACATGGATACCGTATCTACAAGTTGGTAGTGGCAATGGGCTGTTGGCATTTTGTAGCCAGTTGGCCTTAGTTCATCCGAAAGCTAAGCCCCTTCTCCCGTACAATTCCTAGTTAGTTGGCGCTGCTGCCAGGAGCCGAGAAGTTGCCGGTTCAACTGCAGCGGCAATTATCAAATTCTAAAGGTGGTAAAGTTGATAAGATTTGCCTGGTAGAGCGCGTAAATGTCATACTTGGCCAAGATAACTCGGGGAAACAAGTATGTTGTTTACACAATATCTCGAAATTCGATCGAGCATAACTCGGGCAGATATATGATATATCGTACGATCCGGCGAAGATCGAACTGAGACTATAAACAGGCAGGCGGGCAGGGAGACTATGTCTATATAGTTGAAGGGTTCGTCTGTTTCCCCCGGAATTATAGAACCCTTCAAGAGGGGCATAACAAGAATATGTTAATTGCCGATCGCTTTTACAAATGAATAATGTATAACATCGAGTTGTGTGGAGGCATGTTTTAAGATGCACGGAAGCACGTTTCCAAACTGTGCGTGGGCATGCATACATATACATATTGCTGCACTGCTCTGATGCATGTCGTCGCTCTCGCTCGCACACATGGCAAGCATTGGAAGTAGAAAGAAAGAACACGACATTGTTTGGGAAACATAAAAGATGGTATTTATTTATGCTGTACGGTCGCTTAGGCAGCAGCTTTTGGCCTGCGTCTATGGATCTTAGAATTGGCCATCGCTGCCCCAGGAGGTTTTGACGGTATCCTCGTTCCAGTCCTCCACACCGCCGACGGTCTCGGCAGCGACCTCGTCGGCCCAGTTGGTGGTCTCCTCGACGGGATGGTCGACGGCCTCCTCGATCTTGGGTGGCGGCAGCAGCTCCTTGGCAGCGGCGGCCTCCTCCTTCTCAGCCTCCTCGGGATCGCGATAGAAGAACAGATCAACGACCACGGGCCATTCGGTGGTGCGCGAGATGGTGCCGCGCAGGCGGAGCACCTCACGGGCCAGCAGCCACCACATGAGACCAATTGAATGCGGCGACTTGTTGTTGCACGGAATCGCAATATCGATGTAGCGCAACGGCGAATCCGTATTGGTGAAGGCAATCACGGGTATGTTCACATACGAGGCCTCCATAATGGGCTGGTGATCGGTATTGGGATCGGTGACAACCAGCAGACGTGGCTCGCGGAAAGCGGGCTGGATCTGATTGGTGAAGGCACCGGGCGTGAAGCGGCCAGCAATTGGCGTGGTGTCCGTGTACTTGGCGAACTTCAGCACAGCGCGCTGGCCAATGGGACGCGACGAGATGACGAAGACCTGCCAACGGGAGACGGGGGCATTAAAATGGTGCAAAACAAAACTGGCGATTCAAATCAAATACATATGGCGCGCGTGCGCGCATTTAACAGCGAATCTGCAGTGTGACCAGCTGTGATCAAACGCAAAATCCCTGCTGCGCGCGTTGAGTGTGTCTCGTGGCGGCGTGTCAGCTGTGAAGTTGAAATCATTGCATTTCATACCCGAAAGATTAGATAGGAATCATCATGTGCACCAGCGCAAGACCACACATCAACAAATACTTGCTTTAAGAAAGAAATAACGTATTCGCTTGGCGACTTACATCGGAGGCGTTCTCGATGGCCACAATGGCGCGGGCAGCGAGCACCAGCTTCTCCCAGGTCTTGCCCAGGTTGATGATGTTGACGCCATCGGCACGACGCTTGAAGACGTACTGCTCCATCTGGAAGTTGACGTTCTCCGAGCCCAGGTGGGTGGTGGCGACCAACATTTTTGTAATGTCATCCTCTTTGAGGGACAGAATATCTAAGCCTCCCGACATTTTAACGTGAAAGAGTTACGAAACCTGTAACAAAAAGGAAAAAACAGAAATTAATGTTTTATCCGTGCGAACATAACCTAACTCTCAAAAGTACACGTGCCACGCAAACTAAAGAAAAAAAAACACTGACAAACAGCCAAAAAGCACACACTATTTGCAAATAATTGCAATAGTTGCAGTATTTGTGTATTTTTCAGCAATTTTTCAATATAACTATTATTTTATATGTTAATTAAGAGGGCTAAACAGTTTTTTCACTCCACTCACGTTCTGGATGCCGCTGGGAGCGTTGACAAAATGGACGAGTGACGGGCAGCGTGCGCTTCAGCTTGACAAAGGCTGGTGTTGGAAAATGCGTATAGGGCGTGTTTAAGCAGCACTGTCGCAGAGTTGCGTGACGCAAAGCTAACTGATATACAACAAATGCGTTGCATACACCTTGGCTGTTTGTCTGCAAGTTTCAAGCGGCCGTTAACATTCCCAGTATTTTGAATTTGAGTTTGGGCGCAAAAGAGGTTGCAGCTAGTTCTGGCTAAGACGACAAGCTAAATGATATAACAAATGCAACTTTCCAAGTATTTTGAATTTGAATTTGAATTTGGGCGCAAAGAGGTTGCAGCTAGTTCTGGCTATGACGGAAAGCTAATTGATACAACAATTGCGTTGCGTAACCCACGGCCGTTAACATTCCCAGTATTTTGAATTTGAATTTGGGCGCCAAGAGGTTAAGCTGAATAATATATGAAAAAAACACACATGATTCTTTCTGTTTTTGTATACACATTTATTGCAAGTTTTGTTTTGTTAATTTTTCGTAATGTACGTGTTTTCCCCCACCTTTTAACCTCCAAGTAACTACCACATCAATGCATATATGCCAATATTATTTAATTTATGTGAATTTAGTTCTTGTTTGGTTTAAAAAATTGTTTTTTATGTTTTTTTTTTTTTTTTTTGGTTTTTTTGGCAACTTTGAAATACATTTCGTTGTTGGTTGCTTTTGCCAAGACAACAATGCATTTTCTTTCTTTTTTTTTTTTTATAATTATTATTTGTTTGTTTTTTTGTTGTTTGTCACGTGCATTAGTTTTAAAAGGAATATATGTACATACTTTAGAGCGAACTTTGATGTACTTTGATGTACGCTGGGACAAATATTCAATTTATGTTTAAAATTCTCTCTGTGTGTGTGTGTGTGTGTGTGTGTGTGTGTGTGTTGCATTTGCTTTATACATTCTTTTAATTCGTTTGCTTTTATTTATTTTTGTATATATTTTTTTAAACATTCAACAAAATGCGCTCATTAGCTATATTTATCTATGTGTGTGTGTGTGTGTGTGTGTGTCTGTGTGAGTGTGTGTGTGTGTTTCGCTCATTTACGTACTCGTAACTTAATAACATTAATAATAATAATAATTTAAAAAAAAAAACAACATTTTGTATACATATACATAAAACATTTGTGTTTTTTTTTTAGTTTTTCTTTGGTTTTTCTTTTTTTCACGTCTTAGCTTAGTTTTTCCTTTGGGTTTTAGTGTTAAATTTACTAACTACTTATACAATGTAATGTTAACTTGTTTTACTTGTTTTAATTTGTCCGTAAAGTTTTCGTTTAAATACTAAATTGTTTTCCCAACTTTTCCCAACTTTTTTCTCATTGCCTGTCTGTTTAAATGTGAACAATTTGTCTTCAAAAATATATACGTAATAATTAACATTTCGCTATTTTTGTTGTTTCTTCTTCTTTTTGTTTTTGTTTTTTTTCTTTTCGTTTTGTTGTTGTTGTTGTTTTTTCTCTTTGGTTTTTTAATGCCTCGCTCTCTCTCTGCACTTAATCGTGTATAAAATATTTTTTACTACAAAAAATCACTCTTTGCAAATAAAACTCAATGCAATTTGTTTACTTTCTTTTTTTTTCTTTTACTGTTAACATTGTTTGCTTTTCCTTATATTTCTTTTTTTCCACTTATGGTTTTTTAATTGTTTTTTTGCTTGATTTTTTTTTAACATAACAAGCTTAAAGCGTTTACATTTAGTAATTAATTAATTAATAATATATATATAGTTCAACAATCCAATTGTAGTATACAGAAATCAAGAGGAAGCACGCACATGCTGGCCAGTGCTGCCAATTTTGCCACATTTTTGGCTATTTTAGCTAATTTTTCAACTCATTTAGCTATTTTTTGGCTCTGTTTATGGCCAGAAATCGAATTTAGCTACTTTTAGCTGTTTTTAAGACTGAAGAATTTCTTTGTCGCGGCACTTGGCAACACTGTTCGGCATATGTCTGTATATTCAGGGCTGCAAAACGCTTTTGAAAAGAAGGGAGAAACTTTAACAAAATTATAAATAACCAGGGTTCCAGCTATTATATTTGTCTTATTTGGAAGTAAACAATTTTGGCTATAAATAAAATTTGGGAGATTTTTTCAGATTAAATTTTATTGAAATATGACAAATTAGGGTTCCAGCTGGGTTTGCAGCCCTGGTATTTATGTTTGGGAGCCCTGACTGAACTAGCTTCTCGGCATATTTCAGTATATTGATAAATGTGTGCGTATTCAAGCTTAAAATATTTCCCCTTTCGACACTCTAAACACTTAGAAGACACACAAAACGTAGAGCAACACAAACATTTAAGTATATATAAATTTTTAGCTTTGATTTTGTTTAATGAAAAATGTTTATATTTAGTGTTTATTTTTTTTAAATTTTCCATTTTACAGTTTTACGCAATTCGACGATTTATTTAGGATTTTTTTTTTAAATTTATGTTTCTAAGTTTTTAAATATTTGTTTTTATACTTTTCAAGCAATTGTTTTTTTTTTTCCCATATCCCGTACCCAGGCGAGTGCGAAAAAAAACATATATATGTATATAACAAGGTTTAAAACCGGTTTGAACTAAAGATGCAGTGTTAGCAAACAGCATGCAGGTTCTAGTCAAAGTGTTGGGTAACGCTTCAGACAGGCATTCACAGTTGGTTTCAACTGTGTGGCCATACTGGCTGCTGAACAGTGTTGTGAAACGTGCTGTGCAACGCCCACGCATGCTAGTTGCTGAACAGTGTTGTAAAACGCACACGTATGCATGCATGTACTTAATGTATTTGGCGTTAAAGTGTTGGGTAACGCTCAGGCAGGCATTCGCAGTTAGTTTCAACTGTGTGGCCATACTGGCTGCTGAACAGTGTTGTAAAACGCACACGTATGCATGCATGTACTTATTGTTTTCAGTGTTAACTGAGTACAGGATACTACAACGTTTAAGGGGCCAACCCTGCAGAAGCTTTGGGTGTTTATCCAACAATTACGTATTATGTGCTCGCCTTACCAGGGTTGGTCAACGCCTCTCAAAGTTTACAGCTTGGGGCAAAATCAAATGGAAAAGCTTGCACTACATTGCAAAATTGATCGAATTGGCAAATTAAAGTGGAAGCGTTCGCCCGATGCGGCAATTGGAATTGAATTTAATAAAAGATTTCTCTTCAAGTTGAGGTTAGGTTTTTGTGTTTTTTTTTTTTTTTTGTTATGTTTTACTTGGTAAGCACTTGTTTATCCAAAAAATCAGGCAAAAAAAATGTATATAGTATATGTATATATAAATTTTGGATGCATGTATACATATATATGTATATATGCATGTATATATATATATATATATCAATAATTGTATGTATATGTACGTGTATATGCAATAACATTCATATCGTAATCATAATAATTAAGTAAATACATACATGTAAATATGTCTTAATGTGTATATGTTTAGCAATGCGTAATTCTCAATTCTCATTTCCCGATTCCCATTTCCCATTTCCCATTTCGACCTCAAATCGCCTTTGAGCCTTGCCTGGAAGTGTTCGCAGTTCGATTTCCAACTCGATTCTCTCACTTTGTATATATGTCTTTTCATATATATATATATATATCGTTTCACATTTAATTAGTTAGTTATGCATTTGTGTATAATTTATTAAACAAAACACAAAAAAAAACACATTTACATTTGCGCTTGGTTTTGTTAACATGTCACAGTTCCATTGAGAAACAATTTTTTTTGTGTGTGCTCTAGTCGAGCGTGCCCGACTAGAAGATGCCCCGTACCCAGTTTGTAAGCTTCTTCTTTCTTCGGTGCTTGCAGTCCGATCTTTATCAAGTTTTCAGGGTTTCCATAATGCTAAGGCTTAACCTGAAAGTTGAGGCTCTTTCCAGTTTTGGGCAGAGTCTGAAATCGATATTTATCGACACTTTGAAAATTGAAGGTATCTAAAAAGTGAGCTGTTTTTTGTATGCGTATGCTGTGCGAGAATATGCCCATTAAATTTGGTTTATTTAGCTCTGATAATCTTCGAGTTATGCCTGAAAAGCACAGTCTGAAAATCGATATTTATCGATACAATGACAAAAGGAAGGAGATATCGATTAAAAATGAGAATGTAGATTTGAAATTTGATCTCAGACCTATTTGTGTCCAATATCGAACAGAACGGACAGCTGGACGGAGGGACAGCCGGACTCTTCCTCTTCAAGTTTCTCTCTTTTTGCACTCATTTTGCAAAAATCGGGTTCAGGGCATGAAAATAACAACTGAGACCTTTTTGGTTTGGTTTTTTTTTTGTTTTTCTTGTTTTTTGTTAACATTTAAAACTTATTTTTAAGCATGTTTTGGCTTTTCGGATTCACGTTTAGTTTTTATACAAATGTTTTTTGTTTTTTTTTTTTTTTTGGAATTTCTTTTAAATGTTGTTTTTGAATGTTTTTTGTTTTTAGTTTTCCTCATTTTCCTCCTGTGTGAGGCGCTTTGGGCGTTGATTTTCTTTTAGTTTTAAATTGTTTTTTAACTTTTAAAAAGCTTTCAGTTTACATTTATTTGAAACATTTCTTTTTGATTAAATATACACCTATATTTGTATATATATGAAGAGTTTTATTAAGTTTTTGTTTTTCTTTTGGTGTAAATTTGCCTTTTCTTCTTTTCTTCTTTTCTTCTTTTAAATCGTATGCCCCATTTGCAAAAAAATTAGAAAAAAAAAATCATTTCTTCAATTACAGATTGATTGAAATGCAAATGCCAGGACTTAAATATTTATTAGATTTGTGATGCAGGATTAGCCAAGAATATGATTCATTCGAATCGCTTCAGAGGACAGTTTCCATTTCGGCGATTTCCGTTTTGTAGGACCTTTCGATTTTGGCAGCAGTTGCGGGCAGTTAGTCGCGAATGTGAAACGAGATTCCGTAAAGTTAGTCGAATATCAAAATAAGACACAACAACAACGACAACACACACACAACAAAACACACACACACACACAGACACATACACACAGACAGAGAGACAGAGACATATGAATATGAATATTGTGCAATTACATTATGCATGCGAGTGCAACGGGAAAGGAAAGGCGAGGAAGTTAAGTCCCACGCTGAAATAAACCATTACAAAGGGAATACAAAGTGGTCGAGTCGGGTGTGCCCGACTCGCAGATACGCTACAAATTTACTCTATGCATGCAGGCAAACACACACACATACACACATACATTCTTCTTCCCTAAGACCCATATAAGAAATCCCATATAGAAAACACTTATCTTGTTTTCTTAATCTTAGGGGTTATGCATGTAGCATGCATATAACATGCATATAACATACATGTAACATACATGTAACTGTTACATACATGTAACATGCAAAAGTTAGCTAACTTCTAAATCCTACTAAAAAACGATATTTATCGATATTAGACAATTGGCAGGAGATATTCGAGCATTTTGGTTAGATCGAGTCAGCTTGTCTTCCCGATCATGTTTCCTTAGTCCCACTTAAGAGATGCACTCATAACATTTATCTTATTTCCAAAATCGATATTTATCGATATTATGACAATTGGTAGAAGATTTTCGAGAGCTCCGACTCGATCGAGTCTAGCTCGTCGTCCTGATGAAGCATACTTTTAGGGTTTCTTCTGACGGATACAGTTGCCCATCATCAATATACCCCTTTTGGCAATTTGCCAAGGGTTCAGGGTATATAAAAAAGTGGTTCATGTGGTTCATTAGGGGAGCGCCATTATCCCACTCGGTAAACATCGGAGCAAATCGATGGCATCAGTCATCATAGTGGGCCATCAGCTGGTCCATGGTCCATGGAAAACAAACGCGTGTCGGTCATTGCATGCGCATTAGTTGCCACACACACACACAGATGCGGAGGTGGATGTGGATGCGGATGCGGATGTGAGGATGCTCCAGATGGAGCACAGAATCAAACAGAAGAGAAGCGATGCGAGCATAACATCATCAATCAATCATCAATGAGGGGAGAGGGTTCGCATGTAAATAAATTAGTGCCAAAAAGTGAATGTGAACACATAGAACATGTAGAAGAGCACAAGCTAAAACTGCCCGACTAGCAGATACCCTGTCGCTTCTCTCTCTTTTTGAATAAGTTTTGTGTTTGCTTGTTGGTAGTTATAGGCGGATAGAAGAGGGCTAGAAAAGGCTATTCAGGTAGCCAGAGAGTAAAATACCAATGCATGCCATATGTGCGTCAGACTTAAAATCGATATTTATCGATTGCGAGACAATAGAAGGAAGAAAGTGGAAGTTGTTATATTATATCAAATGTGGACTCTATAGAGTGTGTAGGGTATGTTTAAAAAGTAATCTCCAAAATCGATATTTATCAATATTATGAAAGTGGTAGAAGATATCGGTAATAATATTATAAACTCCTTTTTCGTATGACATTACCAATATATATGTTTATGTTTTTGTTTAAAAAGCCATCTCTCAAAATCGATATTTATCGATATCAATAAAATGGCAGAAGATATCGATAATAATATGATAAGCTCCTTCTTCGTGTGACATGACCAGAATATATGTTTATGTTTAAAAAGTCATTTGTATAAACTTATTCTTCGTATGAAATGAATGGAATATATATTATAAATTGCAAGTTTCTAGCTCAAATAGACTCGGCTTTATTTGTTGATCCAGAATTTACATATTCCATGCAGTCAGGGTCTGTTACAAAAATGTACATGCCCATTTTTGGTATCATTTTTCGGTAGTTACAGGGTATAAGAATAGTTGATTTAAAGCAAACAATGCAAGAACATGCACATGTTTTTGTATGTGAGAGAGAGAGAGAGAGAGAGAGAGAGAGGGGGGAGCTGCAAATATTCATAAGTTCGATGACTAAATATTGTCTACAGCTTGATGTTAAATATTGCCCGGAATCTGCGGCATCTGTGGATGTGTTTTTTGGCATGGTAATTGTTAGGGCCCGTTTCGAGGCCAAAGGGTAGACGGCATTTGAATGGGGCCAAGCTCTGTAAACCAGAACACATGTTACTCAAAAAACAACAGGCAGACAAAGAAGAAGAAGCACAAGGCATACAAGATATAATATATATTCGCCGTCTATCTGGCCCCAACCAGGCCCCAACCATGTC
This sequence comes from Drosophila ezoana, assembly GCA_035045725.1. Lineage (NCBI taxonomy): Eukaryota > Metazoa > Arthropoda > Insecta > Diptera > Drosophilidae > Drosophila > Drosophila ezoana. Next base: position 476,415 of record JAWNOU010000111.1, on the reverse strand, counting down.
CTATTGTTGGGCTGCTGCCGTTGGCAAAGTTTTTGGAATCTTTTTATACCCTGAACTCATTGAAAATGGTTAAAATGGGGTATAATGTATTTGTGCAAATGTATGTAACAGGCAGAAGGAAGCATCTCCGAGCCCATAAAATATATATATGTATATTCTTGATCAGCATGAATAGCCGAGTCGATCTAGCCAAGAATCTCAGAGTCTATAAAAGCTAGAGCCCGCGCAAATAGAGTTTATTTCCGATAATCGATAACTTGCCCCGTTTCCAAGTAATCGATAAAATCGATATCGAAATACTGTTTTTTGAGCAATTTTGGACAATATTAAAAGCTAGAGCCACCAAACTTGACTTGTAGCTTCTTAAATATTATATAGGTATCTTTCAAGTAAGGAGATGGTTCAGAGTATCCGCTAGTCGTGCACTCCCGCTTCTTCCTCGACTCTCATTTCACGTGCGATGAATACAAATAAACATATGTACATATGTATGTATGCATGTATGTATGTATGCATACATGTGGCCGTGTTCTTATGCAAATGCATTCATATTTTGTTGGCATATAAAATATATTTTGTTTTGTTGTTTTGCAAAACTTTTTTGCGCTTTTCATTCATGCGCCTAATTTGCCCAATTTGTTGTGAAAGTTTTCACCCGCAGCTTAAACATGCCACGCCCCCACAGCCCTCCCCTCCAGCGCCCACATTTAAAAAGAAAAACATAAAAGGGCTGTGTTACGGCTAATCCGAAGCGTGAGCTGAAAATGTAAACATCATTCGGCACATTTGCCACATTTGCTGACCCGCAAAAAGAGGCAACCCCTCCAAATCATCCAAACACATGTTCATATGCAAATTTATGCCACAAACAGACCACATTTCCCCCCAATTCCCCTTGCCCCTCAACCCTTTAAAAGTTGGCAGAGTATTTCCGCTGTTTGTTTAAACAATAAGAGCAGCTGATACTTTTCATGCCAAAGTAAACATACATTTAGCAAAAAAAATATTAAAATTAAAATCAAAATATAATAAAATATCAAACTAGCGGGCGCTTTGCGGTCGGATGCAACAGACTGCGCCAATATTATAGCCTCATTCCACAGTCAACATTCAACATTCAACATCCAAATGACAGATTTAGACGTCAATTTGATCTAGAGGCCAAATCATGAACAAAGAAACCTCCGGAAAATCTGATGTGATTTGACTATATAGGATATTTGAGGTTACGATTTTGAACAAAAATACATAAGTATGCCAAATTGATCATGCATGTAACATGCATATAACATGCATGTAACACGCATGTAAAATGCATGTTAAATGCATATAACATATGTACATGTAACATACAAAAGTTTGCATATGCCAAGGCTCATGTTTCTACCTTGTACCCTCATGTACCTACCTAATCATGCTTTGTTATTTCTTTCTTTAGCAAAAAGTGAAATGTTTTTTATGTCTATATAATAACATCTAGCGGCAAGGCATGAATAAAGAGCCAAACCTCGTGAAAATCAGATGAAATTTGCCTGAGTTATGGGGCTGGGAAATTTCGACCTCATGTCTATATAGGATTAAGCTAGTTAGAAGAGGGTTCAGGGTATCCCCCAGTCGGGAACTCCCGCCTAGAGACTCTTACTTGAGCCATATCTATCGACATCGGAGAGCTAAAACTCAAAGCTTTTTGTTGGGAATTCCTTTCTTTTTATCAGGTTACCTTCTGCAAACTCAGAAGCTGTCCTGCCCTTCAGGGCATTCAATTTTCGGCGTGTCGTAATCTCTTTCATTAAATTTAAATAGTTTTAATTGACTGCGACTGTCTAATTAAGAATGAAACTTCAGCTTAACGCTGTTGCCGTGTAAATTATTTGACTGCCAAAATTCAGGGCAAAATGTCAAATTTGGTACACAAATTCCCAGGCGAAAGAAACCCAACCGAAACTTGGACTTGGACTTGGCATCGATTAAATCTGCATAAAAGTGATGCATTTTTCCAAATAAAAAGAAATCAATCGATTAAATATCATGTAATCCCTCGCAACGAGCTGGACGCAACAGCAAAGGGGCCACAGATTTTGATTTGATTTGATTTCCTAATCTCGGGATATGCAAATGTGGCTCGGCCCAAACGCGCAACCTATGCTCCTCCGCTCCGCTCCGGTCCTCTCCGCTCCGTTCCGGCTCGGTTGCAGGCAAAATCCGAATGAATGACAACAGGAACTGTCGGAAATTGTACTGCTGTGACTTTGAACGGAAGGACAACCGAGGCTGTGCGTCAAATCAGGAAGGACGAGATAATTTAATAAAGTAATTTCCATATATTTTTATTAGGCCAGGCGCCAGGCGGGAGGCGTGAGGCGGGAGGCAGCTGCACACAGTCATTAGGTGGGCGAAGGCTGCTCTGCAGGATGCCAATGAGTAAAAGTGCTGCAGTCGGGAGTGCACGACTTGCAGTTACTCTGCAGCCAGCGATAAGCAAAGATTTTTGATCCTTTTTTCCTCGGGAACGAAAGAAGGTATCCGAAAAGAGAAACATCCTACGACTTTATATTCCCTACGACAACCTACGTTCTAAGCTTGGTGTATCTAGCTCTGATAATCGTCCAGTTATTTCAAAATAAATATACATTGATATTATGAAAATGAAAGAAGACGACATTGACATTATGAGCTCGTTTTGAATTTAAGGTCTATAGTTTCTCTAGATCGATGGGTTCATAGAAATGAAGAAGGGCAAATCCACGCAGCTCTGATAGGGAATACATATACTTATTCCTTCCATTTGACGTCCTGATCAAGACCTTATGAGGTCTTCCTTCTGCCTGTGTAACATACTTTTGCTCAAAAATATTATACCCTCTTTTATCGAATTCAGGGTATAAATGTAATCATAATCAGTTGCTTAATTAAATTACTGTCAACGAGCTGTGGAAGTTGGACAGGACATCGCACCGAAGCTGCCACACACACACACACACACACACACACACACATAGTTAACTACCGAGAGGGGAACTATTTGGTTGCATGCGGGAGGCGACATACACACACCGTAATAAAAAACTTACCACCTGTATAGATCTTGTGCGCTGGCAGCCAGGCTGAGATTGCCGAGCAGCGGCGGTCGTTCCTTGAGATGATGATGGTTGAGCAGATCCGAAGATGAGGCCAACCTAGGGAAAACAGAATAAAACAACATGGAAGATATAATAAAAGGATAAAAGGATCGCGTCGGTCGGCTCACCTCAGTTGCGGCGCCTTAATGCCGTGCTTGTCCATCACCTTTTCGAGCTGACGCACACGGAGGCGGGACATGTCCAGCTCGTGCTTGACCTTCCAGAGGTGCGTGTCGCAAATGGGATCGTTGCAGCGGTGTTTCTTCAGTATTTCGGTTGCCTCGTAAACGGCGCCGCGAAAGGTCAGCGACTTGCCCATGGACAGGGAGATGAGCGCACAGCAATGACCGCCATCCTTCTTGGCCAGGCGCTTGCGTATGTACTTGAAGTAGACGTGCTCGAGCAGCAGCAGCAGTGCGGCCAACAGGATGCCGGCCATCAGTAGGAGAAAGGCAGACAAGAACTGCTCGAGTGCCAGCGGATCGGAGGACTTGTGCTCCTGCTTGCCCGGCCGGCAGGTGCCGGTCATCCAATAGCGACGCAATCGCTCCAAATCACCGTTGGCGCGGAACTCCAACAGACGCTTGTTGAACATCTGCACGTACTTGGAGTTGCGGCTGAACGCCAAGCCATAGCCTGGAGAGAGCGTCACGGAGGATTACAGCAGGCAGCAGGACGGCAGAGGGTAGGAAGACTTACCGGTCATGGCGTACCAGCTGCCGACGGTCATCAGGCGACAGTCCTCGTCCTGGGCAACCAAATAGTCCAGCACGGTGCCGTCATAGATAAAGGAGTCCAGGTTGCCGTTCAGCACAGCGGCAACGCCATCGGCAACGCTCGTCTTATTATATCTGCAAGGGTATACAGAATTCGGGTTCAGATCGGAGAGAACCTCCTCCAGAGAGATCCCTCCAGAGAGAACCTCCTCTAGAAAGAACCTCCTGCAGAGAAAACCCCCTCCAGAGAGAACTTCCTCCAGAGAGAACCTCCTCCAGAGAGAACCTCCTCCGGAGAGAAAGTCCTCCAATTGGTACTCACTGCTTCATGTAGTAATGCATCTCCTTAAAATATTTGTGAATGGTGGAGTCCGTGTGGCTATAGGGTATTGTGCCGAACTTGAACGAGGGCTTGTGCGAATAGGGATGCACCAGGCGGCTATCGTTGAGTCCGCTAAACTCGTGGAACTCCTCTCTGCAAAGAGTTGAGAGCGGGTCAAAGTGAGTGAGGCGCCTTTGCCGGTAGAGCGTAGGTTACCAACCTGGTTATCATGAAGGCCGCCAGGTTGGCAGTGTAGATGGCAAGGAAGACAACGGCGAACAGGGCCCAGACATTGGTCATGAAGCGCGAGGTGAAACCGCGCGGCGAGTCCACGTGAACGGCCGCTTGGAAGAGAACCGCCCAGACAAGCCAATAGGTGCGAAACAGCGAGAAGCGATAGGGTGTGACGTTCGTGTTCTGGAGGTACAGCTTCATGTCGTAGCCGCTGGGCGACAGCCACTCGAACAGGAATATCATGAACGTGGCCGCCTGAATGGCGACGATACCAACCTGGGAGTGGGAACAAGCGGGAGCAAGGAACGGAGCGGCACAAGGCGGAAGAGAGAGAGAGAAAGCGCATGGAGTAGAATAGTTGCGTGGACTTACCGGGCAGAGAGTTGTTCAGAGCAGTTGGACTTACCAGCATCCAGGAGGCCGTATCGAAGGGCTCCAGAAAGGCCGTGGGCGAGATGATGCCGGTGCGCTTGGCGACAACAATGGCAATGCCCGTTTCCATGAAGGGCTCGCTAAAATCGACGACCGCTTCGCGCTCGGTGTTGATCATGAGAGATGTAAGGACCATGTCCGTCTTGCGGTTAACCAAGTCGGCAATTAAACCATTCCATTTACCATTCTCAAGTGTACCCCATTTACCATCTTCAACCCTGACCAGCTCGTAGGTGAAGCCCAGTTCTTCGGCAAACTTTTCGAGCAGATCAATGCAAAAGCCGCTGCAGCATTGATAGAAGGACTCGTTGCGGTGTGCCTGACCCACATCAATATCGGCGGCCATTTCGTGATCGGCCGCGACACGGCAGAGCACACCGCGGTCCATCAGGCACTTGCCACTCACTGGATCGGCGGGTGACAGATTGATATAGGGTGCCTCCTCGAGGAATGTGATCTTTAAATGGAATTTCTCGGGCACACCTTGCGGCGGAGCGTGCGAGTTACCTGGCCACGCAATGTCGCGTATATCGAGCTTCTGTGTCTCCCACGACTTCCAAACGCCAATCTGACCGTGCGAGGGTGTGATTGTGAGTGTGACCCCCAAAGAAGAGGAAGAGCAATTATACAAAAGCGTTTCGTGTGGAAGGTGAAATGTGAAAGGTCGTGGATTGTGGATAGAGTGTAGAGTGAGTGCCAGAGAGATTATATAAGTTAAAGTCACGTGATTCGAGTGTAAACTCTGTGAAAATAAAACCATGCATAACGCTTGACATACCTCCTCCCAGACGAGATTCTTATTGTTGGCGCTGGGCCGCAGATTCATGATCTTTAGCTCGGCCGACTTAAGGTCGCCATCGGCGGTAAACTCAATATTCGGCTTGTTCAGGTCGCCCTCGATCGACACGTTGCGCAAATACTTAAAGAAGCTAATCACACCAAAAATTGGGCATAATACGATTAGAGATCAGTTCGTTAATTGATACTCACATCTCGCCGTTGTCCCAGCGTCCGCGACCCTCGTCCTCGCACGACAGCGACTGGGTGGTCAACCTACGATCGCGATTCGCCGGATCCGTTAGATAGGCCTCGACCCCATAGCTGTAGATCTTGATGGCATTGGAGATCTCGTTCATAAGCGCCGCGCTGCTCGTATCGAAATGTACGCCCAGCATGCCGACGGGGAATTGAGAATGTGCATCCTTCTTCTCGATAACCGACTGGCTGACGACCCACACATAGTTCTCGCCCGTCAGCTTCATCTCCTCGGCGGCACGCAAAATCGTTATGGCCTCCGTTTGTGTCGCATACAGCAGCATGACACGCGCCTCGCTGTTAACCAGCTCCATCAGATCGCTGGTCCGTGTGACGACAATCGAATTGAGTATGGTGAACTTGAAGTGATCCTGCATCTCGGCGACCCGTTCCCGCACCGCCTGCACAAAGTCATCGTGGCCGGCAATCTGCGAGGTGACCACCGAGAACTGATGCCATTTGTAGCGCTCCAAGATGCTCAGCATGGCGGCGCTCTGGTGCTCGATGCTCGGCGCCAGCTGCAGCTGCAATGTTGACTGCGAGGCCCTCCGCTCCAGGCCCGAATTGTCCGCATTCCACGAGATCACCGGTATGCCCAGATATCCGGCCAGCTGCAGGAAATACTGCGCCGATGCGGTGCTATGGCCGAACTGCTCGTTGTTCATCATGTACAGGATGGCCGACACGTTGACCCGCAGGAATTCCTTGCACAGCGTGCTGAGGATGGCTGCAAGGATCAGAGGCAAGCGAACAATCACATTAGCATAGGGTAAACACACGCAATCGACGTGCCGCTGTGCATGACAAAGCAGGTCCTCCCTCCCCTTCCCCTCCCCATCCTTCCGGTTACGGGTTTGCCCTGCCCCAAGCTATTATACGTGAGCAACATTCGCGCCCGCCGGCGACAATCTATGGAACACGGCTTACCCAACTGACCGGAACAGTTTCCCCCATTCCCCCAGCTCCGGGCTCCTTGTGCGCCAATTAATTACAGATTAGCCACCTCCTGAGCGTGGCTGGGCTCTGCTTTATTGGGTTATCATGTGTCGCTGTGGGTGGGGCAGGAGCAGGAGCAGGGACAGGAACAGGGGGTAAGGGGAACGTTTCGCACTCTCGGCTGAGGTGTTTGAGGGCAACTCAATTGGCGGTTAGCCTCGAGCCACGGCTGATTGGGGGGAATCGACGTCGGGTTGTGTTGGAATTTGAACCAGGCCCTAATTTTCTGCGGCTTCTTTTCGGCACATGTGTGCCGGAAGTGCCTGCTCCGCCCCCTGCCACGCCCACATTAATTGGCATATTTACATGTTTCGTTAACTGAACGTTAAAAAAATGTTGACTTGAAAGCATTTTGCTGTTTATTCAAAAGCAATCAAAAAAATTGACTTAAAAGCTGAACCAAAGAAAGATTGATGAGATGTTTTGAGAGTTAACTAAAATTAACAAGCGATTTGTTGTCGGGCGTGTTCGACTAGCAGATACCCTGCAGTTACTACCTGCTGCAGAAAAAGTGAAGCGTGCTTTATAAAAATTAGAAGCTTCTTTGGCGGACAGCTCCCATAACCGGACACGAAAACCTATATCCCAAATTTATTGTGGCTACCTCTTAAAATACTCGAGTGATGCTTAAAAAAACATACTCTAAAATCGATATTTATCGATAAACTTATTTTGCATCTATTTCAAGTCCTTAAGTCCTTGTAGACAGAAAGTCTGAAATTGTTTCTTTTGCCTGTCATACACTTTTTGACAAAATCATAATACCCTTCTTTCAAAGGGTATAGGTCAGGTTTCAGGTTCATTAACCATTTCCAAGTAAGGAGTTAATATTGGTTTTTAATTGATAATTAATTATATGCACTGCCAAAAACTTTAATCCAATATGAATGCTGGAATCATTTGAGGCTTAGTCCCTGTTGGCAAAGAAAGAGAATCGCAGAGAGAGTCCCACTTGGCAATCTCAAGTTCCCATGAGAATTGCAGAGATGAGGCGCATTTAAATTGACAGCAATATTCATTTGAATTTTAAATCAATATGGTAAAGTGTTGGATTAAATTGTGACATGGAATTTGAATCGAAAAGAATTTTTTTTGCCGTGTACCAAAGATGTCAATTAGGTAAAATTGAAAGGCATTTCTCATGATGAGGGATAGACACATTGTTAATTAATTCATACGTATTCCCCGATGGTATCGGGTGTTCGCATCTGCCCTCAGGCAGACCCCGTCATCAGCATCCGCATCAATCGATTTGGGGCTCATTTTGCAATAATGAGCAAAGCGCCGCGGGGCAGAGCCTGGCAATGGGTGACTTTTACAAAGCAGGTCGCCTCGCCTGGAATTTTCATTATGTGCTGGCTGTATTTTGTTTAGTTTTGTACCGAGTTTTTGAGAAAACAATGACCGGCGATAATTTAGAAAGTTTTGCAGACCAGAACCACTAAAAAACCACTCAGCTTCAGGCGGCTGTGGCCTGGCCCGATGTGACTGTGGATGACATGTCAAAGTTGAGACTTGAAAGTTGAGTGCGACACTTGAACAAAACATAACTTGCGGGGGGGAGGGAAGGGGAAGGGGAAGGGGGAGAGAGGTGACAGGAGAATGTGACAGACATGTTGGAAGTTTTTTGCTGAACATGAAACGTGAATCTTCGAGAAGGCTGTGACCGCAGGGCTGAGAAGGAGCAGGAGCTGGAGCAGGAGGAGAAGCCGGAGGAGGAGCAGGAGTAAAGATTAGCTGAATGCTAAAATCTGAAATCTCATCAAAAAGTTTAATTAACTTTTTCATCACTTTACTTCTGCTATTTGGATTTGAACGCCCCCAAAAAGGAGGTGCTGCTAATTTTAACAACAGTTCTCATGCATTCAATTACCAGCCCGCAGTCCGGAGCAGAAACTGCCAAGGAGATAGATCGATAGATGTATAGATAAATAGATGGATAGATAGATAGATGGATAGGCGCAATATTTGATGGATAGACCGTCAGGCCGAGCCGAACGACCCTGGTCCGGGCATGGGCTGACATTAAATCGACAATAGAAAATCACTTAATAAAATTATGCCTTTTTCCCAAAAGCGAGACGGAGAAGGAGACGGAGACTTAAAGGCTTACGCAACGGGCGCCTGTACGAACTAGAGATGGGCATGGGTCGTGATTTGTTCCGTGAGACAAAATTTTGACCCCAGCAATATGTGGAGTACGATCTCTAATGTCAGGCTGCAGTTAAAAGAATGGGATCTGGTCTAGCGATATCGATTATATCGATAGCGATGGTGTTTTGAGAACTATCGATGTTTTTTTTTGCGGAACCATCGATGTTTTCCAACACTTTTTGAGCAAACGAAAGGGAAATTTACAATAATTTTAAATGCAATAGTTTTTATTTTGGCCTTTTTTTGGAAAATAAAATATTTCAAAAATTCCACTTAATACTTCTAAAAAACGAAACTTAAAAACAAGGGGTTTCTCGACCAGGGTTGGACTGCGTATATTTATGGAACTTTATGTTCTTTTCGACCAGGGCTGGACTGCACACATTTTTCGCCTTCCTTCGTGTTCCTCGTGTTGGGCCCGCGCACATCTCTAGCGCTGACTTGTTGGCGCTCGGCCTTATGAATTTTGCCACGCCCACTTGGCCAACGCTTTTGGCCATGTTCGGATTTGCCCTTTGCTTCGGGGCCTGAAATTTACAGTTGGCAAATTTAATTTCGAGCCGAATGAATTTTGATTTAATTACCAGGCGAAAATGTTTGATTTTTGTCAGTTGCCGCGTGCCACATGACCTCCTCCCCGCCCCCATTCGCTCCCCCCTTTGAGCAGAGCAGAAGCGTCCTTTGGCAACACGCTCGCCTGTCCATTAAAACTTTAATTGTATGTATTAAACATTTTTAATTGCTTTTGAAATGGTTGTTGGCGCTCCTGTCTCGGTTTCCTCTTCCGCATCCGTTTATTTATATACCCTGTGCACATTTAAATGGGTCAAAGGGGTGGCATCAAATTGTGTGCACATGCTATACTCTGAGTATAATATAAATATAATTACTTTTATACTTGTAACCCAAGAGGAGAGTCGCTCGGACTTTTGCTGAGACACAGAAATTGGAATTGGAATTTTCGCTGTCCTGAATTAAACATTTTTACAAATGCGAGGGAGAGAAATGCAGGTTCAAAGCAGTAGAGGAACTTTTTACGGGTGGAAAATGGGTGAAAATGTTAATTTTTAAGATTGTCACGAGCAAGGCCGGGTAATTAGCTGAATTGCAATCACGAGTTGTGAATTTTAATGCAGAAAACTTGGCTACAAAAAGAAAAATGCTCTTATAAAGCCGATGGAGGATAGCATCATTGGTCTTAACAGAAGGTAAATGTTAAAAATCTAAACTCACAGTTAATGTTTGGGGGAGTAGTGTAAAAGTGAAGGGTATCTGGTAGTCGGTCACTTACTATATTGCCATTGGATGGAGGCTATCATCTTTGGTCTTAACAGAAGGTAAATGTTAAAAAGTCAACATTTTTGTTTAAATGGTGTAAAAGTGTAGGGTATTTCGTAGTCGGTCACTTGTGACAAAAACCGTTATGTTCTGTTCTGCCTACGATATTGCCATTGGATGGAGGCTATCAGCTTTGGTCTTAAACGAGGGGTAAAATTGTAGGGTATCTGGTAGTCGGTCACTTACTATATTGCCTTCGGGTAAATGTAAAAAGTCGAGGTTTTTGTTTAAATATAGGGTATTTCGTAGTCGGTCACTCGCGACTAAAACCGTTTTGTTCTGTTTCTGATGCTGTTTCCGCTTTCGCTTTCCGTTTTCTTTTGCCGCTTGTGCCAAGCGTGTATAAAAGAAAAAAACTATAGCCTAGTTATCGGGGATGTGAAAAAATGTTTTTACAACTTTTCATAATGCGAACTGTAATCAAAGTAATTAAGTGCGCCGGGTCCTTTGCTTTTATCCTTGCTGCTACCCGTTACCCCTTTCCCCCCTTTCCCCCCTTTTCACCCTTTTCCACTTTCCCCTATTTGTTGTTGTTGCTGCTGTCAATTCAAATAAGATTGAAATTCAAATGCAAACACAAACTTGAAAGTCTGCCTGCCTGTCAAATGGACGCACATGCCCTCACACACACACACACACACACACACACACTCTCGCAATAGAGATGGCCACGATAAACACGATAAAATGTCGATAGATCGATAAGTCGATAGTTCGCAGGGCTTCGCTTAGAAATCGTAAGCACGCCTAATGTCATTAAAAATCAGATAGAATGTTAATATGTAATAAAAGGAGATCCCGATATTTCTATTGTTCAGTTTTGGAAGAGCCCCAACTTAAATATCTGCAGGCACGAGACCAGTAAATACTGTGATATATTGGAAGATTCGAATTCGAATTCAACATCATGTTTTCTTTCTCCCTACACAAAAAGTGCGTGTTCGATTAATGCAGTTGCGTGTTCGTGTTCGTGCTGCGTCGTGCCTTGAAAACTCTATTTCATGCTCTATTTCGTGCTCTGACTTAAAGCGAGTCGATAGTAAGCAGGATTTTCAATTTGAAGTAGAGCTTAATCTTCAACATCATGTTTTCTTCATACACAAGAGCTCGTGCTCGATAAATGCAGTTTCGTGTTCGTGCTGCGTCGTGCCGTGAGAGCTCGGCCTGCGCCCATCTCTAACGAGCACACATTGCGAAAATTCGTTACTTGAACGTTTTCCGCAACGTCGCCTCTGAAAGCGATGGCACCGCCAATAATTCATTCAGCGGAGTCCCGAGGAGAGGTTTTGTCATTTATGAGCGACGCTTGCTTCCAGCCCTGGCTGCGACGCCCGCTTCCAGCCCTGGCTGTGCGGCTGCCTTTTGAAGTGCCAAGGCGGGCAAGGAGTAGGTGTAGTTAGAAGGCATACAAACGGGTGCGTGGCAAGTAGTCAAAGTAGCTGAGAATTGCTGCGCTGCTGTCGAAAGGCAACTTGAAGCAGGAGGCGGGAGGCGGTAGGCGGGGGCAGAGCTCGCTCTTTTGGCTCATTTATGTACGCATAATAATGCGAAAATTGAATTTTGACACCGTGCGCTGCTACACAATTTGGCCAGCAGCCAGCTCCGAGAGCTCCATCAGCTGCCAGGCAAGCCAGTCTTCCAGTTACTCTGCCTGTCAGCTCGGCCGGCAGCCGCTGTCAGTAAAAAGTTTTTGGCTTAAATTTAAAACACGCTTCGAAACAATTTCAAAAATTTTGTTTCAAATTTAAATAATTTGTACTCTTTTGATAAAGAGAAAGTACTAGGAGCTAGATTTTGTTAGCCATAAAGAGGAAATTATTCAGCAGCGGGTTAAATTTAATAATTTGATGGGCTGTTCGTCTAAGCGTTCCCCCTGCTTGCTGGATTTGAACCAGCAACCTGCCACCTGTAAGACGGACGTTTAAGCTAAGAGCTAAGAGACGCGAACTAAGTACACGCATGTTATATTTTTCTGCGTTGTTTTCTCTTCGTCTTCGCATTCTCCCTGCTTGCTGCTAGATTTGAACCAGTAACCTTCTGCCTGTTAGTCCGACGCTTAAGCAGCTTAGCTAAACTCGAACTTATGACAAAGTAAACGTATGTTATATTTCTGTGTTGTTTGCTTTTCGTCTAAGCATTTCCTCCTGCTTGCTGGATTTGAACCGGCGACCTGCCGCCTGTTATATTTCTTTTAACAAGAATTTCTCCCATTTAAAGGTCGCATTGTCAAAAGGTTAATTTATAAATTTCAGAGAAATTCTCGTTCGGTTCCATTTTTGTAGACTCTAGCCCAGACAGACGCTTACGTCTAGCTGCCAACTTTTTATTTTTCAGGAAATTAGCGACTTTTGTTAAATCAGAATTGTTGCATTTAATTACTTTGGCTTGCATTCAAAGAGCTTCAGATTTATTTGCAGAGATCCTTGTGCGAGTTCATTTGAAAAGTTTTTCCCCCAGATTTCAAGGGCAGAGTTAAAAATGTTCTACGGCTGGCAAAGTAATATTTAAAATTTGCAGCTAACGTCTAAGCCCAGGCAAAGCCCGGTTAATGCCTGCCAGCAATAAATAATTAAACAACTGCGCAGCTTCTGAAAAACTTTGCTAGAAATCCTATCGAGAAGCGGGGCAACCACGGAGCTTCTCGTGGTTTTCGATGGGAACTAAACTTCTCACATGAACTAAAGAATTAAAGAAAAAGTTTGAATTGAAATAGAAGGTGAGAGAGAGAGAGAGGGAGATCAACTATTTGGTGTTGACGATTTTCAAATGCTTAGCTAAATTTAAAATTAAATTAAATTAAATTAAACTAAGCTTTGTTTTCCATATATATATATATTCTATAGCACAATAGGATCTACTGTTCAAAATTTCTCCCAGTTCGGTTAGGAAACACAAAAGTTATTGAAGAAAACGTTTGCCTGTATGAAAACATCTTTGCAGCAGCTAGCGCAAATTGCTAGAATTTCTGTATACATGTACACACACACATTCATGCGCGTATTTATTAAACTCTAACAACAGCATTGCAATTGCGATTGTATTGTATTCTGTGCTGGTAGAAGAGGATTCAGGGAACTCCAGGCTAGAGCCTCGTACTTGTTTTCAAATGTTTAGCCAAAATTGAGATACAATTAAATTAAATTAAATTAAGCTTTAAATTTACAACCATAAAGCATGAAATTAGAATTTGCTTTTTTTAACGTGCTAATGTCCTAACTTGAAGGCAAGTTTAGGCTTATGCACACACACAAATACACACACACAAACACACATACACGCACACTTGACAGCAGCCGGCGCGTCAAGGCAACCCATTAAAGCAGACACACGCACACACACAGACACACACGGACACACACACACTGGGCAAACTGGCAAGTCTGTCAACTTATTATAACATCCATTAATTTCATTTAAGCATCATTCAATTGCCTTCATTTTTATCGCAAGTTATCAAGAGTTGGGCAACAAAGGCTGGAGTTGCCAAGTGTTTGACTCTCCGCTTGGCTGCTGTTGCTTGAAAACAACCAAGGGGTCTCTGGTCGGGCGTGCCCGACTAGAAGATACTCTGCGGCCAGCTAAGCCTATCAATCGTCCTTCTAAACATCTTCTCTATATATAAAACTGTTATTCCTGACTGACTGATTGACTGCGGGATTGACTGACTGACTGACTGAGTGACTGACTGCCTCATTGATTGATGGCTGACTGTCTGATTGAGCGACTGATTGACTGACTCACTGACTGACTGACTAACTGACTGACTAACTGACTGACTGATTGATTGACTGACTGATTGACTGACTGATTGATTGACTGATCGGTGATCAACGCGGGTCAAAGGTTTAACGAAAGTTTATTCGTCAGCTTCAAGAATCTCACCGCACTAAGCGGAAAGGTAATATCTACAATTTATAGCACAAAATGTTGGCATATATACATATATCTACAATTTTAAGTTGTTTATTCTTTGTTTGACTTGGAGATGTTTCTTTCTGTCTGTTACATGCGTTTGTACAAAATCGTGATACCCCTTTTCGGCCATTTTCAAGGGGTACAGGGTATAAACAGTTCCCGCTGCTGGCCATGTGTGTGTGGGGCAAACTTTTTGCATTAAGCTTCATATTGGCAGGCAGCGGGAAACGGAAGCCGCGCTGACAGCCAGGCTCTACAGGCAAAAAAGAAGAAGAAACTGTGGCAGAGGCAACGCGGCGGCAGAGGCAGATGCAGAGCGCGGCGGCAGAGTCAGAGCGCGGCGGCAGAGCTCAATAGAATTTGGTATTCATTTTGGTTCGCCACGATTCCACGCGGACATTTCGATTTGTAGACCGTAGATCACACACACCACCCGTCTGTGTGCGCGTGTGTGTGTGTGTGTGTGTGTGTGTGTGTGTGTGTGTGTGTGTGTGTTCTTTGGTAAGCTATTCGAAGTGCTAAAATGTCCAAAAAAAGCCTGCAGCTACATAAAAGCAAAATAATATTTTTATACACGCATTATGCTAGAACGTGGTCCACTGCTGGACAGATTGGAGGAGGAGGCGGAGGAGGATGGGGAGGAGGGGAGGAGGAGGAGGAGCAGCAGGACGAGGACGTGCCGAGCGGATAGAGGAGGGTTGGGGAGGGGGCCGGAGACGGGAACCGGGCTAGGCTAGTGTCAAGTGCCATAAAACACAATTAGTCAAGAGTCATTCGTTGTTTATCGTGTGTCTCTGTGTGTGTGTGTGAGTGTGTGTGTGTGTATGTGACTGTGTGTGAGTGTGTGTGTGTGTGTGTGTGTCTCTCTGTATGTCTGCGTGTGCGTGTGTGTGTGTGTGTGTCATGCAATTCCACTTGAAAATGGTTTAATTGCCAACGAATGCGGCTGCATGCATCGCGCATACGCCGCGTATGCCCATCAAAATACAGTGAAAACTCACCAAGACGAACGCCCCCAGCATATGCGAACATAAAACGAAATTTTTGAGAATATTATTTGTTGCAACTATTGAAGCTTTTTCAAATTATCTAAGCTGTTCTTAATTAAGAAATCCAGACAGAAAATATTATGGCTCCCTCTCGAAATAATTAACTATTTATTTATTATATAAAAATTTAATTAAAATAAATAATAGTACATGCCAAGAAACAATATTTAATTTTTGTTGAATACATTAACCCACTTTTAATTAAATTATACATTTAAATAATATTTATATAAAAATAAAATCAAGTCATGCAAATTCCCCCCTCTGACAATTCTCTTGCTCAAATGTCGCTCGAGCGAGTTTTCACTGTAGCAGAGCGTTGCATGGTGTTACACACAATTAATCAATACCATGATAATTCCACACGATTACACACACACACACCAATACACACACACCAACACACACACACACGAATAGAAAGTCATCTGCATCTAATCCAGAAATCGTCACGAGGAGCTTAGCTGACACACGGCATGAACATGAACATAGATGAGAGACGGCTTTTCGCGCTGTTTCCCTTATCGAGCACATAAATATAATCTAGACACACACACACACACACACACACACATACACACACACAAATTAATGTGTATATGACATGGGCGTGGCAAAAAAAATGGAAAAAAATGTATAAATGTAGGAAACTAAAGTTAACTTTCGTTTGGCGTTAAACTTGGCGCATATTTTATGTCTAGATGTTGACGTCACACGGTCGGCTGTAACACACACACACACAGGCAGCCACACACACACACAATAACACAACTACAATGATAACCACAGTAACCAGCCACGAGAACGAAGACGAAGAGGAGGACGACGACGATGACGAGGACGAGGACATTGCTGACGACGCCCCTTTTGCTACTCGGATTTTGTGCCACACACACACACACACACACACAGCACACACACACACAACACACACACACACACACACTCTCTCGCTTATGCCTTTTATCGAATATCAAAGTGTTGTTGAGATGATTTTTTGGTTTCCTCCTTTTGCTGTTGTCAGATGAGTTTTACACGTGAAATGTTTAGCCGACTCACAACTCAAACAGACACACACACACACACACACACACACACACTCGCACAGCACACACTCACACTCAATCACACTCTTACACCCAGAAAGTGACACTCACGACTGCATTTTTAATATGCTGAGAAGAGCTTTGTTGTTTCTGAGAATTAAAAGTTAGCTGCCTTTTCAGTCAAACGGCATTGGCATTCCAAGCTGTACGACAAAGTGCATTTTTTTTTTAATATTGCCCTGGTTCGTCTTGGTAGAGTGTCAAAACTTCGGTGCGACAAAGCCAACTTTCTGATACCCTGCACCCATTAAAAATTGCTTAATGGGGTATGATGTGATTGATCGACTGACAAAAGGCAACAGCTCTGAGCTTATAAGGTATATATTCGAGAGTTGATCTACAAATAGGCATCTGTTAGTCTTAGAAATACGAGATATATATATTTCCCTTTCAGAAAAAGTAACTTCTTTCGATATAACATTCCTTGTAATACTATCGATAAATATCGATAGATATATGATTACAAATATGAGTTAAGCTAAAGAGAAACTTGAAATTCTAAATATATATATATATTCTTCTATACGCAACACGAACTTCTATAGATATATAATTTCTTGTAATACTATCGATAAATATCGATAGATATATGATTGCAAATATGAGTTAAGCTATCTATGTCCACCGGTAAGTCTGTGTTAACGCGTCGATCTCAGGAACTAAGAGAGAAAGCGAACTGCTTTCGATATATCCTGCGTTCTAGTACTTTCGATAAATATCGATAGATATAAGATTACAAAAAGGAGTGTCTGTGTGAACGCGTCGATCTCAGAAACTAAGAGAGACTTGAAATTCGAAATATACACATATATTTTCTTATGAGCAAAACTAACTTCTCTCGATATATCCTTCATTCTTGTACTATCGATAAGTATCGATAGATATAGGATTACAAATATTTTACTTGTTGAAATGTGGGTATGCCCTTGTCGAGCACTCCCGACTTGTCCTTTTTTTTTGTGCCAGCTAAGTCAAATTACAACTGATTCATTTTAGCTGATGCAGACGCCTTGAGCAGGAGCAGGAGCAGGAGGAGGAGGAGCTCCGCCCTCTGGCTGGCTGACAAAGCGTGGCGATAAAATCCATCGATTTCCTGCTTAGGGTTGCTTTTGTAGCACTGCTCGTTACTTTAATGGCATCCAAATTAATAGTTCAATACATTATAAATTACATATCGGCCAGAGATAAGGATTTACACGCTTGGGACTTGAGCCAGGCAAAAGTATTCCAGGGCTCATTAGCAGAAACTACAATGCGAAGCCAGGACCAGCTCTCACAGCTTACTCCGGCTACCTTTGACTAGGTTTATATTTTCTAATACTGCGAAAGTTTTCTTTTAAATTTTACCAATTTTTTACGTTCATTCTCAAATCTTATCCCATTCTACGATAAGGCTTTAACTGGCTGAATCAAATATATAGTCAGTCAATCAGTCAGTCAATCAGTCATTCAATCATTCAGTCAGTCAGTCCGTCAGTCAGTCAGTTGGTCAGTTAATCAGTCAGTCAGTCAATCAGTCTTTCAGTCGAAAAGAATAGCTACTCGCTTTTCCCGCCGTAACCTTGTCCGCGTGCATTCGCTTAATGCCGGTAAAATGTTTCCCACGCCCCCTTACCCCTTCCGCACATCCCTATTAACTTTTCTTTTACCAAAGCTTTATTAAAACCCAAGCAGCGTTCACGTTTCGCTGTGTTGTTTATTACAAGTATAATAGCAGAAATTATGCAAGTGGAAGCGCCATTGTTCGTGTAATTCTCACCAATTCCTAAAATATGCAGAGTCTCTGAAATACATCCACTACGCGTCTGTCTACCCACTCAGCATACTGTTTGTTTCTATTAACGGGAAAGAAGGGCTGTCTTCGGCACGCCGATGATTTAATACCCTTGCAGAGCGAACCTTTTCAAAATGCTTTGCTCGTATCTAAGCAGCACAGGGTAAATAGTTAATGTCGAGTTTGGTCAAGATATCTTGAAAAACCAAAACTTTTTCGTACAAGAACCTACTTTTCGACCGATTGTTCCTATGGCAGCTATATGATATAGTCGTCCGATGTATATAAGATTTTGCATATATGTAGGGAACATAGTAAAAATTATAAATACCGAGTTTGGTCAAGCCTCAAGGCTTGTATGTATTTATTTATAAAATTTCTGTGGTTGTGAAAAAAAGTCGACAATTACAGCTGCAATTGAACCGGCGACCTCTCTTCTGTTAGTTTGGCGCTTTTAGCCAGCTAATCTCATGACTTTGTGCAGGTACTTTTTCAATGTTCCCCATAGAAACTTTAACTACTTGCGGCTCAGATATTCCATTTAGCTCTAATTGTTGGGTCCGGCTCCGGCATTTACCATTTACCACTCGGCGGTCTCTGCAGCTGAGTGAAAAGTCTGTCGGGACGCTTTTATGTTAGTAGATGGATGGTAAAGCGAGCATGAACACGATTGTGCTGCGAGAGACATTCAGGTATGTGCGAAGATGTGAAGACCACGGCGTGGTAAATTGTAAATGGTAAATGCCGGAGCACTTACGGGCAATGCAAATCGCGTGCTATCCGGAATGACCGCAGCTGCTCGCCGGGCGCCCCTCTGCCCGTCTGTCGGTCTGGCTGGCATAGGCTTTGGCCATTAGCAGCGGTTGGCCCGGAGGAGTTAGCTGCTGCCCAGTTTCGACCTGACCTGTTTGGGCCGCAGAGCGGCAAAGCATAAACAGCTCTGCTTGGACTCTTGACCGCAAAGATGCGGCTGCACTCGTCAAGCGAGAGGGTTGAGGAGCAGTTGGAGCTCTGTTTATACCCTGAACCCATTAAAAATGGGAAAAAGGGTATAATTTATTTGTTGAAATGTATGTAACATGCAAAAGGAAGTATGTATACAAAATAGCTATAAGTCAGTTAAATAAACCAATTTTTCGGTTAAGAAACACAAAAGTTATTGAAGAAAACGTTTGTCTGTATTAACACGTGTTTGCAGCAGCTAGCGCAAATTGCTAGAATTTCTGTATACATGTACACACACATTCATACTCATATTTATTAAACTCTATCAACAGCATTGCATTTGCGATTGTATTGTATTCTCTGCTGATAGAACACGGTTCAGGGTATCCCCTAGCCGACTATACCCTCTGACTTGTTCTATCTGGGTAAAAAAACGCATCATTAGCAGTTTGGTGTATATAATATAGCAATAGACTGGGTCCAAACAGAAACTGATTTTAAGCACGAGCTGCTGGCGACAGCTGCAACTTCTGCCTTGCCGCATGCCGCAGCCTCACACACACATGGACAGGCTGTCAACAAACCGAAACCTAAGCCAAAACCTTAGCTATAACCCGTAACCTAAAACCGACAAGCAAACGGCTCAGCTCAGCTCCACTCGGCTGAGGCCGAGGTTGAGGCAACCGCAGGCCCGGGCCTCGGCCAGATTGTTGCTGCTTTTTCCAGTTTTTCCAAGTGCCAGGACCAGAACAAACCCAGCCCGCAGCCGGAGCATTATGTGTAAGGAATACCGACTAAGGAATACCCTGTCGTCCACAATTCCACACTTTATAGATGTGTAAAAAGCATTCTTGATTAACTTCGGTGCTCATAATCCGATATTTATTGCATTTTCAGTTTTAAAAGGGTTTTTTTTCATTTTCGTGTCGAGAAACCAAGCTAGAGTTATGCTTAAAAGCCTTTACACCCTTATTGGGCAATGGGTTCAGGGTATAGAAAAGTTAAAGCAACGCGTAAAAGAGTCCAAGTTCAAAAGTCTTGATGCGGCCAGGAATTGGGTTGGGGTTGGGTTTGGGGGTTGGCTGGCAACTGAGGCAGGGCCTGGCCCAGTGGGAGGTTGACCTGAAACCGACTGTAAGCATCTTTGCGGCCCAATTAGGACTTGGACTTGGCTTGGTGCACGTCTACAAGTATTTATGCGTAGCATGCCCAAGCAACCAACTTTATCTCCGTTCTCCCATCTACATCTTGATTTCTCTTCGCCTCTGTCTTTGTCTCTGGCTGCTTTCCTGCTCGGCTTGACTTCGGTGTCGGTCCTGGTCCTGGCCGGGGCACGGCCATCCTTTTTCATTTGACTGGCTCTCGCCCCTCTGCTCTCTCTTGGCTGGCCATTTGTTTCGGTCTTGTTGCCATTGTCTGTTGTCAGTCTGCAACTGCAAGGACTTTGCCATGGTCCACGTATTTTGCGGCTTTCAAGCTCTGTGACTTTCTCTCGACTCGACTCTCGCCAAGTTTGAATAAACAAGTCACGCGGACTTGGAACTCGAGCCCCAGCCACATACAACCCATTGCACTGCCAACGAATTGTGGATCATAAAAATTTATGAACAGGAACATACTTGCAATGTAAGTAGACGGACATGAACATATACAATATACAATATACACGCTTAAGTTGGCAATATAAAATCTCATTCACAATTGCCAGTCTTACGTCCATTTATGGCCAGTTCCTTGCCCAGTTCCAGTATCGGGAACTATCCATTTTTAGGCTAGCCTCTTTGAGTATAAGCATCTAATCAAGCGAAGCTCAGCTATTTCTCATGAATAATGGGACATGCGCATATTTAAATGACACCTTAACAGAATCAATTAAGGACAACCTCATCAATGGGTTACACGGTATCTGCTAGTCGGGCACTCTCGAGCAATAGTACTTTTAGTCAAGTTTATATATGCTTGATTGTATATATACTTCGAGCTGCGTCGGTCAGCTTGACCATTTGTTTGAGCGCATTAATTTTACAGTTTTATAAAAATCGGACAATAAAGTCCGATTTTAATAAAAAATGAAGAAAAGGTGCAGCTGATCTACAAAATGTGCAGCTATAAAAGCCTGATGCCACTTGTGGAATGTTACATTTACAAACTTCACATTCACATTCAATGTGAAAAATGTGGTTTCACATATTTCACATTCGCAAAAAATGTTGCATTCGCAAAAGATGTAAGAAATGTTGACAGTAGAATAAGGTTATTACTCGGGTCAATTACCAAAATTTTTTTGGCAAATGTGAAAAATGTGGTTTCTTATGGGCAACATACTTCAAGTTTTACATTCGCAAAAGATGTAAGAAATGTTGATAGTGGAATAAGACTGTGCTTTAATTTTTGCTTGGGTATCTCCTCGTCGGGCACGCCGGGCGAAGGTATTATTACTGCTGATTTAAGCACGCTTTTCAAGTATCCGCTCGACCCGCAACTGACAGCTGGCGCTGGCTTGGGGACTAGATGGCATCGACAAGGACCTAAGCATCGATGCCATTGGCGTCGGCACTTACAGGTGTTGAAAGCGTCCGCCGCTTAACGACAGGTACATGCTTCAATGGCATATTAATGTGCACTTTGATCCCATCCCAATCGTTCGTTCGCCGTGTTATTGTGGCGAACGGGCGATGGACAGTGCGGCAATGGGGCCTGGCTATTTGTAATGCCGCATGTAGACAATGTGTAAACAGGGCTAACAAGGTGAGTGTGCCTTGGTTTGTGGATGCGGGCAGCTGCAATTCCCCACTCCCATTCCCAGCTAAATGATAACTGGGCGAGTAATTATGCAGGGCTAGCTGCACCTGTGTGCATATATACATATATATAGAGCAGCTCCCCATTGAGCTGGGAATGCCTAAAAATAGATGTCCATCTGTCCGTCTGTGAAAAATGACTTTTCGAATACCATGGAGGGCGGGGCACACAATGGCGGCGTGATAAATGAGCTGACGCTTGGACTTGGACAAAAAAAGAGAAAAAGAAACCAGTAAGAGGTTCTAGTCGGAAGTGCACGACTAGGGGATACCCTGAACCCTCTTCTTCCAACTATTCTAGAAGCTAAATGTCAAGTTTGCTGGCTCTAGCTATTATTATTTATCAAAATTGCTCAAAAAACAGGATTTCGATATCGATTTCGATTATTTGAAAATCGATCAGCGCAATCTTAAATTTCTCTACCTCGAATAGGTTCTGAGATCCGGACGGACAGACGGACATGGCTAGATCGACTCGGCTGTTGATGCTGATCAAGAATATATGTATGTACTGTATGGAGTCGGAGATGCTTCCTTCTGCCTGTTGCATACATTTGCACAAATACATTAAGCCCTCTTTACCCATTTTTAATTGGTACAGGGTATAAAAACTGAAATACTTATCATTTGGCAGAGTGCAAAGCCAGCAGGAGTTGGGCCAGGTCGGCGATTTGCGGCACAGTCATTCAATCATTTATTGACAGCAACAATGAGTCCAGTCCAGTACACACACACACAAACACACTCACACACACACATACAGGGAGTTAACATGTGTGACATGCGGCAAAGTCTGTTGGACAACGTGCCCCAAACGGTTGCGCAGCTGTTATTGGGTTAACCGCCTCAAAGTGTGAATTGTCGTATCCATAATTTGCCATTTGCCATTTACCATTCGGAAATTTCGGAGGCAATGTTGCGAATGTTGCCAATGTTGGCATAAAAAAAATAATAGAAGCTAAGTCCAACGTTAACACAAAAAAAGCGAATACCTTCGGCAACCCGAAAATGGAATACTCTTATAGACATTGGGCTGGGAGTCTCGCAGATATAGTATGTGTGGAGAACTGTGAAGATCCTACTAGCCTAATTCCACTGTTAACATTCCGAACATTCTCCGCGAATGCAACATTTTATATATGTACGCTTTCCCATAGGAAACCATTCGCCCCGGGTAATTGCCAAATTCTACTGTCAACATTTCTTACATTTTTTTGCGAATGTAACATTTTTAATATAATGTTGCCCATAAGAAACCACATTTTTCACATTTGCAAAAAATGTAGTCATTCGCTGGCAGCTGCATAGCTCAACTGAAAATAGCCAAAGTTAGCTGGAAAATAGCTAAATGGGCAACTCTGGTGCCGGCACATCATGATCGAGTGGAAGTGGTAACATAATTGATGCCGCATGTTAATCATACGCCCCATTGTACATGACATACAATTTTTTGTCGGTTAACCCAGCGAATGCCGCATGAAAAACATACTCAAACATGGTTTGAACGGCAGCTCCTCGAATTAAGTACAACAAATACTTGGCCAGAGGACGCACATCATCTGCTCCCAGGGCCACAAATGAGCCTAACTCGATAATCGGGCAATCAAAGTTTATCGCGTTTCCTTCCCCTTGCCAGGGCGGGATTGAAAGGGGCGTGTGTGTGTGTGCACGGTTCTCGGCTGAATATGGCCCTGATAGCAGTCCATAATCGTTTGTTGTGTCTGGCCGAGGTCAAAGCAATACAATTTTATACTCAACTACAGCCGAGAGAGGCCCCGGCAGAGGCCCTGGCAGAGGCTCTGGCTGTGGACCCAATGTGGCTTTTAACGTGTCTGGGTTGGACCTAATGTTGATGGCCTTCAAAATGGCACACACCCTGGCATAATCGTCATATTTAATGCCAAGTTCTTCAAAGTTTTAAGTGCGATTGGAATGGGAATTGCCAAAAATTTGTTTGTCCAGCTCAAAGATAATAAGACCTATCGCATTGTGTACAGATAAAAATTGGAATGTTTTCCAGTCGTTCCCCACTCGTTTCTCTCAGTGTATTGTGCCCTAAACTGTCAGCTAGATCGAAGCTGTTGCATTGTTTATTTTGGTCTCGGGCTAAGTCAACGACGTGTTTTTTTTGTCCGGGATCAAGCTGCGCCTCAATCGAATGCCGCCCCACTGAGTCGGCCCGTCTCAAATGCCGAACAAAGGCCCTGCCAGCGCCATAAACAGTTGGGAATTGGGAAAGTGTTTTTTTTTGGTTTGGTCTGGAATCGAATTCAATTTCCATACAATTATTACACAATTTCTTTTCAAATGAACCAAATGAAAATCGGCAAATGTTTTTTTCTTTTTATACGGTTGCAGAGGGTATTATAATTTTGTCGTGAAATGTGTAACGCATAGAAGGGGATATTTTCGAACCCATAAAGTATATATATTCTTGAGCAGCATCAACAGTCGAGGCGTTATAATAATGTCCGTCCGTCTGTTTCAATGCGATATAGTCCCTCAGTTTTAAAGCTATCGTCATGAAACTTTTCATAAGTCGGAGTACAGCTGCCAAAGGAATAATCTGTCAAAAACTAAGTTGTTGTATGGAATACTTTTTTGTTTATCAAGATATCTTGACCAAGCTCGGCATTAACTATTTACCCTGTGCTACTTAGGTGCGAGCAAACCATTATTCGAGCTTCGCTCTGCAAGGGTATTAGATCTTCGACATGCCCTTCTTTTTCGCTTTTTCGTTTTTTGAAAGATTTGATTTGGGTGGAAAACGCTCAGTTTTCAATTGCGCCCAAACAAGATATAAGCAATCAGTGGAACCAAAGTAAGTGCCAAAGTCTGAAAATTCAAATCAGGTCGACTAGAGCTCGCATGTGCGTCTATTGTTAGCGAGGGTGTGCGTGTGTGGTTGCGTGTGTGTGGAATAGAAAACCATTATAAATTCCCAACTGGCATAGACACACACACACACACACACACACACACACACACACACACACACACACACATGGACAGAGCAGACAATCAGTCTTCAGACATTTGTTATGTGTTGTAATTTGCGTAGCCACATGCCAGGCTCAGGCTCCGGCTCCGGCTCCGGGTCCGGCTCCGGCTCCGGGCCCATCTCCAGTTCCATCTCCCGTTCCAGGCCCATCCCCAACTCCAGGCCCATCTAGGCCAACCAATAATAAACATTAAACATCATGTAAATTTCGTTTGTTTGCATTTCTGTCGCTCTGCTTCGAGTTTGTTTTATCAATTTATTCAATGGCCAAGAAACAAGCACGACTTGCAGATACCCTGCAATCAGCTGCTGAGCCCTGAGAAATTTTTCCGTTTTCCATCTAATTAATTCGGCTTTGCTTCATCCTCTTCCACTTTCTAATTAACTTTGGTATTATACAAATTTGGAGCTCATAAATTTCGCAACAAATTGTGTGTAAGACTTTTTGGAGACTTTTTTCAATTTTTGGGTGAAAATAATTGCTGAAACATTTGCAAGCTATAATTAGATTTTTGTTGTATCTCTGTCTGAAAATCGATATTTGAGAAGCTGAGAAAAATGAAATGAAATCTTTTTGTATGCAAGAATTCAAGCGAGAACTTATATAGATATATGTATATATATACCCTATGTCTGTTACAAACATGCCCACCAAATTCGTGATACCCCTTTTCACATATTCAATAAGTTCGGGGTATTATAAACTTGTCAATAATCATTGGGCTCGGCCATTCGACTGCCTTAGACTGCGAAATATTGAGTAATATAAGCACGCACACACTTATACACACCCACACACACACACACAGCCACACCCACGCACACCCAATCAGTCTTAATACTTGTCAGCGGGCATAACAAGATTCATTTTTTACGTATGAGAATGTACATGAACACACATTTCTATATATATTAACACATACACACACACACATGCATGAACATATACACACACACACACACACCCACACACGCATGCACATTAAACGGGGAATTGGATTTATGCGACCCTGAATTGCGCTCTCATTTAATTAGCAAAGTTTTTAAATGGATATTAGGGTATAAACGCACATGTATTTAAATATATATATATATATATATATGTGCGTGCATGTGTGTGTGCTTGTGTGTGTTTGTGTAGGTATATTTGTGCTGGAGTAGAATGTGTGTGTTCAAAGCCACGCCCAACAGACACGCCCACTAGACCGTTTTCATCTTAGCTTTTAGTTTCTAAATACCAGAGGGCGACAAGGGATGGAGGGGGGGGGGGGGTAAAAGGGGGTGTGGCACAGCCTTGGTCAAATGTAACAAGGCTCCATGTACCTGGGCTTATGTTGTCAAGTCAACCAAGTTGCAGAGGTCAGAGTGCCCCGACTAGTAGATACCCTGAATTCAGCTGCGAAATATGCATATGCATGATTACATCTTAATATATGTATAAAAAAGTTTATTCTGACTGACTGATTGACTGGCTGACTGATTGACTGCCTAATTGGTTGATTGATTGACTGATTGACCTCCTGACTGATTGACTGCTTGACTGATTGACTGTCTGACTGCCTAACTGATTGATTGTCTGACTGATTGACAGCCCAACTGATTGACTGCCTGACTGATTGATGGCCTGACTGATTGACTAATTTACTGCTTGACTGCCTGATTGATCGCTTAACTGATCGACTGGCTTGAATGACTGATCAATTGACTGACAGATTGATTGAGTGATGACTGACTGACTGAACGATCGACTGACTCTCCGACTGACTGACTAACTAACTGACTAAATGAATTACTGATTAATTGACGATGTTTGAAGTTTTTTCTTTGCTCAAAACGCAGGGACTGTAAATCGCGATATTTATCTATTTCGGTAGGTATTAAACATAATTTGCATGCTATATGCCAGAAACTAAATTTAAATAACTTGATATACCCCACTGTCAACATGGAAACGGGGTGTCCTGGTGTTCGCCAGGACGAATCTTAATTAAAATTGTGTCGTGTTGGCGCATTTGAAAGCGAATACAAAAAAAAAAAAGGTTGAACTAGCTGTGGGTTAACATAGATGGACGGTACTTACCGGTTGGACTCGGCGTCAAGGACATCATATCGAAGTGGATGTTCTTCTGCTCGAACGAGTAGTCCTTGAGGAAGGTGAGCTTGGCGCCGCGCGTCTTTGTTAGCCCGGTGACCGCATTGTTAATGCTGCGCAAATACTCGCGCTTCCCAAAGTTCGTGTGAGGCGCAATCAGCCCGATATTCAGCTGCTCCTTGTCCTTGGCGCCGACACCCTTGCTCAGGCTGTTGCCGCCATTCGTGAGCCGCAGCGCTTCGCTGCCAGGACATGCACAAACCGTGAACAGCAGCGGCAGCAGCAACAGCCACATTCTAGTCGACTTTCTGCTTGTTGTTGCTGATGTTGCTGCTGTGAAACTTCTTCTTATATTGCTAGTGTGAATTTTGTTGCTGTTGGCAGTGTTGCTGTTGTTGTCGTCATCGATATTGCAATTGTCGGCAGCAAAAGTTGCTACTATTGCTGTTGCTGCTGCTGTTAATGTTGCTGTTTCTCCTGTTGCTGCTGCTGCTATTGCTGCTGTTGCTGTTGTCGCTGACATTTTGGAAACGGCGACAATGAAACGCTTTTTGCTGCCTTCAGTCGGCCTGGCAGCTAATGTTGCTGTTGTCTTTCTACATTTCAGCTTGACTTTTGTTTTGCTGTTGCCGCGCCTCAGCTCTATGCTGTGAATATTGCTGCTGTTGCTGGCGTCCTGCTGCTGCTGCGACTGTTGCTGCTGCGCAGCATGGCGCATTAGTTCGACCATTACCTAGACCAATATATTTCCGCCCAGCCGCAATAATTGTATTTAATTTAATTTAAATATTCTCGTTGCTGCTGCTGTCGTCGATTTTGTTGATGTTGCTTCTGTCGATTTCGATTTCAGCTCATTTGGCTCTCATTTGCTATTTCTGCTTCCTTTTAGAGGTATTTTATTTCTTTGTTCATTTTCTTTTATTGGTGGATGGATTGGGTTCTCATCAACAGTTGCATATCTATAAAAAGTTCTAGGGCTGTTGTTGCTGTCGTTTAACTTATTGCAATTGCTGCCTTCATTACTCATTGCTAATTTTAAACACGAACAACTTAAAGTCACACACACACACACACCACTCACACGCACAGCAACAGCTGTAAGGACTGTGACGCCTTCCGTTTCCGTCTCTAATTTGTTGCTTGTTGTTGAATGGCAGCAACAGCCTGGCCAATTGACAGCTGCAACTGTTGCTGTGAAGTGTTTCTATTTATGTGCGCACAGGTGGCGCAAAATGAGCTCAGAGTTTAATTCAATTTGCGCTGAAAATATACGCATGTAAGTGTCTACAGAAATATGTTAATCTACACAGAGCGGCTGCTGCTGCTGCTAATGAATTGTGTCAGGTGAGAGCTTTTATGTGTCGCTTTGACTTTGCCAAAGTTTATTTAATTGTTTTTTCTTTTCGCCCATCCCCCAAACCTAACTTGTCCCTGTTGGCTGTCCTTGATTTACAGCTGAAGCGTGCAGCGTGGCGAGATTGCAATTATTGTGAACGTGGCATGCGGCTGACCTCTGGCTTTCAATTTGCCGCTTGTTGGTTTCGACATTCTGCATGCTTATGCGTATTATTCCGCTTCTAATCTTTTTTATTAGCAGTGACAGATTACAGTTAACCTTCGCGTAAGCAGAAGTGTTAGCATCAGTATTAGCATTAGCCTTGACCATAATTCGAATTAGGATTAGCCTTAGCCTAAAAAATAGCCTTAGACTAAGCATTGGCATTAGCCTAAGCATTAGCCTTAGACTTAACATTAGCATTAGCCCTAGCAAATGTACTTTTATTAGCATTAGCCTCCGCAAATATACTCTCATTAGCATTAGCCTCAGCATAAGCATTAGCCTCAGCAAATGTACTCTCATTATCATTATCATTATCATTATCATTGTCATTATCATTATCATTATCATTATCATTATCATTATCATTATCATTATCATTATCATTATCATTATCATTATCATTATCATTATCATTATTATTATCATTATCATTATCATTATCAATTTCATTATCATTATCATTATCATTATCATTATCATTATTATCATTATTTGTTTGTCTTTTATTATTTTTATCATTCTTGTTACTATTATTATTATGATTATTATTTTCATGAAGATTGTTATAAGCGCTATTGACATTGATGTTCTTGAAATATTGCTAGGTGCCTTAAGTTATTTATCTTTCGCTTGGGCGTAGCCGCTGCTGCTTGGCTGGGCTTGGCTGCTTTAGGTTGAGGGGCGTAGTGGGGCCTAGTGGGTCGAGGTGGTTGGGCGTTTGGTTAGTGTTTTGCCAACGTTTCTACGTCAGCACATTGAGCCGTTGTGGCGGCTGTCGGCCTTGCTTGCTGTCGCCTTCACTCGTGTCTGTTCGGGTTGCAGCCAAAGCTGAGGGCGTTGCTGTTGACACTGGAACTGTGTCCTAGCTGGCAACTGGTATTGGATGCTGCTGATACTAAGGCTGGCCCCCACCAATTTGTTGGGCGTTTTGAGTGACTGGCAACTGCCTTAAACTGTGTTGTTTTTTCCCCACTTAGTTGCTGTCGATAAGCAGCCAAAAGTCTGCATATAACTGCCTCTGTGTGAGACACACTATGTGTCTGTGTGGGTGTGTGTGTGTGTGCCTTGTTGTTGACCCAATGTAGCGGGACAAAGCAGTGATTACTTTTGCGGGCTGGTCTTTTTAAGCCGCAACAACAACAACAACAGCTGCATCAAAGACACAGAAGGTCACACATGCCAACACACACACGCACACACACACGCACACACACACACACGCACTCGCAAAAGCTGGCCATAAAATGCGTTGTCTTTTATACGCCTATATATTTTTTTTTTTGTTGCTGTCTATGTCTATGGTTGCGTCTGAGCCTATGCTATAAACACACGCACACACACGCACACACTCGCACACACACACTCACACACACACAGCTAGAAAAAAAAAGAGGAATTTATAACACACAACGTACGTATTTATACAATATACTCATCTATATGTATGTACGTTCACGACAAGGCAGCAATAAATTGTATCTTATGAAAACCAAATAAAAGCCGCCATTCTCCTACAAGCTCCTCCCTTCTCCCGTCTCCAGGCTCCCCCGCCCCTATCTGATTCCCACACTATAACCATGTACCTTGGTCTTGGTTCCATGTAGCTTAAGTGTCCCGTTCATCGGACGTGGAATGAATTCACAGCGCTTTTGCGCCTGGATATGGAATTTCATTTTGTACAGTGGACGCTGCCAAAAATAAAACTGCGAGAAATTTAAGTGGTGCCCATATTGGAATCGTGCATGGAATGTCAGTCGACAGACGTCTTGAGCCTACAACTGTTCTCATTAGAGGAATGTCATCATTATAATGATTATTATTTTCTTATTAGCAATGTCATTATTATTATAATGATTATTATTTTCATTATTAATATTATTTATAATGCCATTATTATTATAATGATAATCATTTTCTTATTAGCAATGTCATTGCCATTGTTGTTATAATGATTATTATTAATATTATTTATAATTGTTGCTTGTATTAAATAATTTTATTTATTTATTATTATTTCTGTAATAATATATGAACATCATTATAATTGTATTGATTATTATTATTATTTATAATTGCTATTAGTCATTCATACATTTATATACATCCCGACTTTTCGGATAGATCTGGCTACTAGGGTTTTTTAGTCAAATACTAAGCTCAAACATTAGCCTCTGATAATTTCTTACGGTTTCGGGCATTGTTAAACAATAAATTTTCGGAATCTACACTATATTGGACTATCGAAATTAATAAATTAATAGCAACAAGCGACATCTGCTCTATTCCCGTTTATTGCGAGGTATTGTCTGGTCGAGCATGCCCACTCCTGGATTTTAGTGGTCATAGTTGTGTCTCGGCTGCGCCTGCAGCACTTTTATCATTATCAACTGTCCTTTGGCGTTGCTTTCGTTGTCAGTTTTATGACTTTTACTGCGCCCCAAACTCAGGACAATTCTCGGCGACAGCTTCTCGACACACACACCCACACGCAAACACACACACACACGCCCAGTCGCACACATGCATATGAAAAGAAAAAGGGGTTTAACGCGCCTTTGACAGTTTTTCTATTTACTTAAAGCCACGCCCACTGGCGCTGTCAGTAGGCAAAAGGCTTGGCCAACTTTTGCTTTCAATTTGTGCAGCCTTCTCAGCCATTGTCATGCCCCGCTCTTCCCCCCTCTCCCACTCTATCCCACTCTCTACCCCCCCTCTCCCAGTGTCCTTCACCTTCTGCAGTCGTAAATCGACAGTGCGTCGACCGCTGTCAGCGCGCGTCTTGTTACGAAGATACCGCTTATTGTTGCTGTCCCGTTATTCTGATTGTTGTCGTTCCCGTTGTTGTTGCTGCTTATTAGTTTTTGTCCATTTTGCCACTTTCGCCATTTTGTTGTTGTTGTCGTCGACGTGTCAGAAGCCAGCGCAAAAGAAAGGCACAGCAAGAAAGAAAAAAAAAAGAGAAGAGCAGGCAAACAAAAACAAAAACAAAAAACGGGCAGCCGAGAAAAATGGGGCGTGTTATCTTTTTGACGTTGATGATGCGCGATTCGTTAGCAGCAGCAGCAGCGGCAGCAACAAAAGGCGTCAAAGGAGCAGCTGTCTGCTGTACATTTTGGGCACACTCACACATACACAGAACTACAAGCCTACGCAATTAATTCGCTGCGTTTTTTTTGTTGTTTCCCATTTATTGTTTGTCTTAACTTTGTTGTCGCTTTGCTTTAACATTACGCTTGTGTGCGTGTGTGTGTGTGTGTGCAACTGCAATTACAACCAAAATGAGGCCTCTTCAATTGTAGGCGTGGCCAGCAGTGGACGCCTTCTATGATCTTAGCTGGCATTTACCTTTGCACGTGGACACTTTAAAGCGGCTGCACTTGAAAAAAAAGCATTAAAAAAAAACCATGTGGCGAGTCTGGTCACACTGTTTTGATAAGCCTGTGCGTTGCCTTGAGGAAAGCACCATCAAAAAAAAAAGGAAAGGCTTGCATACTTCCAGGCGACACTTAATTAAACAAACAGCACGTAGGCTTGCTCGCCAGGCAAGGGGGGCGGGGTGCGGTGTGGGAGGTGTGTCCCAGAGCAATTTCATTTATGCACTTGCCAACACTCACTTGTATAACAACAACAAAATAACGGCAAAAAAAAAAAACAAACAAACAAACACACACACAACAAAATTGCGAGCTGCACTTTGATCACTTTCTGAAGCCATTTTTGTTGTTATTGCTCTTAGGCTTTTTTGTTGTCGGGCAGCGAGCAGGGTACAGGGGGGGGGGGGGGGTGCAGAAGGCAGCGAGCAAAGAGAAACACACAACAGCCGCAGCAGCAGCAGAAAATGAAACAAGAAACAAGTCCACACCCAAAAATTCAAAGACACGCACAACGCCGACGTCAACGTCAGCGTCAACGTCAGCGTCAACGTCGACGACGGCGCACACAGGCACACGTACAGCCACAGCCAGACACACACACACACACCCATACAGTCACAGACATACAGTTACGTTAATATGTATTTATATTTGCGAGCTGAATTTGTGGCCTGGATTTGCGCTAACTTTTTTTTTGGAATTTTTTTTGTTTCTGTTTTTTTTAAATTTATTTTTTTATTTTGTCAAAAGCGGGGTATTCTTTTTTGTTCTATTTTCGTTTTGCTTACGTTTCACTTATTTACTGTTTACAATTTACTGTTAGAATACACTGCTCGGGTATATCAGTGCGGCAGTCAGCAGTCGCCCAGTCGTCTAGGGGTCAGCTTGGTTAGCTTGGTTCTGCGTTCCGTTCAGGTCTAGTCGCTTGTTAACGTTTACATTTGGGTCTGGGTCTTTAGGTCTTTGGGTCTGTGGGTCTATGTCTGGGTTGTCGTTAACGTCGTCGCGCGTTTGTGTTGGCCCCGCTGACGAGATGCGACGCTGCCGTTGCCGTTGCCGATGCCGATGCCGATGCGGACTGAATGCGACGAGCAACGAAGTGGCACTGCCAACCCGGGACATCAGCACAGCCTTAACTACCAGCAGCACCAGCAGCAGCAGCCGCAGCAGCAGCAGCCGCCGCGGCAGCAGAGCAAAAATTGATGCTGATTACGAAATTTACAGTAACTTTACACACACATACACACGCACGTACAGGCGCTCTTACGCTGTATTTGTGTGATTTTTGGCATCGCGCGCGCTCTCTCGCTATGCCCTGCTCTCCATAGCTTGCGAAGGGCTGTGGCGAGGTGGGGTGGGGTGGCTTGGGGAGGGACTGGCAGCATCCTCCTTGCGTTCGTCAATGTCAAAGGAGCGCGCAGGCTTTTGGGCATCTGGTAACGGTTGCTGTGCGCCAAAGAGCCGCAAAAACGCCCTCAACGTTGCGTCTACGTATTATGGGCCAGCCTCTCTCTCCCAAATGCCACGTGCCAATCCCATTTTAGCGCTCTCGCTCTCTTTTTCTCTCTCTCTCTCTGACCCCACCCGTCGCGCTGCCCAACAGGCCGAGCTCAAGTTTAGCGTTGCCAGATGGTTTCGCTGGATTTCTGTTTATATCATCACAAATAATGAATTGGAGGATCTCGCAGCTGATGCGCGTTAAAAATATAATAAAGTTTGTTTATATGCAAAATAAAATAAAAACTAATTATGCGCAAATAATATGCCCAATTAGCTGTACATCTGAGGCGGCATATACCGAAGTCATAAGGCGAATGCTTGCACTTGGGCAACAATCTGGCAGCACTGGTTGCTTTGCAAGTACCGACACTGCAAGAGGATGCAAGAGAGAGAGAGAGAGAGAGCGCGAGAAGGAGAGGAAGAGGGAAAGAATGCTGATGCTGCGCAGGTCTGAATAAACAGCAGAGCTG
This sequence comes from Drosophila ezoana, assembly GCA_035045725.1. Lineage (NCBI taxonomy): Eukaryota > Metazoa > Arthropoda > Insecta > Diptera > Drosophilidae > Drosophila > Drosophila ezoana. Next base: position 442,481 of record JAWNOU010000111.1, on the reverse strand, counting down.
CAGAGCTGCGTTGCCCTCGCTGAGGTCAGAGCTTCGTTGGGCTCGGCTTTGGCTTCGGCTTTGGCTTCGGTTTGGTTCGGCTTTCTGGCAAGGCTGAAAAACCACGTGTTGATTTGTTTTGATTATGCGCATTTTGCCTTTGAAACTTATTTAATTGAATCCTTTGTGGAATCAGGCGCACACACACACGCCCCCTTCCCCCCCCCCCCCCCCCTTTTTTTTCCGCCCAGCCCTTGGCAGTCGTCGTCATTGTCGAGGCTGTTGCGACTTCGGTTTTTTGGTCGCGAACACGTTCAGGTCCTGGTCCTGGACTTGGGCTTGGGTTGCCATGCGTTCGCGGCGTGTAAACGCTTTGCGGCCAAGTTGGTAAATTAATAAATTGCCTGCATAAACGTGGCCCCCGAGTGCGTCCTTTCACAGAAATTTGATCGAGCTGCGGCAGGGACAAGCGATTACGCCTGACTGTTGACATGTCTATGATAGATGCTGCCAGCGAGTCGACTAGAGCGAGAGAGTGAGAGAGCGAGAGAAGTAGAGAGCGAACTTTAGAGCAACATAACACTCCTCCCACCCCCCTCCACCCGACCCACCCACAACTCTCAGCTCTGTAAATTCCGAGCGAGTTCTTCGACTTAAAAGAAGTTTCGACTTTTATAGCTGATTGGGCATTTTTTGTTGTTCATTTTAAGTCTCAATAGCATCAATTGATTACATCAATACATTTTGGGATCGATGGAATGCAACATTTGTGTTCGAAGCGAAGTTGGCTGCGCTTCCGATTGAGATCAAAAATTGATCGATTGTATTTGAATGGAATGCATCAAAATAGATAAAATATCCATCGATTCTATTCGATATAAATGCTTAATTATTAATTTTAAAAAAAACATTAAGGAACAATGGAATGGCACATTTTCGCTTGAAGCGCAGTTGGCTGCACTTCCGATTGAGATCGAAAAGCGATTGAATCTATTCGAATGTAAGGGATCAAAATAGATCAAACAGCGATTAAGCCCATTCGATATATACTTCCTTAAACCAAATTCTATGTTACTTTGACTTTTTTATAATAGGTAATAAATGTATTAAGGAACGATGGAATGGCACATTTTCGCTTCCTTTTACCTAATTCCAAGTTACTTCAACTTCTTCATGGAAAACATTAAGGAACGACATAAGTACACAATTTTCTACTTAATTTATACTAATCAAATATAAATACATGCTTTTTACAAATCGCGCATGAAAAGCGCCCAAAACATACGCTCAGCAATTGCTTCAAAATTATAACTCTACTAACTGGCTGCAAGTGGTAAGTATGTGTGCTTGTGTGTGTGTGTGTGTGTGTGTGTGTGTGTGTGTGTGTGTGCATAGCACATTCTGTTTGCCTTACGCAGATTGCTTGGCAGGCTGGAAGGCAGGCAGGATATGATAGTCATTGCCGACAAAATATGCCCATATCTTCTAAGCGCACTCACAAACACACCCTCCCTCACACACCCACACACACACCCACCCACACATACACACACGCACACACACACACATAAAGAGCAGGCATCATCATCATAGTTGGAGCGAAATTGGAAGCGCTTAAAACACATTTTTTGGGCGTTATACCAGCTAGCATTTATTGTTGGCTTTTTGTATTTTGTAAATTTGGTTTTTGCTGCTCGAGGGGGGCGTGGCGGGTGGGCGGTGAGAGTTGCCAGTGCTGCCAATTTAGCTATTTTCTAGCTAGCATTTCTTCGAGCTAGTCATCTGCGTGGCAATTGCAATTTTTATCGGATTAAGCTTTTGTTTTTTGGCATTCCAATTTACCTACTTTTGAGATGAAATTCAGCTGAATTTCTAAAGAGTTGGCAGCTGACAGTGCTGCCAATTTAGCTATTTTCCAGCTACTTTCCAGCTACTTTCTAGCTAGCTATTCTTTGAGCTCCACAGCTGCGTGGCAGTTGCAATTTGAAGCGCATTTAGCAATTCTTTTTCGGCATTCCAAATAAGCTATTTTTGTCATAAGATTCAGCTTAATTTAACACTAAAGAGCTGGCAGCTGGCAACTCTGGCGGCAGCTGGCAACTCTGTTGGACAGGCTGCGTGTGGCCGGAACAACTTGCTTTTCATTTGAGGGCAACGGCTGGGCCGTCGATTAAAGTAATTTTCCACATCATTGAATTGTGCTCAATTCAATGTGTGGCCGAGACGGAGTCGGAGATGGAGACGGAGATGGAGACGGAGTTGAAGACGGAGTTGGAGACGGAGTCGGAGTCGGAGACGGAGTAGTTTGTAGCTGGCTTTCGCTTTTTTGCTGGCATACAATTTGCATAATTATCTGTGCGGCAACATAATTCCGTAAAGGTGCCGTCTCGCAATTGCCAATTGTCGACGGCCCGTTAAATATCGTTTATTTAATTTGTACGACGGCAACAAAGAAAAGCCCGTGTCCGGAGATACGTACGCATTCGCATTCGTTCCGAATTCCATTCGGGCAGCATATGTTGCCACTTAATGCATTTGCCAGTAAATTAATTTTATTAATTAGACAACAATGCGCAATCCGAGCAAGGCCTTCCTTCCCACATTACGTATACGCCGCGGTTGGCCCAGTGCCAGAAGGAATCGCACCTGTCCGGCTAGCTATAGGTATATTGCATGTAGCACCTGTTCAATGTCCTTTAATTGATAATTAGGGCAGCTCCTCATTAGTTTTCATTGCAAATTTAATACATCTGCCTAGTCTAATCCTTTTTGATCCCATCAAGTATACTAGCTTTATATTCCTGATCAGGACGAAGAGCTGCGTGGATCTAGTTTTTTTTCGTCTGTTCGTTTAAAGTACATTTTCTCGAGTTTTTCGCTTTTTTTTCGATAACCCTTCGATTTTCATAATACGATAAGTATCGATTTTGAGACTTAATTTGTTAAGCATAGCTTTTTATACCCCGAGCCCATTGAAAATGGATAAAAAGGGTCTAATGTATTTGTGCAAATGTATGTAACAGGCAGAAGAAAGCATCTTGGAACCCATGAAGTATATACATATATTCTTGATCAGCATCAACAGCCGAGTCGATCTAGCCCAGGATCTCGGAACCTATTTGAGCCAAATCTATATCGATTTTGCGCAAGATACATTTAACTTCTGTTGTGCAGGTTCTCAAATAGTTTATTCAGTTAAAAGTATTTCACTTTTTGGACAACCCCGAGCCCCCCTCCCCCCTTTCCCGCGTTCTTGTTGTTGTCAATGCCAGAGTCTGATTAATATACGATTTAGGCCAATGAAGTATATATTTTGCGAGGAGCTCAATAAAATCCGGAGACACGCAAAAAATCACTTCACAGCGCTGAGACTCGATTTTGAAGCTCAGCCCGGGCGGGGCGTTGCGGGGCAGGGGCGGGGCGTGGCCATGAATTTTGGCATAAATCATAGCAAAGAGAGGGAAGCGGACAGGAAACGGCGCAGACGAAAAGACAGCGAGAAACAAGTTCACAATCGAACGGCAAAAATCCATTAATTCGTTTGGCTTTTACCGCCAGTGGCTAAAGTAAATGAAGGCCACCCCTCACCCCTCCCCCGTCCACCTCCCCCTCACTCCACCTCCTCACTCATCATGTCGGAGCATGTACGTGCCGAGTGATAAGCTGCGTCCGGGCAATGCTGGGTAGCCCGGGCAAAGCCGAGACGCGTGCGAACGCATAATATGCAGATCAAACACATTTCACAGCTGCAGGCGTTGACAGCGCCAGAGATTTCGATACATAAACATTGAGAATGACCGACTTGCGAGATACCCTGTAGCCAAAGTCTTTGGTCTGGTGTTGCGTCTGCTGCTTAAACCAATCTCTGGGAAAGTTTCGGAGCGTGAGGATGGCATTGCGAATTTGCAGTCTCTAGCTTTTTTTAATGGCCGAGAATTGTTTATAATCGATATTTATCGATTTCTAGGGTGGAATATGGAAAAGGTATCCAACGCGTAACATATTTCAGATCTGCGTTTGGTGTTCGAGAAGCTATATTTTAAATTTGCAGAGTCTAGCTTTTCTCAATGCACAGATATCTGCACAAAATCATTGCCGAAAATCGATATTTATCGATTTCAATCAAGAATACCCTGCCCTGTGCCTCTTGCTGCTGAGAAGTTTTTTATTTGGGTGTGCTATAGGAATCTAGCCGTCTCTCTTCCTCCTTCTCTTCCCATCTCTCTCTCAAAGGTTACACGCCTGTTATACCCATCTAGAGCTCACGCAATGTCTACAGGGTATTAAAGCATATACTTAGGTTGAGGAGAAAGCAAACTTAAAAGCAAAACGCGCAGCATTCAGCTCAGACAATTAAGTGTAAGAGAGTGCGATGATCTCTTCGGCCCAGAACACGCGATGTGGCTGGAAAGCAATCACAGCCCCATTTACGTGCATGCAGATGACACACACACTCGCAAACACGCACACACTCGCACGCACACTCGCACATTGACATGCGATAGGTTCGTGTATTTAAATTAAATACGTGGCGAGGAGAAGTCTGCCAACGGGCAGCGCGGCAGATGCAAATCGTGTTTATAGCAAATAACTAGTTTCATGTCACATTTGACACTGTTTAATCAACGTGCAGGTGGGCGAAGGTGGCCAGGGGAGGAAGGGGGTGCAAGAGGAGGCTTTCAATTGTTGCGACTTTTCCATAGAACCACAAATGCTGCATACCCTTAGGCGCGCGCTGACAGCGCCAGCGACCAGTGTTGCGAAATGTTGCTAGAGAAAAAGTAAAAAGCGCAGCTAAATAGTGTTTAGCTATAAAATAGCTAAATATAGCTGAATTATTGAGCAAGCTGTATGTTGAATGTTGTTGAAATATTAAGGCAAATTTTATTTGATTTATTTTTATTCTTACCAACACTTTCTAATTAATTAGTCTAAGGTGTACAAGGTAAAAGCTAGAAAGTTTTTGATTCTGTTGATTATCTTAATGAGTTTTGTCTCGGAGATGTTCCTGCCAGGCAGATCCTGAGGATGACCCCGGTTAAAGCTTCTCTGCCCTAGAGAGAGAAACTCCCTATATCCACGAGCTCTGTCTTAGAGAAGTTCCTGTCAGGCAGATCCTGTTGATGGCAGCGTCTTCTCTGTCTGCTCTATCCTAGAGAGAGAAACTTTAAAAATGGGGCACCTAATTCTTGTTGGGATGGCACAGAAAGAGTCCCAAGAGGAACTCTTGGGTCCTGAGTTTTTCTTACCTGAGTTTTCTGGCCAAAAGAACGACGAGGTATTTGAGCCAAGGCGAAGAATTGCCTTCCTTTTGCCTAGTTTCCTTTGAGGCAGCTCGGAAAATATTACCTATTTTGAGTCTTCTAGCTTGTAGGCGGCCAGCCACGCCTTTATTTACTGGCTTGCTTATATTTTGACCCCTTCCATCCAAGTTTTCTAGAGCTCGAAATATTTGGTAGGTAAATCCGTTTCAAAATGGCCAGAATTGCGGCTAAGGACCTCTGAAAACAGCCAAATTTGTTAAAAAATAGCTGAACTAGCTGCGAGTGTGTGTGTTTAGGTGTGTGTGTGTGTGTGCACACATATTGCTTGACTTGACTTGTGGGAATCGACAATAAAGCATCTGGAGGAAGGAAGGAAGGCAGCTTGTGCGTTTGACAACTACATTGACAGGACACCGATTTCAATAAGGATCCGAGAGGGATGCAGAGAAGGGGAGGAGGAGGAGAACGATAGCGAGAGAGGGAGGAGGGGGATAGGAGCCGAATGCTAAGCTCGCTAACAACCAAACGCACAACAAAGCAATAAGAAAATGGGAAAGAATAATTCCTTGCAGATAGCCGAAGTTGAAATACCCTATAAATGAGCCAAACAAGGATATTCACGTCATTGAATACCCTATAAATTAGCCGCATAAGGGAGTTACTCCATTAAATACCCTTTAAATGCAAGGAAATTTACTTCATTAAATACCCTTTAAAAGCTGAGCCAAACAAGGGTATATACATCATTAAATACCTCCTTAATGCTGAGTCAGTCGAACCTTAACCAGAATCGAAGCATATATTTTCTAAGTGAATTCTTTTATTCGAAAATCGGCAAAATATATTGCCTGTCCGGGAAGCTGGGCCCCTTCCCATAGCTGGAAATGGTCCGTGGAATCCCGAAAGTATCCCGAAATCAAGGATTTTGATGGGGGCGGAACAACATCCCTGAAAATGTCTGCCTTTAAGCGAAGCGTTTCTCATGTCAAGCTTATGATACCCCGCTGCGAAGAGTATTCAAGAAAATAAACAACTGACGGCGAACGTCGAGCTGACAGGTATCTGTGTGTGTGTGTGTGTGTGTGTGTGTGTGGCAAGGACTTTTAGCCAGTTTAAATGTCCCTGTCCTTGTCCCAGTCCCCGTCCCTGTCCCTGTCCCTGTCCATGTCGAACTGCTTGTCCATGTCCATGTCTGACTAATGTTTGCCCAGCACGCATATGGCGGCTTTTTGGCTTACCGATGCTTCTCCCATTGCCTGCCTGGCCCGTTCGAGTGTTGGTTCAAGTGTTTGCTCGATATGGAGCGAGTCACACGCACTCATTCTTGTTTTTCATCGTGCGAATCGAATTTGTAATTCGAATTCCTGTTTATTTAAGCCGCACTTGCGTATCGTGTAATCTGGCAGCACTGGACAATTCCGATGCACTTGTTAAGTTGGCTGCGGCTCATAATGGATATCCAGTGTTGCATAACGCTTGCATTGAAACACGCTTGGCATTAGGCACAGAGCAGAAATAATTAGGCAATAGGGACTCAAAGGCAATCGATGCACTTGTTAAGCTGGCTGCGCCTCATAATAAAAAACCAATTGGGTGCCAGTGTTGCATAACTTGCTTGCCATAAGTCAATAGGCAATCAAATCGAAGGTCTGTCTCTTAAACTTTGAAAGTGTATATAACAGGCCCAATAAGTTCGTAGGCTGTCTTATGCTGGTTGTATTATGTGGGTTGTCTTTTGTTGGTTGTCTTATATAGGTTGCCAACATATAATTTAAGGTATCTCTTCCATAGAGCCTGCACATTCGTATGTACACTATAAGAGTTAGATACTCCAAATTGATACCCCAAATTACGTAGGTTGTCTTACGTACGTTGTCTTATGTAGGTTGTCTTAGTAGGTTGTCTTACATAGGTTGTCTGATGTAGGTTGTCTTACGTAGGTTGTCTTACGTACGTTGTCTTATGTAGGTTGTCTTACATAGGTTGTCTTTTGTAGGTTGTCTTATGCAATTTGTCTTTTGTAGGTTGTTATCATATAAATTTGGGTATCTCCTCTGTAGAGCTTTGCACATTCGTATTTACACTATTTTGTATGGCATATCTAAACTTTAAAGCACCGTGGATAATCGGAAATGCATTTCTTGTATAAAGTATGAGGCAGGTGAAAGAAGTGGAAGCACAGCTACCGCATAGTCGGTCACTGCCGACTTCTGCTGCCTGCGATTTGGGATTGGGGCGGGGCAATCGGATTGCGGCCAAGATGAATTGTGGAAATGTGTTAAGTGTATTTCCTTGGATTTATCGGATGTCGCCGTGCCTATTGTTTGCGAACAACTTTCGACAACAAAAGCGTGTGCTAATGATAACTGTCGCTTTATCTATCTATCTTCTCTCTCTCTCCGCCCACACACGTGTTTAACAAGGGGCAGGAGGGAAAGCTTTGTTGTTCATTTTTTATGAGCGCCATTTGTCGTCCTTTTGCCTTGTCTGAACTATGTGAAATTCCTTCGCCTTTTTTTTTTTCTTCCTACTTTGTTCTGTCATTTTTCTTCTTCTGCGGCCGGCTTGTAGTTATCCTTGTTCGTCCTGTCTCCCGTCCCCCGTTCCCCCTGTTGTCTTTTCTCGTCATTTCTCGTTTGATTTAATCATAATTCTGTCAAAGCACGTCAAAATGCCCCCAGAGCTAGCCAGAGCACATGGACATGGACATGGAGAACAAGTGCTTTCCGGAGCTCTTAATATTGTTGTTCCCCATACTCTGTTCATAGCGTACAAGCGGGCATATTGGCTGCCAGCCATACTCTTCTGTTCAACAGAAGGTTGTCCTTTCTCTAGGAACAAAGCTCTGGCAGGAATCCTCTATAAGCGCGAAGATTCTCTTCAGAATGTGCTCTGGAGCTCCGAGCTGCGTTCCTCTGCAGAGAAAAAAGCATAAGCCAAAATCTCCTGTGCTGCGAACAGAGTATTGCGCAGTCAGTTCCAGCCGACTGCAAAACAGATGCTTGCCCTTAAATTGCATTTACTCAAAAATTTTGATTCAATTCGTGTTCATCCTTCCGCTTCGAGCAGGATGCGATCCAAGTTCAACAAATATTCCCAAAAAAAAAAAAACATTTTGCCAGCGACATTTGAAGCCCAATTTGGCGAAGCGAATGACGCAATTTATTAACTAGATTTTGAGAAATAAAAAAAAGAGAAAAGCGAAATTCGAATGATATCATAACGAGGCCCACGCGCGCGAATCTGGCCCAGCTCCGGCTCCAGACTAAACAGCCTTGACTCTGGCCTGCTTCGATTTGACTGCAAAATGTTTTGTTGAGTTGAAAGTTGATTCGATTCTTTTACCTGTGGCTCACCTGTGATCAGGGCATCTGCGTCGCTGGGCGCCGGCGGCAGCTCGGCGAGGGAAGGTGAGGAAGTGCCGCTGGCCTCCGCCTGTTCACGTTGGAGCACCTGTTTGCGCAGCTTGCGCAGGTAGGCCGCCTTGTAGGCATCGCTGGGCTTGCCGCCCAGCCCGTAGCTCACCTCCAGCACGGTCAGGGGAATAACGGTAGAGGAGACGGCCACCAAATCTAGAAGGCGTGGCAGATTAGCCAAGTCAGAGGCCAAGTCCAAGTCTAAGCCGAGAAGCAACTTACCCGCCTCGTACTTCTCCTCCGAGTTGCGTTTATATAACGTGTTCATGGGCGCGACGCCTGCGCAAACCAGGCCCAAGGCCAGCGTCAACAGAAGCCCAATTGCCAGCCATGGACAAGACCTCATCTTGAACGATCCAAAAAGTCGATTTTCGTCTGCAACTGTCGAGAACTGATCACGAACTAAGCGAACGATTCGCGATCTGTTTGTGGCTTTTTGCGCGGGCGTCAGAGTTGACAAATTCCATAATAAAGACATTTAACAGCACTACAGCTGTGCTGTAAAATGTCATTGGCTATATTTAAAAATATCAATATCAAACACGTTAGACCAGTATTGCCGTGCTGCGTTTGAAAAGCGCATGCAAAATAGGGGGCCAGCATGTAAAGTTGGTTTTGGCGCCTCGCCCAAATAGCATAGCGGGCTGTTTTGCAGCAATCAGACTTTGCCACGCTGCGCGCACCACAAGGCATACAGCTTTTTAGCGTGCTGCCCGAGCTGCATATGCAAATATCGTTGTGTATTATTGTAGGTAAACTATCGCATGGTATGTGTATATCACACCGTAATGTATCGATTAGTTATCGTTACAAGGCATACAGCTTATTAGCGTGCTGCTCGGGTTACATGTAAAAATAGCGATGTGTATTTATGTGAATTGGGTTAGGAATTAGCTAAACTATCGCATGGTATGTGCATTTCACACTATAATGTATCGATTAGTTATCGTTGGGCCACCACAATCCACAATCGGTATTTGGCTGTGTTTTGTTTTTTAATGTTCATTGAGAAAATAATTTGCCATCATCAAATGCAAATGGAACGGTGACATAAATGAGTTGCACAAACCAAAACGTGGCTGTATAGACGAACGCGAACGCGCTGAGTGTAGCTGAACACAGTAGAATAGTGTGTAGAAAATTGCAGTAAATAAGAAGCGCAACAAAGACCAGCAGACCCTGGGCCAAAAAAGCATGAGCTGAAACTGGACAAGCACACCAACACACACACACACACACACACCGCCAGAGAGACAGAAAGGCAGCGAGACACACATAAAGATAATTTCAAGGCAACGCTGTGCAGCCGCAGAGGGGCAAGAAACTTTGAAAATAAGGTGACAAAGACAAAACTAATTGCTCGGCTCTCCCAACGTCCGCGTGCTGATTTTGTCTGTCGCCTTGCTAGCGGAGGGAGTCACGTGTATGTATGTGTATGCGTGTGCCTGTATGCACATGCATGTCTGTGTATGTATTGTATGCTAACTCCAAATTGCAAGCAAGCAATGCAACAACAACAAAAACGGGAATATTAACAGCTACAATATAACGGAAGCATTGTCAAGCTTTGCCAGACCCATCCGCGCAGCAGCAGCAGCAGCAACAACAACAACAACAACAGGAGCATCAACAAAAACAACAACAACAATATGAGCACAGTGTTTATTAACTCACGGAAGAGCCCAAATGTGCTGAAGAAACAGGGCACAGACCAATGGGTCAAGCTGAATGTGGGTGGGACCTATTTTCTAACCACCAAAACGACGCTTTCCCGTGACCCCAATTCCTTTTTGTCGCGTCTTATACAAGAGGACTGTGATTTGATATCAGATCGGGTGAGTTACACACACACACGTATATTCGTGTATTTAAATATATGTATGCATGTGCATGCATATGTATTCAATTACACATATGTAAATGCGCGTATATTTAGGCATACAGTAAACGCTCCTTTGAGCGAACATTTTGTCGTTTCTTTGTTCGCTTTCGCAAATAATTCAAAAATGCACAGCAAATATATACAGACAAAAATTACTGTTCTATTTTTGTTAAATTTATTATTGTTGAACAAAATGTATTGCACTTTGTTTTTCAGCTTTTCTTTTTTTACTTTTGCTTAAATATTTAACAAAAAACTCGAAAAGATTGCAAAAGTTAACGTCTTTATATCTGAATCTATCAATACATTCGCTTTAACGGCCCTTATATATATTTTTATATCAATAGTTTTAAAATTGATATGGAATGCATAAGCGTATTAAGCCAGTGCTGCCAGCTTCCGCATAAAAAAAAGTAGCTGAATCCGATTTCAAAAGGAGCCAAAAATAGCCTAATTCGCTTTTCGAGCGCAAATTGGCAATAAACAGGCTTGTTATTGCTTGTCATTGAATAAGGAAAAAAACTAAATCAGTTAAAATTTACAACTGTTTCCGGCTGTTAACCTGTGAGCGCAGCCAAATGTGGCTGGTAAATAGCTAAAATGGCAACGAAAAACTAAATCAGATCAAATTTACAACTGTTTTCAGCTGTTAACCTGTTATGCCAGCCAAATGTAGCTAGAAAACAGCTAAAACTTTTGACTGTTTCCAGCTGTTAACCTGGGAGCTCAGCCAAATGTAGCTGGTAAATAGCTAAAATGGCAACTAATGGCTATATCAGCTAAAACATTCAACTTTTTACGGCTGTTAACCTGTTTTGGCAGCCAAATGTAGCTGTAATGTAGCTTGAATGGCAACATAAAGCTTAATCAGCCACAACTTTCAACTGTTAATCTGTAAACACAGCCAAATGTAGCTAGTAAACAGCTAAAATGGCAACCTTGCTCATAGCTGCCAGCTATGTGAATAGTCATAAACCTAACACTAAACCAAGAATTGTAAGCCCACATTACCTTCTGTATTACCTCGTAATTTTTCTAAATTTTTCTATAGCGCAATAAATTTGGCCAAGTTTAAGCCAAATTATATTTGTGCATATCTAATATACACACAAATATTCATTTGCCAATTTCCATTGGCCGAGTTTATAAACAAAAGTCGAACCGAATCGAAACGAAACGAATCGAACCGAAACGAATTTCCCATTATAAATTCGCAAATAAGTTTGTTTTTCTCTCAAAATGTTTGATTGTTTTGCTTGCTGTGCGCCCGCCTTTTGTTATTGATTAAATTCGTGCGCCCCCCCCCCCTCCTCCCCTTCCTCTTGTAACTCTTGCCAAGGCAGCCCGCCAATTAAGGCACCCACATATATACCCTATCTATATACCCTATATATATATACCCTATATATATATACCCTATATACAGAAAGGCAGCCTGTCACCTAGGTGCATGAATGAATGAATGAATGGATGAGAGGAGCGTGAGACGGCGTCTGTTTTAGTCAAATTGTTCTCAAATTGTTGAAAAACCCAACAAAAAAAATATCCAAGAGTGCTCTGCCCGACTGCATGATACCCTATGAGCTGTTGTAAAACAATTTTCTGCTTCCTTGTATGCATAAACGAGAAAGAAAGGCTACCTTTTCACAATTCCTTTCCCGAATCTAAGTAGCACAAGGAAAATAGTTAATTCCGAGTTTGGTTAAGATATCTTGAAAGGGAAAAAGGTCAAAAAGTCTAAATTTTGAGAAAAACTAGATCCCATACGAGACTCCTTATGCCAGACTTCCACCATCTAGCTCTTATAACTTGCGAGTGATGCTCAAAAAACCATGTCTCAAAATTAATATCATCCGACTAGACGAAATATTAGGGCTAGGTAAATTTTTGGGATGTACATATCTACATATCAAATTTCAAGACGGACTTGGCCAGAAGGGCTCAGCTCTGCTTGGGAACGAGAATGGGTCGAAAAGACCCCTTTAAAAATGCGTACAGGGTATAAAGGGGAACAGTTTTGTCTATGGTCTGATAATTCTTTGTAGAGATAGGCTCATATTGAAGCTCATTATTCGCAGGCTTTTTCAGATCTCTTTAAGAACTGAAATGTTTCCCTATGCAAACTCTACCCTATAGCCTGGAAGTATAATGGGGTATATTGAGCCCCATCTATGCCAAGTTTTCGACTAGATCAGGAAAAGGAATTCGAGAGACATTTGCATATACCTAGTATTAGCTAGTTTTTCAGCCCCATCTTCTATATTCATGCTGTTTATTGATCGGGAAAAACAATTTGATAACTATAAAGAACCATGTGTTACGTACATGCTTACCAAATGGGCATACACCTGCTGTACAGGGTATTTAAACCGAAAGTCACATAGAAAGAACAAAAGCTGCTCTACTAACTGGGCGGGCGGGCGGTCGGTTTGGCGTGCAGCTCTTGTGTACATCATTTAGCATAATAAAAGAGTACACAATGCGAATGTGTGCGCAGAGAAATGTCATTACTGTAGAATGCAACACACACACACACACATACCTGCACATACTTATATATGGATTATACTTATATATAATGCATGGCCCATCAAGTAGAAAACAAGTAAGAGGTTCTAGTCCGAGAAGCTTCCGACTAGGAGATACCCTGAACCCAAACGGAAACACCAGGCTGACCTACAGCTAAAAGGTTCTGAGATCCTTGCGTTCATACAGACGGACAGACGGACATGGCTAGATCGATATATAGATAGATAGATATACCTTCTGGGGTCGGAGCTGCTTCCTTCTGCCTGTTACAAAATTTGCACAAATACATTATACCCTTTTTACCCATTTTCAATGGGTATAAAAACAACATTTCGTTAGTCTGCCACAAATCCACCCCTCCCCCTTCCCACAGCCCAAATGCATTGACTGAATGCTTGCTTGGCTGCCTCGAAACTGCAACTGACACATTTCCAATAAGATCCACACACACACACACAGAGAGAGACACGCCCACTTACGTTCTTTCGCCCTCAAAAAGTACTAGAAATATTTTTTGTCAAAGGTATGCCAGAGTTATGACTAATTGGTTCCCCTTTTCTCTCTGCTGCCTGACTTGACTCGATTTGCATTTGAATTTGGATTTGGATGTGGATTTAGGATGAGACGGGCGCCTATTTAATTGACAGAGATCCCAAGTACTTTGCGCCCGTGCTGAATTATCTGCGGCACGGCAAGCTCGTGCTGGACGGCGTCTCCGAGGAGGGTGTGCTCGAGGAGGCCGAGTTCTACAATGTGACGCAGCTAATCGCACAGCTGAAGGAGTGCATCAGCCACAGAGACCAGGTGAGTCCATTTGAATATGTTGCAAGACCTAATTCTAAATTATATTCTCGTCTAATTGCAGCGACCGCATGCGGACAAAAAGCGCGTCTATCGTGTGCTGCAGTGCCGCGAGCAGGAACTGACGCAGGTAATGCCCCCCTTATCGATAAAACCGACTCAGATTTGAATAAACGAATCAGCTCGAATGAATCGGCGTCTTAGCCTTGAGTATTTGCCTCAAATGTTGACTGTATAATAACTTGTCTTCGCCCTTTTGCAGATGATCTCCACGCTGTCGGATGGCTGGCGTTTCGAGCAGCTGATCAGCGTGGGCATGCAATACTCCAACTATGGCCCGTTCGAGAACAACGAGTTCCTCTGCGTCGTCTCCAAGGAGTGCGGCTCCACGGCCGGACGCGAGCTGGAGCTCAACGATCGCGCCAAGGTGCTGCAGCAGAAGGGATCGCGAATGTAAGCTAAACGGCAAGCGAAGGGCAGCCACAGCGACAGGCTACCTTATCGAATCAAAGAACCTTATCAGTACACACTCCCATTCAAATACACCTTCCCAAGCCAATCAGGCCATTTGGGCCCAATTACGTGCTCATTAGCAGCTGATAAGCTGATTTGATAAGCAATCCGGCTATCTGTTTCCGTTACGGCTTTCTAATTGGCCTTGACATTATTTTTCTCGCATCAAAATGCCCCACCGAACACATTTTGGCAATCAAATTAGATCCACAAATCAAGCTGAAGTCGAAACAAAAAACAAGCGCACATTAATTATTCTACAACTAGGACAAAATGTTTGTCAATTAGATCTAAGCGTACATTCAAAATGTGAACTGCTTTTGCTCTCAAACATGGGCTAAAAAACTAGTTTACATAAATGTTTCAATATTTAACATACACACACACACACTCACACTCACACACAAAACATTGAGCATATATTTTAACTGTGTAGAACTTTTTTGCGTATTTCATCCTTTGCATAGCTGCATTTATGTTGGGTACAGTGTGCGCTCGATAAGGCAACAACGTCTGTTCCAGAAAAGTATTTCTACCTTTTCGCGACTTTTCTAATTTTTGATCTCCAAATGAAGTCGAATCAAAATCAAACCCAAATGCATTTGCTCAACAGCTTGTCTATTAAGTGATGCAATTTCTTAATAAAAGAAGAAAGAAACGAAGATTTGAAATCGAAATTCTTAATTTAATAAGCAATTTCTTCTTTTAAAGAGCGTACACGCAATTTCTTAATACAAAAAAATTAAAACAAAAATCATATAATTAAAAAAACACTCGAAGAATCTAAATTTGTATTGCTTAATAAACAATTTCTTCTTTTAATGCGTGTTCCACTTATCGAGCGTTAACTGTATTAGGCTATGCATTTGTCAGAGGGCAATTCTTCAGAAATAGTTTTTCACAGACCTGCATGGTCTTCTTCTTGTTAGTTAAATAATGATAATAATGTAGCTTAAGATTTGTTTAGCATTCACACACACTCACACACACACGCACTCACACACACTAGTTAGATATATGTTATCCTGTTTATTTGTTTCGAGTACCTAATAATTGAAGCCCACCTTTTTCTCTCTTTCTTCTCTCTCTCTCTCTCTCTCTCTCTCTCTCTCTCTCTGTTTAATTGCAGTCTTGGAATTTAAGAAATGCTTATAGAGCGTGTGTATGCCATCCAAAACCAAAAAGAAAAACAAAAAAAAGTAACTCCCATCATCCAACACCAAGCTTAAATAATACACCACAACCAAGCACAACAACAACAACAACAACAACATGATCATCAACAACAACAAAAACAACCAGCAAAAGCGAAAAAGCAACAGCAAAAACAGGCATCCAGTCAATCAGTCAGTCAAGAAGTTAAGCACTTAAACCAATCAATCAGCAATCGTTAACAAAAATTAACCAAAATCATAAAACAATAACCAACAAAACAGCAAAACACAGCCAAATCTTAGCAGGGTTCCCCTTTTTTATGGGAATAGCTGCCTTCAATTGGAAAATATGCCTGCCAGCCGTCAGTCAATCAGTCAATCAGTCGAATCAGCATTCATTAAGCCGTGTTTTCATATTTACTTTGAAGAAAACAATATTAGAAATAGAAAATATTTCTCTTGCAATGCAGAATAAAAACAAGAGCTGAGGCACATTTCATTGAGTATTTTTTTTTGTTTTTGCTTAACACAATTCCCATTCATTGATTATTTATGATTATTTTTTTGTTGAACACGTCCGTCTGATCCACAGATCCAGTAATCAATCAGTCAATCAGTCCTGAATTGAAACACGTCAATCAATCGTCAATCATTAATTCGCTGAGTGTTAGTTATTCATATCTGGCATGTAACATGCTTCTTACAATTGACAGCTAAGCCAGCTGTGAAAAGGCATCAATCAGCATACATTAACCCTTATACAGATCCAAATCCAGTCAGTCAGTCAGTCAATCAATCGATCAGCTATCGTTAACCCTTATGTATGTTATTTATTTTCGATTTGAAGTAAACTTTTCTTTCTCTTCTGAGAAATAAGACATTATGATGTATCCATTATTGATTGATTGCGTTATGTTTTGTAAATTTCGATTGATTAACTTCCCAAATATGACATTATATCAAACATTTCCATCTGCTACTCAGATACAGTCAATCAATCAATCAGACAGGAAGTTAAGCACTAAAATTTACACTTAGTTATGTTATTTATATTCACTTTGAAGGAAACATTTTGGAAACATTTCTTTCTCTTCTGAGAAATAAGACAATATGATGTAGCCTTTATTGATTGATTGCGTAATGTTTTGTAAATTTCGATTGATAAACTTCTTCTCAAATATGAAATTGCATCAAACATTTCCATCCAGTCAGCCAATCAATCAGTCATGAAGTTGAGCACCTCAATCAATCAATCGGCCATCATTAACCCTTTTTTTTATATTCACTTTGCAAGATACTTGATTACAAATTGGAAATATTTCTCTTATAATGAGGCAGGGCGATTAAAAACAGATAAGAGCAATGGAATTTTTTTCTTATCACTAAGCTCCCAATTTCGATAAGTGTTTTTTTTATTGACTTTGTTTATTTTTTCTGTGTGTGTGAGTGTGTGTGAATGCGGTTGAATGTGTGTGTGAATGTGCATAGATTTTCTCGCCAGGCTTAGGTGAATTATTGGAAAATCATGGAAAACTCACCACGGGGAGACAAAACGCTCTTCAAACGACCCAACACCGAACACTAAAAACACTCACTTATTGTTTTTTTTTTTTTTGTTTGTTTCTTGAGAGTAGTCGACTAATTTGGCTTCCCTTCTGCCTTCCGCATTTGAAGAGTGCATTAATACGCTTAATAGTTGAATCGAAAACGAAAAAACAAAAACAAAAGCAAAAGCAAAAACAAAAGCTAGCTAAAGCAAAAACAAAAGCAAAAACAAAAACGAAAACAAAAAGAAAAACAAATACAAAAACAAAAGCAAAAGCAAGCTAAAGCAAAAGCAAAAACAAAAGCAAGCTAAAGCAAAAGCAAAAGCAAGCTAAAGCAAAAGCAAAAGCAATAGCAAAAGCAAGCTAAAGCAAAAGCAAAAGCACAAGCAAGCACAAAGAAAACACCGCCAACATTGCTTAGAATTAAATTAAATAAGTAAACTATATATATATATAAATGTATTACGTATGCAATTAATATGAACAGGAACAGAAATAGAAACTGGATTTAGCTAAACACTAACTAACTAATTAGTTGCTTAGTAGCAGAGCGAGCAGGAGATGCATTAACACCAATTCGAATGCAAAGATATATGAAATAGAAGAGTACACACACAAGCAAATACATTTAACAATTTAAGAATGAAACGAAACGTTTCCAATTTGTACTTTTAGCTATTTAGCTGTTTTTATTGGGCTTACAACAAATAACAATAACAATTGATGAGGCAAAAGTGCGCTAATAATTATTATTAAATGTATACAATAAAAATATATAATATATGTATGCTAGTGCATCATCCATCATAGGGGGACTCTGGCATGAACGGGCGTTCATTTCGATTGCGATTCTAAATGTATTTTCAAAATGTTAATAACTAAAATTCCTTAACTATAATACTAAAGCTCATTAGTTAATAATCATTAATTGGTGTTTTATGCCCTGAACCCATTTGAATACGGGTAAACTTAACTGAAGAAGGGCCCAACTCTGAGCCCAAAGATCAGATTCCTGCTTAGCCGAGTCGTTATAGCCATGTTCGTCTGTCTGTCCGTCCGTCCGTATGCCTGAACAGGTCATCAACTTGAAGAACTTTGTCAAAGTCGAAAGGAAGAAACCTTTTTTTGAGAATATTTCTGAAGTTGGGCAAGTCTCTCTCGTAGACTCTAGTTTAGATCAGGAATCTTTATCTTTTGCGGAAATCTTTGCCCCGTTTCCAGCTTTGATATCTACACACATTTCCATGCATTGAGAAATCCATAAAGCTTTGGTAATCAAAAAGCGATTTTCCCTGCGAAAAAAAAACAAGAAGAAGAGAAGAAATATTCAAATAGAGCTCTCTTATTTCGGGATTTGTAGTCTAAAGATGATGATTTAAAATGCAATTGAAATAATAAACTGATGCGGCAAATCCGAGAATTATTATAATGCCCGTGCTGGCCGGCACTGACCGACTAGTAGATACCCTATAACCATGCTAGCTACCTGTTTTACATACTTCGAGAAAAAAAGTCCCTCAATTTGAGCAAATGCTTCCCAAATAACTGAGCTCTTTGTTGTCCGATCTTTATAAATCTGTCTGCATACAGCCAGATCCCAGATCAGATCAAAATATTCGATAATTTGGGAAAAATTAACCTAAAAAAGGTAAAATGAGGCTTGATTCGCAGTTCTTAGAGTTTTTGAGGATCTATCAAACAGTTTATGTGCACTTTCTGTGGGTTCAGGGTAAAAAAGAGAAAAACAAAAATGCCAACAAAAACTTGACAACTCTGTTGGCATTTATATCTATATTGAGAATCGCCGAGAAGGCCAATTGGTGTTCATAATTTATTTGTAAGCAAAGTTACTTTCTTAAAAACAATATATATGTTCGAGCTGCATTTACATACGTCTGTCTGCTATATATACATATATATATAGATATAGATATATATATATGTATATTCATGTATAGATATATTTATATATATATAGATATACATGGATCGAACGCAGGCTCGTTGTGTGTAGCGCCCGATTTGCATTACAACCTTGAGCTTTATTTAACTAGCAAAAGCAAAGGCAAAAAAACAGAAAAAACAGAAAAAACATTTTAAATCACGACTGAATTTATGTGAACTTGCACTAAAAACAAAATCAACTTAAAAGAAGAAAATATGAAAAAAAAAGAAAAGAAAGAAAAAAAGAAAGAAGCGACGTTTGTTAGATATACGCATTATTAATGATACTTATGTATGTATATAATTTTTAAAGTAAACTAATTTATACACTAAAAAAAGAAGAAGAAGAAGCGAAGAGAAAGAGGAAGAGACCATTTGTAACCAATTTTGAATTATTTGCTATGCATCTAAATGCAAGCTAGAATAATGCTAACAATTATTTTGGCTAAAGCCAGACTCGAGCATATTTTATGTGGAACACAAGGAAAATCAAAAAATCAAAAAAATGAAAGAAAAAAAAAAACAAAACAAAACCAAAACTAAATGCAATAATATGCGACATGTTCTATAGCAATACGCCAGAGATGCCACACATAGTTGTGGGCGTGGCATCTACGACAGAAATTCATCCAAAAACAAAAAAAAAAATAGATATATATATATATATATATGAGAATCATATTAATAATCAATTTGTGTAAAAGCCCGTTTACTCACACGACGGCTGCGTTTAGGCCCAACCATTACAGGTGCGCCATTTACAGGTGCGAAAATGGTTGCTGGAAAAACGTTTGGAAAAGCGAGAAAAGCCCACATACACACACACACACACACACACACATGTGTACATTCTCACACACATATGCGAGACTTACCCACACAATACTTATACATATACATACATATATATATATATATAAATCGTATGTAGAGCCACACGGGCAAGCTTCACTGTGCTTGCGACTCTAACTATAATCAACCGAAAAAATCTGGAAGTATCTCTGCTCTCGCAGAGACAATATTTCAATAAATTAATGAACCCTTTTCTAAAAAAGCAACCCTCAAATCGTGTTTTATTTTTAAAAAGAAACAAGTAAGCAAACTCCGGTCGGGAGTGCAAGACTAGGGGATACCCTGAACCATCTTATGCCTTGAAGGATACTCCATCTGTATATACTTTTCTAGAAGTTTTCTAGCTCTAGCTCTTATTATTTACCAAAATTGCTCAAAAAACAGAATTTCGATATCGATTTTTTATCGATTACTTGGAAACGGGGCAAGTTATCGAATATCGGAAACAAACTCGATCTGCGCGGGGGACTACGAGGACCTACAGCTAAAATATCAAGTCTCTAGCTCTTATAGGTTCTGAGATCCTCGCGTTCATACATACGGACAGACGGACGGACAGACGGACGGACAGACAGACGGACGGACGGACATGGCTAGATCGACTCGGCTGCTGATCAAGAATATATATACTTTCTAGTGTCGGAGATGCTTCCTTCTGCCTGTTACATACATTTGCACAAATACATTATACCCTTTTTACCCAGGGTACAGTGTTTACAAAACTCAACAAACTTGATTTTTCAGTATGCACAACAATTTGGAATGAAGTTTTGGCAAGTTTGTGAAAGTTTCAAGTTTGGTAAAAGCATTTTCTTTACAGGTTTCTGCAATTGCTCGACTCAACATCAAGGGTTAAGTATTTAGTATACATTTAAGTAAAGCTTTGACAGAAAAGAAGAAAGCTTTTGAGAGCTTAATGAAAAGCTTCGTGTTGAAAGCCAGGTAAGTATAGATTTAAGGATTGAAATTAGGAATTTTGTACATGTATTGAAAGGGCGCGGTCCTTGCGTAGGGCTTGCTTGCAAAGCTTTAAGCTTGTTTTATGAAGCCAAAGCTTTTACTGTAAATAGCAAGTCTTCACACCAATTAAGCTGCTTGTCGACAAAAAAGCACATACCCGAAAAAAAAGCTTTCTTATTAAGCAGAGACCAACAAATTTTGTGAAGGGCCCAATCTGCAACTCAATTCAATAGATTATATACTCTTGAATTAATTTGTATTCTTAATTTAATTTACTTATCTTAAGCTGTCCTATAATATAAGCTTATCTATTTCCTTTGTTTGATTTAAGCTCTTAATATTTTTGTATCCTTTTAATACTAGACTATTTTGTAGTGTGGGTTAGTATATAAGTATTCCGTACATTTTCTATAAATCTGAGTTAGTATTACTTTAAAGGCTTAGAATAGTTCTTAATCATATAATCCAAATCGTATCTATACATATATATATATTATATATATATATAAATATGTACACCCCGACTGACCTTACATGATGGCAATCCACGCTAAGATGTGGAAAATAAATGGAAAACGCTTGCATGAAACCTTTTTTGATTATCTTACGTTTAGGCTCAAAAGTCGTATTCAAAGATCTTTGTGAGTATCAATTGAAGACGTGTTTTACACTTTTTACAACATCTTCAAAGTAGGATAATTATCGACAAATTGTTTTTTGGTTTTTCATTCGATTGGATCAAACTCTGTTTCAAACAATTATCTATGTATAGATAAAGTATATATCCTCTATATATAGATAATAGAGGATATTATAATTTAGTCTCGAAATGTGTGTAGAAGGAGATATTTTCGACCCCATAAAGTATATATATTCTTGATCAGCATCAACAGCCGAGTCGATCTAGCCATGTCCGTCTGTCTCGTCCGTCTCGTCCAGGCCGTCTGTCTGTTTCTATGCGAAGTTAGTCTCTCAGTTTTACAGCTATCGTCCCTCTTTCTATTGCATGCTACTGCATTTGCTCTTAACCCCCAAACCATGCGGCCTCGAAAATGAGGTTCTTGTATGTCCCTTCTTTCTCGTTTGTGAACTGTCAACAGTTATAGGCGCAAACTTTGAGAAGGGAAAATCTAGGTAATGTTCATTAGTTTATATATTAACCAACTAGTTCGTGTTAAGCCAACTAAAATAGAAAATTTCGGCCTCAAGACGGAATTTCCTTTACATGAGTAAATAAATAGAATTCGATTTGGGCTAAAAAGTAAATTCTGATGCATCACGACTCACTTTCATTTTGTTTTTCCAGATTCTGAATAAATCCGAATCGATTTTAAATCGATGTCAAATCGTTTCAGCTTTTTGCATTCATTTTGAAAACGACTAGATTTTGATCTGAATGGATATTGGTAAGCAACTTTTTATTGATAATTTTCTAAAGCTGGAAAACAATTAAAAGTTAAAATAATTAAAATTGAAAAAGAAAACAATTCTGCTGAGAAACTAATTATTTTTTTTGTGTATTTTGCAAGGCAAAGTCAAAGCTGGAAAATAATTTAAATTTTTTAACAATTCGAATTGAAAAAAAAAAATGCAGCAAATTATTTTGTTAGATTTTGCCAAATTAATTTGCAGCCCGCCAATTGAAGGGCAAAATGTTTGAATATGATAAGATATGATCAGGTTGGAAATAAAGATCTGCCAGGCATAACGAAGACTTAGTTGGTTTAGTTAGTAAGTTAGTTAGTTTAGTTTAGTTAGAGACTGTGACTAAGGCGGGCAGAAACAATCGAATGTTAAGTCGAGCGGCAATCTGCGAGTGCGTCTTGCACGTTGCCTTATTTTTTTTTCGCCAGCTGAATGTGCGTCAATGTGGCGCACAGAGGGAAGGGGGGAGGGTGTGTGTGTGTGTGGGGGGCTGTGTGTGTGGCAGATATTGATTAGAATTTGCGCAATTGCGAACTTATGCAAAGTAAAAAGAAATGTTCTGTTGCGTGAGCTCCTGAGCTCATGAGATATTCATAGGCATATGCACGAGGCACAGCTTCCCCCCTCTCCCTCTTTCTCTACCACTCTCTCTCTGTGTGTGTGTGTGTTTGTGTGTGTGACTGACGTTCAGCTGGTGACGCAGATACTTTTGGATATGCAGCCTACACAGCCTAAACAGACGCCTCCAGCCCAGCTTCAAGTGCAGCCTTCGCCCCATTTCCCCTCACTCCAACTGCGGCAGAGGCAGCGACGAACGCAACGACAGAGAGAGAGAGAGAGAGAGAGAGGGGGGGGGGGGGAGCTTTGGCACGTTGCGAAATGTTATTTCTGACTATTATTTGGCTGGCAACAGCAGATTCATGCACGCATATCGATATGGCCGCATTAAAATTTAACTGCGTCAGCAACCCCAAGCGCAACAGCCTCCATGCCCCATGCCTCATTGTCCCCGGCCCCCCCTGCCACATGCCACATGCCACATGCGTCGCGCCTCGTGCTGCTTTTGCCACCACTAAAACGCAGGCCGTGGCCAAAACACGTGCACATTTATATATTTATTCTAAACAAAGGAATAAAAAGTTGTGTCGCCCGAAACTGGAACTCTTGGCCAGTTAACGACAGCCAAAGTTTTTATTTCGCATACCCTGTGAACAGGCTGAGCAAGAGGGTTTGATCAAGTTGTGCCTGGGCTTGTAAGGACAGGTGAGGAGCAGAGAACTCTCTCTCAGAACCGAGTCAAGCTGGACGCCCAAAAAAAAAAACAAATGAAATAATAAAACTTCTTGGGAAATAAGTATTTCCTTTCTTTGTTTGAGCGTCGAACTAGCAAGCGGGAGGTCACTGGTTCAACTCCCTTTTCTATCTTTGTAACTGCCTGAGGTGAACAGGTTTACCCAAATTAAACCTTAAAAATTTTTAAACATTTAAAAAGGTTCAACCATAAGCTGGGGAATAAAATGGGAATAGAAAAGCAGGAAACTAAGGGGAAGGCTCTCCGTTCGAGACCTAAACTTAGTAAGAGGGTTCAAATAATCGATTTTGAAGAAGTCGAAATACGCGCTAGGTCACAAAGCAGAAGCAAGAATTTCAGTCTTCGACCTTGTTCGGATTTTGATAGAGAGCACAAAATTGCTCGCCGGTTCAAATTCCTTTGAAATCATAAAGAAATCAAACAAGGGCTTGACCCTGTCCTAGCCTGGGAATAGAAAAGCAGGAACACGAGCTAAAAGGACGAAGAGTTCGAGACGTTAACTTTGAAGAAGGATTCGATTCGTCGAATTTGAAGTAAGTCGAAATTGGTGCTACGACATTTTCTAGAAAAGGAAACAAATTTGACTATAAGACTTTCAACCAGAAGCAAGAAGCATTTCAGTCTTCGAGCTTGGCCTGATTTCTGTCTTCCAAACTCGGTCGGATTTCGATGGGTTGACCTTTGATAGGTTTTCCTCCTGCTTTCCTCCTCCTTCGAGCATCCGTTGTCTTTGACAGGGCATCTCTTGGTGCGGCAACCGTCGACTAGAGTCCAAGTACTTTTTATTGGAAGAGACGTTCTGCGCGCAGGTAGCGCCGTCTTGCCGTTAAGGACATTTGCGCGTTTGGGTTCCATTTAGGAAGGTTTTACAAGGTTTCGCGCTGGAGCCGGCCCAGGTCCTTTGGGGCCGCCGCCGGCCTCGTAAAGCGCAGCACGCAGCTCGAGCCTAAGCTAAATTTCATTGGTTTTTACGCTAACGATGACGAACACCTGCCCCCCAGTCCAGCCCTGCTTCCCCCGATCCTGTTACCATTTCCAATCCCAATCGAAATTCCCTTTTTTTTCTCGAGCTGCTTTCACTTTTCGCGCGCCCGCCAAGAAGCGACTGGGGTTGCAGCTCAAGTGGATGCCCCTGCATCTCGATGCCACTTGAAGTCATCTTTGCACCTTCCATGCTGCACTCGACGCCGACTGCGACTGCGACTTCGACGTCGACGGCGACTGCGACATTGGCATTGGCAACCACCCCGTTGGGTCGTCTGTAATGCGACGCCTCGCGTTCGTCCTTCAGCCCCAGAAACGACCCCAAAAAGTGCAAGACGTGGCAAGCGTTGCCTGCACCACCAACCATGCAACACACACACCCGCACACACACACACACACCCGCGCACACCCACTTTAACTTTTGAATAGTGCAAAAAGTGCACTCAAGCAGCAGCCATCGAGGGAGGAGGGGATAGGGGGGGGGGCATGTTGATATGGTGCGACATTCATGTTGCAGCCACCACCGTGTTTCACTTTCGTTGCAGCCGAGACTCAGTTTTGCACCTGCCACCTGGCGGGGGTTGATGCTGCAACTAAACCTGGGGCAAGCAGCAGCAAACGCGGCAGCAGCTATGATTCTATGTCAACATGACAAGAGGCATTCTAATGCATGCAGCATGTGGCATTCAGCATGTGGCATGTGGCACGCTGCACTGGTGGGTGGTCGACTTGAAAGGGTTCAAAACTAGGGTTGCGCCTTGGGTTAGGGGCTGGGCCCGGGGCCGGGGCAGGGGCAGGGGCTAGACAAGCGTCTGGCTTCGTTGTGTCTCCTGTCTGTCTACTGCATCTAACTGTGCAAAATCGTACACTGAGAACATTTTCTGCACGAATCTAACTAGAATTAAGAAACTAGAAGCTATTCGTAATTTGTGTAATAAGTGGAAAGAAATTCTAATGTAGAAAGTTTATGCATTAAAATGGTAGAATATATTTCCTATTAATCAGACATTTTTCTAAAAAAATCTTTGAGGCTTATCTCTATTCCAAGTTCCACCCGCAAGTGTGGAAAAATCGCGAAAAACGTTTGTATGCAATTTTTTTGTTTACCATCCGATTGGCCTCAAACTCATTTTCAAAGATCTCTGTTCAAATTCATTTGAAGGGTATTTCACACTTTTTGGAGAATCCATCCCTCCTTGGTGGAAATGTGGGTCAACGATTTGGTGGATGACGTTTCCCGCCAAATTAATTTCCGCGGATCTATACGAAAAATCATTTGACACTGTTTCACACTTTTCGCAGAATCCTAGAATCCAAGTTTTAAGTTTTTTCCGATTTGCTTCAAACTTATTTTCTTTCTACGTAAGAACTTAATGAATACGTGTTTCAGCGATTTGGCAAATTCCACCCGCAACTGTGGAAATTTGGCGGAAAATTTGCAACTTCATTTTGTTTATTCTCAGCACAAGAGCAACATGTGCGAAAGCTGTTGATTCCCAAAAATTTGCTTCATTATTCGATGCACTATTTTTTAACAGAAGATGAGATCAAGATGGTTCGAGTAGAATTTAATTTTTCACGGTTGTCGAAATGTAGAATCTAAAAGTCTTGGCAATAAGCTTTTCACGAGCAATGCCGGGCAATGCCCGCTTGTTTTTTTTTTAAATATGAGAAAAATATTTTATTTCTAATATCTAAGCTCTTATTTGTTTGAGTGTAGCTTTGCTTCTTGCCTGTGTGTGTACATGAGTGCGCGTGAGTGTGTGTGTGTGTGTGTGTGTGTGAGTGGGCTTTTGTGCAACTCAAGTGCATGTCGCCATCGTCGTGTTAAGTGCGTCAAACAAAGCCACGTCTCTTGGCTGTTGCCTGCCATCTGCTGGGGGCTGTTCTCCCCCCTCCCCCCTGCTGTAGTTTGGGGGGTGTGTTGCGTGATTTCTGTACAATTTAACCCCATTTTGGTGGCATGCAACTAAGCAGAAGACACAGCTTCGGCTTCGGCTATGGCTTTCACTGCTGACGCACACATCCTGCCACTTTTGTGACGGGCTCTTGCATCAAGATTAGGCCCACAACTAATACTCTGTGTACCTTCCCCTCGCCCCTCGCTCACCACGCCCACTCTGCCACATGCTCTTTTAATTGCAACTCCTAAATGGAAAGCTGCCACCCAGCCACGTTAGGGTATTACGTGTCTCGTCTAAAACGTTTGTCAAACAAAAGCCCAAATCTATTATATGCACTTCATTTCCTGCACAGACTCCCGTATGCACATGTACTTGTGAGTCTTAGTGTGTGTGTGCGTGTGTGTGTGTGTGTGTGTGTGTGTTTGAGTTGATATGAAATTGTATGCAACTGAGAAAAGAGTTGCAGCAGCTTGACGAATCGCGAGCATTCTTTGGATACCCTGCAATTGCGTGAAATTAATGGAACAAACTGAAGAAACGTATTCCACTCAAAAAGCATGTATATATATATATATATATATATATATATATATATTTCTGAACAAGAGGATGACCTGAGTCCGGCTTTTAGGAAATGATCGGAAAACTACGAAAGCTACAAGCTTGAAGTTTTATATCCTATATCATAAGTCCTAAATCCTATATCATATATCATAAATCCTATGTCATAAGTCATAAATCCCAAATCAAAATTCCTATATCATAAATCCTATATCATAAATCCTATATCATAAGTCTCATATTATAAATCATAAATCCTATATCATAAATCCTATATCATAAACTCTATGTCATATATCAAAATGAGGTCTTCACTTTTTCATATAATCGATTTTGACTTTTCCAGCCTGCTTCTTTTAAAAATAGTTTGCATATTAAAAGAGCTGGAGAGATAGCTTCTCTATAGTATCTTGATAAATGCAATGCCTAAGATTGGTATCCAGTCTATTGTCTTCTTTATTTCGCGGGGCAGTCCAATATTTCCCCAGCTTATCAAAAGATAAAGTTTTGTCTTCCTACATAAGTTGATTGTTGGCGACATAGATTCTTCTTTTCTGTTCGGGCGTCCTCAATTCTCTCCCTCTCGCTCCCTCCAGACCTGCCAGGAATTATCGCCCCTTGGTCATACCCACATGCACAACAGATTACGATTTTAAAATTAAACTTAAACAAATTTCCCCTTGAATTTTCCAACACTATCTTTCTTTTCCCCATCTACTTAACACTCTATATATGTAGCGTACATTTCTTTACTTTCTTAATAACTTCTATCTTTCTATCTTTGTTCCTATCTATCGCATTGTCTTAAATAATATAGTAAATGAATATTATTATAAATTTTTACTACTATTTTCTTTCTACCTTGCACAGAGACCCTAAAATGGAGACTATAGACAGCCAAGTCGAAGCATTCGCCATGAGAAGAGACCTCGCTGGGAGGTTTCTAGTCAGGAGGCTCAAGAGAAGATCCTTTAAGGACCTCCTCCCCCCGACTGCCTACGTGAAGATGCAGCCTTATTCAAAGAAGACGCCTTTGACGCTTGTCCAAGATAAGGCCTGAGGACCCAACCAGGCTTGCCGAAATATCGCCTAAGTCAACTGTGTTGTAATAAAAATAGATTTTATAATTTTAGATTCAATACAATAAACATTTATAAAAATAAAAAAAAAGAAGCTATTTTCTCTACTAACAACTTCGTCACGGATGAAAAAGTGTGCTCCTGCCCGGCCGGAAGGGCAAATAAAAAGCCTCCATCTTGTCGGGAATGTTATTAAAGAATTGTTTATTCTAATCAAGGCTTTAAGCATTTAATTTGCATATACTTATGTATTAAATAGTTAGGTAGGGAGAGCAATGCACGCACCTTAGTTTGTCATATTTAGGCCCAAAAGCTTTGCAAATCGGACTATAAGCGCCGAGCTTAATCAATAAATCAGTTATCATTGTGAGGCTAAGCCTAAGGGCTTGTTCAAGCCAAGTTTGTTTTCCGGTTGGGCTCTCCCGACTCTTACTTTATCCAAGGCAAATAGAAATCTAGCTTAGGATCACAAAAGCCTTCGGCCAGCTAAGAGGCCCCGCTTGGGTTAGGGTAGCTCCGGCTGGGCCTAAGTTTCGCCATACGAAACTAAGCTCTGAGAATAAAAAAGCTGCAAAAGTAAATAAACCGTATACGTTTAAGAAATTTGCATGCCGGCGGCGCGAGTTGGACTGGGAGATGCGGCTAATGAATGCTAAGGCACACACACACACACACACACACACACACACACACACACACACACAGACACAGACACACGCACACTTAGAAGAGGCGGCTGGCTGACAAGCTGAGGCACAAGTCATAAGAGTCGGGAACGGGAACGGGAATGCGCACAAAGAAATATTTTTGTCAATGCAACGAAATGGAAAGTTTGAGGTGGCAGCCACGTCTGCTTGGCCATTGAAATAAGGAACCGTGCGGTGTCCCATGCCCCGAGAAGCCGCAAGAAGCGACAACAAACAGGGGCGAGTTGCTGAATAGAAAACGAAACAAGTAAGAATGCTCTAGTCGGGAGTGCCCGACTAGGGGATACCCTGAACCATCTCCTGCCTTAAACGATACCCCATCTGTCTATACTCTTCTAGAAGCTACAAGTTTGGTGACTGTAGCTCTTATTATTTACCAAAAGATAGATAGACTTCCTGGGATCGGAGTTGCTTCCTTCTGCCTGTTACATACGTTTGCACAAATACATCATACCCATTTTAACCATTTTCAATGGGTTCAGGGTATACGAAAATAAAAATGCCAAAGAAACTGAATGCGGCTGGAATCACACAACGAATCGAGGATGTGCGTGCAACTTCTAAAAGTGAAATGAAAGTGACTGAGAAGGTGGCGTGGAGGGGGAGGGGAGAGGGGGTGCGGGAGGGGAGGTGCAACTAGGAGCGGAAGGCAGATGAAGTTGCCGAGAGACGCTTTTGTTCTGACCTTTTCCATTTTTTTTGTACTTGTGCATGTGTCAAATTTGAGACGCGCAGAGGAGGGGGGCAGCTCTGCACTTGAACTACGCCAAATACGAGACGGAAGCGGAGACGGAGACGAAGATGCAGGCGCAACCAATAGCCGGGGCAAGGGCTCGTAAGTTGCTTGAGAATCTACATGCATATATATATACATATTTTTCGGAGGGAGGTTGCGCTATTAAGGGATGCAAAATGCAAGTGATTGCAATGTCGTTAGGGGTTTGCTGTCTGTCAATTGTGGCGAAGGGGGGGTTAAAGGGGAGAATGGGGCGAAGGGGGCGGGGGTTAGCTCTAATGATGTGCCTGGTCTCTGGTGCAGCTGCTTAGGCAAACAAAAAACACCCGGGCCCATTTGGCGAGGAGTTTGTTGTTTTTGCGCCTCGAAGTATGCAGCGCTTTATTTGCATATTCATATTGTAATACAATGCACACACACACACACACATACACACACGTTCCTACTATATACTTAGATATATATATGTGTATACAGTTTACACACAAATTCATGTTGTGTAATGAGCTTTGGGTAGTTAGAAGGGAGGGCAACCCTGTCTGCTGGGGTCAACCCTGTGCGGACCCATTGCAATATATATTATCCTCCTTCTTTTTTTCTGCTTAGCACTCGCTCATTGTTTTGCCGTGTTGTGTGTGTGTATTAGTGGGCTTTTGCATGCGTGTGTGCCTGCCTTTCTTTACTTTTTTTTTTTGATGCCCTTAAACTCATTGAAAATGGGGAGAGAAAGGGTATCATAGTTGCGGCAGGCAGAAGGAAGCACATGGATACTATATATCCCGGAGTCGAGCCAGATCTTTCCCTCCGTTCGCCTAGCTGTCCGTCTGTTCGTACGCATCTCGAAAACTATTAAAGCTAATCTCAATGAGGTTATCTTTTTGCCGATACCTTTCCGAGTTTCGTAATATCGATAAATAACGATATATTGATACATTGATACATTGAGATTTGTTTTTTTCCATAACGATCGGATAACATAGACCGAAAGTTATTGCAGAACGCATTTGCCATCTGCGAGGAGGTAAGAGAAGAAAGTAGAGGGAACTATATAGGGCTGACAAAGCTTGTGTGCAGGGCATCTGCTAGTCGAGCATTCCCCACTAGAGAGCTCTGGTGTTTTTGGGAGTTTTCATTAGAAACTTTTGCCAACATCATTTCCAGCAAAACGTCAAAACAAAAAGGGTTCACTCACACACACACACACACACACACACACACACACGCACACACATATTGCCCATTGCCGCTTTGCATGCAGAGATAAGCGCGGTCGGAGATTTAGATATTTTAGACATGCGTGTGCACTTCCGACCTCCACACACACACACACGCACACACACACATAGGCATAAACTGGCACCCATTGCCTGTTTCTGACATGACCAGCGTAAAGTCGCCAACCCCCGTCCCCTTGCCCCCTGCCCCTACCCTAACCCTTGCCCTTGCCCTCGCCACGCTAACTAAACATGCTTAATTAGAAAGTAGCTGCGGTTGCCGGCAGCAGCAGCGACTGCGACCGCGACTGCGACTGCGACTGCGGCGGCGACTCATATTTCACTGACCAGCCACCACCCACCCCCCACTGCCCCCCACCCTCCACCCGCCCTTATGGCACGCCCCAGCCTGAACTGAATGACAGCATTTTGTCTCTCTTTCTTTCCTTTTTTTGCGCTGATGGCTCCGGGAATTATCTCCGGGAATGAAAATGTTGCTCATTACGTAGAGCGTGGGCGGCAGCCGCGGCCCCCTCCCCTCCCCTACCCTCCCCTTGGGGCCGTCACGCACATATGAATATGTTGAATTAATCACTTGGGTTTTTTTGGGGTTTGCTCCGTTTTTTTGTACTCCTGCCCGCTTTTTTTGGGGCTCAGTTTTAGCCAAAAACCCGCTGAATCCCGCACACATTGACATGGGCATTGCTCTAGGCATATTTCGTGGACACACCGCCCACCGCCCTCTTCTATATTTTGCGGCGAATCGATAAAAAAAAGAAGTTTGACCAGCGTCCCCAGCGCAATGCTGAAATAGCGGTCGCTGCGCCGTCGACATGTGAAATGTGTGAAATGCACGCATTAAATAAAAAACGCCAAAAAAAAGAAGCCGGAGGGAAAAAAATATAAAAAGCTAGCTTCGCCAAGCCGAAAATTAAATATTCTTTTGGCTTAGAAGTATCAGTCGGTCAAGTTTTTCACTTGAAACCCATTAATAAAGAAGGATGCTGGTTCGAACCTAAGGACAGTGTTAAAGTTAAATATCCTTTCGGCTTAATGTTAATGTAGTTCGATAGAGTCTCAGTCGGTCAAGATCTTAGATTGCAAATGGATAAGGAAGGTTGCTGGTTCAAACCTCAGGACAGGTAATGAATGGAGTGTTAAAGTTAAATATTCTTTCGGCTTAGAAATGCCTTCACCCCAAATGACTTTATCGATACAGTCTCAGTCGCTTAAGATCTTAGATGGTAAACCATTAAAAATGAAGGTTCGAACCAACCTTCTGCCAGTGGATGGATGGAGTGTTAAAGTGAAATATTCTTTCGGCTTGGAAATGCCTTTATGCCATAGCCTTATTTTTGATCTAGTTCGACAGAGTTTGAGTCAGTCAAGATCTTAGATTGAAAACCATTGAAAAGGAAGGTTGCTGGTTCGAACCTCAGGACAGTGTTTTCCTAGGCGAACACTAAATAGCTAGAGCGCGTTCAAAAGAAACAAGAGCTTATAATTTTGCTCTATATGTTACATATAATAAAAGTATTTGTAATTATAATATTGACATCTTAAGAAAAGGAAATCACTTCCATGCAAGAAGTCATAATTCAAGCAATTATTTCTATAGAGCTTATGTGGCAATAAAGTCCACTGTTGAAAAGTTTCAGTCAAGATGTCATAATCGTTTCTCTTATACTTAGCTATAAGATATAGAACTTCGATCTGGCAGACAGGGTAATCTCTGGCAGACAGGTCTGCAGACATTGACCAGGTATATATTTCACAGGATTAATCTGTCTTCTTCTGTGCGTTACACATTCGCTGACAAATCAATGCTACCCTCTGTCAGGGTATTAATAATAATAAAAAAAAAAGGATACCAGAAACCAATTTAAAAAGGGGTATGTACCCCAATCTGACTGCCCCAGCACCCGCTAGCTGGAAGCCAAAAGCCTTTTTGTTCATTGTATTGCCGATTTTAAATCGTCCGAAAGGTGTAGAAACCCCCTGTCCCCCTCCCCTCTGCCCCTCCTCAACGCCTCTGCGCTCTCATTTCCACCCGTTTCGCATTGAGGCGCTTTTTCACCCGCGCCGGCATGTTTTAGATAAGGTAAATAACTGCGATTGTTTGGAATTTTAATGTAAAACTTTTTTTTTGCGCCAACCGCGGATCATTTAGAGCCCGAACGGTTGGCGGCTTTTAGGAAATCCTAATGGCTAGCCGTGACCACTTCCGCGCCTCTTTCATTTGGATTTGTATAAACTGTACCACGAAAAATCATCCCCATACGTATGTGTGAATTATCGCAACTTGTGCTGCCGTTTGCCTATACAAAATATAAAGAAGAGCTTGTCCTGGTTGCCTGATTGGTTATCAACGCACAGTCTCAACCGCGAGAGCTAGAAAAAAACAGTTTTTACTAAACTTCCCTGAACTTTCCGAAAGATAGCCCTAAAACGTGCCTTTGCAAAAGTCAACTGTCAAGTGGTCAAGCCTAAAGATTAACATCAAGAGCAGCCCAGCCCTAGAAGCGTGCTTTGCAAACTTGGTCGGACTAGCAAGCGGAAAGTCGCCGGTTCAAATCAAGATTCAATCAATTTGTAAGGTTTCTTAAGCATTATCGCAATGACAGAAATCTAAAGTATTTGTTTGTCTAGAGAATGTTTTAGGCAGGAAAAAAAGGAGCCAAGCATCAAATATTTTTAATTACTCAATATGTATTTATGTATATACACTCCTTTCCTTAGCCCCACTCTATGGGTAATGCATTCTAACTTTAAAAGTCTGCTCTAAAAGTGCCGAAAAAGTTAAATATTATGCATTTGTGTATACCATTTAATAAGCTACATACTATCTACATCTTTAAAACTTATCAAATCCAAGATTTTTCCTATTGTTTTGATTTATTGGAAATAGATAAAATGTATCGATATTTGGAAATCAACTTTCGATTTTCGATTTATTTTTATTTAATAGCAAAGGCAAAAGTATCGATAATTTGCAATCAACTTTCGATTATCGATTTTTTCTCTCGATTTAATGCAATTTTAGAACAATTATCGATAATTTGAAATAGTGGAAAAGTATCGATATCAGAAATCAACTTTTCGGCATTAGAATGCGAAGTCCCGGCTTCGAGTTTGATTGGTTTCTGTATAAATTTAGTTAAAGCTTTAAAAATATTTAATTTAGTTTGAACACAGATTGAAGAATTTCTCTTAATGATATCTGAGCCATGCGGCCAACTCGGGAAGCTAAAGAGGGAGAAGAGGAGGACGAGGGAGAAGAGTGAGAAGAGGGGCAAGAGGTCAACCCCTTGTGGTGCACCTTGGTCATGCAACAATGCATATCGGATTACAATTGATTTGATAAGTTTTGTATTTATACGTACTTTTAATCATGTTGCCCAGCTGCAGGCTGCAGGCTGCGAAAAGAAACTGAGTATCTGAGAGATACGCGACAGCGCAACATGAAAGCCGGCGACAGCGACTAAAATCAAAGGCACAATTTGTTGTTATTCATTTCGTTATTGTTGTTGTTGTTGTTGTTGTCGCTGGTTGTTTTTAATATTTAACTGCAAAGGCTGACTGACTTTGTCTGTAGCCGAATTTGCAAACCATCTGTACTCAAATGTTTGTGTGTGTGTGTGTGTGTGTGTGTGTCTTTGAGCTCGTCTGTCTGTTTGTCAACAGCAAAAAGATAAAACAAGTAAGAGATTCTAATCGGGAATGCACGACTAGGGGATACCCTGAACCCTCTTCTTCCAACTATTCTAGAAGCTACATGTCAAGTTTGCTGACTCTAGTTCTTATTATTTATCAAACTTGCTCAAAAAACCGAATTTCGATATCGATTTTTTATCGATTACTTGAAAACGGGGCAAGTTATCGAATATCGCAAAACAAACTCGATCTGCGCGGGGGACTAGGAGGACCTATAGCTAACATTTCAAGTCTCTAGCTCAAATAGGTTCTGAGATACGGACGGACAGACAGATGGACCGACGGACGGATAGATGGGCGGACAGACGGACATGGCTAGATCAATATATAGATAGATAGATATACTTTCTGCGGTCGGAGTTGCTTCCTTCTGACTGTTACATACATTTGCACAGATACATTATACCCTTTTTACCCATTTTCAATTTTCAATGGGTTCAGGGCATCATAAGCAACCACAACACACAAATACACACACATACACACACACACACACACACACACACACACACACACACACATAGATACTCTCTCGAAAGGCCCGCGGAAGTGCAGCAATTGCAGCGGCGCTCACAAAGAATTCTAACATGATTTTAATTACGATGACGAGCTGAGCTCGGCCCAAACTTGCTGCCACAAAACAACTTGGACGCCCATCCGTATCCGTATCCGGAGACGCATCCACAGTCGCATCCACACTCGCATCCACAGGCCTCCAACCTCACGCGGCACGAGGCACAAGTGACAAAATGAGGCAAAAAGAGAGGCAAAGAGGGAGCAACAACAAGAACAGGAAAGAGTTCTCGGGCTTGCCCGACTAGGCGACACCCTGCAGCGCAAGCTGGCCAAGATTTTCAGCTTGCCTTTAAAATACTTATGCTATGCATCCTGCCCTAGCCTCATAGTGTGAGAAATGCATTCTTGGTTAAATTCGGTATTTACAGTCCGATCTAAATGAAATTCAAGGTTCTTAAATATGGCGTACAAAAGGAAGCAAGGCTCTGTCATTTAAAATTAGCCTCCAGCTGTATGTGTTATGCCTTGTTGAGTTTATCCAGCTCTTAGAATTATGCGTGTCTTATGGGAGAATATATATTTGAAATTTGAAGATTAAGTCTTCCCTCTAAACTAACCTCATGCTGTTTGAAATACATTCTTGATTAATCTCGATGCTTATGGTTCGATTTTATGCTACTTTCTGCCTGTTTCATTCTTTTGCACAAAAACTGTATACCCTTTTTGGCCTCTTGCAATGATTGCAGGGTATTACAACAACAGAAACAGAAACAAAGCGAAACGTGTGAAGTCCTCAAATCGCTTGCAGCGAGTTGCAGCTGACAAATGTTTCGCACTTTTTTTGTCAGCCTCATTTCGTTTGGCCTTGTGGCAGTTCTACAGCGGGCGAAGGGGGGGGGGGGGGGGGTGTTGTACAGCACTGGATACCCAAATCTGTCCTTTCTGTGTGTGTGTGTGGCAGGAGGTGGAAGTGGTATTCGCTATGCAAGAGACGAGCTCCAGCCGTAGCTTAAGTGTAGACATGTCCAAAAGAATTATTTTCGCTGATTTGAACCGTGGTCTTCTCCTTGGTCATTCTGGTTCAACATCTTTCTAAGAAACTATTCCCCAATAAAGCCGCATTATTTGAGAAACTCTTTCGTTGAGGTAAGACGGAAAATTTCCATGTTAAACCTCTATTGACAGATCTAAGAGACAGATATTTCCGATTTTCTTAGATGATATGCTGCGCTTTTATATTAAAATAGTTTTTCACTTCTATATATGTATTTAATATATCTATATCACAGTGGGAACACCTGTAATAGTTCTTAAGTTCATGGACTGTTAGCTTTGCGGGATTTCTATGCTGGAGTTTCATTTGCTGTTCCCCATAGTTGCATAGCGTTTGTCAACACTGGTTTAAGAGTCGCCTTGTAAAGACGAACTCGGTTCGTTTTAAATTTGTTCTTCTCTCTGTTATGTTAAATATGTTTGTAAGCCTTTTAATTCATATAATTAACATTTGTGGTTGGTTAAATCGATGGGCCTTGAGAGGCGATCAAATAACCGCTTTATGAATTCGTTTACAATGCTTGAAGGGCTTCTGTTATCAAGCACAATGCAACCTGAGAACACTTTGGATAACAGGAGGCTGTTTTCTATTATAGCATATACACTGAACAAAAACTCTAGTATTAGCTGGGTTGAATTTGGAGAAAATATGCATCCCAAATAAAAATCTTGGCTGGTTCGAACTGTGTAACTGGCTGTCCATATCCCTTATTGAATGGATTAACAATATATTGGAAAAGTGTGGAAATAAGAGCTTTAGAAAAGACGAACTAGGCCTTGATTTTTCTCTTACTGTAATATCTTGTATATTCCTTCTGTCCTGTTCCATATTTTCTTCAGAATTTGAATGAAACTATTTAATTTTACATGGATAACTACACGTTTTACTGAAAACAGATATTTTTATCTACCAAATATCGTTATCAACTGAAATGGTTTTAATTTAAATAATTTTTTTTTAGATTTGAACCAGCTCTCTTTAATTGATTTCTTCCTCCTCTATCAAATCTCGTTAGATAAGTGCAATTGGTTAGGTTTTGAGCTTTCAACTAAAGAGGTTTTTATTTAAATCATGTTTTTTTCGATTTGAACCAGCGACCTTTCGTTTGCTAGTTCAACGCTCAGACACCTTAGCCACGCAGGTTTTCAAAAACTTTCGCCCCAAAACGAAGCTATGTTAAGGTTTAAGCTCTGCCTGGATCAACAATCAGTTCGTCAAGCAAGACAAAACATTTATAGTTATAGATTATGGAAATCCTCATTTACTAAGTCGGCATCTACAGTTAATACTAACTTTGATTGATCTTAGTTGATTGATCTTGCTGAAGTCCATAAAGTGGCGAATGATGTATCAATTAATTGAAGGGACTTTGCTCGAAAAGTCCGGAAACGTAGCGAAATATTTTCAATCGTTTTTCATGAATTCGCTGCCCAAGGGTGCTTATGCTTTAATAGGCCTATGTGCGAGTTGTGGGCGCCAGTTGTTGTGGGCGGGGCGGGAGTTGTGGGTGGGGTTGGGGGCTGGGGGGGTTGGGAGCGCGGGTAATGCGGGCTCGGCGTTATATTATTTTGACAACTTTTTGTTGGTTTTATTTGCCGCGTTTTTTTACCCAAAAAAAAAAAAAAGGAGAGAGAAGCAAAAAGAAGCTGCGCGTTAATATATACGAGTAAGTACATGCGAGAGTACATGCACGAAATGTTCTCTATACATATACACATACACAGGCGCAGTGTGCGTGTGGGCGGGTGGGCGATAGAGATAGGGGAGGGGGGGGGGGGGGTCGGGGGTGCTGTCGAAAAATAAATGGAAAAGGCAACACATCATTGGTGGCATGTGCATAATCAAGGGGCCCGGTCCCCGGGCCGATAGGCGGCATAGGCCCGAAATCGAAAGCCGAAAACTGCAGCCGGGACGCCGACGTCGACGGCGACTGCGACGGCGACTGCGACGACGACGGCGACGGAGAATGCGCAGCTAGCGCCAGAAAATAGTGTCCAAAGTGCGGTGCAAATGAGCAAAAAAAGGCCACGCCCGCTCCTGGCGAGATCCTGCTCCAGCTTCAGCTCCTGCTGCTGCTCCTCCTACTCCTTCTCCTCCTCCTTCTCCTCCTCCTCCTCCTCCTCCTGCTGCTCCTCCTCCTCCTTTTGCTGCTGCTCCTGTTCTGGCCCATTCGTTGTCCCTTGCAGCTGCAGCTGCAGTTGTTCTTGCTCTTCTTCTTCTTCTTCTTGTTGTTGTTGTTGTTGTTGTTGTCGCTGGAGTAGGCCCGAACGTGTTGGTGCGTTACCTTGCTGCCTCTTCTTGTTTTTTTTATACATGTTTTTTTTTTTGCTGGCCATTCTCGTTTTTTGATGCTCTTCTTTTTGTTTTTTTGGCATTTTTTCGCCTGCACAATTTTAATGGATTTTTTTTGTGTAGGTGTGCGTGTGTGTGTGTGTGTGTGCGTGTGTGTGTGCGTGTGTGTGTGCCGCTTGTTTTACTTTATGCACATGGGTTCGCTTTTTTTTTGTTTTTGTTTTTTTGCCGGACTTTTCGCTTCTCTTTTTTTCGCTCGCTCGCTTCTCATCATGATGAGCATTTTTTTATTCAAGCAGATAATTACATTTAAATAAAATAAAAATTTCATGTAGCACAAGGTAGTTATACATACATACATACATATATACCCAAACACGGCCAGCATGCAGCAGCAGACCCCCCCCCCCCCCCCCTCGATCGTCCCTCCCTTCTACTACCCCACCCACCCTCACTGGCTCTGGCCCCCGACTGGGGCAGGAGTCGCAGCCCAGTTGTTGGTTTTGTTGGCATGTTATTTTATAATTCATTTCGTTGCGTTGTTTGACTTACGCGACGCTGCACGCCGTTGTCCAACACTGGCCGACGCCCGTACAGCGTTGCACTTGAAAAAGATAATTTCGAATATTTTTTTTCAAATATCCAGCCTAATGCGTCATATTATTTTACTCTTAGCTTTACATATTCCACTTCTTAGGCTTGGATAAATGATTTTTTAAAATATGTATTCTTTGCTTAAAAGACAGTTTTTTTGTAATACCAATTATTTACCTAGTAAGCCTTTCTTGGTATTTAGAAAATACTTTTCTACTTTTTAAAAAAATGGTTCTAGCTTTTCAAATTATATTTTCCTCAAAGTCGGGCGAGTTCTGAGGCTGAAACTTGGAGCTGCCTTTTTTTGATATTTCGAAAAAAAAAAACTGATCTAATTTTTAAAATTCGTTGTAAACTTTTTATTATATTTAAATTTTATATTCTCTTCAAGGCAGCTCAAAATGAATTCTTATGGCCATTGCTGCCTGCATTTTTTTCTGAGTGTGCAGCTGCACCCAGAATCAGAGTCGGAGTCAGAGTCCGGGGCGGAGTCCGGGGCGGAGTTGGAGTTGGAGTTTTAGCTGCATTTCCGTACAGAGTCTTCTGTTGTCACAGTGCCGCAAATTGCGCCGCATTTGTCTGCTCTTAGGCTGGTCATCTACGGCCGGTTTTTGCCGGGTCCGTGAGCCAATATACAAGTCATTCGCCTCGACCATGCCACCTTTCCACCTGTGCACCTGTGCCACCTGTCCGCCTTTCCAGCCTTGCCACGCCTCTGCGTGATAATCGCCCGGTTTTTGTTTGTTTGCCAACTGCAGTCAAGTTGTGCTCTGTTCTGTTCAGTTCTGTTCTGTTCTGTTAATGCTAATTGCCAGGTTTTTGCTGCTTCGCGAGTCGCACTTTGTGTCCGTTGAGAACTGAATATCCTCATTTTGTGGCTGCCCCCAGCTCTTTGGGGTCATTTTCGATTCTAAAAGTGTTGCAGTCCAAATATCATCAAAAGGCACATTTAAATTTGCTGCTGCTTCTTCTTCTTCTTCTGTTTCTTCTTCTGCAGAAGTTGAAGTTTATCTCAAAATAAAGACAAAAGATTGCTCGGCTAGGCGAATATATATGCTCAAGAATATATATCCTCAGGAATATACATATATGCCCGGCTGTAAATCTATGTGAATGCTTGGATCTCAGAAAAAAAATAAGCTAGACTCTTGTAATTTGTAAGATTATGAGAGCTAGATATTCATATTCTAGTATGCCTTACCCAGAAACATTTCTTCCGATATCACCTTCCATTTTTATACTTATTATCGATTTTGAGACTTGGTTTCCTAACTCGAAGATTCTAAGAGCTAGATAAAAGTCTCGTTTAGGCTAAGGAAAGTAGAAGTCGAGTAAACGGCACAGCTCGGCACTGAGTACAGGGTATCTCGAAGTCGGCCAGTTTCGACCAGAGACTCGACTCTTTCTCGTTTTTGACACTCGTTTTGCTTGGGTTCAGAGCTCAAAGGAACAAAGCACAATTCTCTGCGGGCTGTCGAATAGTTAATATTCTGGCTGAGAATGAACGCAAAGATTTCCAGCTCCTGTTTCCTATTACGCACAGTTGAATGGGGTATATAACTAATCTGATTGATTTTGTAGCCGTACAACATTTGATATAGATTACGTAAGCCGTAAAGAGTTGGTCGAAGACCGGGTGCAAATATGTGTCAAGTTGCGGTAGTCCAGGCCTAAAGGGAGGCAAACGAAGCAAAAGGAAAGCCGCATAATTATCCGCGCAAACCCGAAGGTTTTCTGCCGTGAAGTCGCAGCCGGAGTTGGAGCACGGGAGCCGGAGTTGGCGGAGCACGGCAAACTTGACTGGACGGGGCAGATTAATTCCTTGCAAAAAGTGCCCCGCTTTCTTGTTGCAAGGTTGTTTTATTTGGCCACTTGAAGAAGTTGCGAGTTCATCTCCGGCTTCTGCTTGTGCTTCTGCTTTTGCCTTTGCCTTTGTTTTTCCTTAAAGAAATTCCACATTGTCAACGAATCGATAAAGTGGAAAAAGAATACAATATGGCATACCGAAGATTAAACACCCTAGAATATTGGAATCAGAAAATGAACAAAATAAATAATATGATCCATAAAAAAGCGCATATTGATTTCATCTGATTCTGTTTGCATTGCCAAATATCTTGATAAATAATTATTTGTGAATATAAACAAATTTTGCGATTGATTATTATTAGAATTTCCATATGATTTATTCTTGACCAGAATAAAGAATAGAATAGCAAAGAAATCATAAAAAGGTTCATCTTTCAATGCGAGCTATGAATATAATATGTTAATTATGAATATCTTGGTAACTATTTTGGAAAAAACTTACATTTTTGGAGCTTTAAAAGGGAGAAACTTCTTTGAACTAAAAGAACAGTTCAAAGGGAATTAGTTGGCAAAGAGCTGAACCTGGTAACATTCTGGTTACAAAGTTTTTGTTATAGATTATAAATTTATATTATTTGTATAATATGTATATGGAAAATTGCTCTAGATTTGAACCGGCAGCTTCGTCCCTTCTCAAATCACAAATCAAAAGCAGGGCTCATGCGACTCCAAAGAGAAGTTTTTATTAAAAAATTACCCTCTAGGCTCTTATAAATGGGCTCTGTTCTGATCATTAAACAGTCAGTTAGTCAGGAAAAAGTGTCTTAAATATTAATTATCGACTGTTACATGTTGCCTCACACATTGATCATACCCTTTGCAAGAGCATTAACAAGCAGTCCACAAGATGTGACTCCTGGTGCGGGGGGCAACCTGTAAAAGTTCAACTCAACAGGTTGCTGCTTTAAGGAGAAGGAAGAGGAGGAGGAGGAGGAGGAGGAGCTGCCTGGTCATGGATCCCGGCAAGATGCTGCGCTTCTTTTCAACTTGAATCGAAACAGAATTCAAGTCTATGGCGAAGAGTTCGAAGCAGCTTTATTTTGCAGACAGCTGTTCGATGAGCTGAGGATGCTTTGTCCCGCCTGACACATATGCTCCATTTTTTTGACAGTTGTGAAAGTATGTATACACTGCGAGAAATTCTGCGTAAGTGTGTAAAGAAGAAGAAGTAGTAGAAAGAAGAAGAAGTAGAAAGAAATTCCGCTTAAGTGCGTACACACTGCGAGAAATTCTGCTTAAGTGGCCTGTTTTTGACAACTTAGCTACTTGAAAAGTTCATGATATTTTCTCACAGTGTATGGACTTGGATATAAGTTCAAGACATTGGCCAGCCTTGACCCCCTGGTTGGGTTGTCATGGAATTGATTAGTGATAAGCCGCCAGGCAGGCGACAGACTGTCTCTCTCTCTCTCTCTCTCTGTCTCTGTTTGTGGTGTGTGCCACGCTGCGTATACGCAACATTTGTTTGGGCTTTGTTGTGCGGCGTGTTAAGAGCGTGGAAATGCCGTAATGTATCCTGTCATAAGACAATCCCTCCTAATGGAACTGACAAGTACGACAATTAAGTGTGTATAATGTTGCCTCTAAATTGAGGCAAAATTATATCTATATATATCACAGAAGAGAATTCATTTGTACATACAAAAAAAAATGCCTTTGTCTTTTTGAACAATTTGCGCTTAATGTGCTACACGTAATTCCCTTTGTTGCATTCATAATTGAATTGGAATTCCTGCTGCTGAATAGTTTACAGCTTTTTCATTTTTTTTCACCATTGCCTAAAGAGTTTTAAAAGTTTTTAAGTCTTAAGTCTTTACAAATTCCAAATATGTATCCCATTCTATTTACTTCCATTTAATAAGTTTCTTCCTCCTAATTTATATAAACTCTTAATGCCCAGATAATCTTATTTTGATAAATAGATAAAAACTTCTTGAACATTGCCAAAAGTCTGTTGGAATACGACGAATACGACGTTTTTCAGCTAATTTGGCAAATTTCACCCGCAACAGTGAAAAATTGGCGGAAAGCGCTTGTATGGGAGTTTTTTATTTACCCTTCGATCGGTATCGAAACTCGTTTTCAGAGAACTTTGAGAGCACTTATTTGCTGCGTGCCACGGGCAAGCTTTACCCGGGCTATACCCTGTAATATAATATATATGTATGGGGAGGTTTGATTCTGTTCCTGTTAAACTCAAGTGAAATGTTTTGTGTATAAACATACGTATGTTCAAATCGTTCTATATATTATGTGGATTCGCCAAGAAGTAACCTTTTTGCGCTTCTCTCTCTTCTCTCACTCTCTCTTTATTACACACAACGAATTTGAGTAACTAAATTAATTAAAAATTGTCTGCACCTCTATGTGGTGTATGCGTGTGTGCATGTGTGTGTGAATGTGTATGCGTGTGTGCATGTGTGTGTGTGTGTGCATGTGTGTGTGTGTGTGCATGTGTGTGTGTGTGGATAAGTTGCGCAAGAGGAACTAAGCTTGTTAGCAACTTGGCAGCGGCAGCTCCGCACGCATTGCCAAATTGTCTCGAGGGGGTGGAGCGAGGGGAGAGGGGAGAGGGGGGCAGGGCACGGTTTAGTTAGCGTGTGGGCGTGGCAGGCTGAGCTATAAGAATGGGCGTTTGCTGCAGCCATATTCCGCATATTATTATACATATTTTATTTCACTTTTTCTTACAGTTTTTCTTTACTGTATTTTTTGTTTTCTTGTGTTTTTTTTGCTTTTGCGCATTTTCTGGGTAGTTGTTGAGCTTTCGGGCTGTTGCGTCTTCTTGCTTCTTTTACTTTGCATGTGTGTGTGAGTGTGTGCGTGTGTGTGTGTGTGTGTGAGTGTGTGTGTGTTGGTTTTCTGCACTCATATGTGCTTGTAAAGTTTTTACTTCGTTAGCATAATGAGAAACCGCGTGTTCATATCCACACGCCTACACACACACACACACACACGCACACACACACTCTTGCGTAAGTATTTTGCGCCGTTGTGGTCGTGGGGTGCAGCGCAAGGGGGCGTGGCAGGCGCCTCAACACAGCAAATTCTATTTAAATTGTGTACAACATTATTAGAAAGTTTTCCATTGCGCGAACCAACAACAACAACAACAAGAACAACAACAAGGAAAGCCGAAAAAATAAGCACAAAGCACACAACCAGGCGGGCGTAGGGAAAGGTGGAAGGGGGTGGGGGAGTGGGGGAGAGGGGGTGGGGGTAAGAGTCTTGTGGAAACGCGTGCAAAAAGTTGCCAAGAACGCGAAAACACAAGCAAAAAAATGAGAATATGTTGAAAAAGTCGAGAAACAAAATTTTTAATTTGCCTCGCGGCAACACACACACACACACACACACACACACACACACACAGACACACACACACGCCCACATATCTACACACACGCACGTTTAACTGTCTTGACAACAGAAGCCTCTTGGTTGTCTTCGCCTACACTCAGAGAAAAACAACAACAAAATCTAAAACTTTATTTCAAAATTGAGTTCGTAACTTTTCGAAACATTCGAAAATTGTCTTAAAAATATATAATACTTCTTCCATGAGAGAAAAAAAACCTGCAATAGTCTAAAATTGTCTGTAAAATAAAATATT
Organism: Drosophila ezoana; assembly: GCA_035045725.1. Taxonomy (NCBI): domain Eukaryota; kingdom Metazoa; phylum Arthropoda; class Insecta; order Diptera; family Drosophilidae; genus Drosophila; species Drosophila ezoana. Next base: position 398,065 of record JAWNOU010000111.1, on the reverse strand, counting down.
ATCTGAAAAATATAATATTGTTTCCAAAAGAGCCAAAAAAAACGTTCTAAAAATGTGGCGAACATTTTTTCTTTCTGTGTGCTTGTATCGCAATTTGTGGAGTGCGCATTGTCTTTGAAATTCTCTTGGCTCAATTTTTATTTAGTTGCGGCAGCTTTTTGCCTGTCGCCAGGTGTGTGTGTGTGTGTGTGTGTGTGTGGTGTGCGTGTGTGTGTGTGTGTGCCTAATTTAAGGCCAGCCTTGAAAAAAATGGCAAATGTCCAACGGGTCGTATGCGTAACCAAATTCCAGTTCAGTTCTTGGGCCTGACTTTTCTCGATTGACAGTTAACACATATGTACATATTAGTGTGTGTGTACACACACACACACACACACACACGCACACTTCCGCACAGTTGGCATGCGAGCCAAGGCAAAAGTTTTCTTATTCTTTTTCTGCTCGAAGTGCTCGAAGTGCTTGGCTGCCCCCGTCAAAGAACACACAACTTATTCTTAGGCACACACGCACACACACATCCCCTTACTCCCCCTACCCCCTCCTTTCTCCAGTGGGGCAGGGGTGAGGGGCGCGTGGGTTTGGGGCCAAGGGCAGCGCCAAAGAATTAAAACCGCAAATGTTGCTGTGCACATTATGCAAAATTAGTAGCACACACACACACACACACACACCTCACGCTCACATGAGTGTGCGGTCTGTGTGCGCACACAAAAAGAATTTTTAACAAACTTTTCACATGCTTGTTTTGCTCTCCCCCCCCCCAAAAAAACTGAAGGCGTCTCAGTCATTTTTTCATCAGCAGCTCGTCCCGGGGCGAAGCATTCCAGACTTTTCGCCAAGACTGTAAACCCAATCGAAAAAAAAAGTGTGTTTGGGTTCGGTTCGGTTCGGTTCGGTTCGTGAACCGGGTTTCTACTGAGAGTCCAGGGTTGGGTTTGAGCCTTGGCTTACAATTTTCGATTGAAGAAGAAAGTTTTCTATAGCTTAAATTTCGATGTTTATCCGAAATTCGAAAAGTAGCTCGAAGTTTGAACCCTTAAGAAAGAATAACAGATTTTTTTCAATATTATTATCAAATAAAAGAACACTTTTTATAGTTTAAATTTTTATATTTACATAAATTTTTGTGGAATTGAAATAGTTTTTCATATTGATACGAAATTCGAAAAGTAGCTCGAAGTTTGAACCCTTGAGAAAGAGGAACAGACGTTTTTTCTTCAATATTGTTTTCAAAAAGAATAAGTATTTTTTGTCTTGTTCGGCCTGTTCTCTAGTCAGATAATAGTTATATAATCAGATAGAGTTCGTATCAAGATAATTTATAGTACGTAAATTCTAATTAAAAAGCAAGGTTGCTTTCGACCGTTGCAGGGCATCTAGAGTGCGGTTAGGGCGAAACCGAAAAAAAAGTTCAACAGATAGAGAATGAAAAGAAAAGGAACTTGAGGCGTTGATGCTGTGCTGCCTGCCACTGGCTCAAGATGAAGCACGAAGGCTGAAGGCTGAAGGATGAAGGTTGAAGGATGAAGGATGGGGTTGTACTTCTTAAGCATATTTCATTACATGCACGCCGAGTTGCCAGGCTGATGATGACGACAACGAAGATGTTGGCAGGAGAGGGAGATGGAGCGGGAGCGGGAGCGGGAGCGGAAGAGGGAGCGGGAGCTGGAGCCGAGTTTCGAATGTCAAGAAAGATCGCGCCCGGCATCCCGGCCGCAAAAACAGCGAGCAGAATCTCCTTGGATACATTAATCGCATCGTAAATATGCTGCTGCCATTTCCAACTGGCAGCCAGCTAATTTAACCCTCAACCTTCACGAGACAGTCGCCCACACACACACACACACACACACACACACACACACACACACACACACACACATGCACGCACGGGCCGGGCTCCTTCGGGAAAGTCGCGTTTTGCTTCTTTTGTCTACAAAAAATTGTTTCTGTGAAAAATTAAAAGCGCAAATGCTGCCCCCTCTCTCCCCCTCTCCCCCCCCCCTTCCCCCCTTCCCGTCGCACCTACAACTTAAACGGAATACCCCATTTCCAACTGTCTTTCCTTCTCATGATTATTTTGAAATTAATTTGAAAGCCCTTTTCTGTGGTAGCCACATTTTTCGTACAAGAATGTCTCAAACTTCCAACGAGCTCAACTTCATTACTCATCTTTTCTTTCCCCCCTTCCCTTCTCAACCCGCATTTCTCTAGGCCCAGACACATGTGATGGGAAAATGGGGAGATGGGGAGAACTGTCGCCTGGCTGTGTCACGCGTAACTTTAACTGTTTTTCCGGTTTATCTAACGAAGCCTTCTCGAAGTTTTGCTCGAATTGTAGCTGTCATTGTTGCACTTTTTTTTGCTAGAAATATATTCGCACTATGCTCTCCAAGTTAACAACAGGGTTCAAACCCCCGTTTTTAATATTTACTCAAAGCTAGAGCTACATTTAACTTGTAGATTTATCCTGAAGCTATCTTTAAGTATATTACATTTGAAAGAAGCTAAGATCTGCAGTTGTACTCAAAGGGAGAAAGAGAGAGAGAGAGAGAGAGAGAGAGAGAGAGAGAGAGAGAGAATGGAGGAGAGAAAGAGAGAGAGAGAGTCAGATTGTAGTTGTCCTTGTTGCACCTTCGCAAGTTTACAACGTGGTTCAAATCCACATTTTGATATTAATCCAAAGCTAAAGCTACATTTAACTTGTAGATTTATCTTGAAGCTATCTTTTTAACTATAGTATCTTTGAAATAAACTAACAATCAGCACTCAAAGATATATTTTTGGATCACTAACTAAATAAACAAAGGATTCAAGTCCACATTGTGGGCTAGCTAGAGCTGTAAAGTATTTAAAAATATAGCTTGTGGCCATATTTAACCTGTGGCTAACTATTTTATCTTTGAGATAAATGCATGATATCATATTTTTGTTAAATTACGGTCAATTTCAGGCTTAAATATCCATTTACATAAGATATGAACCCCTTTGAAGAATAAAAGTATGTTTATAAGTTCTGCAATTCTTGTATTCTTATGTACCATGAAGCGCATTCAAAGTCGGGCAAACCATTATTTCTATATAATTTCATTTTTATAAATTAGCATGGATTCAAAACAAATTAATTTATTCTATCAGGAATTCTGAATGAAATATTGAGAACCTAATTTCCAGCCAAGGCGAACTTAAGGTGAGGCATTAATTAATTAAACCTAGACCATATTTTTTTCGGGAGTTACAGCCTAGTTTGTCTACAGTTTATAGAATCGGTCTCCGATAGATTCTTCTGTCAAGCTATTCTCAGTCAAATCTTATCTGTATATTTCCCATCTCAATTTCAGTTTCAGTTACGTAAAGAGGGGGCTTATGCCAGGAATACAATTATGTTCAAGCGATCGGACAGATTATGAAAAAGTAAGAAATTATATGTATATAATAGCTAGAAGTAAGAAGAGTCAGGTAAATATTGTAAAAATAAGTTAAAAACTTGCAGCTTGTATTGCATTTAGAACTATTTTAAATGTCGCATTCTTTTGCTCAAAAAGTGTTGGAAAACATCGAAAAACAAATCATCGATAGTTCTCAAAACGCCAAATACATCGATATAGTCGATAGATAGCGGACATAGATAAACATCTTCTTATGCCTAGAGAATAACGTAGGGCTAGAAGTAGACCGAAAGCATTTAGCCGGGACTTGGGTAGGCCTATAAATTGCGAATGTCATCGGTTTCAAATACGATTAAGTGCAATTGTGCATAGGAGAAAACTAATTCGGCGGTGGATTGTTGATTGGCTGCGGCTGTCCAATGCGAGCTGAGAGCTTTCTAAGCGCCCCTCCCTCGCCACAATGCGAGCATATGCAAATTCAGCCCTCAGCCAGTAGCCTATCACGAAAACTAAATACACCCACACATATGCTGCGTGCGTGTGCGTGTGTGTGTGTGTTTGTGTGTGTGTGTGCGTGTGTAACTGGCAGCAACCACAAAGCCGTAGACTCGTTTGCACTATTCGGAACCGACGACACCGACACCGACACGCATTTAGGTCAGGACAGAAACTCTATTGCGACTAAACATGTGCAATGCTCCTATTGGCTGGTTGGCCAAAGCAGCTAAACACACACACGAACACGTGAGCGGGGGTCGTAGCGGGGGGGTGTGTAGCTCGGCCAGAAGCCAATCACACTATCGCAAATAATTTAAACAAATCTAGGACAACGTCAACGTCCGGCCGCACCTCGCTGCGCGCCCACGAACCGAAGTAGAAATGAGCGCAAACACACAGCCCAGCCGGCAGAGGGAGGGACCTACGCCTGCAAACATGCACACACATACACCTACAAACAAACATGCACAAACACGCACACACACACACACATTGGTACGGGCCGAGCCGAGCGAGTGAGCGAGCACGCGAGCAGCTACGCACGAAGCCTCAGCCGAATCGCTAGCTAGGCAGCTAGAGACGGAGAAGTACGACCACACACACATATGTTTACAGTTTAACTATGTCCGTGTGTGTATGTGTGAATAAAGCGAAGAGAATAGATGAAAGCTCGGCGCGTGTGAGTGCGAGCGAGCTGGCAAACGAGGCAAGGCCGATTTGCTAACCGAAGGCCAACGAAACTTACAATGCCCCCCTACCTCCCGCAACAGCCCTAGCTGATGAGGCTCGCCCCCCACCCCCGCGCACGCTGATTAGAGCCGTGTTTTGGTCCCCTATAAAAAGCAAGAGGCTCGCAAAACTTAGCCGACGAGTTCCGAGCTCCGAGAATGCGTTGCACGGAACGAAACTGGCAAACGAATGTGAATGCAACGATTTGAAGGGCTTCTAAGTCCGCATTGGCATGCGTTGATTGGTGCACGACTAGCTCGTGCCGAGAGGGGGCAGGCAGAGGGGGGGGGGGCACTTGTCCAACGAGATGGGAGGAGGGGGGGGGGCAGATTCTAGCTGTCGTGTGTGTGTGGGCTGCTGCAAACTAATTCGACAGACTTGCATTGCCCGTGCACACACACACACACGCACGCACACACACTCATGCACACGCATATGCAGTCAGCGAATGGAATAGATGGGCAAATGTGGTTGGCTTTTGGCCTCTTTTCGGAGGCCGCGCCTAGCCAATTGTATGGCTACCTTCTCGATAGCCTTGAAAATACTTTCTTTTTTGTTTAATTCCCATGCAGGAAATTCCAACTGATTTAACAACTTCCTCTTTCCGTTTAATATCTTCCCCTCTCCCTTTGAGGTGAAGCCTTAGATATAATTTTGATTTATTTTATTTTTTATTTAATTCCCCAATATGCCTTTATAAAAGGTCAGATGCAAGTTTGAGTATTGCAAGGGATAGATCTTGGCTAGCTTGCATATGTAATCGAAAGAAAGTAGGGTATGTTTATGCATATTATCTAAATTGTATACCCTGGAAAGTATATTTAAACTGTTTTTAAGAGCTAGAGCTACCAAATTTGATATGTAACTATGTGAATAAAGATCCAGAAAATTACACAAAATTCTACCTCGTTTGAAACTTCCCAAGCTGAACATATTCATAATAGATCGAACTATAAAGAACGATCGCCAAAGTGTTTGGCTAGGGGTTGTATAGAACTATGTCAAAGTGTCTTCTTCTGGATATTCTAATTCATAGACTTTTCTGAAGATAATCTGACCAGAATTGAGTGCTTGGCTCACATATGAGCTATGTATATGCCTGTAAGGGTATTTTGTCTTCGTTCCTTCGGCTTTCTTTTGTGCTTTGAAAGAAACCTCTTCAAGTTGGATGACTTATCCTGGCTTATCCTGCTCCTGTTCCAGCTCCTGCTCCACCTTTGGCCACCTTTAGGAAATGTTGCCTCTTGTATTTTATGTTTGATTACTTGGCGCTTTGTTGTTAATGCATAAACCGTCTATGCATGATGCATGATGGACGTGATATTAGCACTTAAACCGAACGCGGGCCCACTTGAGCCCACTTGAGGCCCACACACACGCGCACACACGCACACACACACACACACACGGCTCGTAAAGCCCGAACCGACTTTGGATCTGGATCTAGCCGGGTCCGGGTTTGGTAATATGCGTAAAATGTATTTATGATAATGCAAAAAAGAATTACGTTAATGTTAATGCAAAACTGTTACGACAACAAGAACAATACGAGAAAATGATGACGGCGTACAAAATGGCAAAATGGCGGGCCCGGGCCTCAGCCCGTATCCGGGCGAACCCGCCCACCCGCCTTCTGTTATCATAAAAGCTGATAAATTTGCCCGAAAGACAAACTCGTAAAGGCAAAATGTTTCATTCTATTAAAAATTTTTATTGCAAATTTGTAATTTACAATTTGCATTTCGTGTGTTGGCTTTTTATGTGGCCTACACAAATCCCCCCCACCCCCCCCCCCCTGTCCACATACCCCCCACATATGCGCCGTGTAACAGTCGCGGGTTATTTGACTTGCGACTGTTGCTCCTTCGGCTGCCGTAGCTTTTGTTTTGCCCGGACCATTTTATAACCGTTATTCATAATAAAAAATGTTATAGAACATAATTTTGCAAACATAAAAATGCAACGTGCGATACGGCGGCCAGAGCTGCCAGCAAAAAAGTAGCCAAGTCAAATGCTAAAAATGCCAAAAAAAAGGCTAAATCGATTCCACAAAGCAAAGAAGCAGCAAATTTCCTGAAATTTCTGGAATTTTTGGTAGGTAAATAACAATGCAAGTGGGGCATTCTTTTTTCCACTTTCCACATTTCTTACATTTTACGAATGTCACATTCAAATTTCCTGAATTTGCGCCTCGCTTTTCTTTAACTTTTGTAGGCATTCTTTTTTGCTTATAGCCTAATTCCACTTTCCACATTTCTTACATTTTGCGAATGTCAAAAGAAGCGCCAATTTTGCCATTCACATGTTATCGACAACTCACGCTTGCCAATGGAATCGCAGAATGTGATGTTTTGTAAATGTAACATATTTTGAGCATATTTTGTTAGTGGAATCAGGCTATTATTCGCATTGCTCTCGGTTAATACTTGACGTAGTTTTATATCGAGCAGCTGTAAAATGTAGCTGGTGATGACAAAAATGTCAAATATCGTTATCGATTAACGATAAGCAGGGTTGCTTCTGCGCGATATTAATTAGCGATATATTAACTGTTATGTATATGTATAAAAAATAACCTCTGACTAAGAATTAGAGCATGAAAAAGACGCCAAATTCAGCTAGAAAACAGCTGATTTGTCAGCACTGATTGAGGCGCACTTTGTGTGGCATGAAGGGAGCCTCATCGATGGTCGGCGGCTCACAGATGTCGCATGCCGCAATTTCTTTCTAATAAGAAAGGATGTGTTGGCCGCCAACACATTCACCTGACGACGTTGCCCCTTTGCCCCTTTGCCCCGTTGTCGTTGCCATATATCGGGAACGCGGCTGGCATTGCCAAATTTTAATAACATGTCATAAAATATTTGTTTGCCTATAGGGTAATAAAAAAATTCGTCATTACACATACATTCGATGCATGCCAACTGCGAGCACGTACTCAGCTCTCGGAGCTCTCGCAGCTCAGACAATAGACGGAGTCCGGACTCCGGAGTCCGGGACAGATTTTGACCCGTTGCGCCCGACTCTATCGGCAATTGCATCAACGGCGACTTTTCGACTTATTATTATTATTATTTTGGACATGGTCCATTGCAGCCTTTTACGATTATCCGCGAATTGCGGTCCATTGGCCAACAAGGACAACAACAGCCTCCATAATTTGCAGACGGCCTGCTGGGAGCCATACTTTAGGCCAACAATGCACTTGGCTTCAAGATGAATGAACAATAGTCGATAGATCCGACAATTTAAACTACAAAGAAAGCGCATATATATGAATACTGACTTTCTGTACGTGGTCTATGGCTAGTCGGAGCAAAAAATCTTTAAAAATTCTTCTCCTTTTTCCTGGAAGAGCTTTCCTTTCGGAAAGTTATCTGGGCTTGATCGTATTATAAAAGTGACCTAGATTCCCTTCCATTCTTTTTTCTTCTCTTTTTTATTAGCACATTTATTGATTATATTCTTCTTCTTAACCTGGCCTTACAACAATGCGATTAACATACTTAACACTACCCATTCGATTTTATATTTATTCGAGTTAGCTTGATATCTATCGAAGTACTCGGGAGATTTGGGAGATCCATGGAATGGATCCTGTGAGGTTTCCGTCGTATTCTTGACAATATATTAGGGACCTTTTGGGTATCCTGCCAAGGCCCGGTCGGGGATAGACCAGGCAGCCTCCAGTCCTTAGTCTGAGCACCTTGGCTTGAAGGACACTTAATTTTCCTCCTAGGGGAAAGATTTGTCATTTTGCATAGCGCCAAACTGGGGCTCATTGTCCATTAGCTATACAAGGGAATCCCACTCCAGCAGGTCTCAATTTGGTTGCCCTTTCCCTCACGAAAAAGACGCCTATAATTAACCTAAGCGAATTGCCCTGGAAACCTTGTCCAGCGATACTTTGGATGTCTTTCTAGATATGCTTTGTATCGAACTCATGGGGAAAAGGACCCTAATACACTTTTCACATCCCCGACCTGACTTGGTTAAAGTAAAGATGAGCGAGAGGTAAAGGGGGTGAGACTTCTCTTCTGCCCCTTTCCAGTTCCTTGCAAAACTAGATTCCATTTCTCAAACCTGTTTCCCTGCACATCTATCTGATTTCTATGAGCTATGGAAATATGTTATCCGTGCGTCGGATGATATTATCATCTAGTACTCCATCTAGCCTTATTGCGGGCTTTGGGGTAAATGGGAGTAAATTATTCTCGAAAATCAGATTTAAAAACGTCCACAAAACAAAACCCATTTCCATTTAGATTGATTTCACATCAAAATCCGATTGTCTTGAAGTGCTTTAAAATATATAATATATTTTTTTATCTGTACTTCCACCTCAATTGATCTCCGCATGCGACCCCGTTTTTTGACAAAGCTTCTCATCTCGATGGATTGTTGATCATTTTGATCTTCTTCTGGATTTCTAAATTGATGCTTATAATTTGGCCTTTTGTTTGTTTTCACATTCAAAACATTTGATTGATGTGAATTACGACGTGATGGATATTCAACTTAATTCCCTTGCTTTAAAGGTATTTTATTCAAAAATAAACTATTTGTTTCAAAGTTGTCAGCATTTTACCTTTCACATTCTTTTCCTGTACTCCAATTCCGTATTAAATTTCATTCCTCGAGCTTCTTTTCTCAAAAGTTTGTTAAAACTGCTCCGTTTTCCCTTTTAAATCTCGGCTCATATTTGCTTTGGATTACTTTCGCATCTATCTTTGATTGACTTGGAAAATAAAATGAATGAAATGTTTGAGAAAAGCAGCTACTCAATCGAAAAACATTCACGCATCTGAACGTGACCTCTGAAAGTGCCGCAGTCCAATTTGTAACGAAGCAGGGTTTGAAAAATTGGGTTGCGGCTGAGACTCAACATAAAATTATTTAATTTTCAATTCGCAGCGAATTAAATATGTTGAAAAGGATTTAAAAGATTAAGATTTGTTATGGGGAAAAAAGTTGTGCATTGAAGGGCCGTAAAGCGAGTTATCTGATATTTAAAGAAAATGATAAGCTCTAAATATATAACTGTTTATCTTGACTGACTGACTGATTGACTGACTGATTGACTGATTGATTGACTGACTGACTGACTGACCTCATTTTGACTGATCGTTCCTATGGCAGCTATATGTTATAGTTGTCCGATCCACTCATTTTGGGCCTATAACTATCTACATATGTAAATTGTGTATGTCGTTGAGTTCAAGATGGAACGGTTAGATTTCAAGTTTCCACGGGTGGAATATGGGTGAAATCGATAAATCGAGAATTTGAAGGGCAAAGTTTGTCAAGCGAAGGGCCGGAAAATGTGCTCTAGTAATTATTAAACGACTTCGAAATGGAGAATGCGGCTCGCCTTTAGCAGAGGCTAATAATACATAAATAATTTATTATTAAATAATATTATATATATTATTTTCATTGTCATTTTTATGTAACTAGAGAACATTTTCGGTTGACATTTTGCGCGCTTATCGCGCCAAACGCGACTTGGGACCTCCAATTCACCCCAACCTGCCCCCCGCCCCTGCCCCTGCCCCCGTCCCCGCCCCTAGTCAAGTCCCATGCTCAGCCAACTAACATGCACAAGAAGCAGAGCCCAGGGCCTAGGCAGGCGAAATCTTTGGCAATAAAATTCCTCTAAACACTCATAAAAATTGCACGAATATTAAAAATTGTGTTTGTTCAAAAAAATACAGCAACAGCCGCATAAGGTTCGAAGGTTACTGTGGGTAGTGCTGGGGGTGGGTGGGCGTGTTTGGGTGGGTGGTGCGTGGGTGACATGCGAAATGTTCGCATATGCGCTTTAAAGCGGCTCGTAGATGTCGCTACTTGAGTCCCTCCCCCGGCCCCTTTCCACGCCCCCCTGCCGGTACCCATAAAAATGTATGGATATTTGAATAGAATTTGCAATAAAAAATGCCGTTAAAAGGCATGTGCTGGTGTGCGTGTGTGTGTGTGTGTGTGCGTGAGGCAATAACAACTTGTGCGTTATGAAAAACTAATTTCTCTAAACATATGCGCAACGAGGTCTTCGCTGAAAAGGGAAGGGAAGGGGAAGGGCGGGGAAGGGAGCGGGGGCTTTCTTGTTTTATGACAGCGGCCACCCCTCGAGCAGCAGCATACACCCCACACCCTCCCTCCCTCGCTCCACGCTACAACCATCCCCCCCCTCCCGCGTCGGTGGAAATTGCAAATTTACGAGTATTTATATTGATGTCATTTTACTTTGATTTTAATGCGCGCTCAAAATGCGTGCACAGATTTTTAATATTTCTCCCAAGTTGTTGTTACTGCTCTTCTTCTTCTCCTTCTCCTTCTCATTGTCATTGTCATTGCCATTGTCATTGCCATTGTCATTGGCATTGGCGTGCCAATTTATCGGCATAAATATGATTGCAATTTTTTGCCACAATAGCTGAGCTCTTTCTCGATCTGGTCTGGCCCTCTTGTTCTGCCGTTGACCGTTAACCATAGAACCATAATCACATAATCCTTTCATTCCCCCCCTCCCCGCGGGTTTTGGTCAAGGACAACGTGCAAAATGCCGCCCCCCTTTCCCCCTTCGGGGCAACTAAAACAATTGGCTTTGTTTGCAGGCACACTTCAAGCTTTTTGCGCCTAACTGGAAAAATCGAAAATATAATCAAACAGAAGATAGGCTGAACATTAAATACCCTTCTTTTTGGGGAGAATATGAAAACTAGCTGAAAAAAGGCAAGAACTCTTTTCTCAACTGTTTCTTTCTATGAAACTATATGATAGACGCTTGCTGATTAGATTCTTCTCAGATTCTTCTCGTAGATCGAAAGTCTGAATAAGAAATGCTTTCAAAAGAATAAAGTCATATGATTTGGCCCGACTTCGATATTTAACTGCCTGCTGCAGAGAGACGAAGCTAGTCAAAGTTTCAGGATAAAATCAAGAGTATATATAGTAAGCTTTTGGGACTCGATATTGTCCCCTTCTTGCCCTACACATCTTATGCTCCATTTGAAATACCTTTTGCAAGTGCATGAACTAAAGGCAAAAAAAGTTGGCTGGCGAATGCCGAATATAAGATACCCTTATTTCCAAACAAAGCATCTACAGAGAATTCGTTTATCGAAGGATGTTTTAGTCCTAAGACACGTCTGTTGATAAGATATTGCTTGATACTTTAGCATAAGAAAACATGACTTCTGGAAGTTTGATTTAGCTTAGTTTTGAAAAATGTTAACCTTATAAAATATGTATAATGTATTTGTTTCCGTGGCATTAAAAGCTTTAAGGCTGAGAGCCTAGAAGTTGGCAGACAGACGATGAAGAATTTATATATCCACAAATATAATAGTATTATATCTGATTGACTGACTGATTGACTGACTGACTGACTGAATGACTGATTGACTGACTGATTGACTGACAGATTGACTGACTGATGGACTGACTGACTGACTGATTGACTGACAGATTGACTGACTGACTGACAGACTGATTGACTGACTAATTGGTAATCAACATACATTTTTGCTTATCTTCCGATCGTTCTTAAACTATTTATCAGAGACTCTTGTAAAATTTGTTTTGAGAGGTGTTTCAATCTTTTCAGAAAAAACGACCCCCTTCGGAAAATGGGGTTAGATTCATATTTTCATGTCAGTCTTTGTTTTTGTTTCAATCGAACTCAAACTTGTGCTCAAATATCAAAATCTTCAAAAGAGATTGCGAGATTGACGGATTTCGGTTAAGATCTTTCAGGTCAGAACGGGAAAATTGTAGATAAAAACTTGTCCACGGCAGAGCGGGACTTGCATTCCATAACAAAAAATTAAAATGCCCGCCCGCAAGGGTATAAAGCACAAAGCGAATCAAAATGCATTCATTGGCCGCGGCCTGTGGCGATAAAAGTTGCGGCAGGTGTTCAGCTCAGTTAGAAGTCATAATTGCAACGAGCCACACCCCCACCCCCCTCTTCCCCTCCCCTACCCGCTCCCCTTTGAATGGCACTCGGCCCCAGCCAGGCTCAATATCTGCTCAATATTGTGCTTTTGCATAGTTAGTTTTACGCTTTGGGCCAGAACATATTGAGTGTGGAGGCTGACCATGTTGGTAAGTGCTGCTTTTTTTTATTAGCTGCTTTTGTTGTTGTTGTTGTTGTTGTTGCAGCCACTTGGCAGTCAAAGCGTTGAAAAATTACACACAAAAGCGTCGAGTGCTTCAAACGCAAACGTTTGCAAAAACAAAAAATAAAACGCGCGAGAAGAATGAATAACCAAATCGACGGGGCAGATCCTTAGTTGTTTTTTGTTGTTGCTGTTGTTGTTGTTGTTGTTGTTGTTGTTGTTGTTGTGGGGCATTCATTTGGCGCATTGATTTGTTAAAGGCGTAAACGTGCCGCATAATCAGCTGGACGTGGCATTGTGGTTAGCCCCAACGAGCTGATTAAACGTTAATCGACAACTTAAGAGCGGCAATGGAGAGGGGAGTGGGAGGGGGAGGGGGGGGGGCATATCAGTAATTTGTATAATAAAACAAAATTTATGTGGCATATACAAAATAACAGAATCTGGAAAGGGTCAGACAGACAGACGAGGGCAAAAAACAATGGCAAAAACCGTAAACGTGAAACAAAACACCAAAAAAAAAGAAAAACAAAAAATATCCAAAACTCAAAAAAATAAAAAACAATCGTTGCACCCTTGCAACTACACTCAAAAAAATAGATGTGTGCCAATGCAATTTGAAGAATCAACATTAAATGAATCGTTTTATATTTCGCATATTCTTGTTTTAGCAAAAAGTACTCAAATATTCTTGTTTGAAAAGGAACATTTTTATAGCTACAAAAACTGAAACTGAAATATAACTTATTTGGAAAATATTTTCAACTTCTCAAAGAATGTTTTCAGAAACAAGTTTAAACTGTTAAGAAATAATTGTGATATAAAAGAAATACTTTCTTCTTTGTAAAAAATTGTTCTAGATTTTGATTTTATTTTAGAAAAATTCGAGAAATTTGAGCAAAGTAATAAATTGTTTTTCTGCAATATATGTAGGTCGCATAGCCTGAGACTTTCCTCTAGACTCAAGAGAGATTTCGGGAGACTGTGTATTTTCTCTGAGTGTAGCAGGCAGGTTCTTCGCTGGGCCTGGGATCAATCGCAGGAGGAGTTCTCGAAGCACAGCCGGCCGCGTGTGAAGCCGGCGATTATGCGACGCGCTTGCCAACAAAAAGACACGCGGGGGCAGCGGGGGCAGCCGGGGGAGGAGGCAGAACAAAAAAGTGCGACCCACATTCGACCCACAACAAAACGACGCCCGCGTTCGAGCTGCAAACGGGGCGGGGCGGGGGGCTGGGGCCATTTTTAATGGCGGAAAATAAAAAATGTTTTTTCTGTGCGTGCAAAAAGGACAACCAGGATGCAGTTCAGCCCGCCTGCCACACCCCTACCCACCCCCGCCCCCGCCCCCGCCCTGCTGCAACGTCAGCATTATGCAAGCCTACACAAACATTTTATTTGCATTAAGCGCGGCGACAGCGCCAACAAAAATTCTACAAAAAAAACCGAACCAAAACAACCAAAAAAGCAAAAAATAAAAATAAATTAAAAAAAAATGTAAAAAATATGTAAAAAAAGTACGTCGATTGCTAAAATACATGATACATTTACATACGCACACCTATGTGCACCTCGTGTACGTGCTCAGGCTCGCGCCTACTTATGCCACACACACACACACACACACGCACACTCGCACACACGGCAATGCAGCCAATAAAAATGCAGCGGCAAAAATTGCGTGCAACAGGAATAAGAAGAAAAAAAAACACTGCAAAAATCAAACAAAAAGCCGGCCAAAAAGCAAAAAAAAAAAAAAACAAAAACAAACAAAAAAATAAAAAATAAAAAAAAAAGAATGTTGCGAACAAATCAAACATTTGCCACAGCGAATTGGCCTGGGTGCGAGTGAAATAACAGCAGGTTGGTGTCCACGACTGCGCGGCGACTGCGCTGCGGCAGCGGACAGCGGCAGCGGGCAGCGGGCAGTTACACGGGGTAGGCTCAGCACAAAAAAAAAAAAACAAAAAAACAAAATATAAATCGCGCACGCAACACAAAAAAACCTAGCACAAAAAAGTGTCCAAAAAGAGCAAAAATAAAATAAAAAGTATACAAAAAAAATGGAATATAATAAAAAAAGTTTGCAATTGCAATGCCTAAATTCAGGCCTGCGCCGGAGCGAGACAGCAACAGCGACGAGCTAGAGAGCAAAAAGTGCTGCTGTGTTTGCGGCAGCGGCAGCGAAATGCAGTTGGGCTTCTTTTTTTTAGTTGTTTTGCCAGAAAATGCATTTGTCAGGTGCGCAGCGCGCCGACCCACGTTGGGCGCCAAGCGGGACTAGTAATTGCGGCGTCAAACGGGGCGCGTGATCAATGCGAAGCGCGCACAAAAGTAGGCAATAAAACAGCTATTTTGCCGCCAAATGCATTTGCCAGCTGCGCAGCGTGCAGACCCACGTTGGGCGCCAATCGTTGCATCGAATCTGGCGTCAAACGGGACGCATGATCAATGCAAGGCGCGCACAAAAGTAGGCAATAAAATGTGTAAAATGGCAGGAAATCTAACGGAAAGTCGACCAGGCGCTGGATCAATAAGCTTGGCGCCCAAAAGTAGGCAACAAAGTGGGATCTCGGGCCCCGGCCAATAGCAACAATCTACAAGCTTGACGCAAAAAAGTAGGCTATATAATGTTATCGTAATCTCGTGTAAAATGGCAGAAAATCTAACGGATTGCCGACCAGACGCTCGATCTTTAAGCTTGGCGCACAAAAGTAGGCAATAAAAAAGTGTGTGCTTGGGCCTGGAGAGAACCGCGCTGCGCTCCTGTTAGCTGCAGCCAATGCATTTGTCGATGCACTTCGCCCGGCTCGCCTCGGTTGCTGACTTTTGCTCGGAGCTGCGGACCGCGGACTGCGGAATGCGGCAGAGTGCGACAGAGAGTGCGACAGAGAGAGCGACAGCGACGCTGTAGGAGATGGCAAATGCAAAAGCTGCAGCTGCATCCAGAGTGCAGCGCGTGGCAGCATATGTGGCTGCCACAGCCACGGGTGGTGCATTGACCACCCAACACACACACACACACACACTGCGCCAAATAGACCAAAATAAAAATAAAATAAAAAAGTCCATAAATAAATAAAATTAAGTTGAGAGCGCAAGCAAAAAAAAGAAAAAAAAACGGGAGCGCAGCAAACAAAAATAAACGGCAAAAAAAAACCAAATTGAAAAAAGAGGAGAAATGCAGTCGCCGTTGCAGTTGCTGCACTTTACATAGGCCCATACACACACACACACACACACACACGCACACACGCGCTGCAGTTTGGCAATTTTGCGGCCAAAAAAAGAAATTGCAACAAAACACACAAAAATTTGCATGCGAAAAATAAAAAAAAAAAACGAGAAAAAAAACATGAAAGGCTGGAAAAATATATTTAAATTTGTTACTTTGCTCGTTGCCATTGTTGCTGCTGGCCACGCACTATGTGCGTGTGTGTGCGTGTGTGTGTGCGTGTGTGAGTGCGTATGTGAAGGAGCAGCAAGGAAATGTTGAGTTCAGTTCTCTCTCGTTCGCGCAAAATAAAATTGAAAAACTCCGCCCTAAAAAGCGCTATTGCAAAAAAAAAAAAAACAAAACGTAAAAAATAAAATAAATAAAAAACAAAATGAATAAATAAAAATGAAACTAATAAAACTAAAAAAAAAAGACGAGAGGCCGAACAAAAAAGGAGGCTGAATGCCAGGCTAGAATCTATATACAGAGAGCGAGTGTGTGTGTGTGTGAGTGTGTGTGTGTGTGTGTGCACTAATTTAAAATGCATTATTTTTGAGGCAGAGGCTGCACAAAAAGTCCCTCCAGCCCCCTCCCCCCTCGACAGCCTACCGAAGTGATTACCATTTATGGGCAACAGAAATATTCGATTAAGCGGCCCCCAAAAAACGCGCCCAACCCGTGCCGCACTTTGACTCATCAGCGACGCGGCGAAACCGAGAATTAACAAAAAAAAAATTGGACTCATAGAAACGGAACCGGAAACCAGGCCCAGGCCCAGGCCCAAGCTCAGCCCAGAGTTGCGTGTAGACATATATCGATGCTTCTTTCGAAATAAGAAGAAACATATATCTAGCGAGAATCGAGTGCTGCGAACTCCAATTAAGACTCAGAACTTAAAAAAAAGAGAGGCCGAAAAAGCGGAACCGGAAACAGCCAAGGCCCAGGCCCAGCCCAGCTCAGAGTTGCGTGTACACCTGTATCGATACTTCTTGAGAAGATGCTGAGCCGAGATTTGAGGGAAAAGAAACTTATATTCAGCGAGAATCGAGTGCTGCCAACTTCAGCTAAAACTCTAGCAAAACTAATTTAACTAAAAAAGAAGAGAGGCCGAAAAACCGGAAACAGCCCAGCTCAGCCCAGCTCAGAGTTGCGTGTAGACATATATCGATACTTCTTCAAAACATGCTGAGCTGAGAGTTGAGGGAGATGAAACTTATATGCGTTCGGCCTGGTCGGAGTATCCAGGCGAGAATCGAGTGCTGCCAACTTCAACTAAGACTCTGGCAAAATGCGTCGATAACTTTTTTATTTCGAAGCTCTAAAAATGAGACATTTCATATTACTTTTATGGCAACAGCAACTGGCGGCGGCAGCTCCTGTTGAGGCCTGCACTGGGTTAAAAACAATTCGGCAAGTGGGTGCCCGAGGCAAGTTTGAGGTTAGGTTAACGGGTGCCCATACACACACACACACACACACACACACACACCTCAAAGAGAGACACACACACACACAGTTAACGGCACTCAACGCATACAAAATTTCAAAATCATCAAAAAGTAGAAAAATACGCGTTTCATGCACATTCGCGGCATTTATGAGCCCATCAACGTCGCTCATGGATGAAAGTAACGCGTTTTATGCGTCGTTTGGGTGCCTGCAAATGTATCTTTTTATGTGGCTGCCAATGGTCGGGGAAGGGAGGAAGGGGGGATGGGATCGGGGAGGTGTGGGGGGGTTTGGTAGCTGGCCGACCACATGAGAACACACGCCAGCGCCGTAAAAGGCATCGAGCGGCAGCAGGAAAAAGCCCATCAAGTTCAAAGTTTGGCAACGTTTATGAGCCGTGCTGCTGTCGCCAGTAAAAATGAAGAGCGATTCCTTCAAATGGGCCTGGCCAGAACCAGCTCCTCGACCCAGAGCCACAGCCACAGCCACAGCCAGAGCAGCTCACCTGCCCGCCTGCCTGCCCGCCTGCCTGCCTGCCTGCATAGTTGCCATTGGGCGTTGAGTTGTGATGCAAGTACGAAATCGCCAATGAAAACTTCGATATAGCAATGTATCGGACTATTGGACATCGATAAATCGATTTATCGGAATATTCCACAGTGTATCGAAATACTAATGATCGTTTAACCGATCTATCAGAATATTTCTCAGTGTATTGGAATATTCCACATCGATTTATCGATTTATTCGTTAGATGAAAGGGCCATCTCTTATCCACAAGTCGAACAATAGCTTTGGCAAAAATCGATACATCAATGCATCGATGTTTTGGGCATTGGGCATTGGGCATTGGGCCTTGGCCATTGAGCATTGGGCATTGAGCATTGGGCATTGGGCATTGGGCATCGGCCATTGGGCATTGGGCATTGGGCATTGGACATTGGGCGGCTGGATTCTCGCCCCCTTTGACGAGCCCCACGCGCCTTCGACCAACTCGAAACTACCAAGTGCTTTTACGCCCTATTAAAAATATACTTTTTATAAGCCACATAAAAAAAAGGCGACGAACAGTCAGCTGAACTGTCGGAAGAGCCGAAAAACTGGCTCAAGTAAATCGCATAAGCAACATTTATTTGGAAATGTCTGCGCGCTTTCTCGAGAGAGAGAGAGAGAGAGAGAGAGAGACATTTTATGCGCACCTAAGTCATTTCCAACAATTTCGATTAAAAAACTCATCTAAACAATTTATGGCGGGGCGTAAAAATCAAATCAAAATACACGCGCAGCGCCAGCAACAAGAGGACAGTAAAACTGCAACATTCAGCATCCATCCCGCCGTGAGACCCACCCCCAATCCGGAAGCCGGAATCCGCGCAGCAACCCTCGCCTCGTTATGGCCCGCCATTATTCACATTTTACAGTTTACAACTATGCGAAAAAACCATAAATTTAGAAATTAGATGGCCTCAATGACTGCCACTGCCGCTGCTACTGTTACGGCTACTGTTACTGTTACTGCTATTACTTGAACTGAAGTGTGCTATATTTTATTTGTGTACTGTACCTTACGGTCTTTAAGATCATCCCACAATTCCAATGCAGACTCCTCCGTGAACCTCACTCTCAATTGGATAATCTGATTGCCCCTGTTTCTGTTACTGTTACTGCTACTTCTACTGTTGCTGTTACTGCTATTGCTGCTGTTACTGCTACTGTTAATGTTACTGTTACTGTTACTGCTGCTGTTACTGCTATTACTTAATCTGAACTTTGTTGTATTTTATTTTTGTACTGTACGTTACTTTTTCCAAGATCATCTCACAATTCAATTACAGCTTCCCCCCGTTGGCCCCATTCTCAATTGGATGATCTGATTTGCCCTGTCACTGCTACTGCTGCTGTTACTACTGTTACTGCTGTTGCTTAACTTTGTTTTACTTTGCCAGATCATCATTAGAATTTTAGTCATTTACTCTATCTAGTTAAGTTAAGTTAGTTAAGTTAAGTTAGTTAGTTAGATAAAATGTATAGCAGGAAAAATTATCTGCCCTCCCCGGCACACAACCCCGAGAGCTTCACCAAAATACAAAGAATAATTACAAATCAAATAGAAACATGTTCAAATTGAAAACTGTTGCTGTATTTGAGCCGGCGACCAGGAACTTGTTGGTCCGAGGCTCAGACGGGCTCTTGATGTCACATACAGAATACATCTTGTCGCTTCTCATACAAAATTTCACCCTCTTTCACCCACTTTGAAAGTCCTGGACTGCAACCCGAATTGATCTAGTAATTTCTTCTATCTATTAATGGCTAGCAAAGTAGCACAAATTTGTCACACGCTTGCTTGCGATAACTTCGATTTATATCGATTTTAAGGCCAGTTTCAGCTCCAATGATTTCCAAGATATGCTGAAAATCGATTTTTATCGATTTCGTAGGAACGTAAATCGATGAAACCTGATTCATTCAAGCAAAAGGAGGAGCTGCGTTCTTCATTTAATGCTCTCTCCAACTGTTTCAGTCTGTGGATTTAAGAATATAGTTACTTTCTGGGATCGCAGGTGCCTCCTTCTGTTCTCTAATGACTCGGAGATATGCTGAAAATCGATTTATATCGATTTCGGCATACCTTCTCAACCTACTCAAGCAAAAGAAGAAGCTTTGTTCTTTATTTACAGCCCCCTAATTGGTTTCGTCTGTGAATCCGACGCTGACCAAGAATATAGATACTTACTGGGATCTCAGATGCCTTCTTCTCTCCTTTTTTTACTCCCCTCTTGCTCTTTCATCGACTTATAATATTGGATGAGGATTCTGCTGTATCTCTTGCGACTCCTTCTGCTGGCAAATCGATTGCACATTTTGTTAACTTGATGAATTTCATGGCTTGAATCGGTTTTCGCTGGCCTCCACTCGGAGTAAGCAATAGAGTTTGCCATGGCAATCTTTCTAAGCAATGCGATGCGCGTATAAAAGTAGAAATTGCTGCCCTGCCCTGACGATGACATTGACGATGATAAAGCGGGGCGGAGGCGGAGGAGGGGACAGGGACAAGGGCAAAGGCGAAGCCGAAGCCGAAGAAAGTTAAACCGTGCGGGATATTAAAAAGTGCACGGATAATGTTACTTTTATGACTAAAGTGGCAGCGGCTGAGCTAGCTACGGGAAGGGGGGCAGCAGCAGCGTAGGAGGAGAGGGGAGGGCGGCGACGGCGGCTTCAAATGTCAGCGGCAGGCGCGCATGAGCGCAGGCTCCAAGCTCCGAGCTGGAAGCTGGAAGTTGAAGGCCCGGCGGTTGCCTGAGCGTCATTTCGTTTTTAATTTCCGTAATTCCGTCAGCAGAAAAATTTTTGCAATATAAAAAGTAAATATCGAAATTTATAGACCTGCAGATGTGCGTGACGCTTGGGGATGGCAGAGGGGGTGGGTGCAGTGCTTGTAGAGAGGGTTGCCAAGTCGAGCGGGCGTTAGTGCGGCCGAAGCGACATTAAAAATGTTAAATAAAAACAAACAAACAAACAACGCCAACCACACGCACAAAGGGAGTGAAGGGGGGAAGGGGGAAAGGGGGGCACAGCAGTACTCGTAGCAGACCCCAGCCCCCCTCTCCCGCCTGCCCGGGCCAACCCCCTTGGCAACTTACACGAGGAATTTAATGACAACACTAAAAAGTTTAAGCGTTATTATTTCTAGGGTAGCTCGGATGCCCCCCGCCCACCTCCCTCTCCCTGGCACGCTCAAGCTACGCCAAAATCTCCAGCTCACGGATAAGAGCTTAGACTGCAGAAGAGGAAGGATGGGGAGAGGGAGGTGGGGGTAGCGTACGAAAAAATACGAGGCTGTAAAATGGCAAATTCATGACCTGCAACTGCCAGGGGGCTGTGCCACTCCCCCCTTGACTCCCCCCTCCCTGCGGACCATCAATGTGTGTATTCTAACGGCAACTAAAAATGAAGGCAGCGCGATTGTAACGATTCAGTTATTACCGTTATATTGCCGAAACAACGCAAAGAAGAGAGCGAAAGAGAGAGAGAGAGCGAGAGAGAGTGGGAGCGACTGGCCGAAACAAAGTCGAAACGCACATAACTCAATCTTCGACAAGGCACCCCCCTGCCTCTGCCCCCGCCCCCGCCCCATTTGCCCCCTTTTTATTGCTAATGGCAGCGGCTGTAATGGGTCGGGCTCGGGCGGCTGCTGCTGCTGCTGCTGCTGCAGTTTATGCGCCGCTGTAAAACTTACTGTAGTTTACCGCCTTCTGCCTCTGTCTCCGCCCCCTCCTCTGCCTCTGTCTTCGTCTTCTCTGCCTCCCCCCCCCCCCCCTGGTTGCGCCCCTGCTTAAAAACGAAACAATTTTTACAACTTTGTTGTTTGCCAGCGGCAGCCTTTGCCGTTTCTAGTTGCGCCCCTCCCCCCTGCCCTCTCCCTCCCTCCCACCGGGACGGTAAAGTGAATGCAGTAATTTTTCAAAAATCTTTGTATTTAATGGACCATCAAGCGCGCCGCTGTCGCCGTCGCTGCCGCTGCCTCTGTCGCTGCCTCAGCCGCAGTCCCTTGCCCAGTCCACCTGCCAGCCAAGTTGTCTTAGCTTCTTGGACCTTGGCTAGACGCGTTCGGGCCGGAGCCAGATCAGGGCTGTGAACTGTCAAAAAGAAGCTAGAAAAATAGTCAAGAAAAAAAAACAGTTGCACCCCTTGCCAAAAATAGCCATACAAAATGCCACAAAAAAGCTAAATCAATCGATGATTTCAAACGTTTGCTTTTGAAAATGGCCAACTTCAGCTAGAAAACAGCTGAATTCGAGCCAAAGCCAGATCAAAGCTGTGAAATGTCGCTTCAAAAGAAGCTATAAAAATAGTCAAAAAAGCAAGTCCCTTGCCAGAAAAAACCATAGAAGAAAATACCAGAAAAATGCTAAATCTGTTCATAAATTTAAGCGTCTGACGACCTTTTGAAAATAGCCAAGTTTAGCTGGCAAATAGCTAAATTCTGGCCAGAGCCAGATCAGTGCTGTGAACTGCCGAATAAAAGCTATAAAAATTGTCAAAATAACAGCTAAACAACTTGCCTAAAATAATCCTTAAAAAATACCAGAAAAAAGCTAAATCAATTGAAAATATTAAATGCTTTTGAAAATGGCCAACTTAAGCAGATGAGCTAGAAAAAAGCTGAATCAGTTGCAAGCTTTAAACGTCTGCGTCTGCGACTTTTTGAAAATGGCCAACTTTAGCTAGAAAACAGCTGAATTCCGGCCAAAGTCAGATCAGAGCTGTGAACTGCCTTTTAAAAGAAGCTAAAAAGCTACAGAATGCCACAAAAGAGCTAAATCAGTTGAAAATCTCAAAACTGACGACCATTTAAAAATGGCCAACTTTAGCCAGAAAACAGCTGAATTGGCATCTTTGACCCAGGCCAGAGCCAGAGCCCGAACTCATCGCAAATATTGCACTTCGGTTGTAAAAATGCGTTTTAATGCTTTAATAAAATAAAAACTTTGCATTAAAGCGGATGATAAAAGGGGTGAGAGGGGGTTGTTAGAAGCTGAGGATCAGGATAGAGGATGTAGCAGGAGGGGAGGGGGCGGGGCTGCCTTGAACGTCGTCGGAAGAAACAATTAGCGTAAAAAATACGCGTTGCATCAGCTAACAAATATTTTGAGAGCTTCCTTGCCACGCCCACACGCCTCTAAAAGTAGCGCCGCCTGTGTTAATGCATAAGGCTTGTTCCCCCTTCCCCCTTCCCTTCCCGCTAACCGTTCCCCTTTCCCCTTCGCCAAGCTGCGCTGCATTTGTTGGCCAAATAGTTTGCTGGCATTTTTATGCTAAAAGTCGACGAATGTGCATTTTAGTAGCATACTTTTTTTTTTGGGGCACGTGAGAAGGGCGTGTGGCAAGGGGCGTGTGGCAAGAGGCGTGGCAGGCAACGGGAGTGGCAGGCAACGGGAGTGGCAGACGGAAGTGCAATGAGAATATCATCGTCGCCGGCCGAAAGCGACCACAGCAAACAATTTGTTTATGAATGAATGTTTAATCAGCAAAGTTGCAGCCAAAGAGAGAAGCTCAGCATTCCGGCCGACATGTCCTCCCCCTCCTCCTCCCCCTCCTCCTCCTCGTCCTGTGTTTGCCTCTGCACACTCCACCCCCGCACCACCGTCCAATTGGACAGGTAAACTAGCAAAATTGCATCGCCGAAACAAAAGTACATATTTGCCGTGCGTGGCATCAGCCACAAGGTAGATAAAAAGAAAGGTAAGAAAAAAAGAAGCTAGCGTCCTCTAGCAGGGAATACCCGACTATGACATACCCTAAGATACTTTGAGATACCCATAAGATAGATTCCGTATCTATATCTGCATCTGTATCTGTATGTGTGAACGATATACCCCTTTCAGCCATTTTCAATTGGTGCAGGGTATGATATGAAAATAAGGTAAAGAAAAAATGTTAAAATGCGACGATAATGCAAACATCAAATTAAAAACGAAACACACACACGATCTGCGGGTGGGAAGGGAGAGGGGGCGGGGCAATAGGTACACGTTTGTGTATGTGGGGAAGGTACACACCCCTCCCCCTTCCCCATCCCCCCGCATGCCATGTCAGCTGAGGCTGGCTGGCTAATTGAAAGCCTTTGCGTTTTGCAGCCAAAGACAAATATTGCAAATGCACCGCAGCTTTATGCATATTTAAAATCAATTAAGTCAATAAATAATAAGGACGAGCTTAATGCAATTAAATATATGGTAAAAAAAAAAAAACGAACTGTGGCAAATGTTTGCAAATGCAGTTGCCGCAAATAAAAAACCCGCCACGGGGCAGCCAGCCGGCCAAGAAAGGTAAAGTCCGCGCCGGACTGAGGCACGGACGGCGACACGCTTCGAGGACCCTTCATGGACCCTTCGTGGACTCGCGGGACTCTTTAGACTGCAAAACGTTGCCGAGGGGGGGTGGGGCATGCAACACATTGAAAACGGCAACAGAAACGCAACTTTGCCGAATCTGTGAACTGGAAATTGTTGCCGGCCAACGGGGCGTATGCGGGACCAGCTGTGCATGCGGCATGCGGCATGCCGCAAAGCAGTCGCCGGAGCATGCAGCATGCAGCATGCCACAAAAAAGTCACTCGGCCACAAAATCGGCCATTGTCCACTCGAAGCGCTGCGAGGCGCGAGGACCAAGGCAAAGCTCAAAGGCAACAGCCGGGCTAAACGAGCTGCTAATTCAATTAAAGCCACGCCCCCCCCTCAGTCTCTCTCCGCCCCGCCGCCGCCCTCAGTCCCCCTCCCCCACAGTTGCCTATTGTCAGCTGCAAGTCGGCGCATTTAAAGCGCAATAAATCCGCAGGAATAAAAGCAAAACTCATGAGCTGCAAAGTCAATAAGCGTCGCCTGCAGATTTCTAACAATGAGTCACACGCACACACACACACACACACACACACACACACATGTGTGTGGGCAATAAAAAAGGCGAGTTGCCACAAAACAGGAATAATAAGTGGCAACTGGAGCAGCAAATGTGGCACAAAAAGTGGCCCGCGTGCCGCCGTCGCCTGTCGACCTGCAAAAGGAATCAAAGTTTGCAATTTCCACCAGCCCCCACCACCCCTTCCCCACGACTGTGCAGGGCTGCCGCCAAAAAGAATGCAACAAAGATGAAGCCAAGGACAACAATAACTACACACGCACACACCGAGCTTCATTCATGGCTCAAACTCAGCCCTCCTCGCAGCGCCCAGTCTCCAGTCTTCAGGCGGCCAGCTTTATCCTTGCAATCGCCATGTGTGTGTGTGCGAGTGTGTGTGTGTGTGCGAGTGTGTGTGTGTGTGTGCTCTGCATCTTTTTGCTTTCGTTTTAGAAAACTCACAGCTCGCAGCTCGCACGACATTCAAACAGTTGCCCAAAAAGAAACTGCAACGAAGCAAGGACGAATTTTTTGGCAATTTTTTTCGACTCATGTCTGCGGCCCACATGTCCTTGCCAATGTGTGTGTGTGTGTGTATGTGTGCGTGCTTGTACGTGAGTCTATGCTGCCTTTGCTTTTGCTCTGTTTGCACCTCCTGGTCGACATCATTTTTATTATATATGCCGCAGCCCATGCAATGTGCACCAAAAGGGTATATGGACTAAGTGCTAATGTATGCAACTAGAAGAAGAAGAAGACGTTGTCGATTCCATTAAGCATATATATATATTCTTGATCAGCAGCTGAATTGCAAAAGTCATGTCTGTCTGTCTGTTTAACTCGGGCACGGAAGGAGAAATGTTGCGCCTCCGAAGTTCCGCGCTGTTTAGCTCTACTTCACACCAAGCTAGGCTAGGGTTTAATGGAGTATAAACAGGTTCAACAACAGTTTACCCCAACATGGTTATAAGAATCGAATTGTTGGATGTATAGTCTTAAGGTTTTGGACTTAAAGGTGTAACTATTTTCTCTATTTAAACACCTCTCTCCCTGTTTGACAACATATGTACCTATAACAATCGCATTTTTGGAGGTAAATTCTTGAGTTTATGGATTTACGCAAATTTCCAAGCCCATTTTGATGCCCTGAAAGTTTCAGGAATATCAAAGAACATAGACCAAAGTTAATTATGAATGAATTTCCCTTAGTCTAGATGCAAAGGAAGAAGCTTAGCTGCTTCTAGGCAGGATATCTCGCAGTCGATCATAGCCGACATGTTGAGCATTCTTCCTTGTTTTATTGCGATTGTTTTTGTTGTTTTGCCCACGATGCAAACATTTTTCCTTTTCTGATCACGGACTCGAGCCGGGGTTTGAGTACGTCCGTGTGTGTATGTATGTGTGTTACGGCGATTCTTTGCTACTTTTTGGCCACATGCGACTCTTTTTGGGGGCGCCACAAAGATGACGCAATTGCAAAATGGCCAAAAGAACTGCAGCAATGGGAGCAAAAGGAACGCACTGAGCCTGCCCCAAACAGGTGGCAGGCTGCATGCGGTGGCGGCATGTGGTGGCATGTGGCGGCATCTAGTGGCATGTGGCAGGCGGCAGCTGTCAGTGGCATGCAAATTACGGGCACTTTGCTCGCATTGCCCCAACACAAATATGTGCCACAACATGCGACATTGTTGTTGATTGTTCCTGTTGATTCTTCTTGTTGCAACTTGTTTTTGTTGTTGGCCTATTAGTTGCTTGGCAAGATAATTCCGTATTCCGTATTCCGTACTTCATATTCCATACTCCGTACTCTGTACTCCATATTCCGTACTCCATATTCCGTACTCCGTATTCCGAACTCAATACTCCGATTTGCATACTCCGTATTCCATAACTCCGTATTCCGTATGCCGTATTCTGTACTTCGTGTGTCGTACTCCGGATCCCGTACTTCGTACTGGGTGTTCTGTATTCCGTACTCCGTGTTCCTTGTTTCGTATTCCGAACTCCGTATTCTGTACTCCGTATTTTGTTATCCTTAATCCGTACTCAGTACTCCGTATTCCGTACTCCGTGTCTTGTATTCCGCATTCCGTACTCCATGTTCCGTACTCCGTATTTTGTATTCCGTACTCCGTTTTCCGTAATACCTACTCTGTATTTCGTACTCCGTGTTTTGTATTCCGTACTCCGTATTCTGTATTTTGAGTTCATTACTCTGTTTTCCATACTCCGTGTATCGTACTCCATGCTCCGTATTCCATATTCCGTATTCCGTACTCCGGGATTCCGTATTTTGTATTCTGTATTCGATGCTCATTACAATGTTTCTTAATACGCTGTAAAAAGAAATGTGGCCAATAAACTGACATTACGACGCTTCAAATCAGCTCAACAGTTAGCTGATGTTGCCCAAGTTGTTGTCATTGTTGTTGTTGTTGTTGTTGTCGCTGGTTTATGCAAGCCGACAACGCGTAGATTATATCAAAGTAATAGTAATGCGGACTCAATGTTGCGGATTCGCAGGATTTTTTGTTTGCTCGGCTCATCGAATGGCTTAGCCTTTTGTACACGCACACACGCACACACACGCGCACACACACACATGCTTGCACACACTCAGAGATAAAGAGGAATATTTGCTTTTTAATTTCTGAGAATTTCTTAACTTGGCCAATTCTTAAATCATGGTACTTCCAGCCTTCAAGTTGAACTCAGATCGATACTTAATTTATGTCAGATTTAGTACTTAAATTAAGAACATTTTAAGCTTGTTTTAAGTGCTCAAATTTTAGTCACAATTTCTTTTGAGCTTGTTGCAAGCATTTTTGTTTATCTTCCCTTTTCAACAAACAATATTGAGAGTCTGGGAGAGTCGGGGAAAGTCTGGGAGGATTGAGTGCACACATAAGGCTCGCTTTGTGAATTGTAGAGAATTTACTCGCTCCCTTTTTCTCTGAGTGTACGCTTAACAGGCGAAGCAACACACGCTGATGATGCGCCTACAAATAGGCGCACAGCCAGCCAGCCATTGGCCATTGCGGCAGCTTGTCCGCGACTTCAGTGTGCCAAAACGCCCCTCCTCCCCCGCCACACACACACACTCGCAACACACACTCGCACATACACATGTGCAGCAGAAGCGTGCGAGATGCGATAAGCCTGTGTGGCAACATGCAAAAGAGATGCACGGCCGCCGTCTCTTGAGTTTCCCGGACGGAGCTGTTGCCCCCCTCCAAAGACTCCGCCCCGCCCCCGAATGGAGGCTGAACAAAGGGCGCCTACGTCAAGAGAGCGCCGAGACAAATCCCGGTTTGTAAGCCAATTTGCACTTAGGCTTATCTAATGTCATATCATTTGTATAATGTTGTGTTGGCCTGATACTTGATACACGCTCTTCTATTGGCAGGCCGTGCCACGCCTCCCCTGCCCCCTGCTAGTGTGTGTGTGCGCGTGTGTGTGTGTGCGTGTGTGTCAGGGCCTTATCCTCCGGGGTTCATTTCTAAGCTCATTTATGTTTATCACAAATGCGTGCCAAAGTGTGTCGTTATTCTTGCTCCTCTTCTTCTTCAGCTTCAGCTTCAGCTTCTTCTTCTTCCACTTCTGGCTTGGCGCGAACAAAAACATTTCAAATATTCAAAAAAGCCGCACACACACGCACACACATGAAAGGGGGCGTATGCTCAACTAGTCGAAGCATGTCCTGGCCGTAGAAATTCATCTAACGGCTGTAACAGGTAATTGAACTTGGGTTATATGGCGCACAGAATGACGTGCAGCTCGCCAGCTAACGGAAATGGAATTGAATGAGGCCAAATGTTACCTCTCCCCTCTCCCCTCTCCTCCTCTCCCCCTCTCCGCATGCCCCACATAGTAGATAGCAAATGCGTGCGAACTACATAATGTGGACATAAAAAGGATTTGCCAAATGCCAACAACACGTGTGTCCCAAGGCAAGGCAAGGGCAAAGGGAGGGGCAGGGAAAACGGGGCGGCGAGGGGGGGAATGAACTGCGGCGCGTACTCAATTTCGAGTAACATTTGCCAGCCATATGAAAGTTGCAAATTGTATGCCATAGTTTCACACACACACACACACACACACACACAAAGAATGTGAACACGGAGTGTATTGTATTACATCGTGATGTGAGGGGGAGGTGGGGGGAGGGGGGGTTTATGCGTATGCGTACACAGAGAAAAATAGATGGGACAAATAGTGTTCATTTTGGGCAAAAGTCTGACTAAATCTGAAATTCGATAAATAAGAAAATTCCCTAAGATCTTGTATATTATTATAGAAACAATTCCCAAATTCTGGCCAAAAAAAAAGAATCCTATTTTCAATCTATATTTTACTTTTTCCTTGACAATTTTTGCCTTAAATCTTGCCGAATCACACTTAAAAAGAGTCACAAATTAACAAAATTTGCTCAAAATTCTAGTCTGGTTTTCTTGTTGATTGGTTTTTTCTTGCAGTGTATGCGTATGCGTTATGCCAACTGTTGAATAATTCATGGCCAACTGGAGATTTGTGCAGATGCCGCATCCACATCCACATCCACATCCAGATCCACATCCAGATCCAGATCCAAGTCCAGGACGAGGTCCAACTTCAGCTCCAGCTGAGATGTCTGCTAAGCGCGTTTGATACCGATTTGTGGCGCGCATAACTGTAAATCGCGCATGTGGAACAACAAATGTGGCATTTACAAATGTGAGTGGCATCCACTGTGAACGACTTCGAACGACTGTGAACGACTGTGAATGCCAATGCATATTTGAATAGATGGGCCTCCAGGCTCCAGGCCGCACATCTTGGCATGTTGTCATTACTTTTTGCGACTACACACAACTAGCGGGCATTGCCCGGCATTGCGCGGCACAGGTGTGCCTCCCCCTTGAAATGATGCAATAAGTTTGCCAAACATTTATTCCCTCATATTTCCCTTCAAGCAGCGGAAATCCAGCGCTAATTCAACTAAAATCCTAATATCCATGGAAAATTTAAATACATCATGCCATAGTTCTCCAGTTCAATTACTTTTAGCATTGGAATAAACTATTTTATCTAACTTAATCCACATAAAAGGGTCGGGCTCTAACACCAATTAAACCCTTCAACTCTCTATCTAAAAAGCTGCATCGTCTCAAGAACTTATTAATCGAGGTATGTGATATATAATTATTATTAGTTATTAGCATATCATATGATATTATATATATTTGATTTTGAGCCTTTACATCAGAAATAAAAGATAATTAGTCAATTAAGTTCAAATTTCATAATATAATAATAATAGCTGCAAACATTTTCAGAACAGACCCCATATAGGCCCAAAATTAATCTTTAAATTAATATCATCCGGCCAAATGAAGTCCCGGAGAGATTAACCGTTGCAGACTCTTGAAGCTGGAAAGAATTGTTTTAAATCAACAAATGCCAAATAATACTTGGCATCCCAAAGATCTCAAAATACCGTATTATAAAAGGGTTGTTTTTTTTCTTTTAGGCCGAATTGTGGTCATTCTGGGTTAAAATATTATTGATTTTAGAGATATCCTTGCCCCGACTCTGTTGACTTGGTAAGTTTCTCAGGATAGCTTGTTGCAGGACTTGTTCGCGCCTTATCCAGAAGATCTACCCCATCAAGGAAGTCGGTCTGTCCAGGTCGGCATGATGGTGCTCTTATATATACTGAAATATACTGCAAATAGAAATAGAAATAGAAAGCGATGTCCGACTGAGTAGATAGCGTCTGAGAATGGTGAGATCGCTGGTTCAAATCTAGCGGCAGTTTTCAATCCCTTCTTGAATATGTCATTATTCACAAGGAAGAATAACTTTTATCTTCCGCAATTAGATGTAGAAATGCAAATAGAAATTGATGTCTAACTGAGTAGAGAAGCGTGAGGTCGCTGGTTCAAATCATGCAACAGTTTTCAATACTCTCTTTAATATGTACTTTTGCACAAGAAATTTAAATATATTTCTGACTGAGTGGATAACTTCTGAAAAGCGTGAGGTCGCCGGTTCAAATTCAGTTTTCACTTCTTTATTATAAGTATATATATACTTATTCACCTGGTAAATAAATGTTGAGGCAATTCAGAACTTATCCCCTTAACCGCTTCTCCCCTATCTACACAGAATTGTTTGTGCTTTCGTTCACATTCAGTCGAAGATCTCGATGCGTTTTGTTGCCCCCCCCCCCGAGCTGCACTGCATCCGGACTTTTGGCATTTCCATGCATTTCTTTTGCACAGGCACGCCAGACAGCCAGGGCCAGGGGGGAGGGATAGGGGTAGAGTCAGGGGTAGGGGGTAGCATGCAGCACCCTCTTTTGTCCACTTTTGCTGCTGTTTTTGTGCGTTTTGTGCATTGTTGGCCACGCTGTGCGCCTGGTGCTCGCATCTCCACAGCCAGTTATGTGTGTGTGTGTGTGTGTGTGTGCTGGGGTTGTGTGTGTGTATTGGACTGGGAGCTGGGGCTGGGGCTGGGAGCTGGGACTGGAGCTGGGGCTTATCCGACTGCGGCTTGGTCTTGTTGTCGACGGGCGCTTCTTTCTTTTGTGCTGCAGCCCATCCTTCAACCCTGGCCCTGGCCATGGAAATGGTGTCAACAGGTGGCGCCAAGCTCCTGGACGGCACGCGCCGTTTCACACTGTTCACCCACACACACACACACACACAAAAACACGGTCCGCCCCACTCCCCTCATCCCTCTCTCCGTTAACGGGCAGCACAGTGTGAAGGACGTTCAGTTTTCTTTCGTTTTGTGGCGCAACTTTTTGTCTGTGTGTGCGTGTGTGTGTGTGTGTTGACTGCAAAATTTGGCCTGCTCCTTTTTGGGAAAAGCCGCACGTTTTCCTCTTTGCTTTCTTTGCCGGGACAGCACTCCCGGACCCAGACCCGGACCCAGACCCAAACCCGGACCCGGGCCGATTCGCCTGTTTCCCAATTCCCGTCGTCTATTTTTTTTGGCTTGACTCTCGATTCGTGTCCAAATTTTGTTCGTTTCGAGTGTTTAGCCTGTGGTTGGCATTTCCTTCTCTTCTTCTTCTTCTTCTTTTTCTAATACAATCGCAAAAAGTCAAAGGAAAAGCGCTTTATTTCGAAAATATTTTGATTGAGCTCATATGAATTCAATGAATAAATGATTGTGCTTAATTCAAGAATCAGAGCACAAATTTATGACACATTTTGTTTAAATAATAAATATCTTAAGTTCATCAGAGAATATCCGAGTTAAAATTCTCATTGCTGATATTGGAAATTTATTTAGAACTCGTTGCTTATGCAACTAGCTAAAATCACAAAAATTCTATTGACATGGATTTATGCTTAGTAAATATTTTATTAAAATAACTTCTGCTTGGCTTTGGTAAGAGTTCCGGGAAGTGGAAAGTTGCGCCGGGAAGTGGAAAGTTGCGCCGGGAAGTTGTTCTTTCAGTCTTCCGATGAAGAAGAAGAGAGTTCCGCCAGCTCTGTAAAAATCCCATTCGGGCCTTATGTCTTATTTGAATAGCAGGATCGATGTCCAGATCCTTCTTGATAAAACATATTCGAATCGGTTTCCAATAAGAATTTTCTTTTTTAACTTCTCTCAACATATCTGAAAGCTTGAATAGAAAAATAAAAAAACTTTAGAATTTGAATTTGAAATAATTCTGTGAATATCGTGTATACTGAAGCTGGTTTGTGTCTTGGCTTTTTCGCTGTCTGTGCTGATCCGACTTGCGACAGAGTTTCGCACACTTCTTTACTTTGTTTGTGTCTCGGCTTTTTCGCTGATCAAGTTTGCGGTAAACACGATTTTTATTGAAACTGGCTAAAGTCTTGGCTTTTCGCTGTCTGTGCTGATCAAAGTTTCGCACGTCTGTGCATAAAATTGTTTGTGTCTTGGCTTTTTCGCTGACTGTGCTGATCAAATTTACGGCAAAGTTTCGCCCGCATCTTCCACTCGAAAGCTCACGCTTGACGCTTAAAGCTCATTTGAGCGTTTCGGCCAACGGCCATGAGCGAAGCGTATTCGAGTAGTTTTGCGCAAATCCAAACTAACTCCAACAAAAACAATAGATAAGCAGCAATTGGTCGGGGCGGGGGAGGGGGAGGGGGAGGGGTTGTCATAAATCAAGCGGAAGCGCTCTTAAGACTCAGCTGTGCCTAAGAGCGGCAACGCAAAGAGAATGCCGAGGGCACAAGTTCTCTTCGCAGCGAAAGGAAACTTGTTCGTGGTGGTGGGAAAAGTGGGCGCCGCTTTGTAGGAAAATGGGAAAATCGAGCGCATAAAAAGGACTATAACAACAGTAGCTGCTGCTGCAGACGCGAGGCTAGCTCCAAAAAAAATAACTCGAAAGGGCAATACATAAATGGAAAAGAAAACGAGACGCAATGAAAGGAACGTGCGCACTTCGGCGTCGCTGTCAGCGTCGGCGTCGACGTCGACGTCGACACACGCTCCGGCAGCGCAGCTCTCCAAGCTTGTGTCTGTGTGTGTGTGTGTGTGTGTGTGAGCTCATGTGGGTAGACAAAACTTTCGCTTTCGTTGGGTCGCCTTCGTTTTTCCAGCAGCTTCTTTTGCTCTAGTGCTAGCGACGACGTCGCTGTCGGCGTCGACGTCGACGCGCTGCCTCTGCCAATTTTTCTTTTTCTCAGCTGGCACTTGAACGCAAAAAAGATTACAACAACAACAGCTGCCCAGAGAAAATCGCTTGGAAATGTGGCAACAGATAAATTTCTATGCCAAAATGAATGGCAAAAAAATGCGAAAATTTCAAGGATACGAAATGGGAACAAGAACTCTCGAGGCCCAGGCACAGGTACAGGTACAGGTACAGATACAGTTACAGGTGCCAGCTGTGGGGCAGGTGTGGGGCGAATTTAACTGAAAATGGGCATAAACGGCGACCTTGAGCCAACTCTGGCTACCCGCAACCCTGGCCAATATTTACACCGAAAGGAGATTCCCGTTATATTTGATGAAATGCAACTATGCAAGTCCCGTAATTTGGCTCGTAATAGAGATGATGATTTTTTCTGAAGCGCGGTCCAACTCAGTTTAAGATACCATTAAGGATGACAAACATAGCCTGTTTCCACTAACATTGCTCAAAATATGTTACATTTACAAAACTTCACATTCTGCGATTCCATTGGCAAGCGTGAGTTGTCGCTCACATGTGAATAGCAAATATTCAGCTGATCGCTTGATTTTAAAACTCAAAAAATACGGCCTCAAAGTAGGGACTCCATTTAACGGACTCTCTGCGGGATTTGGCATTTGTGACATGCTAAAAATTGTGGAATAAGTTAAATTTAAAATTATAGTTTATATAATTATACTGTAAAAGAGTTATCGCTTGCCTTCTGCTATATCTTTTTGCTATATCAGCTGTTTGTGGTATCGATACTTTTATATTTTCCACAACATCGATAAAAAAAAACCGAATTGCAAATGTGACAAATGTGGTTTTTTTATGGCAACATATTTCACATTCACAAAAAAATGTAAGAAATGTTCACAATGGAATTGGGCTATAAGCTTATATTCTTGTACAAAAATAATAGTTTTTCGATCTCCCCTTCGTTAATCTGAGCAGAACTGGCTGGAAGACAAAGTTTTTGATAGGCTAGTTAGAGAAGTTGAAGAAGCTTTTAATAATTTCTTCTTCTTTCTTTCTTTCTTTTTTCTTTAAAAAAAATTATGAATTTGCATTATGGGATCTTCTTTTATTGAGAACAATTTTTCCTCTAGTTATTTAAGTTCTAGGATTTTTGTGAAGCATGCGAGCTATCGACGAAGTTTGAGTCGCGAGTTAAAACTGATAATATATATATATATATATATATCTTTTATATGATCTGATCTGCAGTAGGCAAAAGTAAAGAAAGAAAGTATTCTCGAGTCCTTTTTGTCTGTCTCTCACTATGAAGCACACAAACTGAGAGTCCATGCAAACTAATAAACTTCTCAATAACTTTCTCCCAATTTCGATATTTAAGTTATCGATAAAAACACGTCTCCAGCTCCGAGTCCCAACCGACTTCCTCTGGGATCCTTTGCATCCCTGCGCATTTTCCACGCAGAGGGAAAACCACCTGTAAGCCGAGTTGACCAGAGGCGAATGCTATTGATTTTGCCTATGTTTGTTTCTATGCCACATGCCGCATGCCACATGCCACATGCCACATGTGTGTTCTACTTGGCATGGGCTGCGTTGGGGCAGCTAGCAGTCCACTCGCTGTCGCTGCCGCTGCCGCAGTCGCTGCCGCAGTTGCTGCTGGCAAAGAAAAGAATAAAATGAAAATAAAGGATTTTCTTGTGCTTAGCTTTCTCTTTCGGCTTTCGCCGCGTGACGTGTCACTCTGCACTCGCTTATTGCTCTCAAAAACTTTCTTCAACAGGTTGCAAGTTCGCCCCCCGTGTGTGCATGTGTGTGTGTGTGTGTGTGTGTGTGTGTGTGTGTGTGTGCTGACTCTCAGCTGTTGGCAACGGACTCGTTATTCCAGCCCAGCCCAGCCCAGCACAGTCCTTGCTCGCCTGTGCGACCTTGGGCAACTAGCTAAGCGCTGTCATGGCAGCAGCCAGCCAGGCAGCAGCCAGGCAGGCGGTCAGCCCCTTGTTATCCAGCCTGTCAGAGCATGCCCCCCGCCCCCGCCCACGCCCACTCGCTGCCTGTTGCACACGCCACTAATCCTGACAACCACACACAGAGAGAGAGAGAGAGATGGGACTCAAGTGTGGGTCGACCCACATTTGTTGTCTGACATTTTACCCATCCTTTGCCCTATTTGCCAGAAATGTAGATATGCCCAATTCTCTGGACATCTTAAGTAGCTTGACAGCAGCCGACACCAGGAATATTTCTAGATAAGTCTAAAGACGGCGGCGAGAAGCTGACGACTTTTACAGCCTCAACCCATTGAAAGGATCTGCTAAATTCCTTGACTCATTTTTAGGAAGTTTTGTAATTCTGATAGTAATTCCCAATAAAATTGAATTTAACAATTACGAGCTGAAAGTTCAGTTGAATAGATCCTGTCACCCTCCTGCCTGTTTATATCTGGAAGATTGCCAACTTGGAAGAGCCAGGTCGTCAGAGATTTCCTGTGGTCGGATGAACCAATTATTCAACGCCTGTCAACATGCCAAGGATCATGGCCATGAATAGACGGAAGACTTGACTTCCCTGATGATGATCGATGAGCTAATCGTGCTGTGGTCTCGGTAGGTTTTCGGATGGAATCATGTGGTCGGATTATCCACTCAACGCCTGTCAGCCTTACGAGGATCCAAGGATCATGGGCATGGATAGAAGGAAGACTTGGCTACCCTGTTGATAATCGATAAATGAATCGTACTGTGGTCTAGCAGACAGCTCGGTAGGTTTTTTGGAAGGAATCATGTGGTCGGATGAACCTATTATTCAACGCCTGTCAACCTTCCAAGGATCCAAGGATCATGGGCATGGATAGACGAAAGTCTTGGGTTCCCTGTTGATGATCCATAACTTAATCGTGCTGTGGTCTAGCAGACAGCTCGGCCGGATTCAGTAGACCGTTAATCGAACTACTTGGCACTCTCTCTCGCATCGCAGCGAAAAAGGGCTCAATTTGTGGTTTCACCCGGCCGGAGGTGTCCATTGCAAATTACTATGCTACGAATATGTGTGCCTCGACGAGAAACCTGTTTGGCTATCTTTCGGCGCTCGGACAGCTCTCAATGCCCGACTATCGAGACTCCGGACAAACTGCTTATTACTTGAATTCTGCGCTGCGGCTGCATTAACTATGTCTCGCTGCGAGAATGCATGAGCTTGTCCCAAAAGATTTGAAGCTCAGCTGCAGGCAGAGGCAGAGGCAGAGACAGAGACAGGGGCAGGGAAGCCGAAACAAGCGATGCAGAAACTGGGCCCGATAACGAAACCGAAACCGAGCCGAAAAAAACTAAATTGAATGCAACAAAAAAGGATGGGGAACGGAGAGCAGCGACAGGGGAGAAAAACACAGAGCGATGCAAACATGAAAGCCAAGTATTAAATTGCAGCGACCTATATAGAAAGAAGGCAGCGCGATGATCGCCAGAAAGAGCGGGAAAGGGGAGCAGGAAAGGGGAACATGTCCCCTTATCCTGCTGTTACAGAGAGAGAGAGAGAGAGAGAGAGAGAGAGAGGTAGAGAGAGGGTGGGAGGGAGAGAGAGAGGATTGAGTGGGGAAGATTTAAATTAAAAAGTGCATTGTGAGCTCGAGCGGCTAACGCATAATGCCTGCCTGTCCCTTGTACCTTGATGACGATGAGGAGAAGGAGGACGAAGTCAGATAACGTGACCTGGCGCACCAAAATGTTTCGACTTGGTTTTTTGGCAATGCCAAACACACGCAGAGAGCGAGAGAGGGAGTGAGAGAGAAAGAGACGCGGAACTAAGAAAACTAGTTTCCAACAAAAAAAAGGCGACCGAGCTGGGGCCTCACCCGGTTTCACTCGCCCTTGGCTGCTGTCGCAGCTCCCTTGGTCAACTGGTTTGTTTGAGTCTCAGCATTTGATTGAAGTTTTTAGCACAATTTCACTTTGTCGATCTAAGCCCCGGCTCTCGGCCCAAAGCTGAAGTCGAAGCCCTTAATTAGGAGTCTTAAGCTCGGGCCGCATTTGCCTTCACTTGCATCCATCTGAACTGGACTGAACTGGACTGGCAGCCAAGTCCATCAGCATCTGCTGCTCTAATGGCTGCTATTATAAAAAGCGATCCAAGCGATCTTCCGACTGTACTTGCTTCCATTCGAGCGAATGGAATATCGCAAACATCCCAAACCAAATGCGCATCGGATTTGGATTACAGCGCGAAGAGCAGGTCCTTAACCCCTTTCTCAGGGCAGCTACAAAAAGGGGTCATTCGAGATTCCTCAAGTATTTCTGCCTCTGCTTTCATTGCAACTATTGTTGGTATATGTCATAAACCTGGGGAGTAGAACTCAAAATCTAGGGGAGCAGGACCTATGTCCCAAGTAATCCTCGAGATAGCTGAGCGGGGAGCTCATTATAAGAATTGATCGCTATTTGGGGTCAAGTTCTTGAAAGGAAATTCTTCTTAAATGTTCTCCGGCTTTTTTAATTACCAAGTTGAAGTCTCTAAGGTCGTAGTGAGCCTTCTGCTGTTGCCACACTGTATTATACCCTTTTTGGGCATGAGGGCAAAAGACGGCCAAGACTGGGTCTTTGGTGTTTGGCCTGTGCGTGTTTTGTTCTGTTTTGTTTTGTTAGCACCCTTAAGTGTTTATCATGTAAAACAGCAAGGAAACATGTCTAACATGCCAAATATGTATGACCTACAAATTATGCGAATGCGACACCAGACGACACGAACACAAAGAGAGGGAGAAAGGAAAAGAGAGAGGTAGAGAGAGGGGGAGACTCGCAGATGCTGTTGCCAAGTTGGGTCTGATGCAGACGAGCGTGGACTCGGATGAACAGCAGAAAATCAGGGATTACCCGCAAGAGTCGAGGAGTGGAGGAGTAGACAATACTGTCCTTGGGTCTCAGACAACTCAATCTCAGTCTCGGCCAGGCCCAGGCAAACACTTAAGACGCACACGCAAAACCCAAACCAAAACCCAAGCCAAAAACCAGACCAGAAGGCCAACCATAAGAAAACCAAATGTGACCGTGAAGACCACTGGACCTGACCCTCCCCCTCTGAAAATAACATGTGGCCACCCCTTGAGCTGGCCCCCGAAGCGTTCGGGTGTGAAATACTTTTGTGGTTAAGCGTGCGTTGTCCTTGGATCCTTCTACACTTGTGCATATGTGTGTAAAAATATTTGTGAGCAGTCAAATTAGACAGAATTCCTTTCAAATGAGTCGACGAGTCTATTATTATAGCTGCCAAGCAGCTGGCTCGTGTCCTTTTCTCTCACATACCGCACGGCGAGGAAGGACGTCCAAGGAAATCATAATTGGAAATTACACACATAATCATCAGACAAACACGCGCACACATGCACACACACACACATACTTGCTTTCATGGCTTTTCCCAAGATTGCTCTCGTCTGGAATTTATTAGAAATTCAAGAGTGAAATTCTCGGATTTCCCAGCACGTCGTCGATTGAGTGACCCCCAAATGCGTTCAGGAAACGGGCTAAAGGGCGGCTGGGATTATTGCCGGGACTCCAGGGAGAGAGAGAGAGAGAGAGGTACGCCCGGCCGGATTTCACTCGTGGGTAAGCTTCCCAATGTAGCGCATGATGGGGCCACGTCTCGCAGGTATTATGTAAATTAATTAGCAAAGGCGGCACAACCCTTTGCATTTCAATTGTTCGGGGCGAAAAAACTATTCGACGCGGCTGTCAATCAGTGGGAGCGGTAAGGCAAAGGCAAAGGAAGCCAAAGTCCAATCTCAGTTGCCAACCTTGAGCTATTCCTAATGATGGCCACTTAAGCAGGACGACCTGGAGCTGGTCCTTGGTCCTTGGTCCTGGTCGGGCGGACGGAAGTCAACCCCAAAATGATTTTAACACTTTTATGATACTTTTGTTGCCACTTCCACTTGTGGGCGCCACAAGACGCACCACCCTCCATTCCCTTTCCCCCCGTCTCTCTAACTGTCTCTCCTTCTCTCTCTTCCTCTCCCTCTTACCACCCTGCCACATGCGACGAGCATAAGGCATTCGACTGTGCGCCTGTTCACATTTATTGATATGGTCGACCGACCCTCCCTCCGACCGACCATTCTGGCTCGGGCCTTTGTGTGTTTAGTTTAGTTTTATGGGGTGTCCGGTTGCCGTCACACACACAACACACACACAACACACGCACAGCAAGGACCTGAATCGGAAGCCGAGTCAAACGAAGGCGGCTGTCCGCAAATTAGCATGATATGTGTGCATGAGCCTGGGCCTGGGCCTGGGCCTGGTCTCTGTGTCCACGATTAGGCCCATCAAAGGATTAGGCAATGACGCCCATAAAATAGGCAGGCAGCACGCCAAAACCTAAGGCAAGGGGTGGCTGCTTCTGCTTCCTGCTTGCTGCTTGCTGCTGTTGTTTGCCCGTTGGCAGGCAGGCGAGGTCAAAGGTTTAAAAGTTTTGACACGCAATTACTTGAGCACATGTGGGATAGGCCTGTCTGGGGAGGACAACAGGAGAAGCCAGGGCAAAGGGCAAAGGGTTGTTAATATCATTTTAAGTGATTTTATGATGAATTTGTGCCCTAAAATTCCAACTCATTTGCACACACACACTCGCACACACTCGCACACACTCGCACATCATCAACAACATCATCATCAGCTCCGCCCAATTTTGTGGGTTTGGGCAAAAAGTTTTAGTGTGAAATTTTCACAGTAATTTTATAGGCGCACTTAAGCGGTTTTTG
Source organism: Drosophila ezoana (assembly GCA_035045725.1). Taxonomy (NCBI): domain Eukaryota; kingdom Metazoa; phylum Arthropoda; class Insecta; order Diptera; family Drosophilidae; genus Drosophila; species Drosophila ezoana. The sequence continues at coordinate 357,897 of JAWNOU010000111.1, read as the reverse complement.
CCTCTTGGCAGCACTTCTTTCTAAGCCCTGTCAAACCAACCCCCCTCCCACCCTCCTAGCTGTAAGCATGTGTGTGTGCGGGAACGTGTTGATTTTGTGGCATTTCAGCCTTTTTGAACTTTGAACTTGTTTGGTAGTTTTAAGGATTGTTTCCCCGTTTTCCGCCCTGATTATGGCCCATCATAGGCTAATTCCATTTGTATGTATGTGTGTGTCTGTGTGTGTGTGTGAATGTGTTAACTTGTGTGCGTTATGTTATGTGCATGAGTTTATTAGCGTGTGACAAATCATTTAATTCCTTAATCGTGTGTTTTCCGACTCAATTTGATGACTTTCTAATTGGCCTGAGAGTATTAAGGGGACAGACAGGGAGGGGGGTCACATTTAAATGAGCGATTAAATATTAAATAGTTAAATCTGATATATCTAATTAAGCTTCCTTTTGGCTCGAATGTGAGTTTAAGTTTGTCTGATTAACTTAAGTCTCATTCCACTGGCGACATTTCTTACATTTGTTGCGAATGTCAAATATGTTGCCATAAGAAACCACATTTTGCACATTTGCAAAAATTGTTGCTATTCGACCCATGTAATTCGGGGGTTTTGCGATAATTTATCGAATTTTGTATCGATGTTGTGGAAAATATAAAAGTACCGATACCACAAACAGCTGATATAGCAAAAAGATATATCAAAAGGCAAGCGATAAATTTTGATATATTATAATTATATAAATTACATTTTTAAAATTTAACTTATTCCACAATTTTTAGCATTTAACAAAGGCCAAATCCCGCAAAGATTTCATTAAATGGAGTCCCTTCTTTGAGGACGTATTATTTGACTTCTATAATCAAAGCGACCAGCTAAACTTTTACCATTCACATGTTAACGACAACTCACGCTTGCCAATGGAATCGCAGAATGTGAAGTTCTGTAAGTGTAACATATTTTGAGAATAGTAGAATCAGGCTATGCGCGAGTTTGAGTAACTTAGGTTCCTGGACCTTTTAGACTAGAAAGCGGAAAGTCGCCGGTTCAAATAGAGCACAAATTGTTAACTTTGCACTTGTTTATTTGCGCTTATACAAAGCTTAACAACAACAAAAAATGAATGAAAAGTAAAAGATATATATAACAGTAATAATTAACCAACATTTTTAAGGCTTAGCGGGAATACAAGAAGAAATTACGGCAATTCGAGCGGAAAGTTGGCTCCAATTGCATTCTCACAACACACTTAATTTGATTCGCGCAACGCCGGGTAATTTCTTCTAGTATATATTTTTAATGGCTATCATACTTTAAGGTTTATGGCACCGGGCTGCCTTGAACGCCGGCAAATCCATCCATTTGCTCAGTTTTGTGCGAGCTGAAAAAGTTGCCTAGTCGCTGGAAGAGGATCACCTTGAGCTTTGTTTGACTTTTGCAACCCAAAAAGGAGTGTGTGTGTGTGTGTAAGTGTGTGTGTGTGTGTGTCTTATCTTAGTCATTTCGGTTTTGTATACACTTTTTGTGTGTATATTGCACGCTTGCTTTGTTTTCTTATATTTATTTTTGCACATTAATTGAAAGAACCCTCGCATTGCCTCGGATTGCTGAACTTTAAGATGCACTCCGCAAGATATACGAAAAAAACAGAAAAAAAAGGGTTGCCAGCCAATCATTTTTCAAATTGCAAGCGCATCGCACTCATAGAGAGAGAGGAAGAGAGTGGGAGAGAGATGGAGAGAAGACGGGTGCATTGATCCCAAAGACGCAGCGAAGAGAGCCCCAAAAATTCAATTTTGAAGCCAACATCTACGAAAAGCAAGAACAAGCTTAAGCTGATGTCTGTGTGCGTGTGTGTGTGTGTGTGTGGAGACAAATGGTGGAGAGAAAACAGAAAAAAAATGTTATGCCGAATAAATCCAAATACACACGACCTCGTCCTCGTTCTCCTCCTCCTTCTCCTCCTCCTCCTCGTCCGCAAAGCTGGCTGCATAGGCTTCAGCACCCTGCGTGCGTGTGTGTGTGTGAGAGAGAGAGAGAGCTGAGCTGGCAGCCCCATACTCTTCTTCTCCCCCGCCCTCGCCCTCGCCATCATTCATAGCTGCCCTTGTACAGTCAGCCAGGGCCTCGATCGGCCCCTAAATACGATGTGGGAGAGCCAAAAAAAGAGCTTTTCGCCAGATAAGACTAAGCCAAACTTTACTGGAATGCGCCGCCTTCCCCAAAAGGGGTTCATCACTTTTGTTATATGCACACACATACACACACATATGTATGTATATATATGGCTCCTAAATAGACGGAGAGCGCGAGCAGCCAAGCAAGACAAGCAGCAACGTGGGCCAGCGGGGGAGGGGTGGCGAGGGGAGGGGGGCGCTGCGGCAAAGCAAAGTCACGCTGCGGTTTTTTATTGCCGCCGCTCGAGCTGCGGTCTTTGAACTACCAAAAAAAATAATAATAATAAAAAAAAACTGCAGGCTCTTTTTTTTCGGGGAGATGCCAAGCGATCTATGTAACGCCGCAGTCGCAGTCGGCGTCGCAGTCGCAGCAGGCGTCGTTGCAGTCCAGGGGGCATCTAGAGGGCTGCAAAAGTGTTGGTGAGCGCAACAAAAGCGAACAGAGAGAGGAAGCGAGAGAGAGAGAGAGAGAGAGAGAGAGAGCGAGAGCGCGAGAGAGCGTGAGCGAGTGAGAAGGCGAGAGCGTTGCAAAACTTTTTGGCAAAAGCAATATATTTTTGGCCAATTCACTCATTTTTCGCTCTCTCCCCCTCTCCTCCTCTCACTCCTTTACTCACTCACTCTCAATTTTTGGTTGGAGCGCAACGCTCTTTTTTTCGTGCTGTGTGCAGAGAGGGGAAGATCGCTGTCCGTAGTTTGAAATATGCAAGCGCACTCACACACACACACGCACACACACACATGCCGCTTGCAAACAAAGCTTTGAACATGCATACTGCATTCCCCCCCTCTGTCGTCCCCTTTACCCAGTGGCCTGCAGCCCTGGCAAAGCAGCAGGCATCTACTCGTCGCACTTCCTAAATTCTCAGCGTTGCCCTCGCTAGGTCGCTGCGCTGCGATCACAGTTGTCAGTGTGTGTGTGTGTAAATGTGTGTGTGTGTGTGCGTTGAGAAACCTCAAAAAGTTGTACTGAAGCCGTTAACCTCGGCTATGCGTTCGTCGTCCGAGTTTGTTTTTGGAAATTATCAACGCGCCGTATGGCTGCCGCCGGGTCTTAGTGGAAGCCTCGCGCAGAGCGGGGGGGCGGGGCGTTGGCAGGGGGGGGGGTTGTGCAAGCAAAATGCGACATTGATGATGATCAACACAGGCGTCAGGAAGAGAGGGGCGGTGGGGGGGAGACGCTTAGCCACCATCAAGTAAATAAGTGAAGTCATTTGCTAAAATGTTGGCAGACATGTGTGTGTGTGTGAGACAATAATAAATATGGCAACAATTTTAGTCACATACAGTGCCTGCAAATGCACACACACACACACGCATATACATGTATACATACATATGTGTATATATGTGTAGATGTATGTGTGAATGCGCCTCACGAAAATTACACAAAAATTACGCAAAGCAAAGCAAAACAAAATAAAAATCAAGAAATGCACACACACACACACACACACACACACACTCGCACACACTCTCCGAAACTTGTTGGAGATCTGAAGCTTTCGTGAAAGACCAAGATTTGTGAGTTGCAATATTTGGCACAACACACAAACGAGTTCCGGACATGCAACTGCGATCTGCACACATCTCACCAAGCCCCTGCACCCCGCTCCCCCCTCCCTCCACCACTTTCACCCCTTCCCCCACAGCTTTCTATGGCTGAGCGCAGGGCGAAGATGATTTCCAATTGGCGTCGCCCTTAAATCATGTAAGTCTCTCTCTCTCTCTCTCTCTCTCTCGTCTCTGCCATCACAAAGATCGATGCGATCCGTTGCACACACACACACACACACACACACACACGCAGAGTTGGCAGCTGGGCCGCGTTGAAAGTTTGTGCTTTTTTTTTGCATTTGTTCGCCGCAGATTTGTTTGCTTTGTTGAATTTGTGAGCGATTTCTCCTTTGCAAAATTTTTGGTATTTATTTATTTTTTTTAGTGTAAATCGCTTTTTTATTTGCAAGCCGAGCGAATTTTTGAAAACTAAGTACAAATAGCATGCAATATTTAGCTTAATATTTATCACTAAAATAAGCATGAACTAGCTGGAGAAACTTATTAAAAAGGAGCAGAAAATCAAGAGAGAACGGGTAGTTACGACGAAAAGATACCCTGGTAGAACTAGGACTTACGGATCTTTAGATCTTTAAGAACTAGGACTGACGGTTCTGTAGATCTTGTAGAACTAGAACTTACGGATCTTTAGATCTTTTAGAACTGGGACTTACGGATGTGTAGATCTTTTAGAACTAGGTCTTACAAATCTTTAGATATTTGAACAGAAGTACTCAGTTTAGTCTAGTCAAGTTTAGTTGGGAAATCTTGTTAAGATTTTAATTAAGATATTCATACAAAAATGTATTTATCGAAAAATAATCTAATGTTATGGCACCTATATGATATAGTAGTCTGATCTGGTCCGATCTGGTCCGATTTGTGTACTGGCTGCAACAGTTTGAGACTTGTTTGCATCGCAACATTAAGATCGAATCGATCTAGAATACTTTTTATTTTATTTATTTATTTCAACTAATCCTAGAGTGAAAACAAAATGACAAGTGAATATCATATGACAATCGTTTGGAAAAAAGTGGGAACCTAAATGTATTAACTTTTAAACAATGCATTGTTTAGATATGGGCTTGTTGCTTTTAATTTATATAATTTTACATTTTGTATACCCTTGCAGAGGGTATTATAATTTTGTCTGAAAATGTGTTCCTCATAGAAGGAGACATGACCGAACACATAAAGTATATATATTCCTGATCAGTATCAAAAGTCGAGTCGATATAGTCTTGTCCGTCTGTTCGTCTGTCCGTCTATCTATCCGCCTGTCTATCCATCCGTCCGTCCGTCTCTGCGTCTGTTCGTCCGTCTGTCTGTTTTTATGCGAACTAGTCTTTCAGTTTTTAAGCTATAACAACAATCGAACAATCGATCGAAAATGGGGTTGTTGTATGGCAAACTTTTTTGTTTTATTTTGTTAGTTTCACTATGTTTTCTACATTTAAGCCAAATCCTTTCAACATCGGACGACCATATCATATAGCTGCCATAGGAACGATCGGTCAAAAAGTAGTTTCTTGTATGAAAAACTTTTCTGTTTCTTAACCATACACGAAATTAACTATTTACCTTGTGGTACTTACATACGAGCAAGGCATTATGACAAGTTTGGGTATTTAATAGTATTCTTAATGTGTATAACTTAATATAAATATGTATATTTGCCAACTGTTGTAAGTTTATTGTCAGGTGTTAAACTATTCGCATTCCCTGTGCTAAGTCTAGCTAAACTTGGGAATCTTTCTATCTACATGGATCACATCCAAGAGAGAGATTCTTAGACTGAAAGCTGGATACTCTATAAAGCAGCTGCATATTTGTGAGATCCGCCCAGGTATTTGGCCAGGTATTTTTGCAGGTATTTTTGCGAAAATTTAAAAATGTTGTCGCTTTTAAAGATTTTTGGCTAGGATTGCGTTTTTTTTTTTCCTCTGATGAGCAGGCCTTTTTCAGGGCTCATTTTCAGGCTGCGGTTGGGTTTCAGCTGGGGGATGGGAGGGGGTTGGGGGTAAAGTCTGGACTCAGGTGTGTGCAGGTGCATTGCAGCGGAATCAATTATAAATGTTTATGCTAATTTTTTGCGACGCATTTTTCATTAAAAGCAAAGTAAACACAATTGCATACAAAAAACAATGCAAGGGCGTGGCCGCAACGCCCCCCACCCCCTCCCCCTTCCCCTCAACAGCAGTCAAAAAATAAAAAACAAACCCTTTTCGCACGAAAAGGCCTAGTAAGTAATACATTATATTAAAAATATTTCAAAAAAAAAAAGAGATTCTTTTTTGCATAAGAGAGAGGAGGGGACAAAAGCGAGACAGAGACAGGGGAGAGGGGTAGGGGAGAGGGGTAGGGGTAGGGTAGAGGGGTAGGGGACTAGCTGTCAACAGAGACACATGCACATAGAATACTTATGTACACACACACACACACACACACACACACGCACACACATGGAGTTGGCAGCTGGCAAATTAAATTGATAAATGCACAAAAAGATACAAAAAGTCAAATTGCATTAAAAAAACAAAAATAAAATGCAAAATAATAAAAATATAAGTAAATGGCAGCGCGTAGGCACAACAAATTTGTTGTTTATATAAGCTCCAAACAGGAAAAAGCCGCACACACACACACACACACACACACACGCGAGTTTAACATAATCCAAAGTATGTGGAAACAAAAAAAACGAGAACAACAACAAATATAATAGATAAATATACGCAGAGCACAGTCGAAAATGCAACCACCATGATGCAGGGGGAGAGATTGGAATGGCGAGGGGGGGGGGGGGGGTATAGGCCCTACGATCTGAGTTGTATTATGTTCTTCAGACCCTCCGGCTCTCCTCCCTCTCTCACCACGTTTTTGGAAACTGGGCTTGACTGCACGCATTTTTATGTGCTAGTGTCCAGCCTGCTCGCTCTCTCTCCCTCTCTCCCTCTCTCTCTCTCTCTCTCCCTCTTTCCCTCTCTCTCTATGTAGCTGTCTCCCTCTCACCCTCTCTCTCTCTCTCGCACACGCACACCGATTAAAGTAGATGGGCACGCACTTTGTCTACGGTCCATCCGTCTATCCGTCCCGTCCCGTCCCGTTCCGTCCCCTTCCGTCCCCATCCCTCCCCTTCCGACCGTCGAATGTGCATGCCATTTTCATAACACTCCGGCTCTGGCCAGGGCGTATACGTAATTTGCCTGCCCGTCGCCCGTCGCCCGTCGTCCACCCAACAAACGTGTCTGAAAATAAACCAAAACAAAAAGTGAAAACACAAAATAAGGCGAAAAAAATGATGTCAGTAGAGAAAAATCGAGCAAAATGTTCGAATAAAAATGAACCAAATGGAAAATGCATGCGTGTGCATGTGTGTGCGTGTGCATCCGTGTGCGTGTGTGTGTGTGTTTGTGTGGCTAACGAAAATGCAATGGCGGCCAGCACATCCGGGGCCTCGCCCCCCCCCTACCCCACCCCTCCACGCCTCTCTTAACGGCCGCTGCATTTGCATTTTATTTTCGTGCGTGTAATGCAATCGGCTGGACACAAGCGACAGGGTGCACCGCGTGGACAGGGACAGGGTGTGCATGTGCGTATATATGTATGTATGTACATGTGCCTGTACATATGTACATATGTATATATGCGTGCATATGCAAAGTTTTGGACATGCTTTTTAATTTTTATGTTTTCAGCTTTGTTTTTTGTCATATTTTTCTTCTTCGTTTTTTTTTTCATTTTTTTTCCTCTCATGCATTTTTTAGCCAGCTTTTTTGTTGTTGCATGTACATATGTACATATGTGTACGGCATGTATGTACGCATGTGTGCATGTATGTACATATCTATGTACGTTGCGTTGATGTTAATGTTAATGTAATACTTTGGCAGCCCACACAGCATTAACCGTTGTTTGTATTTAGCCGTACATACATACACGCATACATACGTACGTACATACATTCATGCATGCATGTACATAGTTGACGCCTAAAGCCCCTTAACTATTGGATTTTTACTTTTTGTAATCCGCCTTTTCACGTAGTTTGTTTACGCTGCCAATTGCATTATGTGCCTGTGTATGTGTATGTGTGTGCGTAGTGTGTGTGTAGTGTGTGTGTGTGAGTGTGTGTTTTGTCAAGTTGCCTAAACGCAGGCAAATAAAGCTCTTAGCTCTCTTATATCCCAGCGCAAGCTACGTTAGGATCTCTAGTTGAGTCACCCTGTGCAACTAGATGCGTCACCCTGTCAGCTGCGAACAATAGGAACAGTTCAACAGTGGGAACAGTTCCCCCCTCCACCCAACCAGGAACAAATTTGTGATGCATCTTGCCTGTTATTCTTTCGCCCTCATAATGTGTGTACGTGCCCCTCTGTGTGTGTGTGCGTGTGTGTGTGTGTGTGTGTATAAGTGTATAAGTGTATAAGCTGCAATTCAGCTTGACATGGCTGCTGTCCCGTTTTTTTGTTTGAGGGCTGGCATCCAATTTGTCGCCTGCGCAGAGGACGTGTTATTAATGCGAATGCGAATCGGACTCACGACTGTGTGTGTGTGTGTGTGAGTGAGTGTGTGAGTGTGAGTGTGAATGCGAGTGGGTGCATTTTATGAATGCACTTGAGAGACACACACACCCCCCCCCCCCCCTCCACTTTCCCCTGTTATCGGCATTCGTAGCCCAAATTGTTGGCATTGTCATATTTATAGATGTCCGGGAAATATATTTTCCTTCAGCTTATCCAATCGAGAACTCTCCGTCCGTCTGTCCGTCTGTCTGTCTGTCCGTCACGTACGCGAGCTGCCGCACATGCAACAAGTTGCATCAAATGTGAAATGAGCAAAAATTAACGCAAATTGTTAATGCCACCAAAATAAGCATCTATTGTTGGGGCTTCTCTCAATAATTGATTGACGAAGTCAACAACAATTTATTCTATTATAGCTGTATTTTTAAGCTTTTGAATGAATTGAGCTGTTTTTCGGTAGATGGGCTAATTAAATGAACTCTGTTTTGTTTTTTTTGAGGCAATTAATTAAATCAGGGTCAACTTAACTGAAAGACATGAAGACTAAAATAAATGAAAATGGCTACAAATAATGGTCAAAATAATATTATTAAAATATTAATAAGAATTATTTAAATAGTGGGTTTTTCTTTATTTGAGCTACACTTTCTCAAATAGTCGAAGTTATTATTGAGTAATTAATTCTTTCTTTATTTCCTTATACTTTCTCAATTAGGCAAAATAAAAATATTAATAGTTGTCATAAAAATTAATTGGAAATTACGTTTTTTTAATTTGTCCATGCTTTCTCAAATAGTTAAAGAAATAATATTGTTTAAATATTAATAGTTATAATTAGTTTCTCAAAGAGTCAAATTAATGATAATAATAATATACAAATATTAATTATATTAATTTAATAATTCTGTTTATCTTTATTTGCCCAATTTTTCTCAAATAGTCTAAATTAATAGTTATAATAATATTATAATAAAAATAATTTAAAAATGATTCCTTTTTTTTGTCGCCCAAAATGTTCTCAAATAGTATTAATAATTATATTGTTTAAATATTAATAATTTTAATTAAATAATTAAGTTTTTCTTCAAATGATTATGCATTTGCATTTGCATTTGCATTTGCATTTGCATTTGCGTACAAACTGTACATTTACACGCATGTCTGCCTGTGCATGTGTATGAGTGTGTGTGTGTGTGTGTGTGTGTGTGTGTGTGCTGTTCGATGGAGAATTATATACATATATATATTACTGATGTATTTGCTGGAAATTTCATTATGCACACACACGCACGCACACACACACACACACACACACATAATCGCAGCGCAACGCAGCGGCTTTAGGCCTATTAAGCAAACATATTACCAACACACACACACACACACACACACACACACACACACGCACACCCCCCTCAGCCTAACGAACACGCATACGCCACGTTGCCTGCCCGAAATTCGCTGCGACGCCCAAAAGCAGGCAGCACAAAGCACACACGTGTGTGTATGTGTGCGTGTGTGTGTGTGTGTGTCTATGTACTTTGCCTAAATGTGCATGTGTGTGTGCGTGTGCATGTGTGTGCGCACATTTTTAGCGCATTTTTATATAATTTCCACTTTGTTGCCGCCGCGCTTAATATTTATTTTCGTTGTTTTGTTCGCCTTTTTAACGTTTTTTTTCGCCGTTTTTTCAACGTTTTTTTGCTGCCACTCGCCGCGACCTTGCCGCACCACACCCGCCAGCTGCCAGCTGCCAGCATTAACATTGACTGCAGTCGGCTGCGCTGCAACTGCAACTGCAACTGCAACTGCATTTTATAAAATTTGCTTTGTTTTTTTGCTTTGTTTTTTGTTGTTGTTTTTGTTTTTGGGCATAAAAAACGCCCATAACTGGCGCAGCGACTGGTTGAATGTTCGTTCGTTCGGTCAGATAATCGTCGCTGCATTTTGGGGTTGTTTTGCACACACACACACCGCACACACACCGCACACACACCGCACACACACCGCACACACACCGCACACACACCACACACACACCACACACACCGCACGCACAAAAAAGGTGCAACAAAATTTTAAAAAATAGGGGAATACAATTTCTACATTTCACTTGGCATATTTTTTAACTCTTTTTTCATTGGAACATCGCTGCCGACGTCGCCGCCGACGTCGACTGCAGCAGCGCGTGCGAGAGCGCGCAATAGGCTGGCCGCAGCCGCAGCTCGGACGCAGCCTGCGTCCTGGCTGGCAATTGCATTCAATGTCATTGCGAAGGCGGCAGGGGGGTGGGCGGGAGAGAGAGAGAGAGAGAGGGGGGGGGGGGGGGGGGGCGCTTTGCAGTGACTGCGCCTATTTTTTTTTGATGCGTTACTTTTTTTTTGGCATTGCCCACTTTTGTGTGGAGAGTTACTTTTGGTCGCCTATTTTTTTTCGGCAGCAGCCTCTGCTGCGTCGACGCATCCGGCGCTGCGTGCGTGCGTTGCGTTGCGTGCGTGCGTGCGTGCGTTGCGTGCGTGCGCGCGTCAAGCTCCTGCGCCAGAGCGAGCCGGCTGCAGTGCTTCATTTGGCATTCATTTTTTTTTTAGCATGCGCTTTTTTTGTTTTTTTTTTGTTATTTTTTGCACTTTTTATTTAGTTTTTCCTTTTTTTTGTTTTTATTAATTTATTTTGTTTTTTATTTTTTGCGTTATTTATTATATGGCTGGCGAGTTTTTGATAGGCCTACTCACGCGGCTCATTTTTGGGGGGGGATTTGAAAAGCTCGCCTATATGTAAGTGTGTGTGTGTGTGTGTGTGTGTGTGTGTGTTGTGTGTGTGTGTGTGTGTGTGTGTGTGTAGAAGAAGAAGCAGCAGCAGCGGTCAGCCCAGCACCAACTGCAGCCGTTTGACGGTGCGTATACTTAATTATTGCTGTTGCTTTGCTCTAGCACATTCAGCTGCCCCACTATATCTGTCTGTGTGTGTGTGTGTGTGTGCGTGTGTGTGTGTGTGTGTGTGTGTGTGTATATATGTGCATGTGCGTATTGTCCTTAACTAAGTAAATATAATGAGTTGCACAGTGAAGCAAAAGCAAGCAGCATTATATATTTAGATATTATCGATAAATCAAAGAAATTTATGATATATATAAAACTTGATTGACTGATTGATTGACTAACTTATTGACTGATTGTCTGACTGGCTGACTGACTGATTAACTGACTGATTACTGACTGATTAACTGACAGACTGGCTAACTGATTGACTGACTGATTGACTGATTGGCTGACTGGCAGACTGACTGATCGATTGACTGACTGATTGATTGACTGAATGATTGACTGACAGACAGACTGACTAATTGACTGACTGGCAGACTGACTGATTGACTGACTGGCAGAGTGACTGATTGACTGACTAACTGGTAGACTGACTGACTGACTGACTGATTGACTGACTGACAATCTGACTGATTGACTAACTGATTGACTGGCTATCTGACTGATTGACTGACTGATTGGTGATATTTATTTAATCCTTCTTTTGCTTTGAAAGTGAGCAAGTTTTGCAGATGATATTTAGTTCCCTGATCGTCAGAGACTAACACGCAGTAGGTCGGCGGTTCGAATCCAGCAGCCGGCAAATTTAACCAGTATGTTCCTTTTGAAACCAGCTAAATGGAGTTTGGAGTAAAATTCTAGCGCAGGTGCGAACAGCTTGTGGAATAAACGATCGTGTTGGACTTTATGGTTCTCTATCGAAAGGTCGAGTCGGGAATCGAATCTAAAAAAAAAGCCCAGCTCTCTTCCCCCAATGAAAAATTAAAGAATTAAACAAATTGTGATTTCGATTTATTTCGATTTTATTTTAATTTTTATCGAACGATCGTCTTCAAACGAATTCTCGAGCTCTATATAAATAATTATTTTAATTTATTTAACAAAATATTCGCCTATTAATGCTTATTTCTTATTATTTATTTATTTCGCTCTCCCCCCAACCAACGGAAAATGGGTGAATTCGAGAAATTGTGATTTTGGCATTTTCTTTTTATTTTTATTTAATCTTAACTAAATACTTTTTTCATGGCATCAGACGAATTATCTTATTATTTATCATTAAATTTATTGTATATTACTTAATTAATATTTGTGAAGGAATCCCCTTAATGCTTGCTAAATTGCTATTATTAATTTATTTTAATTGTGCTCATGATCCTTTAAATAGCCGCATCGGAGGTCCTTTGGTCCTTTTTGGGCCACGTCGCTTGCATAATAATTTCGGCAATTGTGCAACATGCGGCACACACGGCGCTTGCAACAAAAGGCGGTGCATGGATGGGGGCGGGGCGGTTGAGAGGGGCGAGAATTTTAGCAAAAAAATATTATAAAAAATGTACACCAAAAGTGTGTGGAACTTTTTTTTGTTTGCCATTTGAATAGCCGATGTCCACGTTGTTGTTGTTGTTGTTGTTGTTGTTGTTGTTTCTGCTGCAGCAAGACACGCACTTGCAACTGCAACTGCAACTGGTGTCTGTGCATGTGTGTGTGCATGTGTGTGTGTGTGCATATGCCTGTGCATGTGTGGTAAAAAATTGATAAAAAAAAGAGGTAGAAAGAAAGAAAGAAGTGTGTGCATTTATTTTGTTGCAGTGGACAGCGGCGGCATCGGCGACAGCGCAGTCGGCAGCGCAGTCGACGTTAGTGTCCGCATAGGCCGAAAAAGGACGAGTGCGGCGCTCATTTGCCAGCATATACATATATAGATATATACATAGGCATATGTATATCTCCTATGTGTGTGTGTGTGTGTGGGGGTAGGCTTTATCGAAGGTGAGCGGGGGGGCGGGGGGCGCGACGCAGGTATTGCGCGCACATATATATTTTTATAGGGTTTCCATTGCAATTTTTATTTAATTCTTTTTTTTTTTTTGCATTTTCGTTTTATTTTTTTTTTCCGTTTTTTTTATGTTTTTTTTTTTGTGCAGCATTTGGATTACGCTTTGTTGCCTCCTCGCGCTGTTTTGTGCCTCGTGTGTGTGTGTGTGAGTGTGTGTGTGTGTGTGTGTGTGTTTGTCTCTGTTTCGTTTAATTTTTTGTTGCTTTTAGTTGTGTTTGTTGCTGGGTCGCCTCTTTTTTTTTTTTTTTAGCCAGCGATTTCTTTTTGGGCAGATTTTTATTTTTCGGTGGCAGGCTTTGAAACTGATGGAGAGCTGCTGGAGGAGGGGGCGAGGGCTGGGGCGGGGGCGGTGGGTCTCTCTGGAGGGGCAACGGCTGCGGTTGCAGTTCAATGCAGCCGCGGCCTTTGGAGCGCGAGAGAGCGAGAGCGAGAGCGAGAGAGAGAGAGATGACAAGTGCTCGCGACGGTTGGGTCGAAGCAGAGCCTGAGAGCCGTTAAGTAGGGGTAGTCAAAAGTGCACGCACACACATTAACATGCGTGCGTGTGTGTGTGCGTGTGTGTGTGTGAGCTGGTGAAATGGACATGACGATGATGATGATGATGATGATGCTCATCATGAGGTTGCCTGCATATTATGTGCAAGCCCCGCAGCGACTCAGAACGGACTTTGCCGTTGGAGCATTGACAACTGCAAGTCGACACACACACACACACTCACACACACACACACATACATGGATACACGCACATAAAGGTCGGACTAAAAACGACGCGACGCCGGCATCAAATGCGGCCGCTGCTGCGACGTCAACGTCAACGTCGAAGTCGACGTCGCTCGATCCCAAAAAAGTTTCTGGGCAACATTATATTCGAATAGTTCAGATCCATTTAGATGAACATCAGTTAGCTATCGGATTGGACGTGCGTCGACGAACCAAGCAACCAACAAACCAAACAACCCAACAACCAACAAACTGAACAACCCAACAACTGAACAACCCAAACAACCTAGAGGCAAACAACCGAGTCCAGCTGGCCGCAGACAACCTTTGGAGGCGCCACTGAGGACGAGTCCTATAAAAGGGATTCCTCAGCAGCGAGCGGCAGTCAAAAGTCCTGCGACGACTTCAGGATGCCAACAACAACAACAACAACGACGACTACAACAACAACAACGACGACATTTTTACTGTGTTGCAAAACGCGCGACGATTTTTTTGTTCAAGTGCTGTAAAACAATTGTTCTTCGATCATTTTTTTTTTTCTCAAATGTGAAAACTGCAAAAAGTTGAGTTGAGTGAAAAAAAAAAACAACAACAGTTATTCAAAAAACCGAAAACAACGACAAAGTATTGAAAATATTGAAAATCTCCAAAAAAAAAAAAACTGTTTCAATAGAAGTCAAAGTGTTTCAAGTTTCCATGGACTATGTCCCAGGTCCTTTGAAAATCACGAACTCAAAAGCCAATTACAAAGATTCCGAAAAAAGTGTCAAAAGGATCAGGATCATCGCATTCCATTCAGGTAGGTTATGGCCATTTCCCAGATTCCCAGTTTCCAGTTTCTAAGTAAGTACTTTCTTCTCCAAAAAAAAATAGAGCTAGGCTCTTTATATGTCATGTCCGTCCGTTTGTACTTAAATTGAAGCTCCAAATTTCAAGAGTTCATTGAAGAAAATAGTTCTCAAATGTTTCCAGTTACAAGCTCGGTTTTTCGTACGAATTTATTTGGATTAATCATCATCTGTAAATAGAAATAATAGAAAAATTGTTAGAAAGTTAGAAAAAACTAAGGGCATAATATTATTTTTATTTATTATTTAGATGCGACGCATTTGAAGAAAAAATTTAAATAATATAAATCATAATTCCGCTTGTTAGTTCGAGACAATCGACCCCTAACTCATGAATCCTTTCATACTAAGTTAGACCAAGTCGATCTATCGAAATTTAGTTTTTGAGCAATTTTTGTAAATAATAAGAGGTAGAAATTTTAGCTGTAGGTCCTCGTAGTGCCCGCGCAGATCGAGTTTGTTTCCGATATTCGATAACTTCGATATCGAAATCTTGTATTTTGAGCAATTTTGGTAAATAATAAGAGCTAGAGCCGCCAAAATTGACATGTAGCTTCTAGAAGAGGAAGAAGAGGGTTCAGGGTATCCCCTAGTCGTGCACTCCCGACTAGAACCTCTTACTTGTCTTTAATGATTTATATGCAATAAGAAGGAAATTTAAAATGCAAAAATTTCAAATATAAATGATTAAATTAAAATAGTCGTTGGATTTGAACCGGCGACCTTGCGCTTGTTAGTTCGAGACAAGCGGACACCTAGGCCTAACTTAGACCCTAGTTTTTGCCCCTTTCACACTTTCCCAGCTCCTAGAATCTCTTTTTGTATATTTAGCTAATAAATAATATTTTTATCTAATATAATCTAATATAAATCATATAAATATATGCAATATCAGAAACTGACAACAATATTTACTCATATAATAAAAGCCAAAGCCAAAGCGAAAAATGCGCGGCTCTCTGGCGTCGAAAAATTTACAAAGTTATAAAAACAATAAGAAAAACGTTTACTTTATCATTTTTCACACCCGACGCGAGGCAAACAGAACAGAAAAAAAAAGAAGGGGAAAATGCATGAAAAAAAAGAAAAGGGAAAAGGAAAAGCGATTGCATAGAAAACTACTAAAACGACGTTTAACACGCGGAAACGAAAACTTCCCATGCCGTACTCCCGGCCCGGCCCGGACACGGCCCGGACACGGACACGGCATGTGCTGCGGTCGCCCAAAAGTAGCTGCCCCCAGCCCCAGTCCACATCCCCATCCCTGTCCCCGCCCCAACCCCGGCGCCCGCTTTTGTCATTGCCACAGCCAGAGGCACGAGGCATGGCCGTGGACACGGCGTGGCTGCAGCCGCACTCGAGCTCTAGCTGCAGCACAAAAGCAGGCAACAAAAAAAACAAGTAAGAGGTTCTAGTCGGGAGTGCCCGACTAGGGAATACCCTGAACCCTCTTCTTCCAACTATCCTGGGAGCTACATGTCAAGTTTGCTGACTCTAGTTCTTATTATTTACCAAAATTTCTCAAAAAACACGATTTCGATATCGATTTTCATTCGATTAATTGGAAACGGGGCAATTTATCGACTATCGGAAACAAACACGATCCGCGCGGGGCACTAGGAGGACCTACAGCTAAATCATTTCAAGTCTCTAGCTCTTATAGGTTCTGAGATCCTTGCGTTCATAGATACGGACAGACAGACGCACATGGCTAGATACGTCGGCTATTGATGCTGATCAAGAATGTATATATACTTGATGGGTTCGCGGATGCTGCCTTCTGCCTGTTACATACATTTACATTTTGCACAAATACAATATACCCTTTTTAACCAGTTCAGTTCAGGGTATTAAAAATTGTAAACATAGACAGAGTCAACAAAGTTGGCCCGGCCAGGCCCGAAAGGGAGCACCCTGCTCCTGGCCCCAGCTCCCTGGTCCTGTTCCTGCCCCAGGGCCAATCCTTTAGTCGAGCTCGTGGCACGTTTTTGAAAAAGTCAATTGCTAAACAATCGAGTAGCCTACTCGTTGGCATCCACTCAATTTGATTTGGCCTAATTGTGGGATCTGTTTTTGGCCATTTGGGCATGTTTGGCTCGCCTTCTGGCCAAGATGCAACCGCTAATAAGCGCTATTTAATATCAATTTGCATTTGCATGCTAAATCGCTGCTTATTAATTAAACGCAAATTGAATCAAATGAAAGAAACACCCTGTGCGTGTGTGTGCGTGTGTGCGTGTGTGCGTGTGTTGTCCTAAGTCTCACTCTACTTCGGCCAGATCACATTTAATTATGTGGCCTTTGTGCGCGTAATTGCCGGCAATCTAATTTAATTAGTGCAACTGCAACGCTGCAAGCACTCATTGCCACAGTTACAACTGTTCCCACCCACTCGCCCATCTGCCCACTCGTTGCCTTTTCCATTCTGGCTAGATTTTGCCACAAGACCTCTGCCTCTAATTATTTACAATATTCAATTAACACCCGAGCAGATAAACATAGCCAAAGTATCGATACCGTTGCACTCTGATGCACTCTAATTAGTGCAACTGCAAAAATACACGTTGCTTGTGGCAACAATTAATCTCGCTTGTAAGTTTCTTGGTCTGCCCTGTGGCTAAAGGCAAATTCAAAATACTCCTCTTGTTACTTTAACTTTGTTTTACTTCTCGCTTTAATCGCAGTCGTTGGCTACTCGCTACTCGCTACTTGTTACTCGCTACTAGCCACTCGTTGCTTTCGTGGTCGTAATCAGTTGCCGTCTGGCGAAAATCCATTTCGGAATACGCTGCTTATTAATTCAACTTTGTTTTACTTCTCGCTTCACTCGCAGTCGTTGGCTACCCGCTACTCGTTACTCGCCCCTCGCCACTCGTTGCTTTCGTGGTCGTAATAATCTTCTATGAGACATGTATTTTTCTTCTTCTTGGTAAAAACTGACTTTGGGATCTTAGTGTTTGGCTCGAATACACTTTTCACCTACTGCAGCTTGTCCAAGGTGCACTTTTTGGACATTCCCCTTCTCAAAATCCATTCCATGCCTGCATCTAGAAAGAACTGAACATCTACGGTAAGGGTACAGTACAAAACAGAACAGAACGAGAACCAGAATCAGACTCAGACTCAGATTCAGAATCGAGTTGAGGGGCATCACAGAAATTCCAGCCAAAAAATTGTTCGCAGTTAAATTGACTGCAATTTTTTGTTTTTAGGCAAGAAGCGAAATTTACGGCCGGTTCAATGACCTACAAAAAACTGAAACCAAACAAAAGCCCCAAACAAGAACAAGAACCAGAACCAGAACCAAAAACCAAAACAACAACAATAAAAGCGTCGCAGATCAGCGAGATTCTTTCTGTTTTTGTTTCTATACGTACAATCTCTCTCACACATACGCAGGCTATACATACGTGTGTGTGTGTGTGCGACGATCTTTCAAGCTGTTAGAGAGAGGCACAAAAGGAGAGCGCACCAATGCAAGAGAGAGAGAGAGAGAAAGAGAGAGAGAGAGAGTGAGTGCGGCAGTGGAAGGGGGACGGCAAAGAGACAACGCGTGTGCAGTTGCCAAAAAGCGCACAAAAATAAAAACCCGAAACTTGCACACACACACACGCACACAAACACGCACACACATGCAGAGACAGGCAAGCATGCATACAAAAATATCAAATAGCAAATTACTCATGCGCCAAAACGACGAAGGCGACGATGACGAGAATGGAACTGCAGGCGGGGTGGGGGGGCAGCTTGTAAAATCCCAAAACAGGGCAGCGAGCGGCTGTAGAGGGGGAGAGTGGGCGAGGGAGAGGGAGAGGGGGAGTTGATTGCATGACACTGACAACTGCGCGGCCAAAGGATCGCGACCAGCAGCTTAGAACAAGAAGAGGAACAGCAGCGAGAACAGATAGCGCGAACAGATAGCGAGAACAGATAGCGAGAGTGGAGCAACGAGTTACATGTGTGCACACACACGCACACACACACGCACATAGAAAGGAACAGTGGAAGGGGGGGCAGGCCAACATATGGCGCACAGACGGATCGGGCCTGTCGAGGCGGCCATTAAAGTAATTACGCAGCACTTGGATCTTTCTATGGGGCCGGCCTCTGATTAATGCGAAATGCACTTTCCGCCATTTGCCCTGCCTTGCTCTTATCCTGGCGATTATTAGAAATGTTTCAGTTTTTGAATGCGAGTTGACTTTATTGTGGCAACGTCGACTCTTGAATACCCTGGATATGAGGGGAGAATTGTAAAAATTGTAAAATAAAAGAATATGTTGCTAAAACTTAAAACTATAAAAATTGATGTATATATATACTTTATGTGTCACAGATGTTATCTCTGATTAAAAAATGGCTGCGGGATATACGTGTTATATTTGTATTTAAAAATGTACCATCTATCGAGAAGTCTTCTCCTTAGGAATTCTCAATTAGGAACTATTCTCTATTCAGATCGCAACATCCTGAAACTATAAATATTCTCTTCAGTTAGGTTGTCAAAAATGGGCACTAGTCCGACAATCTATATTCTATACAGATAATACAATAAATATCTTTTATCTACGTATGCAAACATATATATGGAGCAAATAGAGACAAGTGATATATAGTAGAAATTTTAGTATAAATACTAATTTAAAGCAGCCCGGCTCGTGTTCAATTTTAAGTATTTTTCCTATCAATAATAGGCAACAAACAATAACAAATATTTCATTATATTTGCAATGCAAACGTCTTGTCTCGCTGCCCTTTAACTTGTTGGGAATCGCAAGCTTCAAGCAACGAAAAACGTGAATAGAAATAGACTTTAATAATATAACTGTTAATCATGCATAGAGAGAGAGAGAGAGAGAGAGAGAGGGAGTTATATTGGGTAGATATACATATATTTTATTGAAATGTTGTTTTTCGTTCCAAATAGATGAAATAGGCTGTGGATGATAATTATAATAATGATAAGTTTGGTTTATATGTAAATATACTTTATAGAGCCGGATATGCCAGCGCCTGCTATGTATGTACATATGTATGTATGTATTTGCACAAGTTTTTAGCCATTTTTTTTATTTGATAAAAATAAACAGAATAAATATTGCGTACCAGGAAAGACGAGGGCCCAAACAATGCAAAATAATGCAGCGAACCTTGCATCCGGTTAGACTAGAATTTCGGGTATTAAATGACAACAACAACAGCAGCAGGGGCAGAGGCAGTGGCAGGGGCAGCGGCAGAGGCAGCGGCAGGGGCAGCGCAGCGGCAGTGACAGTGACAGAGAAGCCATTCTAATCTTGCAAGACATATGTTATACACAAACGTAGAACAGTCTATGTACAAACTGACTGTTATACGTGCACGTACAGGTATATGTATGCATGTATGTGTGCATGTATGTATCGAGCTTACAATATTTATTTGCAATGTTTTCTTTTTGTTGTTGTTTTTCGCAGTCAAACGCCTACGAAAAAATGCGCAACTGCATAGGCGACAGCGGTGATCGAGGGGAGGGGGTGGAATGGGAATGAGAATGTGAACGAGAACCAGAACAAGAACGCCACTTGTATGCACACACACACTGTGCAGCTGTGCGTGTGTGTGTGTGTGTGTGACTATTCAGTTTTGCTGCTGCTCAAAAGTCGAAAAATAATTTTGTATTTTTTTTGGCAGTCATTGACCCGAGCAGCGGCAGCGGCAGCGGCCATGGCCAAGGCGTCAGCCGAGCAGAGGGGTAAAGCAGAGACAGGCGCAGCGGCGAAGCGATGTAGAAAGATAGCAAACAACTTAAACAGAGAGCTATAGTCTCAGCACACACACACACACACACGCACACAAACAGAAAGCTCCTGACCTGGCGGTGATCTCACTGAGCGCTTGCAGTTCTCGCTCTCGTTCTCATTCTCCACGCACTTGGCGTTGAGAGTAGGCAAAAGAGCTTTTTTTTTGGCATGGCTGCAACAATGTATGCGTGCCTGTGCGCGTGTGTGTGTGTGTTAGCATACAGGGTGCTTAGAAGCTCGCTTGCAGTGCGAATCGGCTCGCTGCATAGCCAGACAAATACCCAAAATGATTCACGCGCGGCCCCCGTCAAATGCGTGGTGAGAAGTGCATTGACTCCGCCTTCACAGCGATTTGCGTGGCATTGACACACGACTACACACACACACACACACACACACACACACGCACACATACACTCGACAACACACATGTGCTTGATTATGAATATGAATACGAACACTAAATGTGAATGAGTGCGGCAAGGCTTTGACCTCGGCACTGACTAACTGCAATTTATCTGTCGTTCTCACAATTTCGTAGAATACCGATCACCGAACAGTGATCAGTGATCAGTGATCAGCGATCATCGATCACTGATTACTGCCCTGCCCCCCGCTCACCCCCCCCCCCCCCCCCCCTGCTGCCCAGCTCGATCGCCCGTTTTGTTTGGCCGATAAGACACAGTTCACTGCACGCTATGCAAAACAACTGCGAAAAATTTAAAAATACACACAGCGAAATGCTGTTTATCAAATTCACACTCACTTTCACACACACGCACACACACATGCACAGACGAATGCTTTTAGCAGCTAGTCGAACAGCTGCCCACGTGTGGGCGTGGCGGTTGACGTAAGTTGTATTCGGCATTCGCAGCCAAGTCAAAGGCCTTCGCAATTAAATATTGGCGATAGTATTTAGTATTATTAATAACGCGTTCACTTTTGAGTATTTACTCACATTCGAAAAGTACTCATTCTCGAAACACATCTTTACTCAAAATGTATCCGTACTCGTATTAGTCTATCTGATAATATGAGAATAGTATACAGGATTATTCACTCGCGCTTGTACTCGAAATTTATATATAGCTAAATTGTACTCATACAACATTTTTATTCATAATCTACTCATACTCAAAACGAATGAGCTTGTCTAACAATATGAAGGTAGTATTTATGATTATTCAAAGCGCATTGACTTCAAATGTAGTTATACTCGAAATGTACTCTTTCTCAAAATGTACTCATACCAAACAACTTGAAATGTAGTCATACTCGAAATGTACTCATACCAAAATGGTTTCCATATTCGAATGTACTCATAGTCAAATTGCGTTTAGGCTTGGGTTATATGGGACTATTCAAACGCATTCAATCGATAGTTTTTTTTTCGAATGTATTCATACTCAAAATCTACTCATACCAAAAATTTACCATGAGTTTACTTTCAATGCGTGTATCTATGCATGCTCATGATGTTAGCTTAGAGCGTGTGTGTGTGTGTGTGTGTGTGTGGTTATGCATATGTGTGCTTTCAAGAGTTATCAATCACACACACACACACACACACACATCACACACACACAACACACACACACATTAGCAAACGCCGACGCACTCAGCCGCGCTCTGTCAAATGTCTACAAGGAAATTTTTAATGAAAAGCGTTGCGCTTCTTCTCGCTATACATACACATGTACATGTGTGTGTGTGTATGTGTGTGTGTGTGTGTGTGTGTACATCCATTGAATCCAAACAATATTAAAAAGTGAACTAGAAGTTATTGCACAGCCCCCATTCGGGAGTACAACCTCCCCTCCACCCCCTACACCCCGAATGATTGTATAGAAATTTTTAAACATGTCTCAACTACGCAGCCCCCCTCCCCTCACTCCACCTCCCCCCCTTCACCCAACGCACTTTCCGTTGTATTTGAGTAACTCTATTCATCATTTTGCGCGCTTCCTTGGCGTCGTCTTTTTCGGCTAACCAACAGAGGCAAAGCAAAAAAAAAAAAAAGATGAAGAACGAAAAAAGAAAAAGAAAAGAAAAGATGAAGAGGAGGAGGAGGAGAAAATCAGGCAGAAGTGAAAACTGCTTACAAGGACTTCTCTCTCTCTTTGCAGCTCGCACTGCTTTTTTAATATGTACTTACACACACATACTTATACATATATGTATGTATGTGTATGCTTGCTGGGAAGAGTTGCTATGATGTTGGATAGGGGGAAGGGGAGGGGGGTGGGGGGGTGGTGTTGCGCGGCTGTGGCATGCTTTGTATAAGTATAAAATTCTAAAAAGAAGTATTAATCCTTAGCTTAAACATTTGGCAACCGCAGCAGCAGGCTTCACTTGCTACACACACACACACACACACACACACACACACACACACACGCACACACACACAGCTTATGTCTTGGGCTCCCCATTTATTGTGTGTGGCATACAACGCTGCGCAATACAATTCGTATGGCAAACAGTTCTCATTTTACAACGATGTGCCACATGCCGCATGCCACTTGCTGCAAGCTATGTGCCACACACACACACACACACACACAAAAACATTAAATATTGATTGTAATTATTAAGCGCATCGATGTTGCGATTTAGAAATCTAGAAACACACACACACACACATTTGTGAGTACACAGAGAGAAAAACGTACTTGATATTTGCTTACAACAAATAATTAAATTAAATATATTGCGCTCGAATTAAGCTTAAAACTCTTGAGCCAATAAATAAAAAATCCTTATTAAAAAAAACATTATTTAATCAAGTTAGAAAAATACTTTTATCTAATATGTGAACTTTATTCAAGCATTTAAAAATCTAGAAAAAGCCAGAGTTAACTCTTATTAAAATAATTCTTGAATATAGAATGCAAAGGCTTAATCAAAAGCCGATGATTTTATTTCGAGGCCAAAATATTCATTTAACAAAAAATCTTTTCTTAAACTAAGATTGCTTTGTTCTTAACTTGAGTCAGTAGGACTTGAATCGAACTTTCTATGCTCGAAATATGCTCAAAAAGAGTAAAATAAAAGATATTTAAGTCATACTTAATCGTTTTAAGACTACTTCTAAGATTAGCTTCACTTGCTTTAAGCACTCAAATCTGCATCCTTTTGCTCTGTGCATGTATTGAGAGTCGACACACACACACACACACACACACACACACTCACACACACACACCACAACTATACAGGCAGCAGGTAGAGGTTGCTTTTCGTCTTTTCTTCACATTTGCCCATTTCTCGGCTTGCAGCAGCAGCAGCCGCTTCTAATCCACCCAAGACAACAACAACAACAACAACAACAATGGCAACAGTGTTGTTAAGCGCTGACAGCGCGGCCGCAGCGCAGCAGCAGCGCTGCAGCAGCGCCGGCTCTGCGTACTTACTTTTGGCTTCGTATCGCTTTTATTCAAATTCATAATCGCAAAAATTTTTATATTCTACTTATGTGCGAGTGTGTGTGTGCGTGTGTGTGTGTGTGTGTGTGTGTGTGTGCGTGTGGTTGGCGTTGAGCTGGGCCTACAATGCGGCCCCAGCTATTCGATGCCAACCAATACCGCCCTGCCCCTACCCTCCCACCGTCCACCCGCCCATGGACCGCATCATCCATCCACACACAGAGAGTTACATCCTTAGTCCTGTCACCCCCCCCCCCCCATCCCCTCTCCCCCTAACCCCAACCGCCTCGCGCTGTAATCGGAAACTTTCCTCTTTCTTAACATTTTTCATCTTTTTTTTCTTTGCTTTCATTTTGCTTGTGCCAAAAATACAAAAAGTACCAAGGAAAGGGGACGGGGTGGCGGCGGGGGGGAGAGGCCCGAAAAGCGCTGAGAATGGAATGAATGAATAATAAAAGCGAAGCACTCGATGGCGTAGAATTTGAATAGAAGCTTAGTTTTTCGCTTATACAACAAAAACTTTCTTTTCTTTTTTTTTTCGGGGTTGTTTTCAATTTTTTTCCTACTTTGCGCGCGACGTCGATGCAAACGCCGAAGCTGTGCCAGGGGGGGTGTGTGTGTGTATTAGTGTGTGTGTGTGTAAGTGTGTGTGTGTGTGTGTGTGTGTGTGTGTGTGTGTGTGTGTTTAAGTTGCACAGTCAGAAAAGGGCAAGAAAAGCGTTTTTACAAAACGACACACATACAATGAGAGAGAGAGATAGAGAGAGCGAAAGCGGCTGCGAGAGAGAGAGAGAGAGAGAGCGAGCGACTAGCACACACACACACACACACACACACACACACACACACACACACACAGACTGTAGTAGACGCAGACGCAAGACGGCAGAAGAAAAACTGAAAAGTTTATAATTACTTATTTTTTGATGAATTGGGTAAATATTAAAAATAAAAAAAAAGAAGCGAAACCCAAGCCCAGGACAAGGCAGGGGATAGAACCGAAGCGATAACTGGGCTGGGTACGAAATGGAACTAAGCGAGGGGGGAGTGGAGAGTGGGGAGGGAGGCGGGGCTGCAGCCGAAAAGGTACAGCAGCGCTCGCTTAAAAAGAAATACGACTACATTAAAAATTATCGATCGATTTTGTATTCCTTTTTTTTTTGCTGTTGTCTGAAAATTACAAGCAAAGAAAACTATGCGGGCAAAACAAGCAGAGTACGCTGTGCTACTTAGTTGTAGCCGGAGTCGGAGACGGAGACGGAGACGGAGAGGAAGACGGAATCGGAGACGGAGTCGTAATTGCCATTAGATTAGGGGGAGGGGGGAGGACCCAACTCCGACTGAGAAGGAAATGGATTACAAGGAAGGAATTTGTAGGACAGACCAAATAGATCCTACCAGGTCAATAAGAGGAAGGTTGTCCAGCTCTCACCCCAATAAAAAGAGTTGCCAAGCAGCGGCGTGTTCCTAACAAGAATTCTCATAAATTTTGTCGCAATCTTGATAATTAGCTTTTATCTACACCCCAAAAAGGAAATCCGTACACCTGAAACGGTTCTCTAATACATTTGAATTGGTAAACTTTAGAAGGTGGAGGAAATTTGGATAAAAGTCACAACCTACCCCTCTCCATTTTGCAATATTCACTTGGGATGATTTTTCCTTTGAATATTCGATACTTCGCTTGGGATCTGAAATCCGTAACATCCATTTATTGGACTAGGGACTTACACCAGAAAACTCGTTGTTCGGGGTCTTAATCACTTGGACAACTCATACACCCAGAAATCCGACTAATAGTATTTGTTAGCTAATGAGAATAAGTGAGGGGCATTGCGGGAGTTCTTAGCATAAAGCTGAGCCAACTTGGTGTATCTTTAGCTAGGCATATTGTCTATGCCAAAGGAGGGCTAGGTCTGGCAGCCTAGAGCAGAAGCAAATGTGATCCTTGATCCTCCATAAGAGAGGTTCATATAACTTCCCTTCGTTTAAATGGAATGCAAACGAAAATATCTATTCGCGTATGGCATGAGCTTTGGCCAGCTTAATCTGAACTTTATTTACTCAATTAATTTTATGTAATTCAATTGTGCAAGGAAGCGCCGACGACAACAACAACAAGAAGAGCGAGAAGAACGTCGCGACTTCGTCGAAAGACATCCTTATTAAGTTTAATTGAATTTGTCGTTTGTTTTTGCATTGCTCATCTTGCATGTTTTTTATGCTTTTGCCCTCACGCTTTTTGTTAATCAAATAAACTCTAAATAATCAAAGAGCGTAAAAGAAGTTTAACCGTCGCCTTTCCCCGTCCCACCCCCCTTTGCCAGGTCTGTGTTTATTCCAAAAGCATAGAATCTCAGGTAATCAGAAGCGCAACGTCGACGGGATGTCAAAGGAAATGCGCCTTATGAATTTTATTAAAAAGAATTTCCCCCATCCCTTTCCCTCATCCCGCTCATCGCTTCTCGCGTCCCTCTCTTTATGATGGAAGTTGTTAGTTTTAAGCTGGTTTCAATTTGACTGCATCTCGTCGCGAGTCCCTAATCACAGACAAACTTCGGAATAATCGTTTATAGGCAAGGACGATGGGTGATTCCTTCGTAATCAATTCTCGTTTCCTTCTCCTACGTGGAAGTTGTTATGTTCTGGCTTCGATTGGTTCAAAGTTCCTAATCTGAAAGAAGGAAGAATCTAAAGGTTCTTCATTTGAGGTCTTCCACTGTTTTTAGCAACATTAAAGGATTAACCGAGTCCTCTTCCTGCCTCTCTTTCTCGTTCCTCTCCAGCTAGAGTTCCAAAAACAGACCGAAGGAAAAAAAAACATTCGTTAAGTTCCCGGCGATCGTGAGAGGCACTCGCTCCCATGCCTACCCACCCTTCCCCCTACCCTCTAGTTTCACTAGTCCAGTTATACAACAACAACAGTTACAAGCAAGAGCCGCTAAAGAGAAGTACTTGCCATCAAAGCAACGCCCCTCCAGTGCCCCATTGTCATCTAACCCACCCCCCCCCCCCCCTTCTCTGCTCCGACTCCGACTGCACACAAAACTTTTGCCAACTAACTGTTGTACACACTGGCGTACACTAGTCAGTGTATAGCCCCCCTTCGCTTGCCTCGCTCCCTTTTCAAATGCTGCCAAGGGGCGGCTCATCAGCCATTGCCATTGCCATTGCCATTGCCCGAAGCTTTCTTAGCGCCAGAAAATCTGCGGAATTTATAAAATTTTCATAGTTACAACTTTCTTTATGCTGCGCGGAGGCAGGGGCGGTGGCGGGGGGGCGGGGTCGTGGAGCCGTTAACTTAATGTGCAGTCGAGTCGGTGCCGCAACCAAAGCTAGACCCAGCCCAGCCCAGCCCCCCTTCCCCGCGCCCGCTTCTATTTTGCAGTTTAGTTTCAAATACATTGCTACTGCTGTTCCCACACTACCGTTCCCGCTTCTGCCGTTCCCGACTGCCGTTTCCACTACTGTTCCCGCTGCTGCCGTTCCCGCTGCTGCTGCAGTCGTTTTTGGCAATATTTCTTCCTTCTATACACAAGACTCTCCATTATTATTATTATTATTATTCCTTTTTTTTCTCTACCATTTTTTTCGTGTGTAAATGGGATTAAAAGAGAGGGAGAGATGCCGAAAGAGAGCGCGAGCAGAGCGTAATAAGAGGCGGCTGCCTCTTGTTCTTGTTGTTGTTGTTGTTGTTGTTGTTGTTACTATGAAGCAGCTCGAAGCGAAACAAAAAACAGCAACAGCCCCCCCTTCATTACTCCCTTACTCCTCTAGGCCTCCCTTCAGCCCCCTTCCTTGCTTGGCAAACAGACGCAAACTTTTCAGCGCTCTAACAGTTTTCTCCTATACCTAAAAATATACCGTCAATGGGTAGAACGGAGGGAGGCGGAGGGGGGTTGGGGTTGGTCTGACAAGGATGTGGAGGGGGGGCCGAAAGGCGAGCGAGAATGAAAAGGAAACCCAAAGAAAATGTACGCGCGCGAGAAATGTTAAAAAATATTTTTATAGCTACGCGAACGTTAGAATAGTGTTTGCGTTCAAGCTGTGTCTGTGTCGGTGTGCGTGTGTGTGTGTGTGCGTGTATACACATTATGCTTGTGGGTGTGTGTGTGTGTGTGTGTGTGTGTGTGCGACTGCTTCGACTGCTACTACTGCCAAAGTTTGAAGGTCGACAGCGCAAGCAGCGACGTCGACGTCTTCTTTATTTCTGCTGCCAGTGCTGCCAACTCTGGCCAAAAGTAGCCAAATCGAATGCTTAAAATAGCTAAAATAAGTTAGAATTTTACTGCACACATTGCATAAAATGGCTCTATTTGCAGACAGCTGCAAATTAAATGAGTTGCCGGCTAAAAATAGCCAACTTTAGCTAGAAAATATTTGCATTGGCAGCACTGGCTGCCACTGCCGCTGCCGCTGCCGCAGCTGTTGTTGTTGTCGTTGTTGTTGTAAGCCAAATGGGGTGTTGATTGAACGGTTGGTTGCCCGCCTCTTCACCCTCACCCACCACCCCACACGGCTTTGCCGCTGTTGTATTGCGTTTAGACACAAATTTTACAGTCCACCCACACGAAAAATCCTGCAACAGCCCAGAAAAAAGTAGCAGCAGCTGGGAACGGGAATGGGAACAGGAATGGGAACAGGAATGGGAATGGGAACAGTAGCTGAGCAAGGTAAAGGAAAAGTGAGAACGGGCTGGCGGGGGAGGGGGAGGGGTTGGCAAGTTGGCAAAAGTATTACTTGAGCATGTATAGAAAGATTGGCAACTAGCGGCAAGAGCCTGCGAGGGGGCGGGGAAGGGGAGAGCGGGGGGTAGTCGGTAGAGATAGCGGGGCTGCTGCTTCTGCACTTAACGTAGGCAGACGTTAACTGTGCTGCTGCCACACCCACTCCCAAACCGCCCACTCGCTGCTCTGTGTGCACTAAATAAATTGTAATACAAAGTTTGGCTGAATTATTATGTATTCAAATCGATATCAGGCCGAGAGTTATGTGTGTGTGTGTGTGTGTGTGTGTGTGGCCCCCGGCCCGAGTTCCACTAGAGAATTTAGTGAGATTTTTCTTTCTTTTCTCGGTACAGTTGTGTTCGCAGCGGTTGGAGAAATGGTCTCATAGAAAATCAGTTTTGCGGCGCGCTTTTCTTTTTCTTTCTTGTTTCTCGTTACGTATACGCAGAGTGTGGCTGGCTGGCAGCAAACATTTGGCGACTGGATCAACATTTGCCTGAGGATCAGGGGTCAACGATAAAGCTCCGCGGATAACGTTGCGGCAATGTCAGTCCACAAACAAGGTCGCTCGGGGTCACTGGTGCAGCGCGGGGTTATTCCTTGACCTTGACTAAGCCAACAGAGCTCAGAGCAAATATGGGACGCAGCATTTGCCGGGTCGAACCGAATAAGCCAGTTGTGCATGTGCCTGAAAATCTGTTCAACTCTGATAACGTATACTTATTAATAAGTATATATATCTGCATATTCTGAACAATTGCGGACAATCTTAGCTTTTCAATAATATGAGAATATGATTTTCCATAAATTTTCCATGCCCATCTGTGAAGAATTTATCTTTCTTGCTCTTAATATTTGGGCGGTATATGGATTGTCAATCAGTCAGTCGGGACAAACTAATTATTGTAAAAATATATATGTACTAATGGTACCCAAGCAGTCCGTCAGTCAATCAATCAGTCAGTCAGTCAGTTAGTTAGTCAGTCAGGTACATGGCTCTACAATCAATCAAGCAGTCAGTCAGGATACACAAATTATTATACATATGTACTAATATCTGTTGGTGCCCAATTAGACCGTCATTTAATCAATCAGTCAGTCAGTCAGTCAGCCAGTCAATCAGGACAAACAGTTGAATATAGTATAGAGATTAGGTATTTGCAAATCAGTTGCTGGTAGCTTAGTTTTGGCCTGCGATTAAATGCTTCTTGACTGCAATGCGGTAGACATGCCACATCGCGTATACGTGATATTCTGCTGCACGGAGCTTGTCCGGTTGTTGTTGCGGCTAGCTCTGTGTGGCATGTGCCTGTGTCAAAGTTAGAAAACTCAGCGTCAAAGCAAGCAAAGCCCCAGTTACAAACCAAACAAGTCCAGAAGTCCTAAAGTCCTGCAGTCCTGGAGTCCAGAAGTCCTGGAGTCGAGGGGTCGAAGGGTCGAGGGCTAAGGTGGAAATATCTACTGAGCTCACACACAAACTCTGCTCCGGCTGCAAAATCTCATTTGGTTTTTTCGCCGAAATTTAGTGCTGCTTTATTTTTTCATAAAAATACATTTTTCCATACCCTGTGCCCACTAGAAATGAGTAAAGAGGGTATAATGCTTTGGAGCCTATGTATGTAACGTGCAGAAGAAGGTAGCTGCGAGCTCATAAGGTCCTGACTGACTGACTGACCGACTGATTGATCAAAGCACAGCCCGTAAGAGAAGATGGAAGCTGAAATTTTCACTGTAGTTACCTTATTTGATAGAGATGCACGTGAAGATGGGGTTTTGGCTAATTCCACCCGCAAGTGTGGAATAACCGCGAAAAACGTTTGTATGAAAGTTCTTTGCTTACCCTCGGTTCGGCCTCGTTCGAATTTTCAATATTTTATCAAATATCGAATGTTTACCTTCTTAGGCATTCCTCGACAATTATAAGAGATAGTAAGTATAAGTGGTATATTGGTTATATATATAGAGGTTGGTATATATATACAGAGGGAATGGGGAATGCTTTCTACGGCAGATGGGAGATGGGATGTCTGCAGGGTATCTCCTGGTCGGGCACTCGCAACTAAAGCACGCTTGTTTATGGCTCTTGTTGTTGCCTGCCATAGACACAGTCATAGTTCCAGAGTCCTACAGGGGTACGGGTAGGGGCTGGGGGTAGGGGCAGGGGTAGGGGTAGTCCTCCTGCTGTACGGGACTTTGGCAGAGGCAAGTGGACAGTCAGAGCCCGACGCGTCGGTTGCATTTTAAATATAATTATAATATAATTTGGCGCGGTATTTTTTCGCGCTGCTGCCCCACATGTGTGTGTGTGTGTGTGTGTGTACTTCAGTATTAGCGGAACTCTGCTGATAAGAACAACGGAGGGAGGAGTGGGGGGAGGGGGGATCAGTGCATTGTTAATGTAATTTCGCTTTGCAGTCGCGTTTTTGTTATGCTTTCGTATTAAAATAATTATACAACACTTTTTTTTTATTTCGGGGCCATGTGTAGGAATACTTCTAGCCCTACTGTATGTGTGTGTGTGTGTGTGTGTGTGTGTGCATTGTTTTGGCCCGTTCGTAAACTGTAAAAATTGTAAATTGTAAATTGTGAAAAGTCAGTTTTGATACTTTTGTTGCCATTGTTGCCCCGACGCTGTCATCATTTTTTTTTTCTGCCCAATTCTAGCATGAAATTTCGTGCAAAGTTTAGTAAGTGCTATAAATAAATGCAAATGCAACTGGAAAATGGAAAATGGCAAATGGAAATGCGGAAAATAAATATACATACATATACATACACATAACACGTTATGCCTCATCGCACTAAGCCCCTCCCCCTCCACGATGTCAGAAAGTGCCTGTTATCATGGCTCGAATTCTCAATCCGTTGAACATGCTTCAGCCCGTCCCGTCCCCTCCCCTCCCTTTGTCTCGCGCTCCCCTCTTGGAAAGTTTTTCAATAAGCCGCACAAACTAATAATGTGATCGTGTGCAAATAATACTCTGGCAACATTTATCGATAAACACACACAACTTGTTTCTTGCCACATTTTGCAATATTTCATTTTATTGGTTTTTAAAGCGATATTTTTGGCATCCAAGCAAAGTCAAGAGTGAGCCCAAATCGTATTGAGTAGAGCCTGGGAACCGTAGAACCAGCTACTTCTAGAAGTCAGACCTCTTTAAAAGGTTTCTTGCTGCTTTTTCCCACACATATGTGTAAGTTGATATATCGATATATACTAATGTAAAGTATATCGACATATACTGATGAAACGTATATCGATATACTGATGTATCGATATATACTGATATATCGATTATTATAATTGATTATTTTAAAGTGGCTTTTGCTGCTTTTTCCCACACATATGTGTAATTTCCTATAAAAGATAGACTTTTGGCCCAGCGACTTTTTAAAGCATATATCTGTAAAGGATTTTAAATAGAATGTTCCTTATAACTTTAGTAATTGGATTTCTTTTTAATAATCTTCAAACTGGAAGGCAAAATGAATATCGATTTTTATAAATGATTATTCTTAAATTCCTCTTGCTGCCTTTTTCCATATATATGAGATTTCCCCTTTAACTTTAACCCAACAACCTTTTAACCGAAATATCTGACAAGGATTTTGAAATTGAAAGATTATATTAAAATGTCTCTTGTTGTTTTGCCCCAAGTACACATAATTTAAAGCAAATATCAGCAAAGGATTTTAAATAGATTTTTCTTTAATAAGCTTAGTAATTGGATGCTTTTTAAGAATTTTCAAACCAGAGGGAAAAACTGTTGCATCGATGTCGCATAATTCGATACTCTGCTCGTGACTCGAATGACGTGACGCAACACGTAACACATAATACGTAAGGCGTAAGACGTATGACGTACGAGGTGAGACGTAACCCAATGACAGACAGCTGACCGTGGGAGCCAGAGCTCCAGTCTGTGCAACAGGTAGCCTGACGAGTGGTTGGGGGTTGGGTTGGGGTTTGGGGTTGGGTTTGGGGCTGGGGTTGGGGTTTGCCTTGTCTTGTGGATTTGCCACTTTTTGCTTCGGTTCGTTGGCAAGAGAGAAATTCACGTTGGCAACCATCTGCAGAGACAGTCGTGACCTTCGTTGTTGGACGATGCGAAACTGTGCCACATGCCACTTGCAGCCGAGGGGGGTGGGATGGTTGGTCTGCCGTCTGAGGGGCGGGAAGGCTTGGGGCGGGGGGATGGCAAAAGGCAAAGATCCTGGCGAAGGAGTTCTTTTCAAAAACAAATAAAGAATCGACGAAGGAGTTTTGCCAACAAACAGGCAAATATTTTACACACACAGACGGACCTCCTCTGTACCCCCCCCCCCCTTTCACCCACCCGCCATTGAAAATTAAAATGCCAACTGCCCGTTTTCCACAATTGAAGTGTTTTTGTCGCGGACTTTTGACTTCCGGCCTGCTTTGGGCCCTTCTCTCCGTCCGACAGAGAGACTTGACCTTGCAGCTGGCCTCTAAATGCCAGACTGGGCATGACTACCTGTCTGCCAATCTTACGGCATACGTGTGTGTGTGTGTCTGTGTGTCTGAGTTTGTGTGTGTGTGTGTCTGTTTGTAATGATAATCCGCATAAAATTACAAGCAAAGAGCAGACGACAAACGCCCATCCACAACTTGGGCACAAACACACACAGGCGACAAGGCGAAGCAAAAGTAAGGCCAAGGTCATTCGCACCCACACACACACACACACACACACACACGCCAATTGGCCAAGTGAAGTCCTTGGCGCGTGGCTCACTTTCACTCGCATGCCCAAAAAAAAAAGCCAAGCAACTCACATGCTTACCCCCCACACCCAGCCCACCTCACCCCCTGCCATGCCAGACAGGCAGCTAGCCAAACGAAGTTCTCAGCAGCAGCATATGTGTGTGCGTGCGTGCGTGTGTGTGTGTGTGTGTGTGTGTGTGTGCGTGTGTGCGTGTGTGTGTGTGTCAACCAGTCAAGAGCATATGTGAATTCGACGCGACGCCCAAAAACATTTCCTTTGCCATGTCCTCCACGTAGTCCTGGCGACTGTCTTCCTCTCCCCCACTCCCCCTCTCCCTCCCCCTCTGTTCGTGTGTGCGCGTTCTTAAGTTTTTATGGCTTGCTGACTACTACTTCCGGGTCTGGGTCCGGGTCCGGGTCTGGGTCCGGGTCTGGGTCTGGATATGGGTCTGTAGCCAGTTCTGTCATGCAGGGCAATGAATATATTAACACAGCAGACAATGTCTTATTGTATGCCTGTGTGTGTGTGCGTCCGGCTTTTAGCACACACACACACACACACTCGCAAACTGGCCGTGTCCGTGACTGCGTCTCTGTGTTTGTTCTGCCCCTCTCCCTGTCCACAAACTAAGTTGCCATTGTTGCGCCTTGGGGCGCCACACGCAACAAGTTGACACACACATACACACACCAGCACACACACTCACACACACACACACAAACACACAAACACACACACACACACCCAAATCAACAAATTATCACACACTGCCAACAGACGACTCTCTCTCTGTGTATATCTTCATCTTTCTGTCTCTACCCAGCTGCCCTTGCCATGAGCCCGCACCATCCGCCCACCCCCCCTCTTATAACCGCCCACCCAATCCCCCCTCGCCTGTTTTCTATGGTGCTATCTATGTTCTAGGTCCGACTGCGATTGGCGTTTTGTGTGTGTGTTTAGTGCTAGTTGAGAAAGTTCGATAATATGGAAATTTTTTATGATTTTCTACCCCGAATTTAAAGGCAAGTATGTCTGTGTGTGTGTGAGTGTGTGTGAGTGTGTGTGTGCCAATAAGGAAAATCCTTGCACAAACTTAACGTTATTGTTGACAAGCAAACGGGACGTCAAATCGAGAAATGTAAGTGAAAATAAATGGAAAAGCTGGCCGGGCAGTTGGGAGTTGGGGGTTCGAACCCTGCCCTAACGCACACACATGAACCTTGCCACCACAACACAACACACACCCTTGACCCTTGCCAGGCCGAAGAGGTTAGGGATGGGGGGAGTAAGACTCATGAGCGATATCACTTACTTATGTCATGTCAGACAGGTTTGCGTGAAGCGAAGGGGTTGCCGGTCTGCCGAATTGTCGGGTTGCCGGGTTGCCAGATTGCCGGATTGGCGGATTTGCGGGCTGAGCTGGTCGGTCCCGTGTCCCGTGTCCGTGTTTGTGTCCGCGTCTGGGCCGTGTCTCGTTAAGTGTTTTGGCAAAGATTTGACACATGAGCTAGAGGGTTAGAGCTCTCTCTCTCTCTCTCTCTGCCAGCGCGGGGTTAAGGGTTAAGGGTTAAGGTTATTTACACGCCAGTTGGTCGATTGGTTCATTTGCATTTATGCCAGCAATAGGACATGTTTTAATCGACACGCACACACACGGGTCGTCGTAGCAGGGGCGGGGTGGGTCCTTGGTCGAAGGGGTAGGGGGGAGGGGTAAGACACCCCACCGGAATTTGGTTTTATTTGTTGCTGTTGTTGCCTTTTAAATTGCCGCCTATTTTGTCGCATTTGAAGCGATCGCTTTTGGGACAAAAACAGCTCAGCTCCGGCCAGTCCCGGGTCGGGGTCGGGGTCGGGCTTCTGGGTCGTAGGTCAAGGGGCGAGCATGCGTGTGTTTTGATTGCCGGCCTTGTGGCATTTCGTAGTGAAGGGTTTAAGCTGACCACTTTATGGTGGCTTTTTTTTGTTGTTGTTGGTTTTGATCTGACCAAAGCAATCGCAGCCCGTTTTTTTTTTTAATACTAGACAAGGCAAACCCCCAACCCAGGTTGAGAAGTCAGGATGGTTAATTAAATGCTTGTTGAACTTTGAACTTTGAGTGGACAGCAGCAGAAGTTACTGAACTGATCAGCAGGACCTAGGTCCTGCCAAGTACCTCCCATAGGAGCTAGGCTATGAAAGGCGCAGTTCGAGTTCAGGCTAATTAGTAGCGCCTTTTTGGTATATTTTAGCTTTAATACTTTTTCAGGCCCGACGAGGGCAGTAAGGGGTCTGTGGGCGTGGCAGGATGCGGTACACACTCGACGCTCGATTTGAAAGAAAAAGTTTTAAATTAATTATTAGAAAAAGCATCAGCTGCGGTAAAACGCACAAGAAAGGGGTAGCGACTCCCAAAGGTTTTCAAGGCACACACACACACACACACATACAGTCGCACACATCATCACGCGTGTGTGTGTGTGTGTGTGTGTGTCACCTCCCTAGGCAATTTCCGTTACCAAATTGAAAAATTACGCTCGCGCAAAGTTTGGTTGCCTTGATTTGGGCCTCCCTCTACCGCCCCCCGTCCGCTTCTACAACGCCCCTGACTGAAAAGGGGGGTGGGGGGGAGCACTACTTAAGCGGCAAGGCAAGGCATTTTTACATTTCATACGCTTATTACATCATTTCCAATGTACATGTGCCGCATTTTAGGCAAAGCCAAGCAGCAAAAAGGAAAACCCAGAACGAGGGGCACGGGCAAGGGGGGCAGGGGAGGGGGGTACGACTACGGGTATTACGCATTTTTTGGCTCTTTCTCTCTCTCTCTATACATATATATATATATATATATGTATATATGCAAAAAGAAAGCGCACACACACGCGCAACATTAAAAAACGAGTAAAACGCTAATGAAAATTAAAATGAAAAATTGCAAACGACGTGTGGTAGACGCGACAGCCAGGAGAGGGGGAGGGGGGGAGCTCTGAAGCTGCGGTATTAGCAACGAGCATGAGGGCCTCTGCACACACACACACACACATGCTCGAGCATACGCATACATTAGATAATGTGTGTTGTGTGTGTGTGTGTGTGTGTGTGTGCGTCTTTGCCCCTCCCCTACCCCCATCAGCACCCCTCCCCCTTTCCACGGCACACGCATGACTCCACTGACAGAAAAAAATAAAATAAAAGTAAAAACAAAAATTTTCCATTTTTGCTTTGCGCTTTGGGGCTGACACAGTTGCCGGGCGGGCCGGAGCCGGAGCTGTGGCTGGAGCTGGAGCCGGAGCTGGAGCTGGAGGGTGCGGGGCGGGTGCGGGTGCCGGCTGCGGGAAGCGTGTGCGTGGTTGGGCGGAACGTCAAAGCCAATGCCAAGCGCGCGTCTGCCATTAGCATACACTACTCACATTTTATAATGCGTTTTTCTGTGCGGGTTTCCCTCATTCCCTAACGCTCTGTCTGTGCACAGAGAGAAAAGATCTAAAGTTACCAACTTAAATCAAGTTAATTAGTCTTCAAAGTGCGCTAAAACCAGACGTATACAAAGCGTACTAGAATCGTAAATTATTTCCCAATTAACAGTCCAGCTTCTACAAAGAACTTTGAGTTTTTCTAGATTTTTGAATGCTTGAGTTAAGTACAAATATTACTAAGCCATCCTTCCTTATTTTCTTGCTTAATTCAAGATTTTTTTATGCTTATTCTAAGACCATTTATCTGATTTGTAATTTATTCAAGCATTTTAAGCTTGATTTCATTAGGGAATCAATTATGGAAACTCTTGTCAGACGGCCGCCGTTTTTTCTCTCTGTACAACAACAGCGCTGGGTACTTGTAATTTATATATACACACACTTATGTACGCTGTTTAGATGTGTGTGTGTGTGTGTGTATGTGTGTGTGTGTGTGTGACAGACTAAACTACCCTTTTGCCTAATTTTTAATCTCGAGCGTTGCCAAGCATCGCCGTCGAGCCCAGGGCCTATGTCTATTAGACGGATAGAGCATTTAGTCAATGCATATGGCCCGAGGAGAGGGGCTAGCCATTCGGTCTGGGTATTAGTTTAAGCTGCAAGGGTATTCAAGTCGTCTACTATTCGTTGTTGTTGTTGGCCTTTTTTTTGCATAACATACAATTAAAAATGTAAATCAGTCGCCATGCTTGCGTTGTCCTTGCGCCCTTTCATTTGCCCAGGCTCGCTTCTTTCTTTTTTCGCTGCTTCTCTTCTCGTTTGGGTGGGTTTGAACTTGGGCCTGGGTTGATTGCGTGTGCGTAGATGCTATATGTATGTGTGTACATATTTTATACATTTATTTATCTCACGAGTGCGCTAAGCAAAAAGTGCAAATGGTGCCTCTCAAAACAACTAAAACAACAACAACAACAACTTGAGGGGAAAGTTCAAAGGTCGCGTTTGTGCCGTCAACAAAGATCAATCGCTAATCTAAGCTAGTCAAGCCTAAAGAATTAAGAACATGATAACATTTAACACTGCGAGTTCATGTAAACAAGAAGTTACATGTTAAGTCGAAGGTGAATG